>JASFXZ010000082.1:0-623844 GCA_032209605.1 Mactromeris polynyma
AAAAACTGACACTATCTAACACTACATGCCAACATGACAAGCCCACTAAATGTGATGCAGTAGAATGATAGACAATATGCTGGAAACATTTATCAGGGGATAAATGATTGAAAATGTTAAAGTTAAGTGACTTGAGTCTTCTTGTTTATTTCATTGTTGTTTGCCAGTACTGACAGTAGTGGAGTCTGACCTAACGTCACTAAAACACTAGTATATATACATACTTTGCGGGTTTCACAGGAGTTGTCTTCTTCTTATTTCCACTTCCTTTCACAAATTTATGTTCTACTTCATCAAGCAAATCATCAATGTCGTCAGCCATATCTGCTTAGCGTTTAAAAAAAGTAATTTAACGATTTCAAGAAAATCCGTCGGTAACAAATTGGATGTTTGGCGGTAGCGTAAAAAATAATCAGAAACGAAATAATTATACTGCAAAGTCAATACAATTTATTTATTATGTTCATACAGATTGGAACAAAACCGTTATTCAGATAAATAAAAAAGTACAAATACTACATTTGACGCACGAAAATGAAAAATGATATTGAAATTATTTCGTTTGCAGGAGTTGTTAACATCCAAACATGTTCCGTACTAACTTCCTAACTTCCGTTTCATGCCTTTCTGGCAATAATTTCTGGGTCTTCATTCTGATAGAAATCACAAGAAGTATCTTTCTTAACAACGATTGGGCGCAAATTGAAATAAGTGAAGATGTTGATTTTTTTGCGGGAACACACTATATACGGTCTCTGATTTTGTTAAGATTTGGAGTAATAGCTAGAACACACGTTAATAGAATAAATTAATAAAGACAATTAACACATTAATTAAAAAAAAAATCTGCATTCGTTCGTTTGTTTTAACCTGGGACTTATACATCTCTCACTGTGATCTAACTGAGCAGCAGAATGTCTGATAAGATCATACTTGATCATTCAAAGTGATATTTCCGTTTGGAGGGGGTTACTTGTGGTTAGGCCAGGCACACGCAACTACGTAACCGAGTATACAGGATTTTAAGCTCTGTTCATAAACCGTTTTTAAAATAGTTATAGATTGGAAATGCGTATGCAAGGATCGTCTGAATTATTCGAATCACATCACCTTAGAACTCTAGATGTGATACTTAGAGGAGACATTAAGTTGTTACACGGTGCGTCACACTCACAAGACAGTGACTTCCCACACAGACCCCCGGGAAAACTACAGTCACAAAACATCAGGCACAGAGGAGGTACCAATGGTAAACACTGAGGAGGCGCCAGGGTAAACATGCATCGAGAAACTATAGAGATGCCTTCCTTATGTAGAAAACCAATGTCAAAATCATTCTAGCTTGACAGGAATGTTTTCCTCTAAAGCCATCAAAATGACGTTTTGTTTCCGAAGGGGAAGTAAATATCTTAATTTATACATTAACACACTTCCTGATCGGGAAGCAGGAAAGGAGAACTCTCCTAGTTTTCCAGTTTAGGAAGTTCCTCCCATTGAACAACAATCAAAATTTTAATGAAATTAGTAATGTGAAAACAGAAATATTTCACAAAATAATAACAATTAAATGAATTTGGCAAAACTTCAGGTAACTACAAAATAGGAGATGTGACGACATTTGTACGGTTTCACTCCAGAATGTCTTATCTTGTGTCGTCGTCGTGAATTGTGATCACTACAGCTGTATGAACAGATTTCACACCTACAACAATAAATGCAGCTATTATGGAGGGGAGATATTTTTATTTTCCTCGTAAATAAGTACATGTATTTATGGATCGAGGACATCCCACTCCATACATTACAAAATAGCAGCTAGTATGCATAAGAAAACATTGAAGGTTTGTACATGTATTTCATATATTTCTCTAAGATTCAATGCAAGAGATACAAATAAAGTTATATTGCACTAACGCAGAAATCATTAACTGACATATGGTTGATTTGTATAATATTCATAGTGATTCTTTATCACTAAGATATCAAAATTTTCATAAAGACGATAAATATGATAAAATCAAGTAAATTATTCAAGTTTATTGTATGCTTCAAATAGTTCACTGTGGTTCACTGAACACACACTGTAATTTAAACACAGGGGCTTTCTCAACAGTCAGCAAATCTCACAAAATAAGAATTTTACACTGCATTTTATGTTTTCATGATATAAAACATCCGTTTAAAGTCATCAAACGTAGTGTTGGTTTTTTACTCATTTTAAACACAATATTCTCTTATCGTTTAAGTTTATGAAAGTCCAAATGTTTTCACTTTTTCATTCTCCAAAACTTGCAAAACTTGAGAAATTTAATGGAGCAGTGATTTACACGTCATCACAGCCCAATAACCAACACATATCTTTTCTAAAAATAAATATTGAATAAATGGAATTTTAACATAATTATGTAAACGAATCTGACTGAATGACGTCATTCTTAATGGTGTCACTACAATTAGCAGCAGGATGCATGCATACAACAAAATGTTTCTCCCTGATATATCGTGTAATTGAGCATAAATCCTACTGCAAGTCCTGAAAGGGAGATTAAATTGTTACAGGTAACGCCACATGCACAAGACAATGCCTCCCACACAGACCCGCAAGAAAACAACAGCCTTTAAAACATTAGGCACTGAGGAGTCGCAAGGGTAAATATGTATTGGAATATGGGTGCAAGGGTGAACAAGTATGGGGAAATGGGTGCAAGGAATGGTCTGTTCGACCATAAAGAACAATTAAGGAAATTTTAGGGGGGTAACAAGGGGGGATATTTAATAGATGGAATACATCATGGGGCAAGTTAATAAAGTCAGCAATAAAAGGCCGAAAAGGGGGAGAACATGAATATTGTAACAAGTGAAAGAACTGCACATGGGGAAGGGGAATTTAACATACATTTAAAAATAAATAGATATAATAACCACACAGCGATTTACAGACTTGGATCTGTCAATAACAATACTGAGGGTTTAAATCGATTTAACAGCCAGCTAACCTCACACTTAACCGCTATGTCATTGATTTCGTACACATACATTCACAAAGTATACAGTAACTTATCACTAAAAGCAATTAACCATTACATATACCACAACACACACATTGCACACAACCCAGCACGACAAAACAAGCAGCCTTATTATGAACTTGTCATCAGTAATCTCAAAATCGTAAATAAATAACCTTATACATGTGGAGGCAGCCGGAAAATGTATTGAGTTATTGATTAGACATACTTTTAAATACTGGTAACAGGGAATTTAAAATAGAGACTGAAATAGAAATAAAATATAAAATTGTATTAATTGAGATAACGAAACAAATGTACGATTACACTAAACGAGGATTAAGTTGTGTTATAAAACAATAGAACGGAGAGAAAAGTTTCATTTACGTCATATAACGTCATATAATTACCATAACGAAGAAAGAAGCCCGGATAAATCTAACAGATAGAAATACCTCAATGATAAGTACGTAACGCATGGAGAAGTGGAGGGCAACTTCAACCTAATTAATACTCTGACATACATGGACAAACAGTGGACACTCACAGCACAACGTGAAACAAGGAGCAAACATCAATATGAACTTAACTTATATAATCTTATAGGCGTAAGTTCTCATTATGTCAGGATTAAACCCATTCCTAATTAATATATTCACCAGTCAATTAAATCAACATAAGACTTACCGAGCATGAGTGTGCGCTTATAAATCAGATCCTAACAATAAACAACGCAACATTAAAGGAGGAATGCCGAATGGTACTATTGTACTACCGTACTACCATGAATTCCGGTAAAAATCTATAAAACAAAGTCTTGGACACCTGTAAAGATTAATAACTAACGTCAGTCTAAAGTCCTGACATACATGGCAAGATGAATTAGTTAGTGTCTGGTCTGTTTTTGTGTGCCTCCCTGTAAGTGTGCCCCCACCCATTGCTTAGATATATCTGAAGTTCTGATTTGTGAACGTGGACCTCACTGAGCACTTCACTTTTTTTCACTTTCATTCAGTTCCAAATCATTAGTATTCGGCGTGAAGATAAAAGATAAATTATGCAACGTTGTGCACCAGTTACCTGCAGACACACTGTCATACAGTTACTGACTAGTTTTCACAAGTAAGGTTTGTAAATTTGATTTTAATTTAATTAATAAGAAGTTGAAACCAATCCTGATTTAATCAAAAAAAGTCCACTATTTCAATTATTGCAGTAGAGTGCCAAATACCGCATTCATTTTAATATGGAGAATTATGACAACGCAAAAGAAACCCGAACTTATTAGTATTTATTCCATATTCTAAATTACGACTTTCGAAATATCGTGTTTTAGCACGAGCGAAATCCGACTATCGGTACGGGAGGCTAGACCTTTTCCACTCCATTCTACTTCCTGCGCATGCGCAAGTACACGACAAAGTGTCAGATGTGGAAATAATCAGTTTTGTATTTTTTCGACACCACCTTTTATAAATAATTAACCTAACAATGTCTAAATTGGAGCAGGTACTGCAAATTGAACCATCAACAGAGCTTCTGTTTCGAGGTAATCGCAATTAACCCGGTTACAAACTCTTCTTGGACCATTTACCGTTCCACGTTTCGCTGTCGGTCATAAATTTAGACATTTTAGGGATCCCTTTGATGAGTTTGACCAGGATATAGAAAAATTGGCTTAATTGTTGTTTGTCTGAATACATCGGATCAGTAATGACATTTTTTCATGTGTAAACAATCACCAATTGTGCATGATAATTGTACTAAACGCTAATCAATATATTTGCAGTTCACTTGAATGAATACAAATGACTATTTATAATTTGATGACTTTAATGTGCAGTACATTTTTTCGAAAATTGTAATGGCTTCTGCTAGAATGGTGGTAGTACTGCTGCTGCAAGATGGGTGGGGTGGTATTCATCATGTTTGTCAAGTATTGTTGATCAGTGTCATGACTCACTGTGAAACATGTTAGATACATGTATGATGTGATATGTAGACAGACAGGAACAGTACGCGGACGCTACCAGTACGCGGACACCTCCATATTTAGTGTTTCGTAAACGATTTAAGCTTTCTTGACTGACATCAATATTACTCACAATTATTCGCACTGTACTTGTCCTTCCTTCGGTATCAGGTATTGAACGCATATTTGTACTGTTCCGTGTTTTTAACTTACAAGCAGGCGAACTCGGATTAAGAAACGTAAACGAACATTGTTGTTGCAGTCAACAGGTAATAAATTATGGCTGTCTGTTTAAATCATCTTCAAATCAATGGAAGAGAAAGAATATTAAAAGGCTTTAATAATTAAAAAGCCATGTTTACAAAATCTCGCCAAAATATTCAACATGAAGCCAGAAATGTTTCGTATAAATTCCTGAACTATCATCCTAATCATTTGGGCGTTTGCATGTATATGTGACATGATGTGTACAGTTATGCGCCAAATGTTTTACTTATTTTTGCCACCCAGAGCATTAAGTTCCATTTTATGTAGAAGAAAAAATAAATGGCAATTTTAAAGTTCGTTTTAGTATCCATTTAGTGTTCTCCGTAATATGCGCGTATCTACACTCTCTGTTTATACACGTGGCTATTTAAACTAAAATAATCGGAATTTAATAAAACCTATCTTTCAGGTTTTAAAATCTTGAAATTAAACCATCATTGAAAGGAACTTCTCTTAAAATGACTCCTCATTAGTGATTTTCTTATTTAGTGTATGTTGGTGTCCGCGTACTGGTTAAATAACACACATTTTTTGGCTGTGACTGTACCACATGCGGTGCCAAACTGCACATGAGCAGTGTGTTGTTTACAATCATGATTTCCCAAAACTGTTCGAGCAAGGATTTATCTGAAAAGTCACAAAGACCAGATGGTTTGAAACACAGCTGAGTTTACACAGGTTATTAAGATGCTGTAAAAGCGTCCGCGTACTGTCTTTAATACTCAAGATGCTGGCTACCAGTGTGAGCTGATCACAGGTTGAAACCAAAAAATGTCTGATTACTTTCTTAGTTATCATCACACTTGTTCACATCGTAGTATTTAAGTTTTAACATTTCTTAATCTTAGTTCTTCCTGAAGAAAATGTTGTTTTTGCAGGCAAATTATTTTTTTAAAACTACTGGAAAACAATATAGAAATTAAGTATACCCTCAAACAACTGGTGCTGGAAAATACCTAAAACTAGGTTGCAGGTCCAAAATATCTGTTATGCACACTCAAATTGTTTAATGTTTTTACAGTCATGTTCTTTTTATTTTGTCTGCAATTACGCCTATTCAATGGTCCAACAACCCATATCACAGCATACTTGAAGTACAGTACACTACAAAAAAATTGTAACACATTTTTTTTTTGTCTTTATCCATAAAAATGGTAGCAAGTGGTTGACTTGATTGAAAAGGAATTTCGTCTAAAATACGGATTTCATAAGTTAAATGTGAAGTCCATTTGCGAAATGATTAGTATTTAAGATATATTGTATGCATGTAGTGATGTACATTTTCGAAGGTTTTACATATATTGCATTGGTTAAAAACTTAAGGCATTGGTATTCAGGGCAAACAGTATACACGAGTTTGCCAATCTTTTCAAAGCCTGCTCAACACTGCAGATTTTTTTCTGCACTTATGGCAAGAAAGTGTCTGCTGTAACGCGCAGATGGTCGACTGATCGTTGCAGTTTGTCTTATTGTCTGTTTTACGTAAAAATGTGATGTTATGTGTTCAAAAAGTGTCAAGAACAGTCACTGTACTTCAGATCTTCATAAAGTTTGGACAAGATGATTTTCTTGGTACCATTCTTTGGCACAAAATATTTATCAGTGAACTTTTTTATTAAGATTGTGTGATTTGTGGAAAAAAGAATGTGAGCTTTGCTTCCATAGTTGTATTCTTATATCTGTTTGAGGAGTGAAACTTGGATTTGAAAGTGATCATCGCAAATTATTGTTCTTTTGTCTATATTTGCAGGTCCATTCAGTGAGGTTGTTACAGCCGATCTTAAATTGATCAATCCCTCCGATAAAAGAGTATGCTTCAAGGTAAAAACAACAGCTCCAAAGAGATATTGTGTTCGGCCAAACAGTGGTGTTATAGACCCTAAAGGAGCTGTGATTGTTGCAGGTATTACTTCTTTATATTGATAAAATTTTGATACGGCTCTATTGATCTCTGTAAACTTTTTATATCTTTCAGGGTGTTTCTTGTCTGGGCTATTATTATTTTGAGAAATTGCAATAGCCTGAAGACGAAGATATTATATCAGAAATAAAATGGAAAATGGCGATGAAATCAAAAAAATATTGGTGACTTTAAAATTCATGGATTTCAAAATTAATGCTAGAAATACAACTTACAACAGTATTTATAGCAAACCAATCATTTTTAGAGGAATAACCCTGTGTTTTGAGAATAAGGCTATTGCCCATGAAATGCACTTGATGCAGACATGCACTGTATAAGCCAGGGCAATAAACAGCGTTTTGGGGCTGATACTACTGCATGAACATGGGGGAAATGTTGTGCCTTTAACAGATGAAAAAGGAATTTTGTCTCAATTTAATCAGTTACGACGAATGTTCAATATTTTCTGACAATTGTCTCAATGTTTAAAGACATGTGAATAAACACTGACTAATCTTATAAGATTTTTTTAAATCTTTGTGTGGGGCATTTTTAAATGGAAATGTGGAATACTGTAGTTACTACTGTTTTAGTCGAGTGCGATACCTAAAAATTCACCCCAAAAATGGCGAAACAAATACCTGTAAGTGTAAGGTCATCCGTAATAAATTATTTGTTTGGCATAGCCCAACCCGCCAAAGTTAGGTGGAAGGGTATATAGGTAACTATTTTTCATTTAGTATTGTTTATTGTCATACTTATTAACTATAATATGCTGCCATACAAAAAATCAACTCGGACCCCTTAAAAAATTAATGAATATGGGCAATTTTTAAGGGTTGGTATGGTTATGCTAAAGGAACATTATAAAAAGCAGATATTTTAAAATGCCCAATATACAGTTTGCTATCCATTTCAGTTTCATTTGTTGTCTGTCTGTGAATAGTAAAAAGCTTCTAACTTGTCTATTTCTGCATCAACTTTTGTCTGTTGATTTTTTTCTGAGGGAAATTCTCTTATTTAGTTTGGACAAAAGATGCTTTGCCTTTGGGAATATGACTGAATTACAGACATAAAAACAGCTGTAGAGAAACCTTGCATATTGTTCAAAATAACCTTTTTATGGTTTTATGTTTGAAATTAAGTGATAGTATTTGAAAAAGGCATAGAACTTGAGGGCTTAGAAACTGACGTAGTTCATTTTTTGTTATGATTTGTCATAATACTTCATGTAGTATGGTTTTCTCGGATGTGTAGGAATTGATATTTTAAGATTTAAATGTCACTGGTTTCAGTAAGTCATTCTTTCTCATTCACAGTATACCTTATAAAAGTTTCTCCAGCTCTCAGTGTTTGTCCTTGGAAATTAGCCAGGTGTAGTCAACTGGTTTTCCACAATGCAATGTTGTTATGTATGCTACAGTCATTGGCACTAACTTACAATGTCTTTTATTCACTTAAAAGTAGTTACATTCATTGTTTTGTAGATTGTAATGCTTTGAACGCATGTTCAGGGGTAGAATTGTTTCATTATGACAGTTAGGTGTATTAGCTTTCAAAATGGACTTTAAGCTGTCAACCTGATCCTCCTCTTAATGTGATAATAAATTAACATGTTTATTTGGTTTGTGGTCATTTTGTCAGCATGCTTTCTGTATTTATAATAATACTATTACATGTATATACCTGTATTAATTGTTGACCTCATGGAGCAGATTTTTACATTCTGGTTACACTGGCTAAAGTACCATTTTTATAGAGATATATTTTCCCTGACATTATCCAAATGGGCTGGAAATTTTTGAAGAAAATGCACCAGTCTGGTCTAGAATTTGGATTTTTCTGTATAGAAAGAATTGAAGGTCTCTGATTGTTTATGCATGTAATGTACTATAATTTCTTAAAACTAGTTCTGGTACAAATGCACAGGCCAGAGTCATCTGAGCTATGTTAGAAGACAGGATTGTGCTAACTTGTCTCTGTTATAGCTGTTTTTAGTTAGTGGTTTGAACGCTGCTTTCTAAGGAATGAAATGTATATTCTCCTGACTACACTTAGATCAGGTTTCATATTTGCAAGAAACATAGATCCCATTACATATTCTTTGTGAAAACCCATTTACCTGGAAGCTTTTTTTCTCAATTTCATTTTAATTTAAATTTTATTAATGTGTCTCATGCCTACTATATAAGAAAACACACACAGCATAATTTACTGATATGGCATTTTTCTTTGGTGATAAAATTTTAATTTTGTACCTTGTATTAAGTTTTTAGAGCTTGTGAATCTTTTAAGTTTGAATACAATTCCAGCTAGGTGCATATTTGTCAAGTAGGAAGCATTTAAAGAATATGTTTACAAATTTGTTGATTTGTTTCCTACCTGCACAGTTAGTTGAGTGGTTAGAGTACTAGTTATTTAATTCTATGAAAACTGATAAGTTTAATTGACCGCCATACTATATATCATAAGTTTATAACTTATGGAAAAAACGCGTTAATCCCAATTAAAAAATCTCCCTCTTCAGAGGTGGTTTGCATAATACTTATATGGAAAGAGGTACTTGACAATGTGTGTAGGATTTAAAGTATGTGTGGTATTCTTGTACTGTTAATGAGTCTTGTGTTGTTTAATACTTAGCTCAGCTGTTTGTATCACTATGAAATCAGGTATATGATTCAATCTTATATATCAGAAGATTTTCAAGAAAGACATATTATAATCAATAACAATTACAAAATATTGTAAACAATTCAGTCTCCGCTATAACTTATAAGTTATAACCTCTGAACGTGTAAGGGTTTCCAGAGAAACTTGGCATAAATTTACATCAGGGGTCTGGAGCTTCGAAGTTTAGGGCCACTATCAAGCACCATTGCCCCCTCGAAAAAATATGCACGAAAATTTGCCTTGAAAATTCAAATTCTATTGCCTTTTATCTGAAAGCAATGTATGTACTTAACTCTGACAAACTAGCTTGACATTATTAAAAAAGTTGTATTTATTGACTTATTCACTTGCACAAAAGTTCCCCCGGCATAGGCACTTGTCCCCCAAGACAAGAGAGACACCACTGAAAAGCATGATGTGAATAGGCGTGGCATGCTAGATTCAGGTCAGTTCCTTTAAGGTGAAGGTCACAGACTAGGGCACTTCACTTTGGGGTCATTATCTTGTTAAAAACATATTCTGTCTTTGTGTCGTTTCATTGCTGCATAATGCATAATTGTTAACCGGTTATAAATTTAACAGATTGTCATTATATTATAATGGTGACACATTGTAATAGCTTATTCATCGTAATGATGATACATCAAATACCACAATGCAGTGTTAGTTTATGTTCTCTTATCTTATGATACAAAGTCCATCATTGTCACCCTTAGGCTAATGACACTATTATACTATAATATCCATCTTACAGTGAAGTTATGGAGATAATTTTTGTAAACATTTAATGCCTGTCGTTTAGTGTTGTTATTTCAAGATTTTTTCGATTTTTGTCCTAGGTCTGTATACTGTCCCCACTCCACTGCTGTCTGGGCTTCGAGAAACATCCCTATATCGAGAAAAAAAATCCCAGTTTCAAAACAATAATGAGAATCCAAAGAAAAAAAAAAGGAAAGCATGACCAGTATTGTGTAAAACACTGGCATGTAATGGACTTATGACTCAATTAGTTAGTCAGTGTTTTCGTGGCATTATTCAGTCAAAGTACAGTCAACAGTCTTATTACTGTTTCTGTGTACAGTCAACAGTCTTATTACTGTTTCTGTACATGTACATCAAATTATTGTTATGGTATATTAAGAGTCAGTCTATCATGAGTGTATGGCAATTCTGTGTCCAGATTTATGAAGTAGGGTATCTAAAAATTAATGATTATTTAACAATTTTGGACTGATAATTATTAATTGTGGTTTGTCGGGCACTATACCAGTCTATTTCCTGCATAGATTTATCTGGAAATTCGGATTCAGAGCCCCCAATATCTATTTTTAGATCAATATAAATCAGATAAGTTTTTATGGGGATAGGGGTGAATCTACTACTGAACGAACAGAATTGAGTTTATATGTATTTTTTAAAAAGCATACGATAACAACCAGTGTGTATCGAGGACAAGTCCGTGGATGAGTAATTTGATTCTATTTGCTTACAAAATTTCAGGATTGAGGATTAGGCTCTATTTCCTGCATAAATATCAATGTGACACGTTGGTAGTTGCAACAGCTGATTAATTCCTCTTACTTCTTAACTTTTGAAAGGCTAAATCAGACAGACTGTTATTGTGGTCTGAATGTGATCATATATATTTCACAATGGATGATATATTTTGCTCTTCCTTAGACGTAATTTATTTCTCTTCGTTGATAAACTTGTTTTGGTAATTGTCATTGCATATCTGGCAATGGTATCTAGCGTGTTTGTGTATTATTTTGTTTTACAAATATTTCAATTTTCCTCGAGATTTTTGTTAGTCATATTTTGTAGTCAGTGATTTGTATGACATACTTGGTAAATATGAAACTGGATACATTTTGTGAGATTTATGATTAAACAGCATGACTGTGTATAATTATTGTGGATATTGTCAGATAAAATATGATTGTAATTTGTATGGTGATATATAATTTGTATAAACCTTGAGCCTTAGAAAGTGAAACATTTATAATAGTACAATGGTTTAACCCAAGTCTCAAGAATAAAGTTGTTTTGACAATACATAATAAACCCCGTTGAAGCATGGTTTACTTTGGGTTTCTTTTGGACAGAATTGATAATCTATAAATTACTGGCTTAATAAACTGTCGCATGAAAACACCGAACTTAGTGTAGGCTTTGTTGTATTGTTCTGTTTTGGTTTGAAAATATATTATTCTGTTAAACACCGAGAATTAATTTCTGATAATTAGCCGTGTTATACAGGTTTCATATGCACTCAATTCATTGATCCTGCCAACGTTTTACATCTAAATGAACTTGTTTTAATGATCTCCGCTGTTTACAATTAGTGATTTACTCAGCTAGGTTACCTGGGAAGTAAAACAAACCGAGCTACTGATAACTGATGAGTATAGTGAGGGATTTATAGACTGGCTACAATGTTGTGTGAGCAGTTGGAGGCATAAATTCTAATAAGTTCATATTCTGTTAGGTTAACCTTCAGTTAGCAATGGTGACAATAAGTAAGACTAGTGTTTAGCTTGCTAATGGAGTTGAGTCGTCATTGTATGGCAAGATAATCTGTCATTACAATATTATTCAATACTCTATAGACTTTTCTGGACTATCATAGTTAATCTGTCCTTTTGATATTGAGTTTTGCTTTTGAAGTTAGTCATTGTTTTGACTAGCTTCGAATCAATTTGTCTTGTGAATGTCCTGATTGATTCCATTTAGTCGATTCATCTATAATTTAACTGATCAGTAGCTCTGAATGAGCTGTTAGTTTTGAGAATAAGATAATATTCATAATGACTTCAGCCCAGGGGTATACTTCATGATATCATACAACAGGCCACTTTTATTCACTTGAGAACCATTGTAAACAAATTGCAAGGTGATCAGCCAATGAAAGTGTGTTTTGGAAAATATTCTCCTATAGACATGGATAACACAATATGCCAGTCTATCAGGGTACTGTGTGTGTATATACTATATAGGTATAACATTACTTCTCATTTGGTAGGTAAGCCTTCGGAATGATCATTATTATATTTTGTTTGTCATTTTCTTTGCATCGGTTCTGCCCTGGTAAAAGGAACCTAAATGCTTCATTCTGTTTGATTAATTATATACATTTGTGTAACATGTGGTAGTAAAGGAACAGGTAATCTGGAAGAGATGTGCTTAGTATTAGTTGATTCTAGAAACTACCATTCATTACATAGTAACTGCAGTATTTATAAATATTCATTCTCTTCAACAGAAAAGTACTTGTATTACAATGTGTAAATTTTACTGAGTATTGAAATAATATTAAAATTAAACAATATATCCATGCATACATTGTCTGTGGTATCTTAGTTTTTGGCTTATTATCTTGTTGGAACTGACCACTGTGCATGTACATTATGGCCAGCTTAGTCAATACCAAAACCTAACTTCGTGAGACGGTACTATATAAGACAGCTGTGGAATTTAAATTTTTGATGCCCTGCAATAAAAAAGAATTTGCTAAAGAAACATATTGATTGCACATTCAATGGTCGGTATATGCCAGTACTGGTTGCTACCCTTTATTGTAAGTTACCAATAAGTGTTATTTATATTTCAGTAATGCTACAACCCTTTGATTATGATCCCAATGAAAAAAACAAGCACAAGTTTATGGTACAAACTATGTTTGCTCCTGATGCAAAAATTGATAACCAAGAACAATTGGTAAGTACAAAACATTTCATGGTCTTCCAAAGTAACTTTTGCCTGAATAGCTCTCGCAAGTGAAAACAGGCTTGCACAGCTAACCGGCCATGTTCATAAAATATATATGATATTTATGTTTAATAAGTAACTTAAACAAATACTGAGTCAATTTTTAATGAATTTCAAAGCCTTGCAAGGCTTACTATTACTCTTAGCTGACATTGTTTGGTGTTAGTAAGAGTGGACATTTCATAAAGTTTTAAAAATCTTACTATTATTTAATGATCCTGTATGTACTATCTTACGCACCCAGGATGCAACTTAAAAATATCATTTAATTACATTGTTATTGACAACCTGTTGGAGGAACATCAGTGTATGTGTATATCACATCAAGCAACGGTGTTATTCATGTATATATGTAGACACATGTGAGTGTGTGTGTGTGTGTGTGTGTGTCGTATCCTAGTCTTTGATCTTCATATTTTACTACATTTCTAGTGGAAAGATGTGTCTCCTGACCAGTTAATGGATTCAAAGTTGAAATGTGTGTTGGATCCGAGTGGTAATTTATCGGTAAGTATTCCCAGGTATTTCTATGTATCTTTGACTACTGTCACAAGCATGAAGTGTTTAGTTTGTCTTTTACATCTTTTTTTACCTCACCTGCACAAAGTGCAAGGGTCAGCTATATTGGTCACCTTTTATATATCGTATATCTACTCTGTATACATGATATCTGCTCTGCATCTGCTTGGCAAGAAAACTTCATGCAACATAAGTTATTCTGAGGGAGTGAAAGTTACCATCTCTTTCAAGGTTGATTAAAACATATTGATCTATGGAAAGCAAGGTTGCAAGGATTTGGTCATAATTGAGTCATATTTGATATTTACTCTAAAAGTCAGATGAAAAATCTTTATCCTTGTAACCAATGGTCAGAATTGAGAATTATTGGTAAAATAGTCATAGAGTGAACAAGTACAAAGTGTGCTAATGCCTTTTCAACCCACGAAGATAGAGGTTGTCTGTCAGTTTCAATAGGCTCTTGTCCTAATGTTGTTATTTTCATAGTAAATGTGGATTTGACATAAATAAATTATTGATGTTAATATCATTTTCTTATACTCAATGCATGCATCTCTTGTTGAGTGTGGTATGCATTTGTACCTGTTAATTCTTCCCTGTGTATCTTGTTTTTGATATCTCATGTCAATATGACATTATCTGTAATACGGTTTTCCATTTACCTTTATCTTTTAAAAACAATTAGATGGTGTGTCTCATGTATCTATTGTTTTAAGTGACAAAAAGGAGATAATTACAATTACCTATGGTGATCTACAGTCAACTCTGGTTATAACGACCATGTTTGTTCCCTGAATATTTGTCATTGGATTGCATTGTTAAAGGAATTTTTTTTGCTTTAATAAAAGTCAGTGTACCAAAGGCTGACTGAGATGTTCTTTTGTAACTTTCTTTTTCCTATTATTAAAGGTGCTTGATTTCATCTAATTTATATATTTTGCATGTGCAGAATTAATATTGCTTATGCATATTAATAGCTGAAAGTGACACTACTATACAGAGCAACAGACAATGATTGCTTTATTGTAAAAACAAATTAATTTTCACAAAAAAACGATTTTAAAGTTTAGAAATGATTGGAATTTCTTGAAAACGAATTGTAGTCGGTCTTCCTTTCATTTTTTTGTTTATACAGATAAATTTGCTGAGGGTATAAATGTCTTAAGCACCTCATGAATACATTCAACAATGAGGTCCAATGATGTCCGCAGAATGTGTCTGGGTAAAAAATGCAGTGGTTGCTCTGCTGCTTTGACTATGTTTCATGTGGTAACTCACTTTATTGAAAGAAATGACCATCAAACTAAATACCACAACAATACTTTTTGATTAAACTGTCACTGATGGAAAAAAAACTTAATTGAAGGAAAAAAAACTTAATTGATGTTCAATTTTGGGAGTGAAAAACTATTTGAGTACAAATTCATGAAATGAAAAACTAAGTGCATGAAAAACGTTCTGTTGCTCTGGTATATCTGCATATGCAGTCGGACCTCGCTTTTTCGACAACCTTTTGTCCAAATACTTGGTATAATCCGAAATAAATATCAGGTCCTGATGTATCTTAGGCAAGTCGAATTGAAATGGGCTATTCGAATTAATGTATTATTCGAAATAAAATTTTGGATCCGATGAATTCGAATTAGCGAGGTCTGACTGTATATATAAAGAAACAGATTGACTTGCTTCACTTCTATACCTATTCACTATTATGCAAATGAACATCAATTTGATTATTTTTAGGCACAGAATGCTGCTGTCCAAGAAGAAAAGGTAAAACCTGTTAGACATGAACCAGCACAATATATGCCCGAACCCCCGCTAAATAGGGCAGAGGCCAGTCCCGCGTCGTCCCAAAAAGTAAGGTGTTATTTATCAGGCTATATAATCGGACTAAGTCATTTAACCAGAGACTTAGAACTTAACACCCTATTCTCTCACATGGCAGTCTTATCATGCACATTTATGTACTCACTTTGGCTTATTGGCAGTTATTACCACCTTTTACTGTATAAAGTGCACACATTTTGAGCTTCAAGATAATATTTAATGTGTCCACTAAACATTAAAATCGTCAGATATTCATTTAAACTGTAGAACATGGTTGCGTTTCTGCTGATGATAAAGTTTGCTAATTTTTAGGCAGTATTGTGTGCTTACCTAAACAAAGATGAAAACAAAGTTATGATAATACTTCTGCAAACTTGTGTTAATTTTACCCCAGTAACAACATAAAAAAGTCACAAGTTGTCAACCATTGGGAATCTATACACACCTTTTCAGTATTGCTTTATCAGACATTGTATAAGACTTCATACTTGGCTCAGCCAATGTATTTAATGTTACACACTGAAAAGCAACTGAACAGCAAGCAAGTTTCTATGGAGACATTTTTCATGTTTGCTGTAAGCTTCAACTTTATTTTCCTCGGACTGTATGTTTCAAATGGAGTCACACACTATATACAATTGTGCACTATGTACAGTAAAATATGGTAAAATGAAAATTAAAATACAGTCATGTCCGTTGGGACTACAGTAGTATGGGGTCCCTTTTTGGTACAGGTAGAAATTTCTTTTTAACTCCAACAAATTATAATATCTGGTAAATTACGCCTAAAATTTGGTGGAAAAATTGAGCAAATCCAGAAACTTTTATTTGAATATTGTTAAAGAGTCTGAGTTGCATGATTTGTGCATGTTGTGTTTTAGATCCTAACATAAATGACTGTACTCTAAGGCAAAGGTAGCTAAACATCACACATCTGTTCTTTTAATGTTGAATATTGTAAAAGAAATTTATGTCTGTGGCTTGTGTCATTGAGTTTGAAATTAAAGTAATCAAAGAGTTATACATGTATATATCATATTAGGGACATCTGTTGCTGAGTGGTTTTGGTCGCTGACTTAAATCTTTTGGAGCCTTTCCCCCCTCTGCTGCGGGTATGAATCCCCCTGGGGATGTAGCTTTCCTACAGAAAGTGAGTGGTTGTACCTAGTGATGGCGTGACTATCGAAAATAATCCAAAAAGCGTCGCTAGACATCCCACATCAGCGATAATTGATCATGAACTACAATAATTGATTATAACCGAAAATTTTGTTTTTTTTTGACATCTGTAAATTGTGTCTATCTATTTCTTCAAGCTATAGATCAAATCTTTATTATCATCGACACTAGTACTTTTCTGTATATTGAAAATAAAAAATAAAAAATTTCAATTTCTTCATTCAAATACAAATATACGAAATAAACATACAAAAACAAATTAAATTTATCTGTCCGCATAACACTTTTACTAAATATTTTGATTATTTCTGTTTCGATTATCGATTATGAGTGTTCAAACCAATCCAATAATCGATTATGGAATTTGTCCAATTGTCCATCACTAGTTGTACCCAGGTGATGACTAAGGTGATCCTCTGCCCAATTAGGTGAAATAGTCACTACATGGCATTGACTGTTTATGTGATTTCAAGCCACATTACAAAAATTAAGCCGTGTCTATTTGATAAGCAGTCTCAGTATACTGTACTGGTCTTTATTTCAAATAACCTACAATATAAAGAACGTGTAATGAATGTGTGATATTTGGGAATCTTTTATGCAGAAAAGTATTCAAACCTGCTGTACATGGAAAACAACTCATAATCTTATAAATCACTACTCCTGTTACATTGATATTCATTATCGAAAGACTACATAAGGTCATGTGGATGCTTAAATATAATTAATGAAATTTAAACATTAAAATATTTTTTATGAGTTGTTTTTTGAAATCCCTCCCTTCTTTTTTCTACTTATCCTTTGTATGTGTAGTCTGGTGCATTGTCTGTTATGTACCCATAATTACCTCACATATGTTTGTGGTGATATCTATTTAATCTCCTATGTACATGTACCGTACTAACAATGCATGGATTCACATTGCATGGTATATTGTCTGTATTGGTACATATCTATACTATCACTTCCTTGTTAAATGCAATAAGCGCTCTTGTGCCTCAAGACTCAAGTAAAGTTTTATTAAACCATGCAATATTCTCTGAATTATTTTTAACAAGTGTTATTGATCTTTGGACTGTTAAGTATTGTAGTTTAAGATTCACAACTATAATCGGTTATCCTGTTTGCTATCTTATTATGTGTAAAACTATTGTGATGATTCTATTGTACACAATACCTGATCTTACACATCTTGTTCTTTACTTTTTTTTGGCATGAACATTAAATTATGATGTACATTCATCTTTATTTATTTATCTATCATACTCCCAACTAATTATGTAGCATAAAATTCATGGTCTAGTATTATTTTGTATTTATTTTCCTTCAATAACCTTTTTAAATGTAGTTATTAATTATCCATACTGTTCCCTGTTGACTGCAAGTTGTGTAAAATCATGGTAACTTCAACTGATGAAATTGCTTGCGATTCCTGATCTAGTGATAAGGCCATCCTCTGTAACTGCTTGTTTGCGGTATGCCAACTGACTCTTTTGTGTAGGATTGCTTTTCCTTTACATTCTCTATGATCTACAGTAAAACCTTGATAATAAGAGCACCCTTTGGTTTTCTTGAAAACTGGTCTTAATATTGAGGTGGTCTTAATATTGAGGTTGAATATAGACTGGAACAGTTAAAATTAACTTTAATATTGAGGTGGTCTTTAAGTGAGGTTTTACTGTATTGGGAATAGGCATCCTACTGAGTTACACTGAATGTTGTTGGTATTGATACTGCAAACTGGCATACTTATTGAGGGTGGCCTTATTTGTAAAACCTGTTATGTGCATCCTTGCTTGCTTAGAATGGAAGCAAAAGCATGGTTGTATAGCAATGCATACATGTGTCATTCTCCCTAGGGTATTTTACGTAACTGTAGCATTCTCTACACATTATGATAACATTTATATATCTAGGATTGGATTGAATGTTTTGAATAATTTATTTATGTATGAAAGTCACGTACATTTACAAGCATGATCTGACAATTTAAGTTACACATTGAATGTCATCATTACTTCATGTCTTTATTCTAAGTCTATACTGTTTACTGAAAAGTTATTGTTCCAAATTGCCCTTCATGATGCGATACACTTTGTAACACATTGAATTTTGTATATTAGCTATATTGTTTAATTCCATTTTCAGACAACTAGTGTTCCTGTTGGTGGAGATGCACAGAAACGTCAAGACGATGAAATTAGACGATTGAAAGAACAAATTAATCAATTGAAACAGGAAAACTCAAATATCAAAGTATGATTTTTTCATCAGCAATTTCGCTTTATCATATTTAATTGTGTGTAGTGAACTTTTATTTTCCTAGACCAGCCTATTTTCAGTGTACTTTTTCCTAGCCAAATGACCAGCTACAGTTGTGGACCGGATTCGATTCCCGGTCGCGGCAGGTCATACCCTTCCATGAAAATTTGATAAAAATGTCGATTTTCCTCCTCATGTGGAGAAGTTGCCGGCTCCTTGTGGAAGGGTAAGTTAGTACTGGTTAGATTTCAGTCCAGGAAAAACTGGTTAGGTGAACCGGCCGCCGTATATAACTGAAATATCGTTGAGAAACGGCTTTAAACCCGATGAAACAAACATGAAACAGTTGTGGAAACGGTTGCATTTCTGTTGGTTCCTACTTTTCTCATGTTTCAAAAGTAGTGTGTGAAATTATGACAAGATTAGAACTTATTTATTAATAGTACTTATCATAAGCCAGCTCTCTGAACTTAGTAAAGTGCTGAGCTGTCACCCAGGAGGTTCAAGTTCAAATCTCAGCTAGGGCAGGTCATGTCCTTCTGTGATATTTGGGTGTGTCATTTGTCCTTAACCTCTGATTCATGTGGAGACATTGTCAGATGCTTTCAGATGGGCAAGTTAGTACTGATTGATTATCAATACCAGGAAAGGTGGTTAGGGCAACTGACTACCACTTGTAACAGAAAAATTAAAAAGAATACTGCTTAACTCGAGTAATTTGTTCCCACAAAGTGATTTACCCTTGTCTGGACTAACCTTCGTATCTCCCCTATTTCCACTTCAATTTCCCCTCACAACAAAGTCATTTGAGAATATTCTTTATAAGGCCTGTTTGGGTGAATTCTTATTCCTTTTATAAAACAACATTTCTGTATTTGTTAAGAAATATTATAAATATGCCATAATGCATTGAAAATACTAAATGAAAAGGTGACACCAAATTGTGACTTAAATTTCTCCTTTCTTCGCAAGAAAGACACAATATTTCCCCATATGCGGGAATGTGTACCAGTCCTAATGGCTGCCTTGGTTATCAGAAATATTGAAACAAGTTGCAAAAATTAATGGTTGAGAGAGAAAGTAGTAAATGTATGTTATATTGTAAACCAAATGTTTGTATGTTTCAGGCTGAGGAAGTACGGTTGAGGAAGGTTGCAATGTCAGATACTGTTTCTTCAACACCACCACCATCACAGCGAGTTGAAGCACCTGCGCAGACTGGCTCAGTTCTTCCACCCTATGTCTACCTTATAGTTGCTATAATAATTGGCATCCTTATTGGCAAGATCATTCTGTAGTACCAGTCTCACTAAATACACAACATTTTTACAAGGACTGGACTTATTTATTTTAAAGCACAAACAATTAAACGTTGTAGCAAAGGGGCCATAAGCAGTTTTTGATGGGAATAAATCGGCTTTCAAACACCACAGAGAGGAATGAGGAATTCATTTATCGAGTTTTTATCCATTTACTAATGGAATAACATGTATCATTATGGAACATCATAGACAATTTTGACGTTCCGACAAGAGTATAGATAATAAATGAATCAATTTGTGATTTTTGTCATTTGTTGCTTTAGTGTAAACTTGTTTAGTTAAAAATCATGTGCAACTTTAATCAGTATCGTGATTATAATATAGTATCTTGTCTGTTTGGTAAATTGAGGCATTCAAATTTACCAGAATTGTACAGTAGAGAAGTAGATATTAAACTGGATCCCAGTAAACTAGGTCTAACAATTTATCATTTTATATACAATGTGAGTTATATTAACTGATTAATATGTTGGTATTAGAGGTTTCAATTTTTTGCGGAAAAGGTTTGAATGATTGGTTGTAGTTTACCGAGAAGATAGGAAATGTGTGTGCTCCAAATTTTACCATGTGAGAAAATGTCATATTTTTGTTGTTTTTTTTACGCATGAAATGGAATTGTCATGTCACCTGAATAATGTGTTATGATTGTTCTTCAGTTGTTGTACATGTATTGCTTAGTGCCAATTCGTGTTCATAGTATTTGTGCAAATCTGACCAGATTTATTGTAATAAAATCGGTTGAACTGTGAGATGGCTGCTTTCTTTGCAAATTAACTGTGTAATATGTTGTAAATTAGTCTATTGAAGCCATGTGTCATAAAGATAAATTCAGCATTACAGGTTAGCAATAGATACACATAACACCCTGACTTAGCAACTGGACATAGAAAGCAACATGATTGATGTTAATTAGTTTAGGACGATTTAAAAATGTTGTATTGTTGGGTGTTAAAGAAAGGCAATGCTAATTATTTGCTTGGAACATCCTTTTGGATTTTGGATAAAATTCACAAAATCAAGGAATAGCTTTGATTTTAAGCCAGGTTTTATGTCTGAAAGCTGTATTTCACAAATGTAACCACATTACTTTATCCTGTATAACCAATGCTACTCCATCTTGATGTTAGCTCCTTATTCCTTGTGTGATGCCTATTTGAATAATCATTCTCTCCAAACAAACGTTGTAGTTGTGGCACAGGTCAACCGTTGTTGTTTAATGTGATTTATTTCATTGAATCATATGATAACATCCATAGCTTGCTGTGTTTATACTTTATACAACTATAAGCATTATGCACATTAGAATACTATGAATGCTTCACAGTTGATTCACTATTCAGTTCCACTATAGTGATTGTTATTATCAATTAGTGTGGGTATAATCAAAGACGTGTTACTCCCCAATAGTACAGTTGATTTGTTTTAGTTTCTTATGATCCACCGACAATGACTTTATCGCTTATAGTATAAAATGCTTTCAGTTAGTAACATATTAGGCATGGCATTGAATTTGACTGTCCATGTAAAAAGTATAATTATTATATGCAATACATATTGGTGTCATATTTAGTTCACTTTTGCAGTAATTCACTAAGGTGAAATATTGAGATATTATTATCACTTTCATATGTGTGGCTTTCATTTAATAGTTACTCAAATTTACACATTATACTTAAGACTAATTGGTGACTGCAGCAATAAACTGTACCTAATTTCTAATTAAGCATGACATATCTTTACCAGATTTTTATGAGATTGATCTTGCATTCAGATGAAAGATGAAGGGCCATGATAATTGCATGGTTTTATTGATGTTAATATATTACTTTGAATATTTCTGTGTGTAGTTTTCCTAAGGACTTCTTTGTCTTTTTTCTGTATATAACCTGGCATATTTTGCTTGTCCACATACGTTTGCATTGTTGTTAATACGAGAGATATATATAGATATATTTATATGTAAGTCATTGAGTTGGTTACAATTCAGTAACAGTCAGTGTGACTGAATGTATATGTCATCTTTTGTTTCATGTTTTGGATATTTTTCAAAGAAAAGTTATCAAGAAGTATGAACTGAGATCAGCAGCCTTACTGTTTGTTCACTGATATGTGGTTGCAAACCCACTGCTATGAGTCTGTATCCTGTGCTAAGGTCTTGGGGGCATTTAAAACACTCAGATATAGTATGAATGTTTTGACATATCAGTGTCAGGTCATTGGCTAGGTTAGAGTTAAGATTAATTAGTAAAGATTAAGTTTAAAAAAATTACCTTTGAGATTTAATTTCAATTGCCTGTGTTCTGGTTAAATGACTGTACTTCAGTTGCATTATGAAAGATTTAAGATCAAAATAAGTGAAAATTCTTGACTTCAGGAATCCATGGCTTCGACAAGGCATGTTATTGGTATATGTATCATTTTGCCAACTCGCCCTTGTAAATATCAAACAAAAACTGCTGTGTGTGCAAGGTCTGTGTGTATTTTTTTTCACTTTTGTGTTAGTCCTTTTTTGGACATGTAATTTCAACTTTAAAGAAAACTAATGCATGCAAGTGGGACTAAGCTTGTACATGTTTTATTTACACACCTGCTTAAATTTTACTGAAACTGTATTTCAAAACATGTAGCATTTATATTATACTCACTTAGTTATTGTCTACCATTGTCATTTTCACTTCAATGCAAGTTGGAAACTTTAATATGAGTAAAAGTATTCGGAAAAAAAAAATTCATTAAGTAATCCTTGTTTAATCAATGTGTAACACTCGATATGTCAGAAAATAATCTTTTAGTTGTGTCTATTATTTTTAGTATGACATGTTGTTGTTATTTTGATATAGTGCTGATGTATAAGGTTTTATCCTTGTGTTGATTGTTGCTTTAATAGTGTTACATTGGTTCTCAGATTAACATAATTGTAAAGCAGACATTTGTTCCAATGTTGAGTCTGTTCGTATTCTGAAAGAATCAAGTGATAGTTTCCATCATGCTTTGAGTATTGGATGTAAATGTTTGTATGGGACTGTGTACCAATGTGTTTTTGTCTGTTCTGTTTTCCATAGCTTGTTAACATTTCAATTTCTGTATGTAATCCACTTTTTGCATTGCACATCTTTAGTCCCTCATATCTGTAAGAGAATTGTTATTCTTTTCTTTACAAGGTTCGGCAAGATATGTAATTAGTCATTGTTTAAATGCTGTAACTTTACCTAGCTTATTGTTTTATTGTGACAAACAATTCCCACTTGACTGCAATAAAGACATTTATGTTAAATGAACTGTGTTGTTATTTATTTGAGATAGATTCTAATTCCATTGTAGCTAATCAGCTACACGAGCCATTTTCAATGAAAATGCCAAAAAGGCTCGAGTTAAAAGTCAACATGAAAGTTTCTATGTAGTGATACTAGTAGTTCACATTTTGTTTCAAATCTGTAATCGTTTGCGTACATTGTTTTATGTATGGCACCATTCAAGTCACAATATTACGCAACTTGTGGCATTTTGAAGAAGATTGGGTATTATGTACACTACCCTCCAAAAGTTCCTTTACACTTGAATATTTTGAATTTCGTTACTTTTTCTAACAGAATTTCAAATAAAACATGTATGACCATGAAGTAAAATTATTTATCCAACTTCTGTTATGGATAGTCAAGAATTAAAAATGTGCACGTCTCTGAAGCAACATCAATGGGCCTGCATCCAAAACCAATATGTTTGTAACTGATTGATATGACACAGAAAATAAGATAATTTGTTTCAGTGCAAATTTACAAATACTTCTACAGAAAATTATTGCTGTGTTAAAAAGCATTCTCAATTATTGCATGTGAAACAAATATGAAAATACATTAATTGCAATGGGAATTGTTGAAGCGTGAAGGCAGTGTATATGTATTTTACAGTACAAATGTGTACTTCAAAAATCAGAAACATATTAAAGCTTGCAAACCTCTACCCAGCTTGTAAGTAAACAAATAATTGAGAATACATAAGCACAAATATACGCTTACATGAATAACCTGTCATATAAACATTATTTGATCCCACACACATGTCAAAATGGCAGTAGCTGGGATATTGCTTAGAAAGGAAAGTATGCTTATACTCTCAAAATGATTAAAAAGTACCTTACAAACTGAAATACCAAACTGAAATTAATCTTGTGACTAAATAACAAATGTAAAAATGTTGGTCATCTCGTATAAGTAAGATATCCAGATGTCACGTTAACCATGTCTAATTTAATAATTCCACAAAATAGTCAAATGACAAGGGTAAAGAAAAATTACTCGCATTGATATGTGGTATATTTCTCAGTTACACACTTAACAATTTGCCACAGTCATACTAAATCATTTTGTACTAATCACCAGAATTTTCATCTTGAATTAACATTGTTCATCAAATGTTCACCTAAAGTTTTCACATGTATATATGATTATAAATACACACAGACACAACAACGACTTTGGGTTAACTGATAACTGTTCAATGGTCACACTGACACTTGAGCTTATTTTTTTTATTAATGTGTATACTGCAAATAAATTGATAAGCTCCTACATTTACGTATTCAATTAATCACATGGAAAACAGAAACGATAATTATCATTTCAAAATCCACATAATGATGATAATAATGTTGTGCAAAGTTTCATCACATTACATTTTGTATGATAAATCTATTTTCATCAAGATAAAGTGAGGCCTGGTGATTACATCAAGTTTTTTAGCACATGTATGGAATTGAGTGACAAGCATCTATTTTATTCTAACTTATGTATACTGCGTAAGCTAGCCTTCATGTATAGATACACATAAAAAAAACTTGGTAAGCAGTTATCATACATTGTGTATATATAAAGGGATTCCTTTAACAATCGAATTTGAATTTACTTAGAGAAACTAACTGCACACCTTGTCCAGTAAATATGTCGAAATTTTAATAAGTTATTTTAAAAGTCAAACTCGTAACTCGAGAGCAGGGTTTAACTTTTAGTATAGTTTGACCGTCCTCAAACATTTAGCGGTAGCTAGCCGCCTCTAACCGGAAGTGCTCATTCTGAAAAAGTACCCGGATTAAACTAATTTGCTTTGTGTCGAAGGCGAAATTATCTACGCATATAATTACTCATTGTTTGCTGCTTACGTAAATTAGGAGGGAAAAACATCTCCACAAGAAATCAGTTTATTTGAAGGTAAATCGGATTATAAATTTTCTGTTCCTTTACGTCCAATATTGTCGTTTAAGTCGATAATTTTCGGCGAGTTTTTAGGTCGGCTGTCAGGCATGACGTTTTTTCAGCGACAGAAATTAGGTTCAACTGCTGGATAAGGTTCGTTGATTTCAGTTGCTGATAATAATGTTCTGTATCATTTATCATACTTTGTTTTAAATATTGAATATGTATGACATTATAGGCGACGGAGAAATCTTAGCATGCACCTATCAATATTTTGCCACAGGGGCAGCATGGGCCATGATGGGGCAGGGGCGGCTGGCTGACCAAGGTGAACTAGATAATTTGTATTTTTTTCTAATTCCTCACCATAGACCCAAGCATTTTTGTCTATATACCATGATACTAATTCCCAACTTCCTGGATCTATTGAAGGTCAGGAGAAAGTCTGTTTCCAATAATCCAAGGACCTAGCATGTCAAATTCCCACATGTAAGGATTTGTCTTCTGTCTAAGTCCCATGTCTTAGGTCACTAAATACTTAAACAGTTTTACTGTACAATCTGCCAATTGGCAATACAGAACAATTTAACAATACCTTTTTGTCTGAATGGAGGTTAATTTTATGAGCACTGTCAGCACCCTAAGAGACAGGACCTTTAAACTAGCCTCCAGAGCTTTTATTAGGAGGGCTGGGAGCTTGTTCAATGCTGCTGTGGTTCTAGGGAAGAAAGAGTTCAGGTGGTGTGATGTAGAAGCTGACTGCTGTATGTATTTTGGTCCTGAGAAGTGGGTTCTAGCTGACAGAGTAAGGTACTGCTCATGTGGAATGGCTACTAGTGATGGGATATCGGTTGGAGAACTGCAACCGATTATCGGTTGGAATCGGTTAGCAAACCGATGCGATATATCGGAAAAATAATCGGTTAAATGTTATTTATTTTCATAATTTTCTATTCAGATATTTATGTCTTAAAAGTGACTGACTGACTGTTTTACTTAAATTCTAATGATCTTTTGAAAAAGTAAAGAACTTAAATTACAATCTGGTGTATACATAGCTGGCATTTGTGAGAACTGACTGGTATTATAGTGGTATATACCTCTGTAACAATGTACATATCTAGCATATTTAGTACAAACAAGTTGAACAACAGCATTATTCACATAAAAAACTGTTTTACACTTTAACATGTACATTGAATGTCACTGAAAAAATCAAGTTGCATAAAAAACTAAGTTCTTTCCACCGATATTACATAATAATGGATATAGAAATGTCACAGCATTTTTGTCCCTTGTCGACAGATAGATTCAATCGGACATACCGTTATAAAATACGAAAATCTATCAAAGTTTTGCTAATTCTTTCGAACTTATTTTTTGACGCTATGGGCGCCGCCATATTGACAGTTGTGCCTAACTGTACGATGTTAAATCAATTTTCATTGGATAACTGCAACGAAATACTAACGCTTCATTGGCTGACCATTTGCCGGCATACTTCGGTTTTAACCGTTAAGCATTAATCATGTCTGATATTTCGGATACTTTAAACTTTCGGACAGGCACGCGTTCTTTCTATTAAAGTGGGGACAATATATTAGCAAAACATTAATGATTGGGTGATTAAATATCTCCGACTCTCTATTGCAGTCTGCTAGAGCGGCCATTTTGCGCGCTTTCAGAGTTATTTCCCATTCGGAAATCTTCGTTCGTACCCGTGAGTATTCGTACCCGCTATCGACTCGGAGAAAACACAATCGATTATCGGAATCGGTTGGGCTTTTCTAGCCGTTAATCGATTATACCCGCTAATCGGCCCATCACTAATGGCTACCACAGTACCAGTCCGTTGATAATCTTGTAGAACATTGTGAGCTGAATCTTGTTGTGATAACGGTTATCACAAATCTAGCAGCCCTTCGCTGAACCATTTCTAGCTTGTTTGTTAGCACCTTGGTATGCGGGTTCCACACTGCTGAACAATACTCGAGCTTGGGACGGACAAGCGAGAAGTATGCGGCTGCCTTGACTTCCTCGTTTCCAATGCGTAGGTTTCGACACAGGAAGCCCAGTGTGCTGTTCCCCTTTTTCACAGTTCAGTTGATGTGGGTGTTCCTTGTTAGGTTCTGGACGAGATCCACACCGAGGTATCTGGTAGTGCTGTCACTGGTCAAAGTATGTCCCTTTAACGTGTAGTTGAACAGGATAGGAGATCGCTTCCTGTATACACGGAGGATGCTGCACTTCTCTGGGTGGAAACACATGCCCCATTTTCTCTCCCACCCCTCCAATACTTTTAGTTTTAATGGGCTTCATCCAGTATTGTTGATACATAGTCTACAAAGTAAAAAAAAAAACGCAAAAAAAGCGTATCGTACTCCGGGGTCGAAAGTGGTCGGGGACGAAATAATAGACGCGTGAAATACATAGAATTTACAGTTTTTATTACAAAGTCGATGGGAATCAATAACTTATCAACAAATTTACACCAATGATTTTAATAATCCACAATAAAACATCGACACGGGTAAATCGATTTAACTGTGTTGTGATACTGATTACGTGAATTTACCGACATAACGAGTCGTTTAAAAATGGCGGCGCTGTATCGATACATCAACAATATCTCCGAGTTGACGAAAAACGCGTGGGAAGCGTTTTTCTCATTCAATTCCGCATCAGTTAGAATGGTTGTAACATTGATATTTTGGTATCAAAATAAAATTGAGATCGTCTATTTTATGAAACTGGCCGTGCAGCAGAGTTTTGTTGACAATTTTTTGCATACGCCCATCTGACTTTGAGGCGTGGCTTCGCGGCATAGAAAAATCGTAGAACACCTGCACGAACATTTACAGAAAATTCAGCCAATCAGCTTTCAGTTGATACCAATTTTATGAATATTAATGAGTGTTTGATGATGCGCAAATTGAATCAAATCAAGTACCCGTCATGCTGACCACGCATGAAACTGGCATTTAGCTGATTATGCGAAATTACGTCATTTGACAGCAATTAACTTGGGATAGCCTGGGGCAACGTTTACACAAGAAAATATAATAAACAGCACTGTTTTCACATGTTTATTGCCTTTTTAAAGATACAACCCCCATGGAGATACAACAAAAAATAATGAAATTATAGCCAATTTTCTACACTGAGTGCCTGAAAACTACAAAATTTCAGTTAATTACTGGCTTATCAGTAGGCTTACTGGGGTTGCTACTACAATATCATTTATAAGAACCATTGCCATGTATAACTGTTTAAAACAACCTAGTTAATCATATTACTAAGAGACAAAACTAGTAAAAAACTTTCGCTTGTTAAAAAAGTTTTTTAATTTTATGATAATACAAATGTCTTATTTTGTCAAATGCAGAGAAATACATTATAAATGTATTCTGTGATAAATTCATAATGCATATTTATTGAAGTTTTCACTAGATAAAGTATATTTTTGGAACAAATGAACAAAAATGAGCATAATATATCTTACAAGTTTTATGAATTATATAAATAAAGATCAAAATCGGCGAAAAGTACAGAGTGACAAGTTTCTATGAAGGTATAGAATAGTTTATTTTGGATGCGATTTCGTTCAACTAGTCTGCTATGTATTCCAGGCAGATGACTCTTAACTGAATGACTAGACTGTACACACAGTCATGTAATGACTTTATGATCGCATTCTTTCATATTTCACCTATGTCTGTACTGAACATTTCTTGTTTTCATGTCTCCCTACCGTATCTCCAAAAATTTAAATTAAGTTGGAAAGTGACAAAAATATTGAAAAGTTCAACTATGAATGATAATGATTATTTTAAGTCTTGGCTAGTATCAATCATTCAATGAAAACAGAAAATGACAGCCATACTTCATATAAAGTACTTGCCCACAAGGCATTAGTAGTCAGTACAACAATGCTCTACTATTTATTAAAATACAAATGCACCATGATTGATGAATCATTGAATAATGGACAACAGAACCAGTGCAACCAAATGTCTATGATTCAAGTTATGACCAGTCTACAAATTTTTGTTTATTTTTTCTAAAATCAAAACGTTTGTTTAATAATAATTGTTTTTTTCCTTATGTCAAGACAAAAAAAATATTACTGTGGGCTTATAATTTTGTTGCACAGAATTTAGATCCAGATTCTACAAGTCTTGGTGCACCTACAGATGCTTGTCCAGAGTCTTGGTGCTCCTGTATTGATTTTCTCCGAATGAACTCCAAGCTTCCTTTTTTTTTCGCTTAAAAATTTGTTCTAGTAGTTGAAATTTCCTAGGAAGGGAATCACTGTAACGTCGGGTGTACACCAGTAATAATTGCTACTGTAAATACTGGCAGTTTTCAAATATTTGCAGCATTAATATTATTCATTTTGCATTATAGCATGGGTAAAAAGAAATGTACTAACTTTTAATATTGTTTTTAAGTTTTCTTAAATATATTCTTAAAGCAAGGAGATTGTACAGTCACTGTACATAGTAGTTTATTGAATTAAACTTGAATATTGATTATTTTGAATGAAGTGGTTGAACTGTGAAGTGAAAATGCACAAGTATAATATCATTTTACAGAAAACAAAACTATAGTTTATTTAGTTGACAAGCTATTTATAACTCAAATAAAAACAAATCATGAAAGACAAAATTGGTTTGTATATAACTTCAGTTCATTTTATAACCATGTTACTGGAGGGCATACACTTGAATTAATAAACATTCGTAGTTCATAATCAATACACACACAAGTTTGGTTTATCAAATAGTAATAACATAAACATTCAACAGAATTAATTATACATTATTGGTTGGCTTTAATAAGGTTGTAAAAAGTACTTGTCAGAACTACCGTGCATATTATACATCAAATCCTTTAAATCTTGTAAGAAACATGACTAATTTTCTAGTCTTGCTTTGTGGTTTGAAATGTCATATATACATGTATAATATACATGCTGCTCAATCAGTCTCACTGATCTTGAAGATCAATAAGTTCATGGTTACTTGTTGATTAAAAGATAACAATATATATCCCTATGTCAAGGGAAAACAGTGTCATAGATGGTTTACCAAGCAAGTCACTTGTATTATATGATGGATTGTATCATGTATGGACATGCTTTTGTTGTAGACTTGTGAAAACTTGAATGAGAGAAAAAACAAATATTACCTGAATACAATAATTATTGTTAAATAAGATTATCTTTATAGTTTACCATGAATGAAGAATGGGAATCAAACAATAGAAACAATGTCTTACATAATTATGTAAATTTTTCATAAGTCTGTTCCAGGGCGGGCTCCCTAAACAAAATGTGTCGTGAAATTTCCTAGTTTTCCTTTCAAAGATGATTGATTTGCTTTAAATATTAAAATAATATTGAAATAAGATTAGATGCATTTATGTATTTCAAGCTTTTGTTAGCAAGTAATCTTATATTCCAAAATGACATGAATCAAATACATTTATAAGCTTCATTTCATTGTTAAACTTTCCATTATATTCATAGCAGAATTGTATATTATATAGAGGATATCTTTTGTTGATTTCGATGGAAGATCGAATTTTATTTCACTTGTGGTCAAAAGAAAAGTATATTTTCACTTGTGGCATAGCCACTCATGAAAATATATATTTCTTTTTACCACTTGTGAAATAAAATTTGATCTTCCATCGAAATCTACAAATATTCTTTTTATTTTATGCTTTTTTAAAGAATTAAACATTATTTTAACCAGAGCGTCTCATTTACTACCCTGTGTGGTGCCTATCTGTTGCCGAATAACACCATATCAATTTTTCATTAACCGCTGACAAAATGGTGCGAACTTTTACCAATTTATTCAAGAACAAGGCAATGGAAAGTCGATAAAAAACAATATGATATGAAATATTGTGACAATCAAATCATTTTTGCACATGAAATTATAAATAAAAAATATTTTCTAGAAATTAAGCAACAAATTATGGCATAGCAATTTTCATAATTATGTTCATCGATAATTGATTGAAGCACGACACCATCTTTGGAATGAAAGTGACAACACGTCAAAAAGATATTAACAAAGAATTTTGAAATTTAAAGAACGCTTCTGAACAGTCTGTAGTAAGGGACGAGTTTTGCACAGGAATATTAGTCACTGAAACTGTCAGAGATTTCACAACTCTCTTGAATGGTCTGGCAAGGGGGGTTTCTTCGCGTGGCTACGCTTCATCAGATTGCCTCAAGTTTTGTACATTCGAATCATTGACCATTTGGGAGAGTCTCATTGATCTAGATTCCGGTTGAAGTTTAAATTGACGTTTCCATGAAAATAGCCGTTCCATGTTAACTGTTGCACTTGCAGACGAAAAATCAAGTATCCCGGCGTCTTTAGTTTTTCGACTGTACAGGCACTTAAATCAAAATACCGGCATGGCAAGATATTGCTATGTAAATAAATATATATAACATACATTCATTTGTTCGAATTATGTGAAAAACAAGCAGAAAACAAAAGGGAGGTAACTTTGTGATTTATTCTCATTTCAATACAAAGGGAGGCAATTCAATTTAGTTTAAACACAGTGATATCTCTTTTGGGGTTACCAGTGGGGTCAAAAATCGGAAGAGTTAGAAATATCAAAGTGATATTTTCACTGTTTGAAACAGTGAGAAATATCAAAGTGATATATATTTCTTCTCAAAATGAATTTGGCTCCCCAAATAAAAAGTCTTAGACTTCTAACCAAATTCAACAAAAGTCACAAAGTTTATAAAGGTACGAAAAGAATGAACATTAAAATAAAAAAGTAAAAAAAAGCAGTTTCATTGATAGTCTCCAAAAAGGTAGCATTTCAAGTAGGCTGTAATCTCTTATAAATTACTATGACTGACAAGCATTCATTTGTAAATAGTTTGTGCATTTGAATCGAAATGGCAGTAACAATACTTTGTATCTGTAGAACTGTTTAAAATCAATACCTTTTAGATCTGGTTTTTTCACTTTGTCCATATGCATTATTATAAATATTTCATTCAATACCATTTTACCCAGTAGGATTGAATTGAACAATGACACTCGGAGAATATTGATGTATTTTAATGATTTTTCTGAAATTTCAATGTTATGAATACTTCCCTTTTCAATCTGTTGAATTACTTATTCACATAGCTATTGACAGTTGTGTTTACCAATGTACTTGTAACTTGAGCGCTGTGTTCTTATCTCTGTTTGAAAGACAGCGAAGATGAAAATCGAGACGAGTTTATTTACTACTGTGTAGTGTAACTACTGGTAGGTAGCCAGTGAATGTACTTCTCTAACCTACTACATGCATCTAGGAAAATATAATATCTTTTTCAGGTTGAGCTCAAAATCTTACTTGTCACAGTCTGTTGAATGCAGGCATCTAAGGTAAGTAGGTGGTGTAAATTTGCGGGTAGGTTTTAATTCATGACGATTTTTGTGAAGATCATTAATTTTTGGCTTTGAATAAGGTTCACTCAAGATAAATGTCGGCTTCCGAAAATGGAGCGTATTTATAAGTACATGTTCAGTATAAATTTTGAAAAAAAATCCGTCAGCTTATTACATTTGATTATAACTAGTGGAAACTAATGTATTTGATAGAGCTTTAGAGATGCTTCTGTTTGGATAATTATGTTCTATACATTTAGATATTTCTATTACTGTATAATGACCAGTGATGGTATTATAGTTTGCTTGAGAACTGTACATGATTTGCAAGTTTCTTCAGAGCTTAACTTCAGATTTACATGCTCTACAGAAATAATTAGCTTTCATCATTTCTTGGCCAAAATATCGTTTTGTCTTCTGAATACTTTCCCTCAGTCATGTATGAATTAATTTATTGATTTTGGTTATATTCCATTGTTCTTGTCTGATTTGTAACGTTAGTGTTTTCATGGATTTATTTTTAGAGAACTTGAGGAGTAATATACTTATATAGAGCATTTAAGTTATGTACATTACTTAAGAAATACCGGTAGTTTTAATTTCATAAAGATACAATTCAAATAATAACATATTATAAATGTAATTCATAATTTGCTTCCTTCTGTGTATGTGGAATATAACCAATATGTGAGGTGTAATATTTAATAATATTTGTTAAAATCGATACATTATTTCTGTTGCTGATTAAAATGAAGCCAGTAATTAGCTGAATTATTTCTGCTAGTTTGTGAGAAAACTGAAGTTGAGTTAATTGTTTGCTGTGGTTTGTGGTGTACTGTACATTTACATAGTCTGTGGAGCACTCGAATATGGTTTATCTTATATTTGTTCACAAGTATTTTTTCTTGTACCTTGTACCTTTAGTAGATTATCACTGGATAAAATCAAGCTATCTGGATTATTGTCGGGTAATGATTTTCCGTACCTGACAAGAGCAGTTAACTACAGTATATTGCATTGTTTTAGCTGGGAGATACAGATACCTGTATCTACATGTAGCATAAAGTATGAAAGGTTTTTGTGAAATTCTGAGAATACAGGACTCCAATAAGTATGCTGAAAATGTTTAACCTGTAGCTACTCTCAGATAAATGGAGGCAGACAGCTGCATTTGTCAAAAATATCTCTAGGTTCAGAAAATAAAACCGAAAATAACGCACTTTTCTGCAGCAGCTTTTTTGGGGGGGAATAATCTCTTCTGAATCCCCTATGTCTCCATTTGAATGTAACACGATCATATGACCCTTTATTTCAAGCTGAATTAGCTCATTAAGGGTTTACCAGTAAGCAAAAAACTATTAAAATGCAACAAACTAACTGCTGAGTTGTCCAGACTGCTTTTAACTTCTGTCATGCATTCAATGTTTACATTGTAACATTAAAAGTTGCAAAAATTCATTGCATGAGACATCCATAAATCATATTTAATTCTATCTGACCTCATGACGAAACCTTATTCAGTGGATATGTTTTGTATGTACCTGAGATAAGAATGATCATTTATCACTCAAATAAGCCTAGATACTTGTGTACTGCATCTTGCAGCAACTTACAATGTTTCTTCTCTGGATTTAATTATGTTCATTTGTTAGGAAATTACTTTGCATCTATAATTAAAATCTAACAAACCATGAAATTACTTTACTCCCCGGTGAATATATTGTATATATAAAGCAGTCTCAGCGTATGAAATCTATGATTGTTAAGTACTAAGTAACATTGTTGTGAATGATCATATCTTCTGAACAAGGTATTCATGTAGTCAGACATTTTTAGCTTGAACATTTGAGATCTAAGTATAACAACTCTTTGAAGGTTCACCTTGAAGGGAATGAACATGTATCTATGGTGATATCTTTGCTAATCAGTCATGATACTTATTCATGTTGAAGTCGGGAGTGTTTTTTTAGAAGATTACTCCAATTACTTGCAATCTTGAATGTTCAAGCTTTGAGGTATAGAGCAACTTTCTACTGAGTGATTCATTCTTTATTTCTGATCGATGATGGTTATTTCATACATTTGGGAAGATTTATTTTGGAAATGATGATACAGATATAGTATTCACTTAACGTGTGATTTATAATGTTGATATTATCCTTTATAAAGGATACATAAATAATGCAATACCACATCATGTTATGCAGATACTTAGTGGAAAGTTGTAAGTTTCTATGAAGACCAAATTCTACCTCCATATTGACAGAATTTGATCTTTATACGAAAACCTTGTGTTGAAATAATCAGCAATTTCCTTCTGTAATTACTTAACTTTTCTGCTACGTTTCTCTGCTGATGCTTTTTTCATGAAAATGTATTAATAGCATATGATGGCAATGCTTACAAGCTATTTACAAGTTCACTGAATACCTTACTTCAAAATACGTTATATTTGATTGAAATCCGGGAGTTTAAAACAATATTTAATTGGATGCATAATAAAACAAATAGGAAAAGTCTGAACTGGCTATCAAAATTACAGAATTATGGTGTAAAAACATTACAGATTTTATTTCAAAGTCATGTTGATTAGTTTAAAGACATAACAGCTATTATATTTCAAAGTCATGTTGATTGGCTGAAAGGATGATACATAAAATTTCAGTTTAATAATAGAATTAATGAACCATAGTTGAATTGATGAATCTTATCTTAGTACCATCAACTAGTATATAAAAACTATACAGTAATGTAGTCAGTTGTTTTTCCTTTACGATTTTCTGCTTGCTTTCCAGTTTCTATGTTTCTATTTTGTAATAAGTTAAGATACCTTCTGCATTTGGAAGCATTTATCTGTGTGATATAGATTAGATATTTAGTCACAAACATTGATTATTCACACAAAGACTTATTTTATTCTTAGAATAATCTATTCAAGATCCATTTTCCTACATTTTCTAAATGATTTAAAGTCAATTCTGTATCATATTTCCGTATCATAGAAATAAATGCTTCTTTGTTGTGGAAGAAAAACTGCTTCCCGAATTCTATATCCATATTTCATCATCTTATTATGAACACCTGAGACTATGTCTTAGTCGATTTTGAGGTGTAGAATTTTACAGTGTTATTCTGGTAATGAAAAGACAACAAAATTTCCAATTCAATGGGAAAGCAGTTTTTCTTATAAAAAATAGTACTATACAAATCACGGGTTTGCATCATACATTATATATATTTACCCTAGATGTATGTATGATATATACATAAACTTTTACAATGCATGTGTGATAGATATGGATAAGGTTAAAATGACATAGTGCAATGATAAAATGAAAGTTGTGCTCATTTTTTCCACAATTTAAGTGATCAAGTTGAGTAAATAAAGGTTGTTAATATTTCAACACTTATTTTCATTTGTCGTTTTAAATTTACCGTTTACATCGTTATCTATTCTGATCAGAAAGTTTAAATGCAAGACATCAAGTCTGTTTGAACAAACAAAATTGTACATATTGAGCTACCTAGGAATGTATGATGTGGCAACTAATGAAATCAGCTGCATTTTATCCGTGCAATGTGTTGTTGGTTAGTTTGTAAGAATGTTTAATTGGGTCATGAAAATGTACCATGATTTTATTCCAATCATCCAGGCAATATAGTGCAAACACATCTGAGATAACGAAAGCCAAGAAGAAACCTGTTGCGTGATGTCGTATCCAAGGCAAGTTATGACCCACCCGTTTAATATGAGTTGCCTATTGCGCAATCTTGAATCAAGTCGGCTGCCATAATTTTTCTTCATACTACCTGGTTATGTGATCACTGAAATAATGTCTTTCTTGTTCGAGCACTCTCTGACAAGAAAGAGACATTGTGACCATTCTTTGTCTGTTAAAAAAATAGTTTCAATTTCGAGTATATTTGTATTGTGTTGAACTGTCAGTGATAATAACTGTCAGAAACTTTCAGTTGCTATGGAAACCATTGAGTCTGTTTTGAAGAAATGTTCTTTTTGCTCTGCCTGGTAAACCCAATCTTCAGACACTCGTACTTGATAATAGGGAGTCACAAATGACCTTCCCTGTGACCTAATTGTGCTCAGGAACTGAAATATTTGAATTGCATTCTGCTACCTTGCAGTAAACTGATTGTCAGGCATAGAGTGTCTGGAAACATTGAAGAACAAGCACTGTGTTACATTTAGGTAGCTAAACAACACTTATTTACCAGATTATGCTTAGGTGAGCTATTTATCAAGCAAGAGCTAATAAAATATATCCTTATGGGAAAGCATTGTGTTGTAGGTAAGTATACTTTCAAGTGATTTTTAAAGGATTGTATGACCAAATAAACTAATATTTCAACATAACTCGATACCATTCAGTCATGATCTTATACAATTCTCATTTTCTTGCTTGTCACATAAGGTGAAGACTTTCTGTAACTCAAAACTGAGTATATTATTGCCAACATAACCAATATCAGTGTCAAAGTTAACTTCATTGTTAGAATTTGAATGTGTTTATGAGTGAAACATGTATTTAAGTATGTCGTATATTATTGAGATTCTGTATGCTGTTAGTTTTAATGTATTATTTGCTTATTTGTACAATATTTTATTTTACAAAAAGTATACCCTTTACTACTAAGCCAATCAAATCGTATTTTAAAATAAAAAAACGGAACATTTTTATCTCATAAAAATACATTTCTACATGACCCAAATGCTATTTGAAATTATAACTGTTGCTATGGAAATTAGAAGGTTTGAGGGAATACTTCTGTAGTTGCTGTAGTATTTATGCTTTTTGTTGATTATTCTGCACTTTTTGTCGATTGTGTACCCATTTTTTACTAACTCTTATGATAAGATTATTGCCCATATTCTGAATTAATTCATGTATAATACAGGCCTTCACTTGTATAATCATACACTTTTCTGTGGTATATCATACGAGTGTTGATATTTATGAAAAATGTAATTTTCTTTGGTCGTTTCTATTTTGATTTTATGTAAGTTGGGAAGAATTGAAACTTAATAAATGATTAAATGGTACCAAAGTAAGGTCTGTGTTTGACATGTGTGTGTATTTTTTTACAATCCACTTTCCATCACCTCATTTCATCATATATTTACACTAGAACTCACTCTGTGTATAGTCATGTCGGTATCCATGGGTTTTATTCGACTCAATTTACCTTTTTATTGTGTAAAACATTACAGAAAAATGATAAAAAAAACTACTGTATGAAGCTGACCGGCCAATCCTTATACTCGTACATTGTATTGTACTGTGTGAGAAATGCACCCATTCTCATACAGTGTAAATGATATGTTTGGCCTCTGAGTTTCAAAGTTGAATGAAACCCCTGTGTATAATCATGTATAGTGTTGATGTAGTCTTGTAGCCATGTCTTGTTCACCCCCATCCATGTTGCTGGAGCCTCTTACTTGCTTCACACATAAGCTCACTGTTAGAGGAATTCGACATTCAATGTACAGTTTTAAGATGATTACTGGGAAGTTATTTTAGGAGTTATTGCGTTATAAATTTTAAGTTATTGTATAATAAAATTCATGAATTATCATTAAATTGGAGATTTGGATCATTGACTTGTAATGTTTAGATATATTTGATGACTTGGCATTGTCTAATCAATTACCAATTATGACTGAATATTTACAAGATGAAAACTGCAACTTTGCAGTGAAATAATGAAAGTAGGACAAGAAATTACTCCAAAACATACATTATGGGTAACTGACGCTTGAGCTTAGAAATGGCAAAATAAGTAAAATGTGACAAGCTACTGTTCAGTATCAGGTGTGAGTTTATGAGTGAATGCTTGTATAACTTGTTAGAATTTATTGCATTCTTACAGGTTGTACATGTAGTTGGGTGTTGGTATGCATTTTACGCATGCTTTTATACAGCTTCAGTATGCATGCATATGTATCTTCTTTGTATTTTCTTTAATAATCAGTGTATTAGACAATGTAAACTGCATACTTTTGTGTACTCAAGATATTGTTAAAAGATAGCAGCTTTCCTAATAGTGAATGCGTTCTCGATGTGTGATTTTGACACCATTTTTCCTGACCTTTCACACCTATGTCATGCATTGTTTTACAGGAAATTGATTATCATAAATGCTGTTTACTGATTGATTTATTATTACTTATTTCAGCCAACACAGACTGCCTTATGGCATGACAACTGTTCAGCAGATTCCTGGTGTTCCAGGAATGGCTGGGGTCGCAATGCCTGGTGTGCCTGGTATGGCCCCTGTACAGGTTGCAGGGGTTCCAAGGGTCCCAAATGGTATGAGCGGCATGTATCCAGGTGAGAAAGGTGCCGGCCTCTATCCTGGGGCCTCACAGAGTTATCAGAGTCTTGCACAACAGAGTTATCTGGCTCAGACCTCTCTCGGTCAACCTGGTGCCGCAGCCTTCTATGGAGCATCCTCACACCCGACATATTTACCAGTAACCAGTCCCTCTACACAACAGCGTTATATGGTATCAGCTGGTTATCCAGGAGCAGGATCTCTAGTATCTTCACCGTCTATGATACCTGGTATGATTATATGTGTGTAGTGTTACTCATGTAAATATTTGAAATAAATGCAGATGTTATTATGAACTTAGTGTTAATGAAACTACAAATCAATGTGTTCTTAAGAGATACTTGCTGATTTCCAAAGATTTACTTTACATGTATGTAAATGGTAAAGATAACAATTGAATGATGTAAATTCAATTATCTGTGTTATGAATTACAATTCTCACATTTGTGAGAGCTGGTTTATTGTTTACGTATGATGTGTTTCTTAGATTGCGCAACATTCTCTCGAGTGTTTTGAACATTTACATTCTCAATGTTACAATTTTTTTGTTCTTAACTCTAAATTTTGTTGATGAATTTTTTGTTAACCAATGTTATTTAGCTTGTTCATTTTCAGGTGCTGCAGCCGCTGGTTATCCCCTGACTGCCGGAGCGGGATACTCCCTGTCACAGCAAAATTCTCTAGGTCAACCTGTACCTGTAGCAGCCACATCTCTGTCTTCACATGCCCAGTCACAGTATCCAACATATATTGGATCACAGTTTACTCCTCTACAGATTAGTCCTTCACAAAGTCCCTATGCTGCGTCGGCCACTGGCCACCCACTGTATCCAGGGTCACAATACGCAGGTCTACAGATGGCTGGTGCACAGGTTGGTTTATCAGAAATTACAACTTTAGGCCACAAATGAAAGCAAAGCAAGTCAGTCTGCATGAAAATAAAGAAAAAGATACGCTAGACTGATTTCATCCCTTGAGATATACTATACTGTGTCGGTTTACAATTTTTATGCCATCATAACTGTGGGGTAGGCACTTAGATTTGCCATTAGTTTCTATGTCTGTTCCACAAAACTTGTGTGGTTCATATCTCAACAAGTGTATTTGACATAAAGTAATGAAACTTTGTAGGAATATTTTCATCGTATGAAATTGTGCACTTAGGTTTTCAGTTGCATTTATTTCATAAGAGCAGAGTTACACCCCTTGATTGAGTAAAGTATGGAGTCCTGTAGACATATTTCTAGTTTGTCATATCTACCAAGGCTGAGACCATATTCTTGTGTCTATGTCCATGCATGTTGTCAATTGACTCTTCTTGTCCTTCCAATCCTGGTGTTAATTCCATGGAATCATGTGTATTGTAACATCCCTTTATCTCAAATTATCATGCATATTTTATTATATTATTTCAGGTTCCATCTGCACAGATGAGTCGTTCAGGTGCTGGACTTCCGATCGGTTACACAGCATCCCAGTTAGGGTCTGCAGGGTTCTATCAGGCTCCCTGAGAAATTCCACGGAACTTTAATGTTAACATCTCCTTATACCTGTGTTATAATGGTTGAAGAGAGATCTAGTACTTATATCATTGTCATACTGGCCCTTTGTATGCTAACGGTGATGCCTTCATACTTAATGGCTGCACTTTTAGATAATTGTATTTTATGTTTACATGTCAATGTACCACTTTGAGGTGTTAAAAAGGGTAATGATCTTATTTGATTCTAGCGGACACTGTTGTATGATCATGTCATATTGTGTGTTTAATATGAAACATATATAATAATTCTTTACTTTTATTTCAAAATCAAACGTTTGTGACTAATGATTTATTAGTTACATCCACTATTTATCATACCCAAACTACTCTGATTTCATATACACATTCAACAGTCCCATTAGATGCCATTAATGTACCTGTAATTCATTAAATTTATCTCTAGCTGGGCCACTAGTATTTGTGGCTGCAGATGATATCACTGTTAAACTCTACTGACATATTATGTGTTACATGAACAAAACTATTCAATACAAGACTTATCAGTAAATGCCCTTTATGTTCTTATTTCCAGTTTGTGTTGGTTCATTCTACATATACATGGCAACAAAAGATCCGTTAACTGTAAAATTGTCATGTATATCCTATGTTTATTTTCCAAGTGTAAGAATCCCTCTTTTGTTGTCATATAAAAACGCTTATTTATTGATAAAATTTAGTTTTTGTATGTGTACCATTCTCCTAACGGCTTCATAGAATGTGGCATGTGCTCTTTATTAACAATTATTTGATATTCAGTAACTCCCATCTGTTACATTTGAATTTGGTTATTCATGAATATGGGTTAGATCTCTTTCTAGATAATTCTTTTATAAGCAGGTAGGTGAATAAGTGTTGTAAATTTTGAAATATCAAGTTCTTGGCTTAATCAGTTAATGATGCCTGCTGTTGTTTCCCGGTAAAATTACTCTGATTCAGTCCTTTGTTAGCTTCAGGGGCCCTCGGGACCCCGTGTCTGAATTTTCAGCTGATTTTGAAATTTTGCATTCTTATGCCTGCATACAAGAACAATATAACTGTGTTCAGTAATCGTATACCTTCTACATACAGATGTCCATGAATTTTTAGATTTGTTTGTGATGTTACTAGATTTCCGTGTCACTAAACAAATGAATTGTTCACATTAAATGTGTTTGAGATGATGGGAATTGACCCGTTGTATATATACTTGAACTGACAATGTTTTCTTACTGTGAATGTGTTCAGAATGCGAGAGAAAATTTCACACAAATGTTTCCGGTTATGTTTTCAGAGATTGACATGTACTTGTCCTAGAAAAATAGTAACTTTTATTGTGATAAAGAGTCATTGAACACGTTGCAATGTTTGAACACGGCACATAAATAATTTATGGGGTTGTTTTCCTTCGGTAAATAAGTCTGTCATACAGGTAAACAAACATAGGATTTCTGTAACTGTAGGGTTTCTTCTTTCTTTATGAAATCATTTTCTCTTTTTTATTGTGTTCTTAATTTTTATTGATTATTGTATGATTTACAATCGTACACAAAATAAATGCATTTATAATGGTGCTTTATGAAGTATTTTGAAATTATTACAAAGCATTTATACGTACTTTATGTCTTGTCTAAGGTAAACTGTATCCATGAAAGTACTGTTTTTCCTGTGTGGAAATTTTGCCCCCCCTTAAAATGACCATGAAATTGGGATAGTGACCCAACACAGATATGGCGAGGTTTTAAGATGTACATACATATGATCAAACCTACGTCATTTTGGCATGTATGGTAGAGTAAAAAAAAATATTATTTTTTAACATTAAAGTGGACAATTAATCTTTGTCGCTGGGAGATAATTATAAAGGTACAAACATGTCTGTTGTGCATGAAATATACGATAGATTCTAACAATGACACAGCACACGGCCAGGTTTTTATACATCTCCTTTTTGGTGCCTTTTTAGTTCAAAGCATTTGAAGGCTAAATTATTATGCGATTGTGTCATAAATTTTAGACTGTTATGGGAAACATTTGACAATTGAAACCTATCAATAGTTGTTCTGTGTTGTCATGGTAAACTATGTTCTTTGGTTCTTTCTTGATAGGTTTGGTGGAGTACTTTCCAATTTGACATTAGAAATCAATTTTAATTAAGAAATATAGACAAGAAATGGGTGGGTTTGTTACAAATCAAGTGTTAATATGTACGTTTTGAACAAGGTTCAGGGTACAATCTCTTCATAGATCTGATTTTTGCAATACTATTAAATTGTTGAATTGTGATTTTCTTGGGTAGATATTTCATTACTGTGCTTAAAATCAGTGTGTATTCTGAAAGATAATTGAATTGTATGCCGGTAAATATTACTCAGAAATTAGATTTGTTTTTATGCCACTATCTTTGTACATTGTGAAAGTTGCAGGTGCACATCTTGCTGTGCCATTTGAAAAAAAATATGATGAATTTTCAGTACAGTGACGTCACAAATAGTTTGTTATCAATTTGATGTAAATTTAAAAAAACATGAATAAACAAGATCTGGCTCTTGACTTGGTTATTAATTAGTTATTGATTAATTAATTAATCTGACACTGGATTTAATTGACAATGAAATTCACATGTGAAGTTGATTTTCATATAAGTTTTACTCTTCTGTCTTTGTTTCCATTCTGCAATTAACGGTCATCAAAATTGTCATAAAATGAGTTCAAGTGTTAATGATCAATACAAAAACATCAAAATTTCTCTTGAAGACATAATTATAACAGTTGTACCAATTCACATAATCTATCCAAAAGTTGACTTAAATTTATCCATTAACTCATTACTTCTTTTGCTCCTTCACCCAAATAGTTGGAAAAGTCTCTTCGTGTTCCTGTCTGTTATGTAATTTAAAAGCCCCATTAAAAAAACATCACAAAAAACTTTATACCTAATTCTGGTTATATTTTGTATGGTTTAATAAGAAAGAATTGTCTCATTTTTTTTAACTTCTGTTGATACGCACTGAGAACTACGCATTTCAGAACAATATAGTTTCGCCTTATGCAATTTGTTTAACTTTTATTAAAGCCGTAATCTTAGTTCCTTTGACAATATGAAATCCGTGTGAAATATTTGTTACTCATGTGTTCACTGTAAGGTACAACTTAAAACATTTGTTATTTTTGTTGCATAGACATTTTTTGATATCTACACTATTTGTCAATATTTTGACAACCTTGTTTTTGTATTATTGCTTGGAATAAATCATTTTCTATGACATTCATTGTGTGTTGATCTCTATATTTTGACATTCATCTTGACATCTTACATCAGACAACCAGAGGGCCCGTGTGTCTCGCCTTATTTTACACCCGAGGACCAGATCTGGAGCATGTGTTGCTCACAGTAAATATTTGTGCTCGACCAAGAATGCACCCAATATGAATTTGTCGCTTTATCTCCAAGATGTTATTACAAACTTCATACATAGGTACTGGACTTATATGGCATTTTTATCTTGCCATGTTAGAAACATTCTAATGTTACGTAGTGGGTGTTGTTTGTTCACCTGTGAAAGGAAGGCTATACAGCCAGATTATTGGGGCATTATGTATCAGTTACTTCCCCTGTAATGAACTGGTACTCGCTATTAGTGGATAACATTAGCTGAACAAGAAACAAACCTTTAGTAAACATATAGTGCGGTTTTATTAATCGCTAACGTATGAATATATTACCTGGACAGAAAAACGCTGCGGTTGTGTTTTGATCGAAAAGTAAACCAAACATCAGTTATAGCTTTACGTACGAGTGAATTTCCTTACCTAAATTGGCATGGATTGTTCCTGAAAGTTCATGCACTTGTTCGTGGTCAATCTTACAGCACTATATTAGACGACATTTCACGATGAGAGGAATAATGTTGATTTGGACCATGGTATGAAACATTAGCATTGTGATTGATATGATAAAACAAACGTAATACGGCAGCGAGGTGGACAGTATGGATTATCAACACGTGAACATTATCATGTGCTGTCATGTTATATCTATTATCTACTGCTCATTTATCGAGCATTTCATTACAGTGTTACTTAGTTCGGAACACATACTTATCATTCGATGGATTGTTTATACACATATATATTGTTAGCTTATTTGTAATACTGATATGTCTGTTATTGAGTTGCGAGTATGATAACGGTATGGTAGTGATTTTTGTGTTTGGTACGATCGATAGAAACATCAGTTGACAAAGAATGACCAGCTCTATTAAACTTCAAACTATGGCTTTATTTTACATCTGAAAATCTACGTACTAGAACAACAGTTCTACACGAACAATGCACATATATATATACGAGTCAAAAACACAATGACTTTACTGAACTCTTAAATCTAGTCTGTACTTACGAGACTAATAATGAAACACTGAAATAGTGTTAAACAGTACTGTTTATTATGAATGTCAAAATATAGAGAACAACACACAATGAATGTCATAGAAAATGATTTATTCCAAGCAATAATACAAAAACAAGGTTGCCATAAACATAGACTCTACTGTAAAAAACGTATCTTTACACAGTTCTTTAATGACAAGATATAATCAAAGTCTCAATATAGTTATATAATCTTTTTAGCGGAATTTGGATGTTATTAGCGGAATCTGGCTGTTATTGGCGGATAATCTGAATTAACACCGCCGGTTTTGACGGATGGAAAGCTCCAGACTGAAGTTTAGTCCTGTATATATAGACAACAGCGCTTTGATATCTAAATGATATTTGTCCCGCCATGAAACTTTCAAATGATGCAGTCCAATCACAACACAGAGCGAATTCAAACAACCAATGAACTTGTTCCGCTAAACTTAGAACTGTTAGTGTGCTTGCGCCTCTCAGAATGTAGATCCGCCAAACGGTCCACTGAATAAGTATTGTTCAGAACCTGTTGAAGTTATTGTAAAAAGCATCACAGTTCCATAATCAGTATATCATGAGATACTTTAAAACATTTTGGGCTATTACGCTGACTTCGGTAAGATTTTCATCGTCTGTCAAACACTGGAACTAGCTTCCGCTAAAACATCCTAGCGGCTAGTAAATAAAGAAGGTTATTACGTTCAGTGCGGGATGAAGAAATTGTTAATAGCAGAAACACTTTGATCTATGGTAAATGTAACTGCATATTTGTTCATGTTAATTTGTCATGCGTTCAACGAATATTCCGATTGTCACATGTTTTCGCGATGTAAACAATCTCATCATCTGCATTGATGTGATTTAAACCCACATTTTGTGTAGGACCAACGCCATTTAAAGTGTCTGAAGTGTTATTTGTATTTGTATAACTGTGTTTATGAGGTCGCCCGTCGCCGCGCACATTTTATAATGCACTTTATGGTATTTTGGTCGACCCGGTATATCCCTCGCACACCATAAATATACTTTTTGAAACCGTTGGTGGAAATTTACTTGCCAGACATTTTTTGAAGCCAAATACGGTCACTGCACAGTGCCAATGAGACCCATCGTACAGTTACCATTTTCCTGGCATCTAACCAGTACTTTCCTGGTAACATGCCAGTACTATGTTAGGTGGGAAACACTGAAAAGCATTTCTGTTTTATCCGGCTAGATGAGGGATCGAACCCACGACCTTCTGATTCGTAGTCATCAGCGTTAACCACTGAGCCACAGGGCCAACTGTCTGAAGTGTTCAAGGGTTGAAATACTTATATATTCAACAAATAACGCAGTTTGTGAAACAGAAATATGTTACTAATAACGACAAAAGTCAACAATGTTATGATTCATATAACACATATAACATACACATGTGTTGAAATGCGAAATTAGTGTGCGATGCAAATAGATCGTATTATCATCAGTAACCTTGGTCAAGTTTCTATTAAAATACATGTCTGACTTCAGTTAAGTAAACTTCAAAAGGTACAGGCACATCACAGAATCAAAGGGGACTCCGAGGTAAAGTGGTTATGGTCGCTGACTTCAAATACTTACCCCCACTTGTGCGGTTTTGAATCCCAACCGAGAAAAATGTTTGAAAGAAACCGTCTAGTGGCTAGACTAATCACCACATGACACTGGCTTGTATGTGACTTCATTACAAGGAATAAACTTCAACAAGTTCCTGTACAATCTAGTTCATACCCTGTTGCAAAATACAATTTTCTCCAATTTTTTGTTTCTTGGCACTGTTTGAAGTTTAAAGCAATTTGTCAACAATATTTCCGATATTTATGGTTGTCAGTTGACCAAACTCATGTTTCTGGGTAAACACCCTGGGTTCGAACCAACACCCTCCTGGTTGAGAGTCGAGTGTTCTACCGACACAGTTAACCAGACAGACTCACTTTGTGCTTTGTTTACTTTGATCACCCACAAAACTCATTTGCGCCTGTATACAACATTAGATGCAAAAATACGATACATTTTATGATAAATAATATAATTCAAAAATATGATAAGAATCATTGCTTAGAATAATAAACATTACAAAAAAAACAAATTAATTATTTGGACAAGCAGATCTGTCTTGGTATTTGAAGTTAGTTGTGTCAATACCGAATGCCTTGGCTTCATTGAACAATTTGGTTTTAACAGTTTCTGTGATGTTTGGTTCTCTGGCCAGAATCCAAGCAAATTCATAATGTATAACACCGAGGACTCCGCTGCATGAGTAGATGAAGGTGTAATCTGTGTAGTCAGTGTCAAGTACCCAGTAGTTACTGTATGGTGCCACTGAAACATTCACATATCTCCAGTAAATATTGGAATCTTTCATAAAATCGTTGTACATCGCGCTTTACATAACAAATTTGCATATTATCTTGAATTCTACCCTCTGCCAGATATACAAGGACTGTCCCAAAATTTCTCATGAATAATCTTTATAACATTAAAAAGCTAGTAGGTGTAGATTTCGTCTACGCTATTTTGGGACAGCCATAGTGGTAGTTCATTATCTTGCCAATTAATTGCCAATTAATTATCCCGAGTTCTGGTAAGAATATCAGCAAACAATACGGAGAGAAGTATATGCTCCGCGGAACAGTCTGACTGAAGATAACACATCCAAAGTACGTCAACTTACTTATATATATATAAAATGCTATATACTTACATGAAGAGAATCTGATTCTCAGTTTGGCTGGATGATTGGTGGGGTCTGGCATGTAGGCATCACCCACTGCTTCGATTGTTTGATTGTCCCTGTAAATTGAGTTATGTTCATTACTATATGTGTAAGTATCTAACTACGTACGTGATATGCATTCACTATACAAAATATATACTCAAACGCAAAATAAAGTGTGCACTTTTGATTTATTGATTATTTTAATTGTACGGGGTATAAAGTTGTCAAATTTGAAACATGCGAATATCGATCGTTACGGTTTAAAGCAACAACGAACAATCAGTCAAACTATGGCTAGTTATTACGTAATAGCCCGAATTGCGACTTTGCAGGATTTCCATGTGGAACATGTATACACAAGTATAAGATGCCAAACTTGTTTTCTCTCTGTTCTTTCACACATTTATAGTGCGAATATCACTGTAGATGTATATAGGTCCGTGGTATAACATTCACGCCTGTAGTTTGAATAAAGTATAAGCAAAGACCTAAATACATGGTTACGTATTCTCTCTCTTTTGGTATAAGTGATAAGTTTTATCATTTTTTGCAAAAAACATCAAGCTGCGTTGTCTTACTATTGAAGTGAAATTATGCATACGAAAAGTATTTAGTGTATATTATTCATTGAATGGTCTCTTTTCTCGAAAAACGCTATAAAACTTATAAAACGAATATCAAACCTAGTGGTTTAAAATTTACATTACATAAGTTATGCAGGCTGCTTGTCTAAATAACTGTAACATCTGTATTACAATATTAATATCATATTTTCACTTTTAAATATCAAGTTAAACAATATCATTATAAAAATATATTTATTGTAATCGTGTTTTAAATTTTACACCTTTACAGATTAAAAAGTCAATTTATAATTAACCACTCCAATATTTTATTTCAAGGCTATTCTATAAAATGTCACATTTCCACCCAAACTTTTCCCTATAAAGAGCACTAATTGTTAATTAACAGCTTGTATAATCGCTGCATCCGGCTTGATCACTTCAGTTAGATGTCATGCTGTACACGCACTGTTGAATACCGATCACGCGTACATCGCAATATATTGTGTATTCAAAATTATGGGAGAAAAAATTGTATTTTCATGTTTTTCAAATACATTGCTAATTTAAATCAAACAGGGAAGCATGAAGATCACATTTAATTCGCATTTTAAAAACACCATTAAAATATTTATATTTTGTAGTTTATGCACATATGTGAATAAATATTGTACTTTAAATATAAATACTTTAAATATGTATCTAAAAATGGGATATTTTATGAAATTACAGTTTTTCGTGTGTTTTTCAGTTAAAGATATAACGATCAATAAGGATCAATAATAACAATTTTAAATCAAACAGGGAAGCATGAAGATAATAATCAATCATAAAATAATTTATATCATTTTAAAAAGGAAACATTTAAGTTTGTGCTCATATGTGAATAAATTATGTGAATTAAATAACAAAAACATTATGATAATTTAAAAAACTGTTTACTCTATATTTCAATAGCCACAAATTGAGCGAACTGACAAATCGATACCGCCGATAGCGTATTTTCAAGGGAGACAATTTCATCAATAAGCCAGCGATTTGCTTGGGATTTCTGGCAATGATGACAAAATTTACAATGAATAAATAAAGAAACAAAAAAGGAAAAATGTTGCAAAGAAAGAAGAATTTCGAGCGCATATTACTTCTGACAGAGCCGACACACAACTGTTATCTTACATTCACATATAAATTCACAATAATTAAATTAATAGACCAACCCAGCAGTATTTACATTTCCATATAATATACATTTCGGATCGAGTTCTCATTAAGTTCAGAAACGAAAGTGACAAAACATATCGCATTTACTTGACTCCATGTTTGACGATTTTGATATGACCGTCGGGCTTCAGTTCATAATATGCTTGAGCACAGGACTGACCATTCTCAAAAGCAGCGTAGAATTTATAGATTTCATACCAGTCACCCATATACTGAAATGCAAAGATATTTTACTCCATTAAGATTATGAATGTCCAAATGTATGTGAAATTAGATTGAATGCTGTGTATTGTCGGTAAAACCTCGATATCGTGAACGATGACATAAACAATATTTTAAGGGTTTCCAGAGAAACTTGGCACAAATTTAAGTCAGGCTGAGGGGTCTGGATCTCCGAATTTATTGCCCCCTCGAAAAAATATGTTTTGTTCCCAGTCTGGAAGAAAATTCCCCCACGATTTCACCTTATTTTGTGAGTTCTGTGGACGCAGCGACACCATTTATGTGACTTATGAAGTTGACAATGCTGAACCAACAAACCAAAAAGTAATATTATCATTTTCACAACTTTATAGTTTGCTCACTTAACTACTTATATATTTAATGAATCATCTGGCATAGATGGTTAGATGTCAGACATTCCAATCCAAACTTATATGAACTGCATTGACAGGGACACACATATAAAAGTATTTCCGTAGCTTAACTGCGGACTTTTCGATTATTTTTGAATAATAATTACACAAGAAGTTAATATTAAATTTTTATTCACGAGACGGTAATTGAATGTTTAACTTTACCTGAAGCATAGTAAGTCCTTTCTTATTTCTGATTCATGCATTGTTGAAATAATCACATTCATACATTTACAATGGTATAATGAACCGTCTTGGTTCAACCCAAAATATGACTCTTTAGTTAAAAGAATTCACAAACGTCAAAATGTGAAGTTCATGTTTAGATTATCTAAATACACATCATCAAAATAAAATAAAACATAACTCACCGCGTTCAAATCGAGCGTGGAGCGCGCTCGATGATTCGGACAACGTCCAAAGCCGAACACTTGGGCATTGGCAGCCCCGAGGCAAACAACAGCACACAGTAGTTGTATTGGGTTCATGGCTTTAGCAAACATAGGGCATGTGACCGACGAGATTTTACGATAGTTTGCACTTCCGTGTACAAACAATATGGCACTGTCAAACAAAATATATACAAACATCTTTTATTGTTGGACAAAACAGCCAAGATTGTCATGAAAACTGAATTAAATTATTCACTAAATGTCCCCTCTTCTTTTTACAGATATTCAAACATTGATATGGTGCCACCGATCACAACTGTCACATGTTATAGCTCCGGTGACTGGGCGCAGACAAAACAAGCACGGCGGAACTGGCATGTCAAATTACTTTCAAATTTTATTGATGGATATCTTCGTCTAAACAAACTTGGAAATGTGAATGAAATTACCATAAGACACTTTAAATATATATGTATTTAACGCTTGCCTGAATACCCCTATTTCCGAGGCTGAGGTTATAAAATGTGTATCATCCCTTCAAAACTCAAAAACATCGAGCCCCTTTAACAATAATATCAACGAATAATAAGGAATAATATTCCCTATGTACAAGAACAAAGGTGATTCTAAGTACACACATAGCTGTAGACCAATAACAATGTTAAGTTGCTTAGGAAAACTCTTTACTTCTATCTTGAACCAATGGTTAACTAAATTTCTGAATGAAAAATTATATCCTTGATGAAAATCAAGCTGGTTTCAGGAAGGGTTACTCATGTTCTGATCACATATACACTTTACACTCACTTATTATGCAAACGCATTTGTGTGCTTTCATTGATTTCTCACAGGCTTTTGACAATGTATGGCAAAGCAGGGTTATGGTATAAGCTATTGAAAAACTCCGCACTGACGGTCATAAACAACGTGTATAAAACTATTAAGTCGTGTATTTTCTCTGTTCTTAAACGACCTACTGTCATACATGCATTTAAATGGTTCAGTCGGTGACGAGCTTAAAGACACATTATATCTTACACTATGGCCTAAACTATTGACTTACTCTACGCAGACGTCGAACTAAGCTTAGATACTTTTAATAATTACTGAAAAAAATAGCACTTAAATGTTAATCGGACTAAGACAAAACAAATCTTTGGTGCAAGGCAAGTGCGAAATTATTATTCTAAGCTGGGTGACGATCAAATTGAAATTACTTATTAGTATCAATATCTTGGTGTTACATTCTACAGTAATGGATCGTTTTTAAAAGCCAGAAAACATGTAGTTGAGCAAGCCACTAAAGCTATGTGTCTCCTTTTTACGCGATCTGATAATGCAAATATGCCAATTGATCGTATTCTCAAATTGTTCGATCATACAGTTCTCCCGATCTTAAGTTATGGTAGTGAAATCTTCGGTTGTGAAAACTTGGATTTTTTAGAAAAAAATGCATAACGATTTCCTAAGAAAAATTACTATGACCAGACGCTCAACCCCAATTGCAATCTTATCTAATGAGCTTGGAAGATATCCTATTTCTCTGTTAGTTAAAAGCCGTATGATCTCCTCTTGGAATCGCCACCTTACCGGTAAAGAACACAAGATAGCACCCCAGCTTTATTCTCGGTTGGGCGCCCAGACCTGTGGGAAAATCACTTTATTTTAAATAACCCAGACAAATATAAATAAAGAAATAGAATGTACTCTAGTTGATTAATTTAAACAGCACAAAGAATGGGGCACCAAACAGAGAATATTTAACACCAAGTCTAAAACAGCGTATTTTAGTTTGTTCACTTTGTTCTCGTGTGTTTTTATAAAACATGTAGAATTTGAATTGCGATTTTATATACATATTTTGTATCGTTCGGTTCCTCAAAATAATACAGAAGTTTAGCCGTTTATAATACCTATACCTCCATCTCATGTGACCTGTGATCAAATAGGCCGCGCACGTGTGGATATCAACATCCACTAATTTAATTTTCAATATGTGTATACATACTGTATTATAAAAGCATCTGCTTGTTTATTTGACTTATTACTATGACTTACCTTTCCTCAGTCGTATCCGAAGATGTACACGTTTCTGCTTTTTTAATTCACAAAAATGTACTCGTGCGTAAAATAATTCTCTAATTGAATAAGCTCTACTTATAAATACAGTCAATCTTGCTGATGCGACCCGACGTGTCTTATGCGACCATTTCCAGTAAGCGTCCACTTAAATTCTAGCCCGAGCGTTTTTACTATATAAATAGTATCTATTAAACGACGTTTATAGTTCACTCCGCCTCCTGTGTCTTACATCCAATGAGCATCCAGACTTTTTGGCCAACTTATCCATTTTTTATGGCATTTCGCACAATAACAATTGAGTGATTTCATTAAGTAAATCTAATAAGTGATCAATATGGCGGTTTCCAAATATGGAAAACTAAGCTCCGCCTACCGAAAATGGGCTATTCCATGTTGAAAAAAGGAATTCTGGAAGATTGAATGAAAATAGGTCAAACAATAAAACAGAAAGAAACAAATTTTAAATATGAATGGAATATTATGATCAAAGACTAAAAGTTACCACAAAAACTACGGATTGACGGACATAAAGTATCACAAATATAAGCGAACTTATATGGAACAATTTATGACTAATAAATACATGTTAATACAGGATATTCAAATTTGAACCCGAGACTGGATAAACTGCAACAAATACAACCGTATTAGATACAGAATTTATTCAAGAAAGTCGTTCAGTTCTAATTAACTAAGTAAAAGGTTATTTCACACTAATTTGCTGAAATGCCTGCACTACAATGACCAGAGAACGGTCGCCCAGACCCCAGTCTTACCCGTCTGGTATAATGTAATCGTCCGTTTCGATGTCAGCAATTTTCAGCCAATTGAAACAAATTTAAAACGTCGATTTGGACCTCAAGCCTGTTAAATAATCGATCAGTTGGGCTGGCTAATGTTTTGTTTTGAAATACATGAAACGTGCCGCCAGAAAGAGGCGGAGTTAACTATAAGCCGGTTATAACTCACATATTAAAATTATAGACAAACTCAGTGCTGCAGTCGCTGACGCTCCCTTGCACGTAATTTGCTTAGAATTCCAATATATGAGCTATAACCTATACTTCTATAACGCGACCAGCGACCGCAATAAACCAGTCCCGACGGTACAAAGATAGTTAAATAATCCAATAAACGACCACAAGCACTTAATCCCATGGGGCATTTCAAACCTAATTCACAACTGCATTCGCGCATTGTGCTTTAACAATTGAACAAAGGCGTGATAAATGCGACCAGGTAATTACTCGGCGATACAGTTATAAAACGACGTAAAATCGAGTGGGAATCTTAAATGTAAATGTATTACATAGCATAACGATCATAATTTCACGAACAACCAAGTTGGTGTAACGTCGTTGCTAAGCGACTCAAGTTCCATGATGTCACCGAGGTTTTACATTACGATATCCCAAGTAGAAATATGCTAGGTGTACTTTTTTATGTCGACTCGCCCGCTTTTATCTTTACTTTAAAGCACTGGTATGCAACCATGTCAATGCGTGATGCAGTCCTAAACGACGACACGACATCGATTCGCAACGAAAAATGTAATCACTTCTCTCCGCTAACAAACATGCAGACCATTTCACTGTATGGTAAGTCTAAAATAATTAAATTCCAGAGACGATCGTGATTTTTCTTGGCTGCGTGATTTCACTTTTGAAAGTATGTATTCCCAGCTTATGTATTCAATGTTATGTTTTCGGAAATTATTCGGATAAACAACATTATTGGCATAATTGTACCACTGAGTTTTAAGAAACGTTGTTAAATATCATTTATTTTAATAAATATACTGTAAACGGCAATGGAATAATGCACAACAAGATTCTCATGAATGTTATACTCATGTTATATAAAATCGTGCTTGGTATGATAAAAAGAATGTAACACGCCAAGCGAGGTGGACAGTATGGATTATCAACACGTGAACATTACAGTAATTGTCTAGTCGATAACTGAATTATAAATATGGTACAATCTTCTACTGCTCATTTATCGAGCATTTCATTACAAAGTTTAAAACTTCGAAAAGTTCGAAACACATACTTGTCCATATACTTCTACCCAGGTGTCACACTGGAGCCTTCCTGCATAGTGGCTAGACTAGTCACCACATGACCCTGGCTGTATATGTGACTTAACGCCTCATTTCAACATTTTCATGTGCAATCTAGTTCATACCCTGCTGTAACTCCAATGTTTTGTTTGGCAATGTTTGAAGTTTGACGCAATTTGTCAACAATATTTCTGATATTTATGGTGACCCAACTCGTGTTTCTGGTTAATCGAACAACCTCCTGGTTGAGAGTCGGATGCTCTATCAACACCGATAACCAGACATGCTCACTTTGTGTTTTGTTTACTTGGAACACCAACATAACTCATTTGCGCCTGTATACTACATAAGATGCAAAAATACGATGCATTTTTGGTAAAACAATTTAATTCAAAAATACAAATATGATCAAAAACATTGCATAGAATAATAAACAATACAAAAACATAAACAAATTAATTGTTTGGACAAGCAGATCTGTCTTGGTATTTGAAGTTAGTTGTGTCAATACCGAATGCCTTGGCTTCATTGAACAATTTGGTTTTAACAGTGTCTGTGATGTTTGGTTGTCTGGCCAGAATCCAAGCAAATTCATAATGTGTAACACCGAGGACTCCGCTGCATGAGTAGATGAAGGTGTAATCTGTGTAGTCAGTGTCAAGTACCCAGTAATCACCGTATGGTGCGACTGAAAAAATCACATATCTCCAGTAAAAATTGGAAACTTTTATAAAATCGTTGTACAGCGCGATTTGCATATTATCTTGAATTCCACCCTCTGTCAGTTATACAAGGACTGTCCCAAATTTCTCATGAATAATCTTTATAACATTAAGAAGCTAGTAGGTGTAGATTTCGTCTACGCTATTTTGGGACAGCCATAGTGGTAGTTCATATCTTGTCAATTAATTTTCAATTAGTTATCCCGAGTTCTGGTAAATATATCAGCAAACAGCACGGAGAGAAGTATATGCTCCGCGGAACAGTCTGACTGAAGATAACACATCCAAAGTACGTCAACTAACTTATATATATAATGCTATATACTTACATGAAGAGAATCTGAGTTTCAATTTGGCTGGAGCATTGGCGGCGTCTGGAATGTAGGCATCACCCACTGCTTGGATTGGTTGATTACCCCTGTAAAATTTATATATGTTCATTATTATCTGTGTAAGTATCCAACTACGTGATATGTATTCAATATAAAAATAAATACTGTCCACCATTCCCATCGTCCCAACGCAAGCATACTGCACAGTGACAAATAATTAAATATAGAAAAGGGAAATGGTTGCAAGAAAGAAGAATTTCGAGCACATATTATTTCTGACAGAGCCGACACACAACTGTTATCTTACATTTACATACAAACGAATTAAATTAATAGACCAACCCAGCAGTATTTACATCGTCATATAATATACATTTCAGATCGAGTTCTCATTAAGTTCAGAAACGAAAGTGACAAAACATATAGCACTTACTTGACCCCAGAATTGACGATTTTGATATGACCGTCGGACTTCAGTTCATAATGTGCTTTAGCACAGGACTGACCATTCTCAAAAACAGCGTAGAATTTGTAGATTTCATACCAGTCACCCAAATACTGAAGTGTAAAGTGTTTTTACTCGATTAAAAAATAATGAAATCTCTAAATGTATGTGAAATTAGATTGAATGCCGTGTATTATCGGCAAACCGCGATCTCGAGAACTATGACATAAAAATATTTTAAGAGTTTCCAGAGACCCTTGGCACCAATTTTAGTCAGGGGTCTGGATCTCCGAATTTTAGGGCCGATTTCAAGCACTATTGCCCCCTTAAAGAAAACATGTTTTCCCCAGTCTGAACGAAAATTCCCCCACGATTTTATAGTACACGATTCCACCTTATTTTGTGAGTTCTGCGGACACAGCGACATCATTTATGTGACTTATGAAGTTAGCAATGCCGCTCTTTACCGCTTCAACAATACTATAATGTGGTTTAAACGGTAAATAGAGAAATCTGGAAACAGCAATGCGCGAATTTTACTATAAATGAAACACATCCACGATAGGAAAATCATTGAACAAAAAAGTAGTTCCGAAGCTTAACTGTGAACTTTTCAATTATTTTTCAATAATAATTGCACAAGTTAATATTAATTTTTCTATATATGTGACGGTAATTGAATGTTTAACTATACATGAAGCACAGCAATTACTTTATTATTTCTGATCTATGCAGTATTAAAATAATTAAAAGCCGCGTTGGTTCAATCCAACGTTAAATATGACTCTTTAGTTAAAATAATTCGCAAACGTCAAACATGATGAGTTCATGTTTCAATTATCTAAACACACATCATTAAAGTCACCATATAGTTGGTGCAAACAAAATAAAACATAACTCACCGCGTTCAAATCGAACGTTGATTGCGCTTGAGCATTCGGACAACCTCCACCGCCGAACACTTGGGCATTGGCAACCCCGAGGCACACCACAGCACACAGCAGTATGGGATTCATGGCTTAAGCAAAATATGTGAATGTAGGAGTATAATGGGCTTCTCGACTTTTATAGGTGTTCTCCGGTTTGGTTATGAAACCATTGAACTTTCGTAAGTTCTCTCATTCTGTGATTATGTTATGTAACTCTTCTTCAACCGTAGTTTGTTATTGAAGGTTTCCGCAATTCACATGGTTCGTCGTGTGACAGATAAGACATTTTGGCCCCGTCATGTCCAGTTCTGATAACGGACCTTAGTCACGAAAAATTGCGTGCTATAGTTCAATGAAAATAAATTGAAAACAAACACGGTGCGGACATGTGTCATGTGGAATGTGATGACCACTTGTTTTTAATATACTCAGTACATTTAAAAACGCACATTTTTGTGCCTGTTGTTTTAAATGTCATTTTAGCGTGTTTTAAACTCATTTTGATATGAAAATACCCGTTGATTGAAAGAATATTCAGCGTTCAACATTGCGTAAACTGAATTAATATCATATTAAGTTGTTATCTTGCATCCCTAGGTAAGTTCATGAAATTAGAGAAATCTTGCATTTTGCGTTTTTAAATGTACTGAGTATACAACACGATGACGATGCATGAATATTGCTACTCTCGGCTTAAAAACAAAATGCCATTGACCACGGGGATCACTAAGTATGTCCGGACCAAATATAAGCCGATGTTAGACGCATTACAGTAAAATTCAGAAAAAATCCGGACTGGGAACGATGTTGGCGTACATTTTTGCAACCCTTGCTCTTGTGGTCGTCTGTCAGGCGCAAGTGCCACATTTAGGACCATGTCCGAAAGTTACGGTCGTGCAAAACCTAGACGTTAATAGGGTAATTACAATTCATTGTGTTATAATATTGTAGTTTTAATTTATATGAGATAATCAACGATTCCATCATTTAATTATGTTGCTTTTAAAATGCTAACACTTGCGTATGCGTGTATATTACTGATTGCTTTGAAACTATGACAATGATTTATAAACAACATCTGTTTTCTGTTATTTATCCTAATATTTATTGTGCAAATATTCTCTCAATTTAAACGGATTTTGATGCATGGAATCACGCAATGTTTTTTAATGAATTTTATACTCGAACGTTAAGTCTGGACAAAACTATGTCTCCATGCTAAATAATAAAAACAATATTTAATGAACATTCGAAACACAACAGTTTGATATTGTGGCGGCTTCATTGATGCTTTGTCTTGTTGCATTTGTGTATGTCTAGTACTCGTTTATTGTGGTTCAGAAGTTGAAAAACATCACCGAGGTTCTCAAAGAAAATCTCTTTTCAACAAGACACACCAGTCATAAATATTTGTTTGTTTCTTGAAACTGGTTGATATTGATGTTTTTATTACATGTATTGGTTCAATGCCAAAAGCAGGTTTTTAATAAGTTTAAAACTGACTTTCAATGTTAATACATTTAATATTCAATATAGCAATATAACATTCTCATTACAATAAGTTGGTCTTATATTATGACTGTAGACTGTAACAAATATCTGACATATTGCAGTATCTTGGTGACTGGTATGAAATAGAGAAATTCTTCTTCCTCATAGAAGGGGCCGAAACTTGTATTCGTGCAAACTACAGTTTGAAAGCAGACGGACACATACAAGTACTCAACCGTGGAATTGGGTAAGTTGTTGCTACCCCTCATTAAATCATCATCACGGACTTCAATTGTTGACACTATAGTGATACATTATCTTAATTGTATCAGATAGGAGATGCTCTTTTGTTGAAGGCACCAGCTGTGTGGGCAACTGATAGTTGATTCTTCGGCAGTACTTATTTAGCCTGCTATATAATGGAACTCGCTTGGCGTTGATTCCATTTTTATGAGGATCATTTTTTCCTGTAACCATGAGTACTTTGAAAACAGAAATAGTAAAATATATGTTATCATCTTCTTCAATCTCATTGAAATCACTCCCTAACTTTAGCTCCATTACTTTCCGCTGTTAGCGTATAGTATAGGAGCGTGCGACTGGCGCTGATTTTAATTAGATTGCATAATGTTGTCTCCGTTTCCGTTTAAAGACACTTGTCATAAATGAATAGGTTTCTAGTTGTTGTTGATTTTGCTATGGTTAGTAATGTTCAAGACTTTTGATATATTTCAGCACTGATGGAACGGAGATAACTGCCACTGGGGACGCTTACCCTCAAGATTCAACTGTAGCTGCTAAATTGGCCGTCACATTTAATGGTAAGTCACTTTGTATACATGTTGTACACAACGATACTGGTCAAGGGAGCTAACCCACCATTTGGAATTTTAAGAATCTTTGCTACATTATGACAACGTGGTCTGAACATATGAGCGTGGTTTTCTCAAGTTTACGTCGACTTTTTCGATTATTCAGTTCACTTGAATCTTACATGTTATAGTTTATTGCCATCAAAATCAGATGATGTATCCAGTGTTTTTAGAAACTATGTGACATGGCGCTGGTGGGGTAGCACTTCTGGTCAGCATAGTTATTAAACGATAACACAAATGGTTGGCTTTAAAGCTTATTTATTTTACATTGATTGTGAAACAAGTACATGTAATTAGAACTTATATGAGTCACTCTCGATGATGCCTGCATCCTGGGTTTCTTGACCAATACTAGCGCCAAATACAGGAATTGTGAAGACCGTAGAGGATTCGAATCAACCACCTTTGTCTCAGGATTCCTGTTCTCTACCTACCACTAGACTACCATGCCACACCTATAAGAGTGTTCAATATTCAGTTATTGTCACTGTAGAAGATTCGTGGTCCAGTGGTAACGGGCTGGACTAGTAATACAGGGATCGCATGTTCGATCCCACGCTCCACCACTGACAGTACTAACAGTCTTTCGGACGATACTTTGAAAAACCGAGGTCCCGTGTTGCTTCTGGAACTTAGGCATCTTCTGTACTATGCACTATCCTCCAAGAATCGGAAATGACTAACATTCTTCCAGTGGTGTTGCCCATATGGGAGACAGGTGGCGACGATTAATAAACGCAAATACATACTATTGTCACTTAATGTCTTAATGTATTTATATACGAGTCGTATGGTCATATTTGTATCGCCATTGCATTTTCAGGTTCTCCACGTGTACCATACTGGATTGTAGACACAGACTACGATAATTATTCCCTAGTATGGTCCTGTACGGACTTTTTGGGACTTGCTCAGACAGATTTCGCCTGGATACTCAGCAGAACGAAGACGATGGATCCAGCAACAGTCACCACTCTTAAAAACAAACTAGCGTCTTTCGGCGTGGACGTTACAAGTTTCAATCCGACGGTCCAAGAAAACTGTCCTTATTAACTGTTGTAGTTCTGCATTGGAAATTGTCAAATCAACACTACTCTATAACTTTTTAGTATTTCATGATGAACATTGTTTTCCCTTTAATTCGAATGCTGTTTGTCAGATATATTGTCATATGTTCACTAGAACTTCCGCTTCACATGACACGAATAATTGTTTTCAAGTAATATACACAGAAAATCAATTATACTAACATTTATTCATTGTTATTGTTACCATCATCATTATGTTATATATTGTGGTAGTATCATGATAATATGTCATGCATTTATTTATTGTCAGTAGCAATTATGATACTGACATACCGTTATCATTTTGTTTGTTTACTTTTTGCTACAGCAAATAAATTATATGAAGACAACAACACCGACATTCTCATGTTTACATGTAATGACCAATTATTCACGTGGTTAATGGGCAAAATGACTTAATTTCTTTACATGTATGTAAATTAATCACTGGTGTTAAAATACATGTATATTACACACTCAAACAACACATAATGTACACGATGTGCTTATAATATCAGAAATATTACAACACCTTTAGGTACAGTAAAACCTCACTTAAAAACTACCTCAATAATAAGACCACCTCAATATTAAGAACACAATTTTCTAGTCCATATTCAATGTATAGCTCTTTTTTCAACCTCAATATGAACACCGCTTCAGTATTAAGACCACCTCAATATGAAGACCACTTCAATATTAAGACCACCTCAATATGAAGACCACCTCAATATGAAGACCACTTCAATATTAAGACCACCTCAATATGAAGACCACTTCAATATTAAGACCACCTCAATCTGAAGACCAATTTTCAATGGTCCTAAGGATGGTCTTATTATCAAGGTTTTACTGTAGCATTCTCTGCATTGAGCACACACAATGAGAGTACAGTAGTGTCCTCGTGTAGCTTATCGCACAGTGTCATAAATAGATGACTTTTAAACAAATGTTTACAAGTTTACAAGTTTATTACAACATAACGACATGAGTATATATAATATACAAATTAATACTACAATGTATTTGATGCAATTACAATAAGAAAATCAATGCATCATAAGCACGAAACACAATTGTACCATATATGACGAATAAATATTTCGAAAGAAGATATTTTTTATTCTAATTTTATTTTTTCAAATATAAATACAAGAACAAATTGTTGTTTCTGATATTCCAAGTCTGGTATTTATTTAGATTTGGAAATATTGTTTTTAATGAGCACACAACTGTTTCCTACAAGAGCGATTTTTCATAGAAATTATACGTGCGTTCAAAGTTCATTTACAATTTTGAAATATTCACTTTATTTGAGCGTACGGCATCCCGAACCATCTGAGCTGCCTCTAGAGATGTGCCCCAACTTAAAGCAACACCATTAGCGCCATGTCCGTAATTGTGAACAACCTGCAATCAGACATTACAAAGTAACACCATTGGCGCAATGTCCGTAATTGTGAACAACCTGCAATCAGACATTACAAAGTAATACCGTTGGCGCCATGTCCGTAATTGTGAACAACCTGCAATCAGACATTACAAAGTAATACCTTTGGCGCCATGTCCGTAATTGTTAACGACCTGCAATCAGACATTACAAAGTAATACCTTTGGCGCCATGTCCGTAATTGAGAACAACCTGCAATCAGACATTATAAAGCAACACCATTGGCGCCATGTCCGTAATTGAGAACAACCTGCAATCAGACATTACAAAGTAACACCATTGGCGCCATGTCCGTAATTGTGAACAACCTGCAATCAGACATTATATAGCAATACCATTGGCGCCATGTCCGTAATTGAGAACAACCTGCAATTAGACATTATAAAGCAACACCATTGGCGCCATGTCCGTAATTGAGAACAAACCTGCAATCAGACATTATATAGCAATACCATTGGCGCCATGTCCGTAATTGTGAACAACCTGCAATTAGACATTATAAAGCAACACCATTGGCGCCATGTCCGTAATTGAGAACAACCTGCAATTAGACATTATATAGCAATACCATTGGCGCCTTGTCCGTAATTGTGAACAACCTGCAATTAGACATTATAAAGCAACACCATTGGCGCCATGTCCGTAATTGAGAACAACCTGCAATCAGACATTACAAAGTAACACCATTGGCGCCATGTCCGTAATTGTGAACAACCTGGGGGTCCCCTAAACAAACGTAAATGTTCAGCCAACTATTTCTGTTTTGTTTTCACATTGCATACTTATAACTGAATTGTTTGATTACCTATACATGTTATCTGTCTGTCATAACATTGTGTGTTGTTACACATGTAACCATGACCGAAATAAAGTATTTTGTATTGTATATTGTATTGTTTATACATTGTACTGTTATTTAACGTCCTTCCTGCCGCTCCCAGTTATAGATATTTCCAAAAACGAATCACCACACAAACAACACCGATTAACCAAAGAATGTTGCCGTATAGAAGTTGCGGTTGTGTCCACGGGCGCAGCCATATTGAAATTGACGAAAATACGTAATCGGAACGTCTTGTTGATCTACGCTCAAATAGAATTCACGGAGCTCGTCGGAGATCGACGAATTTTCTTAACTCTCTACCACAGCATTTTGCAGGCGAGGATTTGATTGGCTACTCAAAGGTCACTTGAACGTGAACTGTATTGGGCAGTCATCAGATCCAGTTAGCGTATAGTATAGGAGCGTGCGACTGGAGCTGATTTTAATGAGATTGACCTCAATCTAAGGATGGTCTTATTATCAAGGTTTTACTGTAGCATTCTCTGCATTGAGCACACACAATGAGAGTACAGTAGTGTCCTCGTGTAGCTTATCGCACAGTGTCATAAATAGACGACTTTTAAACAAGTTTCTACAAGTTTACAAGTTTATTACAACATAACGACATGAGTATATATAATATACAAATTAATACTACAATGTGTTTGATGCAATTACAATAAGAAAATCAATGCATCGTACGCACGAAACACAAATGTACGATATTATATGCGAATAAATATTTCGAAAGAAGATGTTTCTATCCTAATCTTATGTTTAATATATAAACACAAGAAAAAATTGTTATTTTCTGATATTTCAAGTCCGGCATTTATTTTTAGATTTGGAAATTGTGTCTTTAATAAGCACACAAAAGTTTCCTACACGAACGATATTTCTTAGAAATAATACGTGCGTTTTAAGTTCATTTACAATTTTGAAATATTCACTTTCTTTGAGCGTAAGGCATCGCGAACCATTTGAGCTGCCTCTAGAGATGTACCCCAACTTAAAGCAACACCATCGCCGCCATGTCCGTAATTGTGAACAACCTGCAATCAGACATTATAAAGCAACACCATTGGCGCCATGTCCGTAATTGTGAACAACCTGCAATCAGACATTATAAAACAATACCATTGGCGCCATGTCCGTAATTGTGAACAACCTGCAATTAGACATTATAAAGCAATACCATTGGCGCCACGTCCGTAATTGTGAACAACCTGCAATCAGACATTATAATACCATACCATTGGCGCCATGTCCATAATTGTGAACAACCTGCATTGAGACATTATAAAGCAACACAATTGGCGCCATGTCCGTAATTGTGAACAACCTGCAATTAGACATTATAAAGCAACACCATTGGCGCCATGTCCGTAATTGTGAACAACCTGCAATCAGACATTATAATACAATACCATTGGCGCCATGTCCATAATTGTGAACAACCTGCATTTACACATTATAAAGCAATACCATTGGCGCCATGTCCGTAATTGTGAACAACCTGCAATCAGACATAATAAAGCAACAACATTGGCGCCATGTCAGTAATTGTGAACAACCTGCAATCAGACATTATAAAGCAACACCATTGGCGCCATGTCCGTAATTGTGAACAACCTGCAATCAGACATTATAAAGCAACACCATTGGCGCCATGTCCGTAATTGTGAACAACCTGCAATCAGACATTATAAAGCAACACAATTGGCGCCATGTCCGTAAGTGTGAACAACCTGCAATCAGACATTATATAGCAATACCATTGGCGCCATGTCCGTAATTGTGAACAACCTGCAATCAGACATTATAAAGCAACACCATTGGCGCCATGTCCGTAATTGTGAACAACCTGCAATCAGACATTATAAAACAATACCATTGGCGCCACGTCCGTAATTGTGAACAACCTGCAATCAGACATTATAATACAATACCATTGGCGCCATGTCCATAATTGTGAACAACCTGCATTTAGACATTATAAAGCAACACAATTGGCGCCATGATCGTAATTGTGAACAACCTGCAATTAGACATTATAAAGCAACACCATTGGCGCCATGTCCGTAATTGTGAACAACCTGCAATCAGACATTATAATACAATACCATTGGCGCCATGTCCATAATTGTGAACAACCTGCATTTAGACATTATAAAGCAATACCATTGGCGCCATGTCCGTAATTGTGAACAACCTGCAATCAGACATTATAAAGCAACACCATTGGTACCATGTCCGTAATTGTGAACAACCTGCAATTAGACATTATAAAGCAACACCATTGGTACCTTGTCCGTAATTGTGAACAACCTGCAATCAGACATTATATAGTAATACCATTGGTACCATGTCCGTACTGTAATCAGACATTATGAAATACTTCATGGATTTACTTGCGTCAATTAGGTGTCATAACAAGAGTACAGGCAGTGGATGTTATCGCTCGTCTGTGAGATACATTTTAATTGGAACATTTACTGTTTTAGAAATTGAGCTAAACGCACTATTTAACCTCTTTTTGGATGCACACTCTGACGCAACCGATCAAACTACGACAAAAGATATTCGTTTTTTTTCAAAACAGTCGCCCATGTATGAGGACATACCCTATATGAAGGACAAGTATATGTCAGCGAATGAGGAGCTCTTTGTTTGCGTGTTGTTGATTAGCCACAATCAACAAGAACTGAGGACATTCTCGATCGCAATAAAACCCCGTCATACCGGAACATCCGGTTTAGAGTTAGTGTCCTTGTTTAATACCCTTGGGGTTACAGACCCACTAAGGCAGGCTAAGAGTTATATGTCATTTAAAGTGGTGCAACCTGTACATTGGAAACCCCTTTGCGAGACGCACATTTTGACTGTTGTTGAGAGGTTGTTGCTTTTCTGAAGTTCAATTAATTGATAGTGAATTCTCAGGAAGCTTGATGCAGTTGTTGAAGAGAGGTTGTTGCTCAAGATAGGGCCGATGTTGAGAGGTTGAACAGTAGGCATTTACAGTGATCTCCAGTCATTTACAGTGATCTCCAGTCATTTACAGTGATATTCGGTCATTTACAGTGATCTCCTGTCATTTACAGTGAGCGCCAGTCATTTACAGTGATCTCCAGTCATTTACAGTGATCTCCAGTCATTCACAGTGATATCCAGTCATTTACAGTGATATCCAGTCATTTACAGTGATCTCCAGTCATTTACAGTGATCTCCAGTCATTTACAGTGATCTCTACTCCTTTACAGTGATATCCAGTCATTTACAGTGATATCCAGTCATTTACAGTGATATCCAGTCATTTACAGTGATCTCTAGTCATTTACAGTGATATCCTGTCATTTACAGTGATCTCCTGTCATTTACAGTGATCTCCAGTCATTTACAGTGATATCCAGTCATTTACAGTGATATCCAGTCATTTACAGTGATCTCTAGTCATTTACAGTGATATCCAGTCATTTACAGTGATCTCTAGTCATTTACAGTGATATCCAGTCATTTACAGTGATCTCCAGTCATTTACAGTGATCTCCTGTCATTTACAGTGATCTCCTGTCATTTACAGTGATCTCCAGTCATTTACAGTGATCTCCAGTCATTTACAGTGATATCCAGTCATTTACAGTGATATCCAGTCATTTACAGTGATCTCCTGTCATTTACAGTGAGCGTCAGTCATTTACAGTGATCTCCAGTCATTTACAGTGATATCCAGTCATTTACAGTGATATCCAGTCATTTACAGTGATATCCAGTCATTTACAGTGATCTCCAGTCATTTACAGTGATCTCCAGTCATTTACAGTGATCTCTAGTCATTTACAGTGATATCCAGTCATTTACAGTGATCTCTAGTCATTTACAGTGATCTCTAGTCATTTACAGTGATATCCAGTCATTTACAGTGATCTCTAGTCATTTACAGTGATATCCAGTCATTTACAGTGATCTCTAGTCATTTACAGTGATCTCTAGTCATTTACAGTGATATCCAGTCATTTACAGTGATCTCTAGTCATTTACAGTGATATCCAGTCATTTACAGTGATCTCTAGTCATTTACAGTGATCTCTAGTCATTTACAGTGATAACCAGTCATTTACAGTGATATCCAGTCATTTACAGTGATCTCCAGTCATTAACAGTGATCTCCAGTCATTTACAGTGATATCCAGTCATTTACAGTGATCTCCTGTCATTTACAGTGAGCGCCAGTCATTTGCAGTGATCTCCAGTCATTTACAGTGATATCCAGTCATTTACAGTGATATCCAGTCATTTACAGTGATCTCCAGTCATTTACAGTGAGCGCCAGTCATTTACAGTGAGCGCCAGTCATTTACAGTGATCTCCTGTCATTTACAGTGATCTCCAGTCATTTTCAGTGATCTCTAGTCATTTACTGTGATATCCAGTCATTTACAGTGATATCCAGTCATTTACAGTGATATCCAGTCATTTACAGTGATCTCCAGTCATTTACAGTGATCTCCAGTCATTTACAGTGATCTCCAGTCATTCACAGTGATATCCAGTCATTTACAGTGATATCCAGTCATTTACAGTGATATCCAGTCATTTACAGTGATCTCCTGTCATTTACAGTGAGCGCCAGTCATTTACAGTGATCTCCAGTCATTTACAGTGATATCCAGTCATTTACAGTGATATCCAGTCATTTACAGTGATCTCCAGTCATTTACAGTGAGCGCCAGTCATTTACAGTGAGCGCCAGTCATTTACAGTGATCTCCTGTCATTTACAGTGATCTCCCGTCATTTACAGTGATCTCTAGTCATTTACTGTGATATCCAGTCATTTACAGTGATATCCAGTCATTTACAGTGATCTCCAGTCATTTACAGTGATCTCCAGTCATTTACAGTGATCTCTAGTCATTTACAGTGTTATCCAGTCATTTACAGTGATATCCAGTCATTTACAGTGATATCCAGTCATTTACAGTGATATCCAGTCATTTACAGTGATATCCAGTCATTTACAGTGATCTCCAGTCATTTACAGTGATCTCCAGTCATTTACAGTGATCTCTAGTCATTTACAGTGATATCCAGTCATTTACAGTGATATCCAGTCATTTACAGTGATCTCCAGTCATTTACAGTGATATCCAGTCATTTACAGTGATCTCCCGTCATTTACAGTGATCTCTAGTCATTTACTGTGATATCCAGTCATTTACAGTGATATCCAGTCATTTACAGTGATCTCCAGTCATTTACAGTGATCTCCAGTCATTTACAGTGATCTCTAGTCATTTACAGTGTTATCCAGTCATTTACAGTGATATCCAGTCATTTACAGTGATATCCAGTCATTTACAGTGATATCCAGTCATTTACAGTGATATCCAGTCATTTACAGTGATCTCCAGTCATTTACAGTGATCTCCAGTCATTTACAGTGATCTCTAGTCATTTACAGTGATATCCAGTCATTTACAGTGATATCCAGTCATTTACAGTGATCTCCAGTCATTTACAGTGATATCCAGTCATTTACAGTGATCTCCTGTCATTTACAGTGATCTCCTGTCATTTACAGTGAGCGCCAGTCATTTACAGTGATCTCCAGTCATTTACAGTGATCTCTAGTCATTTACAGTGATATCCAGTCATTTACAGTGATCTCCAGTCATTTACAGTGAGCGCCAGTCATTTACAGTGATCTCCAGTCATTTACAGTGATCTCCTGTCATTTACAGTGATCTCCAGTCATTTACAGTGATCTCTAGTCATTTACAGTGATATCCAGTCATTTACAGTGATATCCAGTCATTTACAGTGATCTCCAGTCATTGACAGTGATCTCTAGTCATTTACAGTGATCTCTAGTCATTTACAGTGATATCCAGTCATTTACAGTGATATCCAGTCATTTACAGTGATCTCCAGTCATTTACAGTGATATCCAGTCATTTACAGTGATCTCCCGTCATTTACAGTGATCTCTAGTCATTTACTGTGATATCCAGTCATTTACAGTGATATCCAGTCATTTACAGTGATCTCCAGTCATTTACAGTGATCTCCAGTCATTTACAGTGATCTCTAGTCATTTACAGTGTTATCCAGTCATTTACAGTGATATCCAGTCATTTACAGTGATATCCAGTCATTTACAGTGATATCCAGTCATTTACAGTGATATCCAGTCATTTACAGTGATCTCCAGTCATTTACAGTGATCTCCAGTCATTTACAGTGATCTCTAGTCATTTACAGTGATATCCAGTCATTTACAGTGATATCCAGTCATTTACAGTGATCTCCAGTCATTTACAGTGATATCCAGTCATTTACAGTGATCTCCTGTCATTTACAGTGATCTCCTGTCATTTACAGTGAGCGCCAGTCATTTACAGTGATCTCCAGTCATTTACAGTGATCTCTAGTCATTTACAGTGATATCCAGTCATTTACAGTGATCTCCAGTCATTTACAGTGAGCGCCAGTCATTTACAGTGATCTCCAGTCATTTACAGTGATCTCCTGTCATTTACAGTGATCTCCAGTCATTTACAGTGATCTCTAGTCATTTACAGTGATATCCAGTCATTTACAGTGATATCCAGTCATTTACAGTGATCTCCAGTCATTGACAGTGATCTCTAGTCATTTACAGTGATCTCTAGTCATTTACAGTGATATCCAGTCATTTACAGTGATATCCAGTCATTTACAGTGATATCCAGTCATTTACAGTGATATCCAGTCATTTACAGTGATCTCTAGTCATTTACAGTGATATCCAGTCGTGTTCTGGTGTTTTCACGACTGTGCGTGCCTGTTAGAGAACCATGCATCAGACAACGAGAGTGCCGTTAGACTAACATACAGAATATTTACTGTACCTGAAGTTGTTTCCCATTTACGTTGATACATTCCGGTTCTACTTTGATTTTGGTTTTATATGGTCTTAGGCCAACCCATTTAGTCACGATTTCTGCGTTCTGGTAAGAGAATAAAAATAAACAGAAATCATTCAAACTTTACTGTAAAACAATCCACGGATGGATATTCAGATTTTCAATTATTATAAAATCAAGAACAAATGAAGTGTCAAGTTCCATATGAGAAGAAGTAGAAATGAGGCAATCAGAAGACATTGGGTATTGCTTTAAGAAATGGAATTACATTGTATATCTTCAAGACAACAATGAACAACGAAATATATTATCATTCAGAAGTATACCAGCTTCTCATAAAAAGGAATCGTCTGTATTATGATGTCAACTAACCGAAAACCAGAATGTCTAGTTATAAAATAGAACAGATATGTAGCGATAAACGTAACAAACATACGGAATTAGTGTCCAGTTATAACACTTGCACGAGGCAGAGAGTGTTAGAAGTTATTAGAAATTTAATTGAAGACAGGGAAATAAGAGAAGATGGTCTACCTTTATACCCGGTAGCATTGCTTCACAACGTTCTAGGATATCATCAAACCACGGTCCAGACACCGATGTGTCATATTCATCTTTCTGCCGTGTACCACCAAGAACAGCACTATCTTGTCTGTTATATTGGATACAATAACATGTCTTAATATCAGTTTGGGGGTAAAACTTAATTTTTATAAGCAGTACATTTCTGGCCAAATTCTCTCAAACTATAATTTTAATAACAGCATCATACTGATATTTATGTTGCTTTAATGTTGTTGTTTTTGCAAATTAACAAATGACATCCATTTTTACGTTCACATTGAGGTAAGCCTCGCAGAGGGCTTATGAGATTCTAATGTCCGTCGTCAGGCTTAATTTTAACAGCTTTGTAGACATAGGTAAAGTATCATAGCTATAACCCTCGGATAGTCGTCCACCCTTTTAATTAAAATGAATCGCGGCCTGGCAGAATTCAGGTCACTGTGGCAACAATATTGAAAACAAATAACACGTTATAGTCCTCTCTGATATGGATGGTGAAAATTTAAGATTTGGTAGAAATTGTCGTAAGGTGACACTCTACAAACTTTGCTAAAATAATTTTTATCTGTCAATAACTCAAATTCATAGCCGACGTCGTATGGGACATTTGTTTGCTATAATACTCTTACAGAAACTTGCATCATGTTGTTTTCATAAACTAACTGTAAAATGTATGCCAATAATTGGCTATTTATAAAATTTGCTAAAATAATTGTAATCGATCATAATATTTAGCAGACAGGATCTGAGACTTGTTTATGAGATAAGGCAACTACAAATGATCCCTAAAATCAGTTGTTAGAATAAATTAGCACAACGCCTTTACAATTTCTTATATAACTGCCACGTCTAAAACATGGTCACCAGGGACTAGTAAGAGTTTCCGAAAGTTATGCACAAATCGACATACATGTACCAGAATATCACGTGGTTCAGTGCCATAAAAAGGCGATAATGGTTCTATTGTTTAAAATTTGACACATTGATAACATTGCCAAAATATTTACCCTGGGTAAATGTATGTGTTCGTTTCTGTATCCACAATAAAATGCTTAAGCCAAGGTACTTTAACCTGTAGAAAACAACAAACGATTCGTCAGCAATTTGTCAATCTCACAGTTGCATTATACAGTCGGACCTCGTTTATTCGACAACCTTTCATCCGAATACTCGGTATTATCCGAAATAAATATCAGGTCCCGATATATCTTCTTACGCAAGTCGAATTGAAATGGGTTTCTCGAAACCATGTATTATTCGAAATAAAATTACGGACCCGATGAGTTCGAATGAACGAGGTCCGACTGTATATTAAAACAATACTTCATGACGAAAGCTGTTAATAAGTGTTGTTTTATTAACCACGAACGCTTGAATGCATTAAACTCATTGTCTATTTTATTTCAAAATGGGTGTACATACTCTGGTTGTTCATGCTTTTCTGCGCGCTTGAAGGAGACTTACGCACAGGTGCATTTTCTTACCTAAATTGACATGGATCGGTCCTAAAAGTTCATACACCTGTTTGCGGTCAACCTAACAGCACTATAGTAAGATTCTCATAACTGAATGGCCAGCGAACGTGAGACTGTTAAATGCTTGCTTCTATTTTCGAAATAAAAATTACATTCAGTTCGATTTATGCATGTGTAGAAATACTACCTAGAACAAGAGAAATATGTATACCAAACATTTCATGTTTAGGCATATTATGACTGCAATTCACTTAGAGAATGTTCTAACTAGACCCCTAGTAAATGATACAATTTGTATATATATTTATGAATGGATTTTGTTGGAATTTGGACTGTGTATAATTCAACACACGATACATATTTCAGCGATATTTCTTTTCAATTGATCAACAAAAACATAAAACTTAACAAAATTACAAACATCACAGTAAAATTGGAAAACTACCTCCCCTCACTGATAAGTAGAGGACCGGGTACCAGACTGACTGTAACTGAATACATACCCGTATTACGTGTCCTCTAACCGGGAAAACATCTGTATCATTGAAAAGCTTACCAGCACCGAGCGCACAACAGTTAACTAACACAGAGCAATTTCCTGCAAACTGTTAAACATACGAAAAAAACAACAATTGGACAAACACATTGAAAACAGGAAAATGAAAAATTCATATTAAGGATGTCAACGAATACCAAAATTGGTATCCGGATACTCGGAACGCCATCCGAACGAATATCCGGATACTCGGAACAAAAATTATCGAAATGTTAACGATTTGCTTGTAATGTCACATAATTTCGCGACTAACACACGACGTTGCTCGTACAGACGCTCCATCATAAGGTAAGTCGAATTCCATCTCGTTACAACATCCTGTATCAGTTCATGCTGTTTAGATCCAAGTAGTAACTGTCTATTTCTCATTTCAGCTGAAAGTGTAGTAGAATGTTTAAAATGTCCCACGAGTTTACGACACCTTGCCACTGTCTTACTCACATTCTGTAATTCAAGTGCAGGTTTTATACACAACTGCAACGTATGTCCAAAGCACCCTAAATCACTCCATTCATCACACATACGCCCAGCACACTCCATGTTTCTTGCGTTATCGTGGACACAAGTCTCTACTTTACCGGTTAATCCAAACTCAGATATACAATCTTGAAGTTTCTGAGCGAGATTCACACCCGTGTGTCTCTCCGGCATAGCTCGTGTTAGCAACACATTGCTATTCATGAGCCAATCTTTGTCTTTGATACAAATGAGTAATATTTAATTGCTATTGGGCGTTGCGTGATCTGGACCAATAATATACGTCAATATATAACACTTGTTTGTTACAAGGGGATTGTATTTGTAGAATAAACCATACTTCAAAGCAGCATAAAATTAATAATAGCAGCCCGTGAGCAAAGAGTGTTTGTAACATGCGGCGTAAGACTAACGCTCAATTTGTAACCCCCTTCCCCACCTACTACAATTAACACGAAAATCGATGTAATTAATTCCAATAGTGTCACCCTTAATGAGGTATAATTAAACATGTTTGTAAAAACAACAACACCAACCAGAGAACTTTTTTATACAATTTTATTTACTCGTATCTTTAATTGGTTTTAGTCCCGTGAAAAACATACTTTAATATACGCCGCAGTGATTATCACGCTTTAGGGTATCTCACAAAGACACCGATGTGCAAAGAAGACCATAAACAATATGACACACGGTATCGAATTGATTCTATTGTTATAGGTGTTAAAATAAATTGTTGGTCGTTAAAGATACTGAGAGTCAAATATTTCGTAATTTTAAACGAGTATCCGAATGCCAAATTGTGATTCGGATACTCGGAACGGAATGCGGATATCCGGATATCCGGATACTCGTTGACATCCTTAATTTCATATACAAAATATTAATTTAATTTGAATTGATTTAAATCACACCGCTGTGTTCGATTGTACAAGAATGTGTGAATATCACGTATTTCTAAACTGGAAAACGCGCCAAACTATACTGCTCATAACTGCTATTAATCCACCACTACTAATTCCCATATTTTCTGAGACGCTACAAGACATATCTGTAATTTTTAAGCTACATCATTTATGACATAAATGAATAACACTATCGAAAAAGTCGAATTAAAAACTATACATTGTATTATGATAGTTGTTCGTCTGAAAAGCCTTAGTATTACAAATAGGACACCAAATCCCATTGGCATTAATGCACAGTAGACAATCTCAATAATGCAACATTCCGTTTATCAAAGTGTATTTATATAGTACTGTTGAAGTATTTAGACTGACTTGGTCATGATACGGCAAAACAAGAGTCAGGCATGGTATAGATATCGTTCACGAGTATAAATACAACAGGAGATTGTCACCCTTTATTTATTAAAGGGAGATAACTCTAGAAGGGATAAAGGGACAGAACTCGTGTGAAATCTCCTGAGATGAATACAAACTGAACCACTTCTGTTTTCGCACCTCGGATATATCTGTGATTGTCTTCTTTACAATTCGTCCACCATTTGACACAAAACTAAATCATAATAGATGTAATAACAATGTAACATGATACCAACGATATGTTATATACCACAAACAACTAGGCCAAAGTATTTTTGCATTCCTAAGATTTCATAAAGAGACATTTCGTGAGATGTAGTCCATTTCGATTAAAACTTACATTTTCTTTATTGGCTGATTCAATTGTTTCATCCGGTACGTAAAGAACAATTTTCTATCCATCAGTCATAAAGATGTTTTACAATGAACAATAAATAACTTTATTTATAGTAATGGTATGATGTTAGCTCTGTTATTACTGACGTATTGTTCATTGAAATGCAAACTTTGACTATCTTCGAGAGGTTGTTGCTCTCGGCAAAAGTAAAAGTGTAGTATGTTTACCACGGGGTAAATAGGTATTGTTGTTGAAGAGAGATTGTTTGCTGAAGAGAGGACCGCCATGAAAGGTTTGCACTGTTTGCATTTTGTCTAATATTTATAATTATATGAATTTATTACAATATGCATGAGGTAACGTACCGTTGTGTTAGCCAGGGTAAATATTTCCTACATTCCACCATTAAAGTAGTAAACATCCATCCAAACCTAGAAGGAAACGTATTGTTAAAATGCAATTAAACTCAATTAGGAATAGGCATGTTATTTTTTATTCCGCTGTCATAATGTTCCTAGTTTTATGGTATGAACAGGTCATCCGCTTTGAATTTATAAAACATCTGTCCCCATGCAGATTAAGTTCTAAAACATTGATAAAAAGCCAACTTTATATTCATACGATTATACGAACACATCAAGCATAAAACAACTTCAACTTTAATTCACAAACTGCCTTAATTTGCTGTAAATTTAAAAAAAGCAAGGAGGTTTACTGTACTTTCGATTTCCCGGAAAACTCCGAAGTTCCTTTTCCGTGAGATCTCGGAAATTGTAGCAAATATCGCGAAGAACGACTGGCTGAAGAAAATGTAGAAGAAACTTTGACTTCAATACAATAGATACGAGTTTATATACATGTACAATAGTTCACCTCTTTTATTTTACTTTTACATGTATTTAAATTGAAGATGTACCGGTCAAATGGAGGACACATGACCGTAGCCAAAACTTACAGAAGGACTAACCTGCACCGACATGGAATCCGAAACCCGGACCTTCCGGATACAACCCAGCGCTCTACTAACTTAATTTATCTAATCGGGGTATATAAAACGAAAGTGGGAATTGATAATAATTTGAACGTTTGAAACTGTATGAAGGGAGATAACTACAATCAGATTGAAGTACGCTCCACTGAGAAAATTGTAAAATACCTCTTGTTTTGATTGAGTAAACTGGTAACCAGACAGTCTCTGTATTCCAGTCACTGATGGATCATTCTCGAAATATAAATCGTGATACCATTTGTAGGAATCAGCCAGCCATTTCCTGAAACAAGATTGCTCATGATACGTCATCGACATCCAAGTGACTCAGTATATTATACACAGTGGACTGTAAAAATTGGTTGTTGAGATTATGCTCCTATAGTATTGATGTCAGCCCTGGTGTAGGTGAGGGAAACAAACAAGAGTAATCGATTGTATTTACAATGGAAATGCATACGTACTGAGAACATCAGACAAACATGCTGAGTACAGCGATGCGTGTAATCAGTATCACCTAGTAGAACACCCAATACACCCACTAAACGACATATATACTCCGTACAGCAACCGATATTCTCCGTACAGCAATCGATATTCTCCGTACAGCAACCAATATACTCCGTACAGCAACCAATTTTCTCCGTACAGCAACCAATATACTCCGTACAGCAACCGATAAACTCCGTATAGTAACCCACATACTCCGTACAGCAACCAATATGTTCCGTACAGCCACCGATATACTCCGTATAGTAACCCATATACTCCGTACAGCAAGCCATATACTCCGTACAGCAGACCATATACTCCGTATAGTAACCCACATACTCCTTACAGCAAGCCATATACTCCGTATAGTAACCCAGTTACTCCGTACAGCAAGCCATATACTCCGTACAGTAACCCATATACTCCGTATAGTAACCCACATACTCCTTACACCAAGCCATATACTCCCTACAGCAACCCATATACTCCGTATAGTAACCCAGTTACTCCGTACAGCAAGCCATATACTCCGTACAGTAACCCATATACTCCGTATAGTAACCCACATACTCCTTACACCAAGCCATATACAATGTACTCCCTACAGCAACCCATATACTCCGTATAGTAACCCAGTTACTCCGTACAGCAAGCCATATACTCCGTATAGTAACCCATATACTCCGTACAGTAACCCATATACTCCGTATAGTAACCCACATACTCCTTACAGCAACCCATATACTCCGTATAGTAACCCAGTTACTCCGTACAGCAAGCCATATACTCCGTATAGTAACCCATATACTCCGTACAGCAACCCAAATACTCCGTATAGTAACCCACATACTCCTTACAGTAACCCACATACTCCTTACAGCAACCGATATACTTTGTATAGTAACCCACATACTCCTTACAGTAACCCACATACTCCTTACAGCAACCGATATACTCCGTATAGTAACCCACATACTCCTTACAGTAACCCACATACTCCTTACAGCAACCGATATACTTTGTATAGTAACCCACATACTCCTTACAGCAAGCCATATACTCCGTACAGCAACCGATACACTCCGTACAATCAGATACTAATAAAGATATCATGATTTTATTTTTTATGATATTGACTATGTTTTCCATGTTCTGCTTATAGGTCGCAACTGTAGGTGTAACATCACCAGAGGCTCTGACGAGCAATATCGTCAACATTTGCCTTAAACATCCACAAACGTAACGAAAAGGGTCTGATATCTTTGTATTTCATTTATTTACAATCGTGACAAACATTTCACTTGTTTTACAATCTTAAGGTTCTATTATTAGTACTGACCAATTTTCTTTATTTCGGTTTAAAAATCTAGCATTTCTAGAACAAGTCGGATTGAAAATCTCTTTTCAATAATTTTGTATGCATTTCTGTCTTATGTTTTTGTTTTATTCCATATAGTCTACCATGCAAACCATCTGACATATTTATACATACAAATGATAGTATAAAACTGTTTAATGACAAAACGGAAGTATGCAACGAGTTGCCAGCTTGGCTACAGAGACGAGTGGTACCGTCACGCAGCACTTTCTGTGCTTTGATTTACAACCACTTATACAGTGTACTTACTTATACTGTGGTAATGATTTCGCAACCGACGTATCTGTGGGCGCAAATATCCCTGCAGCACCGTCACTTGTTGTTTCTGTGGCGAATTTGTCCGCTATGATAACGACCTGTCTGTCCGGTAAGTAGGTCTGTATGTTTACAGCTGTGGAGAGACCGACAGCACCAGCTCCCAGCACCACTATATCGTACATCGTCCGAATTGCAGATCAATTAATGTCCAATAATTCCTTAGCTCCACATAAGTCACTTATTCACTAAACCGTGCGTACCAAATGTGTTCTTTATCATTCTGGCAATCATTATCTACGCCAGTCTCTTCGTGTACAATCGTCGCTCTGCTCGTGTGGTTACGTAATCATTATACATAATATGGAATGTTACCCTTCGTACATACGGATTTGTACGAATATGCATGAGTGCAAGGTATATTATGTCCGATGACACGTGACTTGCATTTAAAGTACTCAAAACATAAATAGGTCATGATATGGATATGATAACCAACGAACTTTTATGTTCCCAAACTGTTTGACGACTTGAACAAAAAACTTAAGTACAACGTTGATAATTCGCTCAATCTGTACATGTGTTTTAATGCACTAGTAACGATTTGATTACACATTACATTTACCTTTATATCATTGATTTCAAATCCGAGATACACCACAATGAGTTTTAAAATTGTTACTAAGTCGTTTTAAAATCTGTACTGAAAAGTCATATAACATACAGCTCATCACTGTCAGTCTGGTTCGAGTCTTTGCGTTTGGACTCAGTAAACTGTACGTGAGCCATTTCTTGCTAGCAAATTGTGTAGTCGAGTGGCAGATGTTGTATGAGGCAGTGAATCTGATGAGGGAGGTTTTGTAGGGAGGGAGATCTTAAGGTAAGAAATTGTTCCAGATAGAGAGTTGAAAAAGATAGGAAGATGATGTTGATAAAAGGGACATGTTGTAGAAAGGCAGATGTTTTGAAGAGGAGGTTGGTGTAAAAAGGAATTTACGCAGATATTGAATTTGTCCAGATAGCGAGTCACTGTAGAGAGAGATTGGCAGTAGAGTGGGATATGGTGTACATAGGGATTTATTGTAGAGGGGGTAGTTTTGAGAGGGGATTGGTGTAGACAGGCAATTGATGTATAGAGGGAATTGGTGTAGAGAGATGTTTGGTATAAAGATGTAGTGAGGTCATTGCGGGAGGTACTTGTAATAGAGAGGGATTATGTCCAGACAGAGGGCGAGAGTTGCTGTAGAGAGAGAGTTTGTTTAGAGAAGGAGTAGTTGTACAGCGGGGATTGATGCAGAGAATAAAAGTATCAGTTGTAGAGGTATGTGCTGATACCTGGCAGAAAAAGACAACACACAGTCGTTATGTCAATAAATTCTATTTCACAATTAATATAGAAAGTAAGTACAATAATCATAATTCCATTGCGAAAGAAATCGCCAATTTCGGTGACAATAAGAGATCTCTGAACATAGTCATAAGACAGAACAAAAACAGGTATTGCTGCGATATACATTTTTGAACAATAGCATGTAATGAGATTTTATTTTATACTTAACCGACCTACATATATAAATCTGTAAACATTGTCATAAATCAGATACAAATAATGCGTAATTAACCTCATAAGTAAACACTGACTTGAAGATCATCTCACTAATAAGGGCACCTCAAAATTAAGAACACAATTTTCAAGCACATTTTCACTGTTTTCTTCTTTATTCAACCTCAATATTAAGACAACCTCAATATTAAGATTAGTTTTCAAGGTTACCAAGGGTGATTTTGTTATTGAGGTTTTACTGTACAAGTTTTAAAATAACAATATCATAGTTTAGATGAGGTACTATTTTTCAATATAATGTCTCGAACTAATTGTGCAGCTTCCATACTGGTCCCCCAGCTCAAGCACACCCCGTCAGCCCCGTGACCATAGTGGTGAACAACCTGAAACAAGTGAACCACCAGTAGAAATATGTGGTGCATAGATTATAAAGCGTTTACATCATACTCTGTTTAATTTACAATCCAATTGTTTGTAATGACAACATGTGTGCGTCTGTTTGGTTAAAATTCGATGTGGTGTACCACTCTGCGATATATTCTTATTTATTATAACAAACTTTCTCCATTAAAAACATTCATATCGTTGTGTTCTGCATTATACCCTCATGGGTCTGTGGACCTGAAGGACTTTTGGAAAATCTACTTATCAAACGTATACTTCTGCTCCAAATAACATCAAAGAAGCAACGCATATTCAATTGACATTACACGAAAGATTATTGCAGTACATACTCTACTCTCAAATGCTTTTCTTATTGGTCACTTCTTATATCGTTACATTTCTTTCAAGACATATATACCATTATACTGACATAATGATAATGTATTGTAGATTAACTGAATTTGCTTTACCACACTCTTACCTATACCCCCATCTGTTGAAACTTAAAATTCGCACAGGCCGAGTGTACTAAAATATTTCTTTCAAAAATAATGAAACGTCGAGTGACAAAAAGAGAAGTGTATCTGTGTATATTACATTTATACTTGCTATATACATGTTTTATATACATTCTCGATACAATGACAGCATTACAGTGTGTCTGAAAGCAACCCTGTTTACCAAGGCCGAGTGATATTTAAGGCTAGCGATTCATTTGTTTAAAAATGACACCAAGTTAAAGTTCACTTATGCAGACATACAAGGTTAATACTTTTTCACAATAAATAGCAACAAGTTGACGACGATGACAGATTTTACCTGTAGACGCTTCCCTCCGAACGTCAGTATTTCAGGTTCTAACCTGATGAGAGTCCGATGGGGACGTAAACCAACCCATTTCCTCTCAATTTCCGCGTCCTAAAATGGAGAGAGAAAATATTCTCTTATCTTATAAGTACAGTTCGTACGAAATTCTTGGGTCGTTTGGTGCAGGGCGGATTTTGTTATCTTCAATAGCCAGTACATCCAACGTTTGACCTATTTACATACCGTGACTGTTGTCCGGCCCGTGTATCCGTAAATGAAGTCAAGGTAATGTCCACAGTTTAAGACATACGAAATGAAACACATTTGAATTGAAAACGGTGATATACCAATATATGTACATAACAGGAATTCACTTATTATGAGATAATGTTTACTTCACTGTGATAAAACTTACTTATAAACTGTTGCTGCGCACTGTTTATAGCAATCAAGGACATTAAAAATAGCCTTAAAACCTAATTTACATCAGTTCCAACTAAACAATTGCATGTACTGCACAAGCTATAAAACATTGCTTCTATTTCGCGAGTGAATATTCAACCAACTGCTATCGGAAAGGAAAGTCCAAACCTTTATTCCAGGCAGTAACTTTTCACATTTCGTTAGAATATCTTCGAACCATCGTTCCTTGTCAGATGTGTCATACTCTCCTTTATGCCTTGTACCGCCCAACACAACATTGTCTTGTCTGTAATCATTGGATATTATCAATACCAATATAGCAAGCGAAATATTTGATTAGTAAAACAATGAGGAACATAAAAAAATCAAAATGTAAAAAGGTATCTCACTGGACTGCATTGTATCACCTGAATACTACTCTTGTGCTCTAACTTTCTTGAATTGGTTGGTGTGGTTGATTGGTGGGTGGTTGGGTAATTGATTGGTTGAAGATGTATTACATAATAAAAGCAACTAATCAAATAATTATGAAATTTATTAAATTAAGACATAGCAGGCGGTGTGATCGTGTACAAAATAGCTTCAACCCAATGTTACACACATTATACAACACCCGGTCAACATGATAGTACGGGTTCTGCTATTGCTGGTAAAACATGCATAATGGTGAGATGTTACGGACTTTACTACAAAAGTCTTACCCAGGATACATGTAACTATTACCATCGTTCCATACATACAGGTGTTTTATCCACGGTGCTTTTATCTGTAAGTAAACAATGAGAAATCCGACAATATAATACATTATCCGAAACAAACATGCAAATTCTAAACAACGAATGCAAAAAACGTATAGACAACGATGTTCGCACAACTCAAGTCCCCTTTCATTCCTATGCATACACATTTCCATCGACCGAAAACCTTCACCCCCAACATTAATGCACAACTCTCAATGAAGTAATCTCCCTTGCCAAAATCGATTTTAAGCTATGTGTGAAATTGCGACTGTTCCCCTTTATGACAATAACTAAGAGAAGCCTATATTAGGACTGATGTCATAAATGTCACAGATTCATGTTATTTCAGTTGGACAATTACAAACTACTTTTAGAGATAGTCTGACAAGACTATTTTTTACAACCGATAGTTCTGAATAAAGAAAATTCGACCATCTGTATTGCTGTGATAATTTGCATTCTTACATAGGTCTTCATATCGTGTGCAAGAACGTCATCGGGCCAACATCGTCTAACAACTAGAACGTCCTCGGGCCAACATCGTCTAACTACCAGAACGTCATCGGGCCAACATCGTCTAACTACTAGAACGCCCTCGGGCCAACATCGTCTAACTACCAGAACGTCCTAGGGCCAACATCTTCTAACTACCAGAACGTCCTCGGGTCAACATCGTCTAACTATAAGAACGTCCTCGGGCCAACATCGTCTAACAACTAGAACGTCATCGGGCCAACATCGTCTAGCTACTAGAACGTCCTCGGGCCAACATCGTCTAGCTACTAGAACGTCCTCGGGCCAACATCGTCTAACTACTAGAACGTCCGCGTGCCAACATCGTCTTACTACCAGAACGTCCTCGGGCCAACATCGTCTAGCTACGAGAACGTCCTCGGGCAAACATCGTCTAACTACTAGAACGTCCGCGTGCCAACATCGTCTTACTACCAGAACGTCCTCGGGCCAACATCGTCTAGCTACGAGAACGTCCTCGGGCCAACATCGTCTAACTACCAGAACGTCCGCGTGCCAACATCGTCTTACTACCAGAACGTCCTCGGGCAAACATCGTCTAACTACTAGAACGTCCTCAGGCTAACATCGTCTAACTACCAGAACGTCCTCGGGCCAACATCGTCTTACTACCAGAACGTCCTCGGGCAAACATCGTCTAACTACTAGAACGTCCTCGGGCTAACATAGTCTAACTACTAGAACGTCCTCGGACCAACATCGTCTAGCTACTAGAACTTCTTTATAAAGCACACATTAAGTTGTGTTTGAGTTTTTGATACATTACTATTAATATGAAAAAACTAAAAACGAAAATCTACAAGAGGTCTAACAAAGTTTACATACCCTGACTAAATGTCCTCTGACTGGAAACATCTCCCTGTCATTCAATAGTTTGGCCGCATTTAGACCACAACAAGTGACCAGCACAGAACAATTGCCTGCAAACTTCATAAATACAAAGGTCTGTGTTGAGAATTTGAACATTATTTACTTGCATAGGGGAGACAACAGTGATAAATTCAAGACATATTTTATTGTGACGTAGCGATAATATACATGTGCATCTACTTGTTCTGTGAACGCAAATAACGACTTAGAGAAATTCCGTGTGGAATTGTCGATACTCAAGAAGAAGACTGCAAACAGAGACCAAAAGTTGCATTTATAGCTCGATTTAGAGCGTATGTCAAACAAGTAAACTATTTCTTGGGAAGTAAACTTGACGGAACATATACCGTGAGATAATAGTCATGCAACTAAAACATCACTAGCATTTCTCGGATGTATAACAGATGATGGATTTGTGATTTAGCGTCTGCCTGATTCTTTGCTTGGTGGTGTTGATTTAGTATGACCTGAAGTTGGTACATCTGCTACACGGAAGAATGTATGATTTCACATTTGCATGACAACGGACAGATGGTGTTCCAACTTATCATACAGGAACAATATGCACTACACAATGCGTCTGTCTGATAAACTATTAGTTAACTAATATTTTTATGAAGGTATTTTTTAATGTTGATTTCTTACATTGTCGTTGTTTGAAGATCACATTGTAAAAAAGTTACATATGTAGCTTTTTGTGATATCTTCATGAAGTAAAGATACGTTTTTATTATTATTATAACTTTACTATGTTTCGGTGCAAGATTTTATAATTCAGACCTCTTCAAGAGTAGAAATTGTCCTATTCTCAATTCTTCCTCCTCTTGACAGATATCTGAAACCAACGCCAATCATCAAAATTTCGCTCTGGTGTCTGCTTGGTTGTTAGCAGATATGTTTGAAAAAGTAAACTATTTCTTGGGAAGTAAACTTGACGGAACATATACCGTGAGATAATAGTCATGCAACTAAAACATCACTAGCATTTCTCGGATGTATAACAGATGATGAATTTGTGATTTAGCGTCTGCCTTGAAAAGGCAAGTTTGGTTCTCCATATGGATTGAAACTGACCTAATTCATTAAATGCATACCACTGAGTTTGTGAGAAGGTTATATTATAGCATAATGTACAGAAACAGTTCAAACAAGACCAGTCGACAATACTTGTTCACAAGCGGAATAAAACAACGTAAACTGGTCAGCCATTATGACAGTATTCGAATAACAGTGGAAACTCCCTAATCCGGAAACTCTCCAGTCCGGAAACTTCCTCTAACCGGACAATTTTCTCGGTCCCGTTGTAGTTCCTCCAAAACAACATATAACAAGAAATAACTTTAAAAAGATGGTCGGCGCAACTTGAAGTATGCAAATTTGTTGCAATCTGAAGGTTAAAATTTGTTGTACAACATAAAAGATGCCTAAATGTTACGACTGCCGGTCAATTACACTATACTACAGAAACTCCGAGACCTGTAAGGGGAGATCACTGCGTAGTGTGACTATTCATAGACACAGTATAGTTTGTTTCAATATAGTTCATCAATATTACTTAATACATAAGTCGTGAACTCATACAATCATGTTAATAAACTTGTGATATAGCGATGTATCTGATTAAAACCATACCCAACAATATCGCTTATCAGATAAATCCAGTCGATGCAGATCGATATCGCTTGGGCTTTTTGGTCAGCAATCAATTTGTCTGCCGGTAGTTTCCGTAAGTGATCGTAAATTTTCCGATGATCACCGATTGATAACTGGTATAACACATTAACATGTAGCATCGGGCTATCTTAGATCTATGTATCCGATAAACGGTTAAAACATTATGTTTTATGATCATATAGAAAAAACTTAGATTTTGTTGATGAAATTTGAGACCAATGTATATGGGCCGTTCTCCAGGAAAACGGGGCTTTAAATGAAAAAAGTTTCGATTTTCAGGTTTTTACAATTTCTGTTGCCCCAGATATTAAAGTGCATAGCTTGTCAGGTTTTGTGTACGGTTATATATCCACAATTTATTACAGTTATGTTTGACTGAATCATTTGACATGTTGAATGAGCCATTGAAAGATTTGCTTCAGATTGATATAACCACCTTCAGTGAAACTATCAAAATATAAATACAATAAAAAATATCTAATACATTTTCTGCACGGTGTAATTTTGCTTTAATTTCTACATCTATTTTAGAATGGAATGTAGGTCAAAACCTTTAGTGGATTATATTCAATGTTTTCATACAGATTTTATTAAATGAGAGGCGTCTATAGCGGTGCATATATATTCTAAAGAATCGAATTTTCTAAAATGTTTATAACGAATAGACAGATTATAATGATAATTTACATATAGAAGAATTCAAATATCAACCAAAATTTATCACAGCATGTAGCTTCTATATATATCGCACTGCAAATCTTCCTTTTATGAAAGAACCATAAATGTGTTGGTCTCTTAGTTTTGATTTTGGGCTATAGATTGAATTTCCAAGTTTACATAAATATGTTGTAAAATATTGTAGCTTAAATTTCCCTATGACTCTGCAAAGTCGAATAAAAGAATGCATTCAGACATTATATATTACATCGCGATAACGCACACATCCTCTAGCGAACTTATTCAAATTACTGAAAGGATGTCTTGCCTACGGACATTCAATGGAGGAATCCTCTCCAGTCCGGAATCTCCTCTAATCTGAACTTTATAGTTTGTCCGAAGGGTGTTCGGATCAGGGAGTTCCACTGTATATGACATCATATCGTATCGTCATTTCATAAAACAAGATTTATGTATTGCAAAAAGAAGAAAAGACATTTTTAATCGAATATCGATATTGTAATGGAGTACACCTCTACAAGACGTCGGGTTATTTAAAGCAACTTACAATTGTGTCAGCCAAGGCAAATATCGTCTGCTTTCAATCATCAATGTTGTATACATCCATCCGTATCTACAAAAAAAGAGTATTCTTTATTACTGTCTATTTAAAATTAGTCGAGAATATGGGCATTGTTTACACTATGACTGATTGTCAAAATTATCCAAAACATGAACATGTTTTCATTGGCAGACTCCCTCAATGTTTGTATACAACCGTTCTCAAGTAAATGAAATGGAGAATAAATATTCGACATATATATTCATATACATTCTTACTTTCAATTGGTTGCCTAACACGAAACAACTAAAACATTGCATAAGTGGTTTATTTTTTAGCTTATATAAGCTTGATGTGCTTACGGATGGGCTAATGTGATCAGAGTATGTCTGTCAATGCTGCCTTTAATCCGTTCAACAATTACTTCCAACGACATTGATTCAAAACCTACTCGGCCAATTTTGATCAAACGTGACAGAAATGTTTTTGAAAATACTGAAAATAGCTAAAATGAACATGACTCTTAAAATCTTCTTCTCTGGAGAAATTGAAATGATTTGGTTCAAGTATTCATACCGTGACCCTAAACTTACACACTGGATGAGTGTTTTTCTCTTCATACAATGTTGAAATATTCTTCACGGAAAATGCAATGATCAGAATTGACAATATTTTAAAGAAATTAAGTGACCCAGTATACAGATTCTACTGAAAATAATTTTATATGCAAAAACGTGGCCGATAGGTGTGTATGGGTCTGTTGTTTGGTGTACAAATGTAAATTTAACTGTAAACAAAATCTTTGCGACATATGGCTAGAATTTAAAATGATTTGATAGTATAATGGTTAATGGATGACCCTATACAATTTTTTTTCGATATATCTGAAACAGTACTGTTGAATCGAAATGAAATCGTGCATAAAATATTTCTAAATTTAAGATTCAATGTTGGATATTAAAGCTGTCGCCTGGAACAGTAACAGTTTAAACTACAAAATGATATATAAAGTAACATGTCGTACCTTTGATCACTGGAAAAACTCTTCAGCTCTCTTTCTGTAAGGTCTCGGAAATTGTAACATATATCATGATGAAACGGTGGCTGAAACAATAAATATCCATAGTTGATGACGCAGATATGGTGTTTGAAAACAAGCGTTGGTACACACGAGCACCACACGTGGATTCAGACGCTCGCTGGGTCACATTGACATGCAAATCATGGACATAATGCCTTCATTTCTAAATAAAATTTAATACCATTACCAATGGGACTTATACTTTCTCAGACACTTAACTAATTACAAGTTTTAACATTTGTGTGGACGCAGACGCCAATGACAAGGCTACTACAATCTATCGTCTGTTTTTTAATAGACGAGTTGAAATGATAATGAATAATCAGACAAGCACACATCATTGACATTCGTTAGGTTACATGCGCGTCTGCTGACTTTGCATCCAACTTTCATGAAAGAACACAATCTCCCTAAAGGGTAAACGATGGTGGAGCGTTTTTAAGAAGATGAATTTAATCTGATGACTGAATCGTTTGGTACATTAGAAATCAGATCACTTTGTGATTTGAAATAATATAACAACAATCAATAAATACCTTAAGCTTTGTATCAGTAAACTGGTACCCGGACATTCGTAAAACTCCAGTCCTCGATGGATCATGTTCCGTGTTCAGGCGATGATACCAGTCAAAGGAATCCGTGCACCACTTTCTATACATAAACATGAATACTTAATACATGTAGGATAGATAGGATTACATTGATATATTTCAAAACAAAACATTAACTCTTATAATTTCCCAATCAAAACGTAGTTACTAGCAAAGTTTCTATTTCATCAACCAAATGGGACGAAATAAGAGTAGCTACATATTTATACAAGATTCCCCTGAACTTTTCCACGGGACACTGACCTAATCTAGCCATCGAAATAATATATAATCATGCCCGGGTCCAGAGGGGGGGGGGGGCCGGGTTCCGGACCACTCAGAATTGATGAGAGTCGATTTTTAATGGACTTCTTACAATGTGAAAAAGGTACTTGAAACTTAGTAAAACTGTGAAAGACTCGATACAGAACTCTCATCGTGAATATTTTGATAACATTCTAAACAATAGTGTAATTGAAAATCCAAAGAAATTTTACTCGTACGTCAAACAGAAGAAATCCGGGCAGAGTAACATTCCCACTTTGAAGGTTGATAATTCCATAGTAACTGAACCAGCAGCAAAGGCAGAGGTTTTGAATAAGCAATACACGTCAGTGTTCACTAGAGAACCATCAGGCCAGCTTCCAAGTATGGACGGACACCCAGTCCCCCCATGGAAGACATAAACTTCACCACACCTGGCATAGAGAAACTCCTTCTCAACCTCAACCCATCTAAAGCAGCAGGCCCAGACCTCATACCAACACGTATTTTTAAGCTGACTGCGGCAGAAGTGGCACCCATACTGAGCATCTTCTTCCAACAGACCTACAATACTGGCGAAGTCCCTACCGATTGGCAACAGGCTAATATAACAGCGATATATAAGAAAGGCGACAAGACCTGTCCAGCTAACTATCGACCAGTTTCATTAACCTGTATATTATGTAAAACCATGGAGCACATTGTCTTTAGTCAAATTATGAACCACCTAGACCACAAGAACATTTTAGTTAGTTTTCAACATGGATTTAGAGCTAAATATTCCTGCGAAACCAAGCTATTAAATACAGTCGAAGATCTATCCAGACGACTCGACCAGAGGCAGACCACCGACCTCCTGATACTTGACTTCAGTAAGGCCTTTGACACCGTGCCCCATCGCCGACTACTATACAAGTTACAACACTACGGGATCTCCGGAGCCACAAACAGATGGATCGAGTCCTGGCTATGTAAACGCCAACAGAGAGTGGTCCTTGATGGCTCTACCTCTACAGAATCACCAGTCCTTTCGGGAGTCCCTCAAGGAACGGTGCTAGGTCCCCTGATGTTTTTATTGTATATTAACGACATCGCCGACAAGGTCTCACCATCAACTAGGATCAAGCTATTCGCTGACGACTGTCTTTTGTACAGAGCCATCAACAACGTCAAAGACCAGATACATCTCCAACATGATTTAGATTCACTCGTAGACTGGTCAAACACATGGTTAATGAAATTTAATGCCTCAAAGTGCCACCTACTCATAATTACCAGAAAAAGAAACTACATCGATACACAGTACTCCATCAGTAATACACCACTCCAGAGAGTTCTACATCATTCATACCTCGGAGTCGAATTAACATCAGATTTAACCTGGAAAACTCATATTGGCAACATTACAGGAAAAGCTCAAAAGATACTCAACCTACTGAGGAGACATATTTATAACTGCAACCAAGAAGTAAAAGAAAAAGCATTCAACTCTCTAGTACGACCACATCTTGAATACTCCTCTTCAGTCTGGGACCCACACTTTAAACAGGATATTCAATCCCTTGATAAAGTCCAACGCAAGGGAGCCCGATTCGTCACCGGGAACTACTCGTATCGAGACAGCGTAACATCTATGCTCAAAGACTTGAACTGGCAACCACTTCAACATAGACGCAAGAATAGGAGATTAACCCATTTCCATAAAGCAGTAAACATCCTTTCACCAGTTGAAATACCGGACTATGTTACTCCAGCACACTACCATGGTACTAGGAGACATAACAAAGCCTATATTGAACTCCGGGCCAATTACGAACAATACAAGAACAGCTTCCTGCCTCGGACAATACGAGACTGGAACTCCCTTCCTCCAGACCTGGTGCAGATCACTTCTGTAGACGGCTTCAGCTCCGCTCTGCAGACATACACAGCCTAAGCAGCACAGATGATTTTTAAATATTTTAATTGTATATATGCCACTTTGTATGGCTTTTATCATTTTGATGGCGTCACTTGCCTGCGATGCATTTATGCCCTAGGCAGTAACGAAGTAGAAGTAGAAGTGAATTCTTCATCATTACTCATTATTTTTGTGTACCAATACATGTTTGGGCTATTACCCGGTCGGTCCGGTACTGATTCTCTGATTCATGTGAACAAGTTGTCTGCTGCTTGCGAAAGATTGTAGAGGCTACTGGTTGTTATCTAATTTCAGAAAATATGGTTAGGGCACCTGACCGCCGTTTTATAACTGAAAAGTGTTGCAAAACGGTGTGAAACCCGATTAAAACATAGAATACATGCGTGGGACTTATATAGCAATACATTATAAGTACCGATTATTTGAGTGCATTCTAACAAACTCGCTCGAGTCACTATACCTGGAAATTGTCTGTTTTGTTATTATTGAATCAATGGACATGCATGTCCTCTTTTTTACAAAGTTTTGCACGATAATTTTAACTATTTTCATCGTATGTGTTTTTGGACCGGAACTCCGAATGCTCCCATCCCCCCATAATCATGTTACAATGTATTTACATTCTACATGTGTTAACTACTGAGCGTTGTTTCACGGAACCATTCCAAACATAAGGCAAGGAAAATGATTGTGTGATGGAGGACGAAAAAGGTCAACAATCGAAGTCCATGATCAACAACATTATGAAACACATTCAGCATGTGATGAGTGTTTGGACTTCCACCACTAGGAATCGTCCAGCACAGTGAGGATTCAAGCGTAATGAAGCTAGGGTGTAGCTGATGCATAACAAAATGACTCTGATTTTATTCTGATGGACGTCAATTCCTGTGCACACCGAATGATTAACGGCTCTCGGACGATAATGGTTTATTAAATACAGATGTACTCGTACATGTCTTATCTTGATATACCGATGTGTTCGATGTTTTATGAAATGTTTGCCTCTCTTATATTTATATACCAACCTTAAATATGAATAGAAAAATATGTGCCGATTACATAAGTCGACCCAATCGATTATGTTCAACACTTGTTGAGGACGTGATCAATGTACGTATCGTATTCGTGGTTTATGATATACATGGAGTACTATTTAGATATAGGTCAATGTATTATATACAATGTATCCGCGATTTTCGTTTGAGACACATTGAAACCGAGGCAAATATACTGCAAAAAAATACATTTTGTCATATTTGCATTATCATTAAAAGAATTCGTGCAGGTAAAATGTTTCTTGTACTTATGCCAGTAGAAGTAATTATGAAGATACCGGTATACATGTACATTGCGAGTACATACCAACAGAGGACATGGACACAGTATAATGATTGTTGTAACTGAATATCGATCTTAGATTACAGGTCGTTTGATTATCGAGTTAAAATATAGAACACATATTAAAAACTTGTCCATTACAATACGCTCTTATTAAAAGAGATGGTCTTAATTTCAATGTGGTCTTCAGTGGGATTTTACTGTATATCATTATACCTACCTGAATTGTTCTGTTGATTTCACTGGTGTTTTCTCGACCGTTGGTCTGAATATCCCTGCAGCACCATCACTTGTTGTTTCTGTGGTGAATTTGTCCGCTATAACAACCACCTGTCTGTCCGGTAAGTAGGTCTGTATGTTTACAGCTGTGGAGAGACCGACAGCACCAGCGCCCAGCACCACTATGTCGTACTTCATGGTGTTGAGAATCAAACACCAAACTCCTGTTTCTACCAACAATAAAGTTACTATAACACGAACTTTCCCAACAATAATTCACCCGGTTTAAAACTACAAAACGTACGCCCGTATATTATCTAATCACATGATTTTCCGTTGCACTTCTAGATACAATTGCGTCAAATTTCACAATAATTATTATTCCCTTTTCTTTAATCGCAGCATTCCCTTTATTCTGTTTTTTTTTCAAACAAATGTAGTTTCTGCTTCAGTATATTTACATCGAACCGACCACGCATCGGGATAACCCACAATAATGATAACATTCAGTTGTCCTTGACTAAGCACTCTTCGAAACGGTGTATATATCTACCTGCTCAATAAGCTACTTTGTAGCGGAATGGAATTTCTCGACATAGGTATAACTACAGCCAGGTAACTTGTATACAACATCCTGGAATTGTCAAAGTATACTAGCTAGATAAAATGTGTTGGTTTTTTTCATCATAGTGAATCGAGTTTGCGTGTGTTGTTGAAATCCCCACCATTTTAAAGGAAAGCTATGCAATAGGAAATATGCCTACAGTATTGAAAAAAAAAATTACACTTAAATATAACAACAAAATTTTAAATATGCTACCTTCAGGTGTAAAAGTCCACTCGTACAAAATCAATATATTTGTAGTAATTGCATCCACCTAGAGCTTCTCTTTCACGACTTCCTCTATACTGACTGTAAAACTCAAGTTTTAAGCATTAGGGGAAACAGATGTAGCTTCCTTGATACTGAGCGTTCATTTTTGTTTTAAATGAAATATTTATATAAAAACACGCTCAGGCCATCATTTTTTTATTATCTGATTTACAAGATTTTTTTCAAAAATGTTGAGTCGAGGGGGCGAAATAAAAATAAAAGCTGAAAAAGTGAGCAGTCGTACAAAAAAATAAAAATAAAAGTACTGAGAGGGAGCATACATTTTATTTTCATTTATATCATTTTAAGCCCAAAATGCTAGTTTATAGAGCTATATATCATGTATATGCCTGTTTTGTGTCCATAATAACCACATAAATGTATAATAAAACATAATTTTACTTCACAACACAAATTTGCTCAATATATGCTTTATTTTCAAGTCTTGTAGATTGAAGCAAGATTAAGATTTGGAATGGATTAACAATTGAATTGTACAAAATAAATTGAATGAAGAAACATGTTTTGGCTTAACATGAACTTGTTAAACAAGAATGAAATTTCAGATGAAATAATCGCTTACATCAAGTTAAACAGCAGTCAAACAAATATTGCAAACTATTTGATTTCACTTAGGTTGTAATGCACTTTTGTACACCACACTAATGGTGAATGGTAAACTTTCTCTTATTCATAACAACTCAAAATTAATGTTCTATGTAGCAGTTCAAGGTGACATCAAACATCAGCTATTTCAGGTACAGTAAAACCTCCCTTAAAGACCACTTCAATAATACGACTTCCTCAAAATTATGAACAATATGTTCAGTCCATTTTCCAAATTTTGCTCTTATATTTAAGGTCGTTATTTAGACCACCTCAATAATAAGACCAGCTGTGAAGGGTCCCCAGGGTGGTCGCAAAGTGAGGTTATACTGTATATTGTAAGTATTGTAGCAGTGTAACTACAGACTTTGTGAAATAACTGAACATAATGACATCAAGTTCTCACAAAGTGATCTACAATATCAACCAACAGATTGGTCATAAATGTTGACCACACATTCAATACATACACAGTAAAGTATTTTACTTCACTTCAGATATGTTAGTGTACAAAGAATGAAACAGAAAACTGTACACTGAGAAAGTTTGACAGCATTTAGGTAAAAAGCTGCTGAATAAGAGACAAAAAGGTCTATTGACCTCCAGATTTCAGCACTGTTGGCACAATTCATATACAAGTCCACCTTCCACAGTCTAATCTCTTATTACATGTTATAGAACTTACTACATGTGCTTGCAAAATAAAAATGCTTCACATACAAACTAGTGTTTGTTAATATTTTAACTCAGACAAGCTAAAATGATAGGTTTGAAAATTATGTAGTCATAACAAGAAATGTACCAAAAGCCTTACTATTGGTATTTTGTAGGGCTGTAACGAGTATCCGAGTACCCGAGTACTCGCGAGTCAAAGCAAAATATCCGACACAAATACTCGCCAATGCCGAGATCGCTGGATCGCGATTCAAGTGCAAAATTTAATTAAAGAATGAAATAAAATGATTTAATTCAATGCAAGCAAGTATTGCGATGTTTTAAAATAAATAATAATGCATTGTTTATCCGAAATATCCGAAAAACGTTACACTGTTGCAACCGGAAGTCGATTCATGCAGAGCTAGCATTCAATTAGTTTTGCGGTGTTCGAATGAATAATGCTGTCTCTCAAGGTTTTGACGATTTACAATGTTTTAAAACGTATACGCTTTGAGAAATTAGAAATAAAATGTCAGAGCACGTAAGAAATTATAAAAAGAAGAACTACGATATTAAATGAAAATGCGAAATTTCATATAAAGAAAGCTATCATAAATTATCGTCTGCAGAGTGCAGTAAATGTCAACATGGCATCTTCAAATCCACGGTACAGAAATGCACCAGCATCGTTTACTTCCAAAATTTATTCTGTATTCTGTAAATGAAGACTGTTTTTAAATGTTTTGTAGCATAAAACATTAAAAATGAGGTTTTAGTTATGTTTATTTTATTCATTTACTTTCATATGTGTATTGCTATATATAGTCATCATCACTATTCTCGCGGTATCACTATTCTCGCGGTATTTGCTTTCCTCCACCAACCTGTGATTACGAAAAAACGTGGTTGACCTACTTCTTTTTCTCAAGCAAAAAAACAGTCTTACCTGTCAATATTCACCGTATTTTGGTAAGCATTTACGACAAAATGTTAATAAAATCATTTTCTATCAAAACAGCATGCAATCCCCTATAAAAAAAATGTGTCAATTAAAAAAAAATCACGAGGTTTCATGTTCGTCTGCTTTTCTCCACCCACACGCATTTAGGTTTCAGACCACTAATTTATTTCTCTTGCAGGATAGTTATCTTGCACAAAACAGTTCAATTTAGTTATCAGAGGCCAATACTTTGTCTATTTTTAGATTATAATTGAAATACCGCGAGAATAGTGATGACGTCATCCTGTAAATATGGCGGTGACCCCATGTACATTTGTTTACTTTTGTAACAAACTTTAAACATTTTTTCATTAATTTAATGCTGTTATGAATTGGGAAAGGATTGAAATTTATGCTTATGTGTTGGTATTTGATTTTAAGTTAACTATTATTTATTCATTATTCATTATTCGATAAGTACCGCGAGAATACAGATATCCAGTGTACCTAGTGAATCGTGAATCGATTCGTGGATCGCAAGTCAAAGATCGCGATTCGAATCGGATCGCCCTTTGTCTGGCGATACACAGCCCTAGTATTTTGACTAGAATAAACATTGTAACATATAAATTTTGTCATTTTTTCAACATATAAACAAGATTCCCCTGGTATACTGAGGATGTAACATTAAATGCTATCAGCAAAAAGTTTATATTCTCATTTTATATATACATGCATGTATATATATATATATTTATTTATTGTGCTAATGGCCACCAGCCCATACACAAACATATGTACATATACAAAGAATCATGGTCAGTGTTTGTAAAAACAATATTCATATGACACATGACTCAACATTATCAAAAATTAATATGGCAATTATCATACATGTAACATAAGTTTACATTACTGTTGTAGAACGATTAAGCATTGCATAACATTGTTGCAAAGTTTGAAATACACTAAATTTGATGTTAACAATAACATCTTAGTGCTCTGATTAGGGAAAACAGAAAGGTCATTGAATTTGGAATAACAAAAATTTCACAATAATCTGTCATTTTCGTTTCTTGATTTTTAAGGCATTCCTGGTTTTAACAGGTTTTCCTTGAGCCTGACAACTTTCACATATGGGCCGCACAATTCTTCCTTTAATTGTTTTATTTCTTCATTGTCTGCTACCTCCGTATCTCCACAGTGGAAGCATACATCGTCAAACTGGACGGTCTTCCCTGAAAATTGCCAATAACATGTCAGTAACATTTATCACTATACTCATCGCCATTTTAAACAATTGTAGGTGAGAAATTGTCACACATTGAACGCAGTTTAACAACATGTTACTTTCATAAAACAAGTATTGATTTGCAAGGTGCAAGATTGCATCACACATTTTCATTGTATTTTGAAAAAAATGCTTGTTGTTGTTTTATTACAGATTTTGACATGTCTGCAAATGCTATATGGGTTACAAAAGAAATTATAATTTATGAAATAAGGGGCATCAGTTACAGTGCCAAGCATGTGATGTAAAAGGACGGGACTACAGTTATTTAAAAACAACAACCCAGATCACTAAAAATATGTAGTTAACAGTTATACCAACAGTCTAGATACCAACATTAAGACAATGAGTCATATAACTGTAATAAGACTGTATGCAATGTGGCAGAAATCTCTGCTGTACAAAGGGTCATGAATGATGAAGAACAGATTATTCTGTTAAAACTATGACTGTATAGGTGCAATATACTTTTCATATTTGAAATAAGACCTTAATACAGGAGATGTCAGAACAGGATTTCTTTACCAGAATACCAGACATTAAAATGCTCATAATCTGCAACACACTTTATAGAACTTCTACCTGCATAATAAGCAGCCTCCATCATTGAATTACAGTTGATTCCCTCCTTTACAATGATCGTATTGTAGTATATTCCAGCATGGAATAGAGGATTTCCGCACATATAAACAAGCTCCTCCTGCACACGCATGACAGACCGCTCTTCATCAAGAGAAAGCTTTTTAGCGCTGTACACAACTCGGCGCTTGCCACACTCTCTACAAAGGGCAAAGCTCCGAACTTTGGCTACAATGGAAATGATGACCTGTTATTTATATTTGCCATGACATTTGTTTAGACCAATGACAAATGTAATCTCAGCAGAAGTGCAATAAGCTGCATAGGTATGCACAGCTGCTAAGCCCTGTAACTTGTTGAAAGAATGAATTATCATATGGTTTTGCATTTATCTTTTTATCAAATACATGAAACAAAGATTTGACAATAGGCAAACTATACTTATATGCTTTCCGTGTCAAAGGACCAATAAATCAATATACGTAATTAAACAAATATTGCAGTAAAATCTGTCAGGCATAGCCGGGGAGGGGGAAGGAACCTGAGTCAAGTATGTTGTCAAGTATGCTAATCACAACACCTCATAGGTTCATAAAAAGGAGTTTTGAATATCAGCTATTATAGAAGTAAACTTTTAAACAGATGAATAGTGTTTGCTCATTGACACGAAGGCAAGTACTTGGTCTCCAAAAAAGCAGTTGTTGATAATTGTCCATTTGCAATTTAACTGTCTTAAAATCATAATATAAAGTGGGTCAAGTTGGAGGCCGCTTACAGTGAAGTTGAGGAATACACTGGTTATGGAGCACAGGTAGATCCTTTATAGACTGTCTATGCCTGTACATGACCGTATGTGTCAACGGGCGTTAAACACAGTCAAACCAACAATCAGACTTAATCAAGATATTCTTACCTGGTAATATACTGTGTGAAAAAACTTACTTGCAACCAAAAGGTTTTTGAAAGATTTGTCCCTCAAAGAGGCTGGTTCCTGGGCCTTTGCACCTGGTCTGTCTGTGTCATCTGTTTCGGTTCCATATACTTCCCTGAAGGATTGGTACTCCCCATTTTTTTCGACTGGGTCAGGGACGAAATGAAGACTGTTGAATATGTGTTCTGGAAGTCGTGGGGGATTCAGCACACAGTACCCACATCCATTTGACGTACATTTCTTCAGCTACAAATATGTGTTTAATCTATACAATCAAGAAGTATTTATACACAATATGGTGTTTTTGATAGTACAGTGGTATGACTGACTTTGCACTTATTCATCCTCTCCACCAGAAAAAGAACTCATGTTTATTTTCACAGCAACAGTAAACTAAACCTTTAGTGCCTAAATATCAATATATGTTCAATAAGTCTGCTAATTGAGGGTTCAAAGGCAACATATTTGTAATAAAGAAGTGATTGATCAGTTGTTACAATTACTCGTGATACCAAGCTCCAAAGTCACCAACGTGAAATGTACCAAATAGAAGAGACAATATGTTAACAAACGTCTCTAGACTGCCTGCATGGTGCACTTAACTGTACAGTACAGTTGACGTAAATTTATAATTGTAACTGCGCCACCATCTTTGTTTTGCTTGTGGTCTGGACAGTATTAATTGCACGTGACACAAACAGTGGGAAAGTAATGATGTCATCACAGTTAGTGTGTAAATCCAAATCACAAGTCAAAATCTGTCATGAAGTTTTAGTGTGTAAATCCAAATCACAAGTCAAAATCTGTCATGAAGTTTGATAAACATGTAAATAGAAACAGTTTTACATCAAATGGCTTCATCATCTTCTTTTATATGTTTTATTTGGAATATTAAAAATGAATCCATTCAAATGTCCTTAGTAAACTCGTCACTTTAAATAACGTTATTCATAGCCCATCGGTATTCAGGGTCATCAGTGTACACATCTCAGCCTCACTCGCATTATTTTGGGGAAATTTTAACTCGTAGTCGTTGCATCATTGTTAAACCCGACAATAAATTGCGTTTTTAAAAAGTTTCAACTGGAATATTTCTCTACCAATCAGAAATTATGTCCAAATCGCCCTTTAGAGACTGCTGTATTTCGACAATGTTATAACCAGATAAGAGCCGCGGCCGTGGTGCAGTGGTTAGTGCGCTGGACTTGTAACCCGGTGATCTGGGTTCGATTCCCGGTCGCGGCAGGTCATACCCTTCCATGAAAATTTGACAACAATGTCGATTTTTCCACATGTGGAGAAGTTGCCGGCTCCTTGTGGAAGGGTAAGTTAGTACTGGTAAGAATTCAGTCCAGGAAAACTGGTTAGGTGAACCGGCCGCCGTATATAACTGAAATATCGTTGAGAAACGGCGTTAAACCCGATGAAACAAACAATATAACCAGATAAGTGTAATCGGTTGAGTCATCTGCAAAGGGATCGATGGTCGAATTTTGAAGATAAAATGGAAGGTCCATATTATACTAGTATAGTGTATTTTAACTTCTCAATATATATTAGCGAAATAAAGTACCGCTCAGACGAAAAGAAAAATGAGGAAACCGCCGACTAATATTTAGTGAAAGTACATTACAAACTGTCAACACAAGCTATACTATTATTTATGTATTGTCCCAGGACATGTTAAATCACAGGCAAAGTTGAACTTGTATGGGATGAAGTAAAAACATAAAAACAGTGGTTTGAATGAAAAATGGGCATTTATTAAAATGCCATAAATAACAAAACTAACTACTGTTAAACATACATGTATAAATGGGCATTTATTAAAATGCTATAAATAACAAAACTAACTACTGTTAAAAAACATACAAAGCAAAAAACATACATGTATAAAACTGAAATCCCATAACTGGGTGGCAACAAACTGCCGTAACCTGACCAATGCAATACAAATTGGAGGAGGAGGAATTGGGTGGAGGAGGAAATTTCAAAAGTGGCGATGGATCTTCCCACGCCAAAATAAAAATATTAATGGCTATCTAGCCTGTTGATTGGTTAAAACCTATCATGTGACCAATAGCTAGTAGCTGATTGGTTGCTGTACTAATTTATGTATTATGATAAAAACAATCCTGATCCGGGAATGTTCCGGATCAAATTACAGTTAATAATGGGTACAATGACATAAATAATTTTATGTGTGCATAAACTTGCATTTATGTATTGTCCCAGGACATGTTAAATCACAGGCAAAGTTGAACTTGTATGGGATGAAGTAAAAACATAAAAACAGTGGTTTGAATGAAAAATGGGCATTTATTAAAATGCCATAAATAACAAAACTAACTACTGTTAAACATACATGTATAAATGGGCATTTATTAAAATGCTATAAATAACAAAACTAACTACTGTTAAAAAACATACAAAGCAAAAAACATACATGTATAAAACTGAAATCCCATAACTGGGTGGCAACAAACTGCCAAAAGGTAAACGCCGCCCAGTGAAACTTTATAATGGATGTAATAGGACCAATGATAGTATCACCACAAAGTTTAAGAATATTGGGACCGATATTATCCAGACCAGAAGCTTTAGAAATGTCTAATTTTCCTATTATTCTCCGATCATCATAATTATGTAGTAATGAAGTCTATGTTTAAAAAGTCTGAATTGATTTTATTATTTAAGTATGTTTCAAAAGTGTGGTAATTGTCTGGATCAAATTTAGTCTTTTGAATGATGTCTGCAATGTTAGTGAAGTGTGAGTTGAATCATAAATATGAGTGTATTAATTATGGATACTTTATTTAGAAATAAGGCATTATGCCCATGATTCACAATTACAAGTTATATAAATACATACATTTGGTTAAATCATGAAATAAGATGTACTAGTCGACTATATAAGATTTCTTTAAACATATCACCAATACATGTTTAAATTACCGGTATACATCATTCTTACAAATGCCTCTGTAAATTTTATCTACTATATTTGAAGTTAAGCTTTACAATAAATTACTAAAGTAGGAAAAAACTCATATGCAACACATTGTATCAAGCATATAAAATATGTAAGATATTCTGTACATAGAACACAAATTATAAACACAGACAAAATGGATAACAGCTGTCCTGGTTTCACGGACAGATCGGTATTGCTCATGCCCAGAAGAGCACATATACACGTTTTTGTCAGACATGTCACTGTGGATTCTGTGAACGCATTTTAGGACATCTTTGATCGATTTGAATCAATAATTCTGATTTTAAAGAACTTGTATGCAAGGTAAGTGTGATCCGGGTAATACTCACTCATGTAGAAGATACTTAGTTCATAAATATAACGATAAAAAATATCCATATAGCAGATTTGAAGTAAAAATATTCATATCATATATTCAAATGACAAATGACGTACACATTGTCGCTAAGGTATATACATCCATACAATAAATGCCAATTTTTAGAATTCCGATGGGATGAAACACATAAATGAAAATATCGCCGACAATATAGGTAGTTTCTGGAATCGAATCACCAAACAGCTACAGTTTAACTCATTACATTGATAAAAATAGACACAACTAACATACATTATGTATATATACAGCGCAACCTCCCCAAAGTGATCCTCTCTTCAGCAACAACCTCTCTTCAACAACATTATCAATTTTCCAGCTGCTAATTGAATCTCTCTAGAGCAACAACCTCTCAACAACAGTCGAAATTTGCATCTCACAAAGGATGTTGATCTGAAGAAGGGACACTGTATTCGCCTTAAACCTGTCCAACAGACGATATCAACAATTAAAATCCGAGGTGGCACTGTATTCTACTAAAACCTGTCCAACAGACGATATCAACAATTTAAATCCGAGACATCAACCAAACATTTTAATGTTAACTTTGACTGGTCTGTAATATAGTCCAATGCATCTTTACGTCTTTGTAATGTAGACATAAAGAAACTTGCGGACACACCCTGTACAAACTGTCGGTATTCATCCAATCTGGTGTTATTTGTTGTCTTACAGAAGTGGGAGACATGGCAAGCTGAAAAGAAGAAAACAATGTTGGGAAATACATGTATACATACGAATGACCGGTGGTGACATTCACACTCTTAAAAACGTCACGAGCTCAATATTTCAACTTTACGATTTCACGAATTCACGATTTCAACTTCACTAATTCGTATAATATTGGATTCGGGTAGCTGAAATCGTGAAGTTGAAGTCGTGAATCCACAAATGCCGAATTATTAATTCGTGAAGTTGAAATCATGAAATCCAGACTTTCCCCGCAGTGAAATGATATATCTGTAGTGATTGTCATCACCGATCTTTCCTATAAATGTTTTCCCATGTCTCAACATGACTAAATTAGAGTCGAAGATGCAGTGTTATATTGCATCTGGGCTACGGTAAGCGTTTTTGCATAAGTCTGCGGCGTGGAATTCAATCACTTCGGCCTATGAGAAAATCATCTCATTAAATGTAAAAAATCCTGAGTAATAAACGTTTTGCACGAGTCACTACTGTAAAATCGTATCACCTCTGTCTTTTAACAATGTTCGTATGCAATCGAACCGTTTGCTGCGTTCGTATAGCACCGACACAGAACAGACTTAGTTCAGCATCGGTCAGCTTTAGAGGTAAAACCAACTTCCCCAATTATTTTAATGGAAACGAGTGATCCCCAATGCCTCGAAAATAAACATAATACTGTGATCAAAAATTACCTCTGCTTACGGAAAGCGGATGGTGCGACCCAGAGGTCCGCCTAGGGTCTTCTCCACCCGAAAAGCAGATATAGTCACTTCATCACCCCGACTGTTTATGAGACTTAAAACCCCATTACAAAAAATAATAAAAATAACAAAATAATACCCAAAATCAAACACATACTTCGAACTCAAATATACAAATAGTCGGCCTTCAAAACATTTAATTTTGCAACTGATTTGAAACAGTCCTACTTGTCTAACCACACTGTAAAATGCACGTATCTCCACGTCAGTTGAACATGAAGGATATTAGTATATGTCTATCCTGATATTCACGTTTTGCCTTACGGTTTAATTGTATTTTCAATCAAAAATGACTTCAGATAGTACCTTCCCATCCAACTGGGTCAAGCATATCACAATGTCCGAAACCCTGAAATGATAACAATGATAACTGTATATCAACAAGTAATATTCCTTGCAATGCACCACTAACAGCACTAACAGTCTTTCGGATTAGACTTTGAAAACCCGAGGTCCCGTGTGCGATGCTTTACATCGGCACGTAAATCTAAAATCATTAACATTCTTCCAGAGGCGCCGGGAAACTGGTGGCGACGATAAATGAACGCATATGCAAACAAACAAAATAGTTGTAGCTGTCCCGCATTGAACAGTTCACAATCAAGCTAGCCTGCCTATTTCTCTCCCACGACACATGTTTCTGCAATACATTGTTTCATAGTAATTACACAGATACTTAGGGTATGGGCACTTTGGGGGGGGGGGGGAGATAATGAGGGGGGAAATTAGACCATTTACGTATACATTGCTCAAGTACTATTGGCATTCACTTTTACCAATTTGTCTTCTGAAAGATATCAACATTTTTTCTAGACGGCAACACGTACATGTTCAATTACAGTGAATTTGTCAACGTTTAGAAATTTGACTGGTTCCGAGCATGCAGCATTCTAACAGATAAGTATTTGTATTCGTTTCCAGTTATTTCGGAATTTTTCGGACAAAGTTCCAACGCATAACACTAAGTATTGTCCAATATATTTCGAAGGGCTTCAAGTTTATCACAATAAGAAATATCGGCATGTATAATTATATTTACCGCAACTTCTAAGGCAACTCGCGGACATTTCCATTGTTTATAGAATTGTTGGAATCCATAGCCATGTACATTACAAGGTGGTAACTCATAAGCTAGTTCTGTGGCATACATCAGAGCTGGTATGGTGTAATTGACAGGTTTCCGTACCAGCTGACTATACGGCTCCAGAAAAGCACAAGCCTAAACGACAATATACAAACGTAAGTGTACATAATATGTAGCTGATATTCAAATCAAATTATGCTTCGCGTCCAATGAGGACAACATATTTACATATAACATGCGTTGTTGAGATTTTCTACAAAATAAATGTACATTGTAAAGTGTTTTTCTCACTGGAAAAGACACGATAATGTCCCCTGTTGAAACATTAAAGAGCTAAAACCGGTATTGATACCAAGACTACAAGGTTGGCTTCACTTTACATCCATCGTACACCCTCAGTTCAACTCGTTGATCGCCGATGTGAAATGATATAGCCACTAAATGAAAATGCAACAAAACGGACAGGCATAGCAAGTTACTGCACAACAACTTACCTTAAACGACACTTTGTTCATTTCAATCATCTTTAGCGCAATATCACAACCAGCTGAATGACACATCATTCCAATGTCAGTCCAGTCTGGAGTTCCTAATGTCCTGTTTCTCATGAACTTTTGCAACTGAGCATAGAATAGTTAATCATATCGTGTAACGAAGCAGAAATATGTCGAGCCCAAAGTGTTAAGGGGATAACTTCACATAGACGCTTTTATCAAACAAATGATGACTTCTACAACATTTATCTATTCACTCTTAGTAAATGAGTGAAACAAGGGAGGTAAGAAATGACATTGAAGTTCACTGTGGTCGTGATTTGTCTACCTTGAACCTTCGAATGTCAGTAAAATGTTAAGGGCTCATTTAAAGTGAAAACTGAAATATATGACCTCCATGTATTCTGAAGAAAGCCGGTCTATTGAGTTCAAATGTGGACGTTTAAATGAAAACTGGTCCATGTAAAGGTGGTCTTATTAATGAGGTGTTCTTAATGTTTATTAAGGTGGTCCTTAAAGTGAGGACTTATGATACGGATATATAAATAGTTTATACGTAATCTAACTCCTGGAAATACTTGTCGATATCTTGTCCATAATTCTGTTGTGTGTCATTATTAGGGGTTCCATCAAGGGGCCATCTGTAGTCTACACCAAATACAAAGAATCCGTGGGATGCCACTTTGGTTAAAACAATACTATAGAACTCAGCAGGTACTAAAGTAGAAAGTCCACCAAGATAGTATACGACCGAATAATTCCCTTCTTGTAATGGAAAGTACACTGAAAGAAAAATTGAATGTCTCGTCTCTTCATGACGTAATATCACGTGATGTCATATAAGTTATATACAGTAAAACAGGCATATAAAGAACGCTTGGATATTATGAAATATTTTATATTCCGATCATTTTGCGTTCATATCATTATGAAAATAGCAAACAATTGATATAAATAACAGTTTTTAAGGTCCCATTGGTATTCCTTATAAAAAAGCTTTATTGTGCTGGTGTACGATGTTTCTTGAAAGAATCGAATACAATTTAATCTAACGAAATTCTAATGAACTGTAGTTTTAAAGACAATAATGGCAACGATAAGTGTTACGTTTTTAACCTTTTACGTGTTTTGGACTCCCTTCGGTTGTCACATCAACGGTTAGTTCTCCAGTCATCAAAGGTCCATCGTTGTAGGGGATACCAGGGTCAACAAAAACACTCTGACCTTTATCAAAAGTAAACATAAATATTATGTTTTCATCATGCAGTTGGGATATACATGTATTACTTACAAACTAGTTATAAATCTATTACACAGAGAAGAGCTAAATCTATGCTATTGCAAACTTATTTTAACTATTTGTGATTATTTTTCGGATAACATTTTTTCGTCTAAAGAACTGGAACCGCCATGAGCTGACTCTGAATGCTCAGTATTAAACAAAACATTTTGATATTTAAAGCGTGATACATAGACTCTATAAATATACAATACAGCCAGTGGTGTTTTCGTAATATTAATTTACTGCTCACAAGTTCTTTGTTCAATTGTCTTTGTGACTGAACACACTTTTATAGATACACATGTACATTTAATAATATGACACTATTTACAGACACTCGTGACTATACGCTTTGGTCCGTAAATTATCGTCGGCGAATCACGAAGAGCGACTTTTAATAACTGCATAATTATCACTGTACGAAAAGGGTGTTGTTGTCCGAAGTGACAGTGACTACAATTAATGAATATCAGTTCAACGTTGTCTCACAACAAGATAATACAATATAGAACTTACCGATTATTACTAAAGTTAGGAAAATTAAGACAGTTGATAATATCCTGTTTCCGTCCATCTTCAATGTTCGTATGCTATATAAATGCAGTCTCATCATCATGGTCGAAATGACACAAGTAATCAGCAGTTTTATCAATATACAATTTGGTCAAGGATATCACAAGAAAGAGATAGCCCGACAGTTTTGTTTATGTGTAAGTACATGTATATCCTCGTGCCGCTATAGAACGCTGTGGTATCTTAACGTATAAATGCTTATGGCGCTTCCAAACCTGTGTAAACGCATACCTGTCAACAAAGACCATGTAGTCTGTTTCCTTAGAAACCCAATTGAACATATTTCTGTTATTTGTGTATATCTTCTATCAAATCACAAGGGCCAATACTTTAACTGTTCATGGTCATTACTCCTGTCCAGTCAGAATCCATGACATAAACTCATAAACTCTAGACAACCTCGACGTATGTCCGAATATAAGGTCGACTTATAGCGTTGTTTTATTTTATCAATTTACGATTTCACATTCTAGATAAAGTTGTTGCATAACATGATAAACAAAACAAGCAAGTCGTGTGTACATCTGTAACTGGGTCATAATGACTACTTTAGTATCATGTTTGTGTTTTCAAAACTTTCTCGCTTTCCTTAGTTCAAATGTATTTTCAAATATCATCGACATTCAAATGTATTTACAGATATGTGTATCGTCATTCGTCAGTATAACATATGCATGTCTCGGAACACGAAGCATCTACTTCAATCGTCGGTACAAGTATAACATATGCATGTCTCGGAACACGAAGCATCTACTTCAATCGTCGGTACAAGTATAACATATGCATGTCTCGGAACACGAAGCATACACTTCAATCGTCGGTACAAGTATAACATATGCATGTCTCGGAACACGAAGCATACACTTCAATCGTCGGTACAAGTATAACATATGCATGTCTCGGAACACGAAGCATACACTTCAATCGTCGGTACAAGTATAACATATGCATGTCTCGGAACACGAAGCATACACTTCAATCGTCGGTACAAGTATAACATATGCATGTCTCGGAACACGAAGCATACACTTCAGTCGTCGGTACAAGTATAACATATGCATGTCTCGGAACACGAAGCATCTACTTCAATCGTCGGTACAAGTATAACATATGCATGTCTCGGAACACGAAGCATCTACTTCAATCGTCGGTACAAGTATAACATATGCATGTCTCGGAACACGAAGCATACACTTCAATCGTCGGTACAAGTATAACATATGCATGTCTCGGAACACGAAGCATACACTTCAGTCGTCGGTACAAGTATAACATATGCATGTCTCGGAACACGAAGCATACACTTCAATCGTCGGTACAAGTATAACATATGCATGTCTCGGAACACGAAGCATACACTTCAATCGTCGGTACAAGTATAACATATGCATGTCTCGGAACACGAAGCATACACTTCAATCGTCGGTACAAGTATAACATATGCATGTCTCGGAACACGAAGCATCTACTTCAATCGTCGGTACAAGTATCCAGGCTTCCCTAATCGCCAGACACTCCAAAAGTACCATTGATATTGGATGTTTTATTTTGCCGGTATATTTAATCCACACACACACATTTGGGCTCAAATATCACAGGTCCACAATACAACCACAGATATATAAAATCAAACAGTAATTCAATTGCTTGCAGCCTAATGACGAAACAAATCATAGCTTAACTGAAATTGGTGTGTAAGTCTAGTTTTAGGGGGGACATGGTTCCCCGGGCAAATAATTGTAGCTAGATCGTCAGAGATGCGTTTTGCTGTATACAACATGTATTTCGTTAAAGTAAATATGCTTACAATAACATCAAAAACATACATTAAATATCTTATCTCCTATTTTTATTGCAGTTTTGGCCATTTTATTTTTCCGATTTTCAAAAAAATGTGTAGGCTCTGACCTACACGGCCTATAGGAATCTACACCCCTGCATAATGGTTCCGGAAGTGACTTTCTCCGTGTCCCGAAATGACTAAAAATAACTATAATCCCAAACCCGATGCGACATAACAGAGCGCCTCTGATGCCACACGGAATAGCCTCATTTCGAGGCAATGAAAAACTTTTTTCCAATGGTTCCTTTCACCAATTCTGTGTAAGCAGACGACAGCAATCAGGACGTCATATTTAAGTACCTTATCTTTAAATTTCATATGCAGAAGTGGTGTATTCCGACAGTTTAAGATAAACACGTGTCATTTCAACATGTTTCCGTGTGGATACATATAAGTTTATGATATATCGAAAAATAATGACGAAAATGATCTTCATTCAAGGGAATTCTTGTAATGTATTGTTTTGTTTAATATTTGCACTGATATGCTTGATCAAACAAACTCTCGCAGATAGTCCAATGGAGGATGTTTTCAACGAAATATCTGATATAAGGGTTACTCAGAAAGCGATCGTAGACGAAGTCAATGCCATGAAAGATAGCGTGAGAACATTTGAACATATTAGCTTGGAATTTGATTCATTGATGTCATTACGTTACGACATTGAGGAAGTAAAAGAAGTCGTTGCAGAGATTGTGAATAAAATGAGGACTGACTCCATGAATAGGGATGCTCCTGCAATTTCTGAGCCTTTGGATGTTGCTGAAATGTCTGAGCCGTCAGAAGTGGAACGATTACGCGAGGAAGTTGAACTTTTAAAGGATGAATTAAACAAGTGTAGACAAGAACTACAAAATTTAGAGTGTTCTAAAGTTGATGAATCCAAATATAGATCAGATTCGTGTGAAGGAAGCAAACATGAAGAAAACTGAACACTGGCAACTATACTGATATGGTCATAACAGTTCATGTTAATTCTGGATAAATAAACATGTTTCTTGGGTTTTATGATAAAACATTGTAGTGCAGCAAATAAAGGTATATGAATGTGTTTGAGTGTGTGTCTCTGCGAACGTTTGGTTGTTTGGTTGAAGGATATCGTCTCAGAGAAAAGGAGTATTTCACGCAACTAGACATTATAATTGTTTGTGACTTTTATATTACTTGAGAGTATGTTATCCACTAAAGACTTTGACTATGTGAGAGTAAACATTTAGAACAGTGTAAATGCCATACTCTTTACGGGTAAATATGAAGTTTCAAATAACGACGAAACTTCAGTCGGTCCTCGTTTATTTGAATACATCGGGTCCGGAATTTTATTTCGAATTTAGAATAGCCCATTTAAATTCGATGTGCTTAATATAAGAAGATTCATCGGGACTAGTATCTATTTCGGATGATATCAAGTATTCGGATATAAGGTTGCCGAATAAACGAGGTTCGACTGTAATTTTAATCGTTATTCCTATTGGCAATATGACAATGTGTGAGTTTATAAAGGTTGGTATGTGACTGAATTTTTGATATGTGTGATGATGAAATGTTTTGTTTGAGAGGCATGTTTTGCTGTGAAATGATTTCAGTGTACGATTATCAATAAACTTGTAACATTTGTCTTCGAAGTGAAGTATAATACGTTTTTATAAACTGAAAATCTCTAATATATATATACAAGTCACGGATGCTACGTATTATTGGATTTGATGTACATTTCGTATTAGAGTGTTTTTTTGGCAAATGTTCGTGTGTATTTATTTGAAAAGCTCCAAGTTGATTGAACTTTTAAATACCCGACCATACAAAAGCGTACCAATGGTAGATAATTATGAATGCATTAACATTCTAAATCCTGGTGAGAAAGTAAATTTCTCAGTTTATCAGGAGATGATAAATCGAGGGTTCAGTGCTAGACTATACTAACTCCTATATAAATACATATGAGTTAGTATAGTATTGCACTGAACCCTCGAAATGGTCATTAACGTGTGTGGTTGTACTGAATTCCGAACGATACTGAAAGTCTTAAAAGACAATGTACTCTTCTTAATTACTCGTGTATATGTGAGTATTTTATATAATAATTCAACTAGTTTACAAGATCCACTGCACAACGGCGTCATCTTTGAAATTTTCCCGCAAAACAAGTTTCCGAAAGCTTTTAAAGCATTTACAGAGTAACCCGTTCTCTACACCAAGGTGTTGTTGTTGTTGTTGTTGTTGTTGTTGCAGCGTTTTGCTTAAGACAGCAGTTTCCAGTTACAGCAATGTGTCGACTATAATATGCCTCTATTTTGTGTGGCATCACTTTGGACCTTTGTATGTGGATTTTTTTTGTTGGCGAAACGTACTTTTTAAAATAACTAAAATGTGCCGCATATTTAACGAAATGTTTATCGTACGTAAAGAAGGTATAAGGTAAAAACTATGTTGTTTAACAACATTTTTATTCCAATAACCCGCTATATAATGTGCAATAAATAAAAAAAGTCACACACATTCAGACAGTAACAGACACACTTTACACAGTTGTACTTAATACTAGATATACACAATACTGTATCACAGAATAATCAGCTTACAAAAATATAGATAATACAATATAAGAGGTCACTATATGCACACATGGCGTTAAGATAAAATTGTCGTAGGTGTTCTATTTCACACACCGCATTATCACTCAGTTAGAAACCGAACGAAAAAACACGGATTGTTTTCAACCGCCATTTTTGTTGCTTGGTATGCCACGTGTATGGTGTTGCAATATCAATTACCATGACAACACAACGTTCGTATAAAAGCAAAAGAGGACAGGAATACTTTAAGTGAATATCAGAAAAATAACATCAGTCAAACACACATTTTAACACATACACTTTCTAAGATATTGCTTCGTTTGGCCAGTTAAGCTGACGAACTAGGCCGCCTTTTGGATTTGCATATTTGCCATATTTGTCTAAAGCTAACTCCACATGTGAAGATCTCCAACCAATGTTCTGCGCAGTAGTTTTGGGGTAAGGTTTCGGGGAGGGGTCAACTTTGATATATTTCTCTATGGGTGTAACTGGGTGCACTTCCATAGGTTCTACATCTTTGTGTCGTTTTTCTCTCTTAGGTAGATCGTCTTTTACAAGCTGTGAAGAAAAATAAAACATCTATACAAAAATGTTTTCGACTTAGATAAGAAGATAACAATAGCTTAAATAAAGCAAACATACTATACCATGTTTGGGGTTTCTATACAATAGATAAAATATTGATATACAAGTCTGTGTCTATGCATTGAACAAAACACGAATGTCCCTGGTGTCAATCAACCAGACACTTCATTAAATACATTTCTTTGAAGGGTCGACGTCGTCGAAATAAAATATGTAGAGTATTTAATTAAATTGTGCGTATATATTGCCTGCTAAAGTTTCAAGGAGAGATTTTCAGTTCAAAGTACAAATAAAGTCACTCAGTTCTACAGTATGTATACATTTCGCAAATTAAGACAATATATTCTAGCGCTCAAAGTTTCGAAAACATTGGGATATCGAATCAAGATGGATTTTTACAATTGGGTAAATAGGGGTGTCATAAAAAGAGCTTGGCGGTTTATGAGTCAGCAAGGCGTAAAAGCATTGAATCGGTAGATGTTCGATTGTATACATGGTGTACTGCTTAACCAGCCCTCCATATAAACATCCCTTTCAAAGCAATCGTCAGACAAATCGATCGATTAAGTATACAAAGCAAATGTCTCCTTTATTTCTATGTAACTATTTAACGACGGAAATAAAACCGTCGTCCATACATCAAGGTTTCTAAGTACGGACATTTTTGTTCAATACCAGTATTTGTTTTTAACCAACGATGCCTAACAGGCTATATCTAGAATAGGTGTGTCAAAGAAACGGTGTCTTGCACTGAATCATCGTGGAAGATAAGAAAAACAGAAATGTTCTTGGGTATTGCATCATAGAGCCGTGAAGTTCCATTATATTCGCTATCCTGATATTCTTAAATATGTGTATAGCCGCTCGCATTCACTCTAAAGTTTCAAAATATCACCATGGTATCAGGACAGTGCTATTGTGCGAGTGAGTAACGGGATATGTAATTTACGAAAATAATAATTGTAACAAATGGTAAGGTATTTAAATAATGGCCACAGGTTGCATGGCGCTTTTTTATGTCATTATTCAAGATGAACAACTAAAATATCCCTTAACATTATCTCCTAACGCAATAATGTGTTTCTTATAACCGCATCAACAATTTAAAGCATGGCGATAGTACAGAGTACAGTTGACGCTACTTATTCAACATCAAAGGTGTCGTGAAAACTTACATCTTCGTATTTTGTAGTAAGGAAATTCCATTTGTTTGGCCAGTATCTCGCTGCTGTTTCTTCTAGTTTTACGTGATCTTTCCTGAAAATATATAAATACAAAGACTTAACACTCGGTATCCCAATAAACATACGATTGTATAATCTGAAAGTCAGACATGTTTTGGTTTGATGTTGCAATACGCACAATAAGTTATTTCCATTCTATCTATTAAATAGATCATGTTTGTTTCTAAGACCGCAATGTTTGTACATTCAACCTACGGGTGTCCGTCGTTGAGGGAGTTAGGAGTGATGTACTCTTGAAGAACGACGCGGCTTGGAATCCAAGCTACGACATTACACTATGATTTTATACGGCTTTGGAACTGACTTTCTCTATGGGTTTTTTTAACTTTTGATTTGTTCCAATGGTTTACTGAATTACTGAATTTCAAGATAAATCTTTTATGTAAATTTAAGTGAACTTGTACACAGATTATATGTTTTTACTGACGTGTCAATCATCGTCAATGAATTGAATTCGTTGTACTTAAGTATTATATACAACTGATACGATTAATGACAATAATCAATGTGATTCGCCCATTAGTTAATTCTGTGGCAACCTTCAGAAAGCTACCACAGTTATGGCACGCCAAACGTGTCCATATTTAATACAATAATTTATATGGTATACCGCTATTTTCATGCCGCTAATGAATTTACATAAAATGTGCTGCAACATTTTAAAATGTAATTGTGAACTATATTTCATTATGCTTGAACCATAAATGAACAGACGTGACACAGAACTCGAAACTGAATTTATTTTAAGGGCTGTACCCTACTAGTATTTTGGCGTTTCCGTTTTAACAATATGTTAACAAGCACTCAATAACTTAACATTTGATAACGAAATGGGCGCACTTTATGATAACGAAATGGGCGCATTTTTTGTCCGATTCCTATTGTTTAATGCCAAGCACCAGACAGAGAGGCTAACAGCAAGCGTTGTTGAACTAGCTGGTGGTTCATTAACCAGTCATATCGGAGCTCCCTACCGGAATTCGAACCTTCAATCATCTCGCTCAAAAGACATATGCATTTACCACTAAGCCATGGTTTAACACATTTACATGCTAGAAAGCGAAACTTTGATAACGTGTGACACTCATAGTGCAATAATACACTATATGTGAGCATAAAAACAGTATATAGTGTTGTATTGAATATAGAAAGTTTGGCGTGCCATACACAGCATGTCCCCACCATCTACTGTAGCAGTGTATGTCATGTTGGGATTAGATACAACTGTGAACAATCCGTAATCTATTTAAATCCGCTCATTTATATCCAATCTTGTTACATTTCGTCATACAGAGACGTGAAGTCTCATTTTAGACCATTCAAACTATTCATTTTAACACTTTCACCACTTAGAGGCAATACAGGTCAAAGTACGTGTTTTGAAGTGGCATTTAACCAGACCTTGATGATAATATTGTAACTTTATGTCACTAAAGAGAGCCGATAGAATAGTTTTGAGCTGAATTCATAGCATGAGACGAATACGAAGCGTTGGATTAGACAGGGGTTTTAAATTTATAGAATGCATAAAGGGAAGTATTCTCTGATGTCTATATTGAACATGTTAAGTAAATACAAGCACTTGTTATGATATATCAGTGGGTGGAGCTTTATACACACATTTTGGGGGAAATCTTTGGCGTAACCGGGCCATATAATGTCAAATAAACGTTGCATCAATCGAATGCTCTTCTGTCTGACAAACACTATTGCAATACCATTTAGCTACAAATTCATGGCCGACTCAAATGACGAAAACTACTTATTATTAAAAGAGTATGTTTATGAATAGCTTGATATATACAATAGAGTTTTACATTAATATTGAACACATGTTGGGTTTGTTGAATCAATTTTGATAAGAATTAATCTGCATGGAAACGCACGATAAGTGTGTAACATCACGACAAACAGATAGGATTTGTGCAAGTTTCTTTGATGATGTGAAATTTTAAACTAACAAATAAAAACGTACCGCTAGCAAAGTCTATTCAACTACATGGTGTATACGATTAAGACAGGTGTATGGGAAACTCCCTGAAAGCTTCAATCTATCGGATTTCTCTTTGATCAGAAAACATGTTCAGTGCCGACCTCACAAACACATTTTTAAATAAGGCATATACCACAGAATATACACGAAATATACGAAAATTAAGTGGATAGCTCCTTAGTATGTCAATCGAAACAATGAGACAGTACAGGTAGTTGGGTAGCATGCTCGATTAGCTAAACTGGTAGAGCACAGTGGTGCCACATGAGAGGTAGGGGTTCGATCATGTCGTCCTGTGATATTTGGCTACGGTCAGTTATCCTTCCACCTCTGAGTCATGTGGGGTAGTTGTAAGTTGCTTTAGGAAGGGCAAGTTTGTACTGATTGATAAGTATTTCTCAGAAAACTGGTTAGATCAATTACTGACCGCCATGTTGAACTGATAAAAATGTTGTAAACGAGTTTAAACCCTATAAAAACGGGTCATGGGGTGGAAGCGAAACTAATCTATAGATTTGTATATACATGAAGATCACTATCGCTTTCATCTATCGAGGTGGTAAAGGATCACGGACATTCACACCTTCTACAGTAAAATTTCGAAACCTCGAACAGTTTTGGCTCGAACACAGTAGATATCCCAATATAATAATTCACACCTTTCATGGACAGAGCGATATTCTATAGTTTGTTGACAGGTTAGATTGGTGACACTGTTATTCGCACGTAGTGATAATTACTTGATGGTTGTACTATATATAATACAGTGTACATGTATTTATGTGACAAACAAATGACTTAATGAATCTATTAAGTATTTAGTGAAGCGCAAACGGGAATTTTTAATTGTTTACTATCGTGTCTGTATATTATTCATGTGTGTAAGAATAAACGAATCATTTATTGAATTATGTTTTAGTTTCTTTCATTTCTTTTTTAATTATTATTATTATGAATAATGCTGTGGCTATTGATCGACGTGCATTCAGTAAGAAAACACTAACAACACACAAATGCAATGCGTTCAGCATGCTTAGTACACTTGCACCGGTGATAGTCAGTTCGTACATATACGCGTATACGGTAGATGCCTCGAATAGGTAGATGCCTCGAACAGGTAGATGGCTCGAACTTATTGCTTGGTCCGACGGCAGTTCGAGGTTTCGAAGTTTTACTGTATATCTTGAGCTGACCTCGGGTAAATTGTCTGAATAAAGCATATTAGAGTTGAAACTTTTTGACATAAAGAATTACAATAGAAATTAGGAACATATTTTTTTGGAATATCCATTTTATTTGTGATTCTCTTAAAAAATAGTGTGTCAAATTCATTTGTAGTTTGAGTACTTGGTGATTCATATGTAATGTTATAATGAACCACTTATTGAAACTTGGTACAAATGAATAAATCATCTTAGAATGTTAAAATAATATTCCTATTTTTTAATATGCCCAATCGATTATAAATTATAGTTCAGTCCACAATGTTCACGTACTTAGAATATTAGACAATAGAAACCTTCACTTTCTGAAGTATTATGTCCACTCTTTAAAAACTGGGAATTTAAAGTTTTCACAAACAAGTTATTCAAATTGACGTGTCGTCTGCCTTTGTCTTCGTACAATGTGAGGCATTCAACATTTAGTATATACATTGAATATCATCTATAAGAAATTATAAACTTATCAGATTAGTCGTTAAGTCTAATCCTTATTGTAAATCATACATAAATGGATAGGTAAATATATCATAAACTTCTATAAGTGTAGTTTAAATAACCGCCCTATATTCACAGTTCAAAGTTGTATGTTTTCCTGTGGTTTGAGACTTCGCCGAGACACATAAAAGGCGGTGTATTGACGCACTAGCCTTGCGTTTAAAGCTGCCTTTAAAGTCGTATTTTACGATTTTATCACAACAATCGTATTGCTGTGAGTAGTTAAGGACGACTGTTTTATGACTTCGTTTCAAGGAAAGGTTTAAGTCACAATATTTCACGCTCGAAAACTATTTGAAAATATTTTCGTCTATTTAAATAACATCTAAAGTTGAATAAATTGATCTAGCCTCGTAAAATTGTGTTATATAAGAGGAAAATTCTTCCCCACTCCACAACGATCTATGTACCTAACCATGTCATAATTAGGCTTAGATCTATGTGATATGTTGTTCATATTACCCATTAGGCTTTAATACGACTCGTGGCAAAACTCATTTAAGCAAACATTGTTATGTGGTATTTTGTTATTAACATGTGTATAATAATCGGACATCAATATTAATTTGTCGTCAACATTGATTTTCCTTGGCTTAAGCTTCATATTCCGTTGACAGCAAGTATAACGAAAGCACCATTGATTATTGTTGTCGTCTAGATCGACATAAGACAATATTCGTGCATTTTTCATGATGTAGTCAAAGTTACGTCTACGACTTTATCCAATTAGCAACCTATTGTCATACTATCATGTTGATTAACATAGCAACTGTCTTATTTATGTGAGAAATCGACACTAGTCGAGTACATGACATCCATTGTCTGGGGTTAGATTGTACTTGTTAGTTTAGTTTAAACGTATTTATTTGCATGGGGTGTAAAAGACGTTCCTATCACTTATACTGATACTCCCACCTAATTCCGGGATTGTGAACACTGCAGAACCATAAGGGTCTCGCCCATGGGGGTACCGAGCCCGTAACCTCCGTATCAGGAGTCCGGCGTGCGCAACCCCTAGAATACGTTGGTCGCTATCCATTTAAAACTGCTCAATTTACACCCACTTAAACCGGACACACAGAGTTTCATTCAGGTTTGATTAAATACAACATTGCCCACACCAACAAAGAAAGATATATATACATGTATATATATATAGTAACGTTATATAATATATAGACTACATGTATATACTGTTACAATCACATAGATACACGCACAGGTACATAAACATGTGCTGTATAACAAAATTTACAAATCATCAAATGACATGAGAAATGAAGTTACCTTACAAACAAACATGTCTAGGTTGGTACAATATATTAACCATTTTGTAAATACCCCTAGTATTTGTCACCCATGATTATGTTTTACAAGACGAGATTGTAATCATACCCCCGTTATATCCATTCATAAATTCTCTTCTTTTGTACAAATCAAACATAAATGTTTAAAGTTTTCAGCCTCGACATTTGTAAACATTAATTACTGATTATAAACTTTGTGTAACTTCTACTTTCACAATTAATACAAATACAAACTTTCATACATACCATATTTGATCTTGAGCGACAAAGTTGCATTTCGAAGCAGCAGACGCTCCACCGGAAGCCGCTGCCCCTTTCGCTGGAGCCGCCATTTTATTAAAAAAAAATTATTTGTCCAGTTACACAGAATTTATATCTCGCGTCCACAGAATTTCTTTTTTTAAATCCAACGAACACACAAACAATCTACTTTTACGTCATTAACTTGTTTATGTCTTTCCTATTCTTAAGCTAATCCTTATGTAGAAGGTTCGTATTGACGGACACTCTCGCGCCTAGCAACCGGCTCTTTACAACAGCAAATAAATATACATTAACAAGCGTACTGAACGGGGTGACACTTTCTATTTCCAATTAAATATGTATACTTAAAATAGGCATTCAGTATTTTACAACCCGCGGTTTAAGAGTATAGCGTAAACATGCACCGGTCGGTTAGAAATTTAATTGCCCCACTCGATCTAAAAGATCGATATAAACATATGGTATTGTTTGAAAAACCAATTTGGTTTTGAGCTCGTCATATTGAAATATCTATCTCGCCAAAAGTCATTATACATAAACCATACAAATACAATATGAGACAAAGTAAATTTTAATTGATCGAATTTATAAACTATATCGATGTAAGAGATACATGAATGATTGCCAACTAGAAGTTTAAAACTTATAAAACTGCCAAAATGAAAAATATTTCTACATTAGTATTAATATTAAGTCTCAATATTTTGGCAATCAAATGGATTTGTTATTGTTAAAATTATTTCTTTAAAATACATTGGTAAGATTGTTAAACTACTGATAAAATCTAATGTGGGTTGCGAATAAGGTGTTACAAATGTATTTGCACAGGGGAAATAATTTTATATAATTATGGAAACGGTTTAACTCTATCATCGTCTGCAACGTAAATAGGGAAACCTTTGCCCGGATAATAGCCGTCACTCCGCACTCAGATGCCGTCACTCCACACTCAGATGCCGTCACTCCGCACTCAGATGCCGTAACTCCGCACTCAGATGCCGTCACTCCGCACTCAGATGCCGTCACTCCACACTCAGATGCCGTCACTCCGCACTCAGATGCCGTCACTCCGCACTCAGATGCCGTCACTCCGCACTCAGATGCCGTCACTCCACACTCAGATGCCGTCGCTCCGCACTAAGATGCCGTCACTCCGCACTCAGATGCCGTCACTCCACACTCAGATGCCGTCACTCCGCACTCAGATGCCGTAACTCCGCACTCAGATGCCGTCACTCCGCACTCAGATTTCAAAATTCATTCTGCTGCAGTAGTTTGGCACTTTGAGTGACCGATGTTAATGACAATGCTTACTGAGTGTTTTATATTCTTTGTGTTCACTTTTTTTGCTGAGATTTGAGTTAAATTTGATTTAAAACGTGAGATCTGAGGGTAGAATTGATTGTAGCTATTATACTCAGCAAACGTTCACTAAGTCTAAGATTCCCGCTAAAATTTGAAATTTCTATGAAAATGTATCAAAAAGATTACTCAGAACTCAGTAGTATTGGAACCCTGATCTTGTAACCTGAACATCAGCATCAAACGTCTTGACCGGTTACACGATTGCGCTAGCTACAGTGTTACCATATTTCCGATATCTGTAAGGGAGGTCACTGCGTAGGATATTGCCTAATTTATAACAACCCGAATTGCCAAAAAGCAAACAGCGTTTACCTGCATTCGCTTTCCGCCTCGACATATGCATATACAGTGTAACATTAATAATAAGACCAGCACTGGTTTTGACGAAAGACGGTCTTAGTTCAAAGGTGGTCTGATTTACAAGTTTAAGTATGTCAGAAATATTAAAAACTGGCCCATGAAAATATGGTATGTATAATGAGGTAGTCTTAATTTCGAGGTGGTCGTAAAGTGAGGTTTCACTGTATACAAATAAAACCTACGTGCTTTAATAAAAGTATAACACAACACATGTAATCTAAGCATAGTTATCTCCCATGTGAAGAATTCAAGCTACCCCCTCCTACTCCCCAGTTTCCTGAAAACCACTTCATATTGTCCCCTGGGCTCTAACCTGAACCCGATGTCATATTATCTCCGCGCAGGTTACATTACACCCTCGTCGACTGAGTTGTGCTAATTGTCCATTATTTGAAATCATGGTAAGTTAACTGAAAAAAAACACCAAACTGAAAGCTAGTCGCAAACTGCAAAAAAAAGAAATCTATAAAACGTTTTTAAAAAAGTACTGCTGTTATGATTGTTGATGTTGCTGCTATCGGAGCCGTTCCTGTTGCTGGTGTTGTTTTCTTGTTTTTGTTGTTTATGATTGGTGTTCTTTTCAATTAATGTATGATAAATGTATAAAGATAAACATAAATAAGGGAATGCGGGAGGTAATCTGAAATCGCAGGGGGTAGCTTGAAGTTACCTTCAGGTTACCACTGGGGGTAAGTTGAAATCAATTTCAACCTACCTCCCGGTAATCTGAATGCGATTTTAAGTTACCGGGTTTAACTTGAAACAGGGATTGGCTGAAATCGCTACATCGGTACTTCATATATAGTCGTCTCCCTTAATATTCATGTTAAATTCATTCTTTATCAGATTGTCGGCACTCATTCTTCTCGACACTTTTTGCTGTATGTAGTAGAAGCTAATTTTCCTAAATATGTTCAGTTCATCAAGTATAAGGAACGTTATCTCAGAAAGGGAAACAACTATGTTTACAGATCTTACAAACCAAGCGCGAGTTACCTATCTTTAAGCAGTAAAACATACTACGTTCCTAAAATGAAGATATTCATACTTCTACTTCATAGAACTTTAATGTGTTTTCTATAAATCTATGGCAATATCTGAACTATAAAATTGCAGTCAACCCCAAATAATAAGACCACCATTGATTCTGAAGAAAATCGGTCTTATTGACGAGAGGGTCTAATTATTGAGTTAGCATGTGGAAGAAAAATCGAAAACTGGTCCATGTAATGAGGTCTTAACTGGAAGGTGGTCATTTAGGGAGGTCCCTGAATAATAAATACCCGCCTTCAATTTATTTAGTAATCACAGGTCTATTAATGCTTGCTGTTGAAAAACACCGAAGATCGGTTTGTTACCATTATTCGGATCTATTATTTTATCTATGAAGATTTTATGTATTTGATAATAATCAAGGTTTTTTATTCATGTGAAGTGGTTTCTAATACAGTAAAACCTCACTAAAAGACCACCCCAATAATAGGACCCCCTCGAAATTAAGAACACCATTTTAAGTATATTTTCACTGTTTTGCTCTTTAATCAACCTCAATATTAAGACCACCTCAATAAAAAGACCAGTTTTCAAAGATACCAAGGGTGGTCGTATTATCGAGGTTTTGCTGTACATATATCCAAAATGCAATTTGTTTCTTGAAACGGGTCACTTGTAATGCTTTTATAATTATTCTGTGCTGTACTTCATCTTCCAACAATGCAGTAAAATCTCACTTAAAGACCACCTAAATAATAAGCCCACCTCAAAATTAATAACACAATTGTCAATTCCATTTTCACTGTTTAGCTCTTTATTCAACCTCTATATTCAGACCAACTCAATATTAAGACCAGTTTTCAAGGGTGGTCTTATTATTGAGGTTTTACTGCACATGCATTCGGGAAGGCTTTCAATGTAATCTGATGTTTACCACGTGATAAATGTCTGACACAAGTTGACACTCTCTTTAACAACACCCTCTCTTCAACAATATCTAATATTTTTTTCCTCTCTAGAGCAACGACCTGTCAACGACAGTCGAAAGTTACATCCCCCAAAGGGTTTTGCTCTGACAATGATACACTTTCAATAAACTCTGTGTGTCTTTTTATAGAAATACTTTGGCATTTAACTTTTCCTGGAATTTCAGATGATACAAGGAAGTTATATGACTGGATAGCTTTAGTCATATTTGTCTGTACAGACAGCAGAAGCTCAGGATTACAATGTCGATTATTTGCCGAGACAATCTTAATGCAATTCTATTAGAAAATTTCCTAGTTTCGCTCGTTTAAATGGGAATTGTTTTCACTTTATAACGGTTTTGTTTCGAGTACTTTAATCGTGATACATGTACTAGTACTTTGAATTGTGATGAGACAACTGACCATTTTTTATAGAAATATATCGTCTCAGAACTGACACGTGAAGCCATTGTTTCTATTTTAATACACGCTAGACAATATTTATCAGACAGCATTATCGTCTGACTACCAAAACTGAATGACACACTAAAATGTTGGAGGTAAAAGCAGGAACTAACATGGATATCCTTGAAAGTCTAATGCCGTGTAATGCATCGTAGAAATCAATGTTCTACGCAGTGATCTCCCTGAACAAAGTGCAGAGAACGCAAGGGGAGATAAGCGAATTGTACAGAAATGTTTCATGACAGGATTTTTCGGCGCAGCAGGAGATCTACTAACATGGTTTTGCTATTTGCACATCATTGTTGTGTAAACCAATCAAATCTTACCAAGGCAGTTTCTCTTCAACCGGACAACGTTTGTAACCTTGACGCGGATTAGTTAACGGTGAGGTTTCCGAAATCCATTTTGGATGTGGAGTGACCAGCAATCGTAACATCTCGTTGCACAACAAATCTTAACCTTCAAATTGCACCGACCATCTTTTTTCAAGATATTTCTTGTTTATTCCTTGTCAGAAAAAACAACGACCGAGCGCCATGTTATTGTGGGTTGGTTGATCAAGAGAGGGATGCTCTAATGAGGTTGGTTGCTCAAGAGAGGGATGCTCTGGTGAGGTTGGTTGCTCAAGAGAGGGATGCTCTGATGAGGTTGGTTGATCAAGACAGGGATGCTCTGGTGAGGTTGGTTGCTCAAGAGAGGGATGCTCTGATGAGGTTGGTTGCTCAAGAGAGGGATGCTCTGATGAGGTTGGTTGCTCAAGAGAGGGACGCTCTGGAAAGGTTGGTTTCAAGACAGGGGTGCTCCGGTGAGGTTGGTCGCTCAATATAAGGTCACTCGTGAGAGGTTGGTTGCTCAAGACAGGGATGCTCTGGTGAGGTTGGATGCTCAAGACAGGGCTGCACTGGAGAGGTTGGTTGGTTGCTCAAGACAGGGATGCTCTGGTGAGGTTGGATGCTCAAGACAGGGATACTCCGGTGAGGTTGGTTGATCAAGGCAGGGATACTGTGGTGAGGTTGGTTGATGAAGACAGGGATGCTCTGGAGAGGTTTGTTGCTCAAGACAGGGATGCTCTGGTGAGATTAGTTGATGAAGACAGGGATGCTCTGGAGAAGTTGGTTGCTCAAGACAGGGGTGCTCTGGTGTGGTTGGTTGCTCAAGACAGGGCTGCTATGGAGAGATTGGTTGCTCATGACAGGGATGTTCTGGAGAGGTTTGTTGCTCAAGACAGGGATGCTATGGTGAGGTTGGATGATCATGACAGGGATGCTATGGTGAGGTTGGATGATCATGACAGGGATGCTATGGTGAGGTTGGATGATCATGACAGGGATGCTATGGTGAGGTTGGATGATCATGACAGGGATGCTATGGTGAGGTTGGATGATCATGACAGGGATGCTCTGGTGAGGTTGGTTGATCAAGACAGGAATGCTCTGGAGATGTTGGTTGCTCAAGACAGGGCTGCTCTGGTGAGGTTGGTTGATCAAGACAGGAATGCTCTGGAGAGGTTGGTTGATCAAGACAGGGCTGCTCTGTTGAGGTTGGTTGATCAAGACAGGGCTGCTCTGTTGAGGTTGGTTGATCAAGACAGGGCTGCTCTGTTGAGGTTGGTTGCTCAAGACAGGGATGCTACGGTGAGGTTGGTTGATCAAGACAGGAATGCTCTGGAGAGGTTGGTTGCTCAAGACAGGGCTGCTCTGGTGAGGTGGTTGCTCAAGACAGGGCTGCTCTGGTGTGGTTGGTTGCTCAAGACAGGGCTGCTATGGAGAGGTTGGTTGCTCAAGACAGGGGTGCTCTGGTGAGGTTGGTTGCTCAAGACAGGGATGCTCTGGAGAGGTTGGTTGGTCAAGACAGGGATACTCTGGAGAGGTTGGTTGCTCAAGACAGGGATGCTCTGTTGAGGATGGTTGATCAAGACAGCGGTGGTCTGAGGAGGTTGGTTGCTCAAGATAAGGTAACTCTGGAGAGGTTGTTTCCTCAAGACAGGGGTGGTCTTGAGAGGTTGGTTGCTCAAGAGTGGGATGCTCTGGAGAGGTCGGTTGTTCAAGACAGGGGTGGGTGGTCGGGAGAGGTTGATTGGTCAAGACAGGGAAGCTCTGGAGAGGTTGGATGCTCAAGACAGGGGTGGTCTGAAGGGGTTGGTTGCTCAAGACAGGGATGCTCTTGAGAGGTTGGTTACTCAAGACAGAGATGCTCAGTAGAGGGTGGTTGCTCAAGACAGGGTAGCTCTGGAGAGGTTGGTTGCTCAAGACAGGGATGCTCTGGAGAGGTTGGTTGCTCAAGATAAGGTCACTCTGGAGAGGTTGGTTGCTCAAGATAAGGTCACTCTGGAGAGGTTGGTGGTGAGGTTGGTTGCTCAAGACAGGGATGCTCTGGAGAGGTTGGTTGGTCAAGACAGGGATGCTCTGGAGAGGTTGGTTGCTCAAGACAGGGATGCTCTGTTGAGGATGGTTGATCAAGACAGCGGTGGTCTGAGGAGGTTGGTTGCTCAAGATAAGGTAACTCTGGAGAGGTAGTTTGCTCAAGACAGGGGTGGTCTTGAGAGGTTGGTTGCTCAAGAGTGGGATGCTCTGGAGAGGTCGGTTGTTCAAGACAGGGGTGGGTGGTCGGGAGAGGTTGATTGGTCAAGACAGGGAAGCTCTGGAGAGGTTGGATGCTCAAGACAGGGGTGGTCTGAAGGGGTTGGTTGCTCAAGACAGGGATGCTCTTGAGAGGTTGGTTACTCAAGACAGAGATGCTCATTAGAGGGTGGTTGCTTAAGACAGGTTAGCTCTGGAGAGGTTGGTTGCTCAAGACAGGGATGCTCTGGAGAGGTTGGTTGCTCAAGATAAGGTCACTCTGGAGAGGTTGGTTGCTCAAGATAAGGTCACTCTGGAGAGGTTGGTTGCTCAAGACAGGGATGCTCTGGAGAGGTTGGTTGCTCAAGATAAGGTCGCTCTGGAGAGGTTGGTTGCTCAAGATAAGGTCACTCTGGAGAGGTAAGTTGCTCAAGACATGGATGCTCTGTTGAGGTTGGTTGCTCAAGATAAGGTCGCTCTCGATTATTTGCAATAAAATTAGAATCTGTCAAACATTTGTAGTCAGCTTACAATGTCTCATAACCGTGCTCTTAACAATGTATTAACTGTGGAAATTTTGTGAAAGCATGTTCGACAAGCCGTCGCAGATTTAGCAACTAAAATGTGATTGTTTTGTTATATGTGTCATTATGATTTTATGTTATTGGAACACTTAGATCAAGAAGGAATTTAAATTATGTATGTTCAATCATGCAAAGACAGACATTATTTATCTAGAAGCTGTGTATTACAAATCAGCAGGTTCTTTATAGTAATGTCTTTATTGTACTTTTCAACCTTCCGAAATAAAACTGATTCTACAATTACACTCTGGTTTCTTGTTATTTATTGTAAAAACAAAACATTTATGTGCAGTTTAAATTGTTTGTTACAAAATGGGCGGAGCCTCATAAATTGGTATAACAAAACGGGTTCCTTCAAAATCATGATATTCTGGACGAGCTTTACTTTCTATCGTTTAAAATATGACTTGTTTTACAGTTTTATGTAGGTTTCTAGTAATCTTATCACCAATGCACCACATCTAAATGAAAGCTGCTCACTGAACAATGCTCACCGATTGAAAACTGCTATTTTCTTTCACATATTCACTGAACATTACTCACCCACTGAACATTACTTACCCACTGAACATTACTCACCCACTGAACATTACTCACCCATTGAACATTACTCATCCATTGAACATTACTCACCCACTGAACATTACTCACCCACTGAACATTACTCACCCACTGAACATTACTTACCCACTGAACATTACTCACCCACTGAACATTACTCACCCATTGAACATTACTCACCCATTGAACATTACTCACCCACTGAACATTACTCACCCACTGAACATTACTCACCCACTGAACATTACTTACCCACTGAACATAACTCACCCATTGAACATTACTCACCCACTGAACATTTGAACATTACTCATACACTGAACATTACTCACCCACTGAACATTACTCACCCACTGAACATTACTCACCCATTGAACATTACTCACCCACTGAACATTACTCACCCACTGAACATTACTTACCCACTGAACATTACTCACCCATTGAACATTACTCACACACTGAACATTACTCACACACTGAACATTACTTACTGAACAGTATTCAAAGAATTCACATATTACTGATCGATCACTACTCAGTTAACGCTACCTTCTCAAAATTACTCATCGAACAGCACCAACAAAATTGACCCTTTATTCACTGAATATTACTCGGTTAACATTATTCAATGAGCACTTTTCATTAAACAGTATTTCCTGATCAATGCTCGGTGAACGCTAACCTCTGAAAAGCACTCACTTAACACAACTCTCCTACCGAACATTACTCATTGAATAAAATTAATCGCTCAACATTTATCACTGAACACTACTCGCCGGTCGTTCAATATAATAGATCTACTCACTGAACAGATCTCATTTAACAGTTCTCACTTACTACCAGACACAGACTGAGTAGCTACGCCGACTTAAGCATAAGTCACTGAACATCACTCACTGAACAATAATCGAGTATCTTTTAGAGCTGGAAAGCGAGCATTTTACAGAGTTAAGTACCAGCTGATGATAAATTACGGTGGAGACGAGTCTCTCAAAGTTTGAAAGAGAGTTTCTATAAGGACAAGAAAGCGAGTATCTAACAAAGTCAAAGAACGAGTCTGCTACGTACCTTGAACAAGCCTTTTACAAACTCAGAAAGCGAGTATCTTACAAAGTCAAAGAACGAGTCTGCTACGTACCTTGAACAAGCCTTTTACAAACTCAGAAAGCGAGTATCTTACAAAGTCAAAGAACGAGTCTGCTACGTACCTTGAACAAGCCTTTTACAAACTCAGAAAGCGAGTATCTTACAAAGTCAAAGAACGAGTCTGCTACGTACCTTGAACAAGCCTTTTACAAACTCAGAAAGCGAGTATCTTACAAAGTCAAAGAACGAGTCTGCTACGTACCTTGAACAAGCCTTTTACAAACTCAGAAAGCGAGTATCTTACAAAGTCAAAGAACGAGTCTGCTACGTACCTTGAACGAGCCTTTTACAAACTCAGAAAGCGAGTATCTAACAAAGTCAAAGAACGAGTCTGCTACGTACATTGAACGAGCCTTTTACAAACTCAGAAAGCGAGTATCTTACAAAGTCAAAGAACGAGTCTGCTACGTACCTTGAACAAGCCTTTTACAACCTCAGAAAGCGAGTATCTAACAAAGTCAAAGAACGAGTCTGCTACGTACCTTGAACAAGCCTTTTACAAACTCAGAAAGCGAGTGTCTTAAAAAGTTTGAGACTTAGTTTCATAAAGAAGTAAATGGTGTGTCTCGTACAGAGTTAGGAGGCGATGCTCTTACAGAGTTAGAAGGCGATGATTTTAAAGACTTAGAAGGCGATGCTCTTACAGAGTTAGAAGGCGAGGTTCTTACAGAGTTAGGCGGCGATGCTCTTATAGCCTTAGAAGGCGTGGACCTTACAGAGTTAGGAGGCGATGCTCTTATAGCCTTAGAAGGCGTGGACCTTACAGAGTTAGGAGGCGATGCTCTTACAGAGTTAGAAGGCGTGGCTTTTACAGAGTTAGAAGGCGTGTCTCTTACAGAGTTAGAAGGCGAGGTTCTTACAGAGTTAGGCGGCGATGCTCTTATAGACTTAGAAGGCGTGGACCTTACAGAGTTAGGAGGCGATGCTCTTACAGAGTTAGAAGGCGTGTCTCTTACAGAGTTAGAAGGCGTGTCTCTTACAGAGTTAGAAGGCGTGTCTCTTACAGAGTTAGAAGGCGTGTCTCTTACAGACTTAGAAGGCGTGGCTTTTACAGAGTTAGAAGGCGTGGCTCTTACATAGTTATAAGGCGTGGCTCTTACAGAGTTAAGAGGCGATGCTCTTACAGAGTTAGAAGGCGTGTCTCTTAGAGAGTTATAAGGCGTGGCTCTTACAGAGTTAGGAGGCGATGCTCTTAGATAGTTATAAGGCGTGGATCTTACAGAGTTAGGAGGCGATGCTTTTACAGAGTTGTAAGGCGATGCTCTTAGAGAGTTATAAGGCGTGGATCTTACAGAGTTAGGAGGCGATGCTTTTACAGAGTTGTAAGGCGTGACTCTTACAGAGTTAGAAGGCGAAGCTCTATAAGAGGTATTTGTGGAAAGATACATACTAGTATGTAACCGCTAATTTTTACAACTACTCATGTTGCTGATACAATGGAATGACTTATTGGACCTTTCAAATAGGAAAATATGTGCCTATACACAAATATATATATATATACTGGTCAAAAGTGATGACCCGCCGAAACTACTTCACGTAGTTTCCATAGAGCTTCTTAATTGGTACATCTTACACTGCTTTTGTTTGTAAGAAGCTTTAACGTTTATGATTTCAATGCATTATACTGTAGAAAGAAGTCGATGTAAACCTGCCAAAATCACGTTCTTCGTTGCCGGTAACTTTGTCATAGGCCTAATATAGAAATTTAAAAAAAATCTATTCACCCTATTACATTAATGGAAACCCAACCTCGGTCTGCAGGTAACAGACCATAGAAAGTAGTTCATTCTATCATAATTCTGTATTCATCTAAAGGTTACGTTTAAGCAATTGCGTAATTGTTAATCTACATAAAACATGTTTATAAGTTATTATATAGTAGGCCTATAACCAGCTCGACAGTATCATTCATCAGCCGTCACGTGATTAGAGGATATACTAGTATAATATCCGGTACCTACTAAGGTATGAGAATGAGAAAACATACAGCTTCTACCAGTGCTCTCGCTCTCTGGTTTGAGTTTTAGTTTTACAGGTTCGGATTAGGACTATGGACTTTAACAGAAAAGTATTAAGTATAATTACCTTAGCTTATTTTTATATTTCAAACTAGAGATTTATCTATATCATAGGCTAGTTGATGCGTCTAATAATCAGCATTATAATTGTGGCAGACTTTTTCAAACTTAGGCCTATTATTTCAAATTAAATGTGCCGCTTTTTTCATTTCGGATAAAGGTTGGGCTGATAATTTTGTCTTTAACAGGTTGTGAACAGAGTTTGTGTTTTTATGCCGCCAATTCTCGGTAAGGGGCGTAAGCGCTATTTTATAAATGTACAGTATGATTTCGAGTTGTCTCCCTCGATTTAAACTATATACATATTTCCGCACGGGTCGTCTGGGTGCATTTTTTTCGCAAAAGCGATAACATCTCAGTGCGCATTTCTCTCCATATTCGCGACACTGCCTTACTTAAAAGTCTTTGTTAGTGCATGTGGTGTTTACAAGTTTTTTTCGCAAGGTTATGCAGGATAGGTTCAAGTCTGTTCAATTGAAATCTATGATTTATATTGAAAAAAAATCTTGCTAAAGCTTTATAACATTTAGATCTACATGTATATAGAAATCTATGTATGTTAAGGGCACACGTTCGACTTGACGATAACATGCTGTGGATTTTCACTCGATACTAAACTGCACAGTGATGTTGTTTTATTATTGGGAATAAGATAACATTTAAACATTCTATCTGGCTAGATACATGTACCTAGCTAGTCATAAGCAAAGATTAGACTTTCTGTTTGGATGCATATTTTTGAGTTGTCGGATTTTGTGAACGGTCTCTTAATAAAAGAAGATTTCGAACAGGACAGAAAGTGTCAAAGTTATTCGAACGAAATAATTGTATAATACGATTCTTAGAGAGCGATAATTCTTTCAAATAAGAATTTGCTCCAAAACGCAATAATAGTGCTTACACTCGCAGACAGAGATGCGCAGTGAGACGTCTGCGCATATTGCACTGTGAAAGACGATAATGCACCGACCGTGGGATACTGTCAATGTCAATGATTTTCATGACAGAAAACAAGCGATTTGAGTTTCAAATGCGAAACGAAACTGGACTAGGAGCAATTGGTTTTACGTCGACATGCTTGTTTGTTTTGGACTTTTTGGTAATTTCGGTTAAAACACATAGTTATTTACAAATCATTTCGTTCTTTTTTACCACTTCCGGTTACAAAAAAATAACTTCCTTTTTGCTATGCAGATGTTGTTTTCTGCAATTGAGTACTATTTATCTGTATTTGCAGGATTATTGCTGTACAACACAGTGGTAGCCAACGGTAAGTCACCATCTTTATTGTTCTACATAGTTGTCATTGCGTTCTTGTATGCAAATACATGTACCGGTTTTGGCTGACGATCGGTAACTAGGTCACGGGGACACGGGCATGGAATTAATGTGACCCGTTTACTTTAACGGCCATTCACTTTGATCTCGTGAACTTGTCTCAGTTGGTAACATTGATTCTATGCATTTTATATGAAATTGTTTCAGCATTGTTTTACTTTTTGTGTTGTGTTTTACGTCTGACTGACTGTTGTGACAGCTGTGCTGTGCAGATTAATACATGAACAACTTCAATAAGAGGGTCTGTTCTGGATGCAACTGTTGCACTGTAGTGGGAATTTCATAATATTTTAAACCAGCTCTGATTTTAAAACAGAAAGAGATAGAATGAATCTGCATTTTACGCATGCTGTGGTTGTGTACATTGCCGGTTGTGATGACATGTATATATATGATATCCTGAATTAAGCAGTTCAGGGAATGTAGACAATAAACTCGGTCTATTAGTAATAGTATAATTGGTACCCTTAAATGGGTGCCACTGAATGATATTGAATGTATCTTTGATTGATTTGTGCAATGTGTTTTATGAAAGAAATCGTACTACGTGGAATAATATACAGACCTATTACATGGACAGTGCAATATAGTTGGTGACTTAAAAAGTAAATCACTGAAATGCATTCTTTCCATGGGTTTGTAAACTATGCAGGAAGCCACTCGGATATTGCTTCAAGTTCCTTTTCACTTGTCTAAAATTCAGCCTTTTATTAATGGTTTCTTCTTATGTAACATGATTTATCAAATGAAAACCATCAGATTCATATGGTTTGCCATTTTTTCTTGCCCCCACTTTGCTTTTTTGATCTGTTTCATCATTTTCACTCAAGCACAATTCAAGAATAACAAACAATATTCATAATATTGTGTGAGCAGCTGGAAATGATTGAAGGTACTGTGACTCTGTACTTAGTTTGAACTCTTTCTCTCATGGTGTTTCAATGTGTTGCTTCTGTCTCAGACTCAGAGATGGACTTTTTTGCAATTTTCTCAAAATTAGGAGTTTTGTGATAAGTTTCTCATTGGAGAGCTAACAGTTACATCATTGAACTATTTATTGGATATAACATTTCCCATGTATTGCTTCAGTTCTCACGTTATGCATCTGTACTTTGCTTTTGTACTCCGACTGAATTTGAAGGCAGGAAAGTCAATCATAGTATTTGTTTTCTGTCTCGTTTTATGCCATGATTCAGCAGCTGTGTACATTGGTACTGTTTAGTAACAATCTACATGTATTGTCAAGGTTTCACAACTTTTAATTCTGTCAGTCTGTTATGAATAGCAGTTGGTGGGTTTGATCTTATTGAACCGTATACACTAAATGGTATTATGGTAATGTTCTTTATTCCAAGTAGGAGGATATTCAACCAGCTCCATGAATTATTTTTTTATTCTTATGTATGGTTAAACATTCATAGCAATAAGACTAGTTCAGTTTATGTTCTTATTTTGTATCTGTAATGATACAGGAGTAATGGGTATGCATGTCAGCATGTGTTTGCTTGAAAATGTTGTCAGATCTTGTATATTATATATATAAATATTGTTGGCACGAAATCCTCTCTTACATGCTTATGTATTCAAAGTAAATAAAGAACACCAAAAAACCTGCAGCATTTATTTTGAGACATACATCAGTACAGAAGCAATAATTTGTGTGTATCATAAGTGTATGAATTACACCTACAAGGAAACAGTTCTGTTCTGCTACCTATGTCTGCATACAATTTTATAACCTGCTGTGATTTGGTAGATTACATTCCTGTTATCAGCTTAATCTTGCATGAGCAAACTATATCTTTGGCTAGACATACAGGTAAATATCCACTTTCTGCATGTCATATGGGCGAAAATTTGAGGAAATAAAATATGCATACACTTCTGACTTTGTTTATTGTGCAAAACATGGTGTTTGATTTATTTAAGAACAGTATTTCTGCATTGAATGTTGTATATAATGCAAATCTACTGTAAATATCAAGTAATTAAAAGTTTTCCTAGGATAATACAGGTGTAGATACAGTATAGTCTATTTAACATAAACTTTTGTCAGTTTTACATATCATAATGGTATGATAATGGTACATCAGTAAATTCATTTTAGATGTGTATTTTGTACTATGCCTGGTTAACTCTGGCTTTTCAATGAATTGTCAAAAAAGAATTTACCTGAAGTTTATGTGATTGAAATAAATATTTTGTACTGCATGGCTAGGCTATAGTTGGCTAGCTATGTTATGAGACAGTCTAGACAATAATGCTGTCTGAATTAACTAGCTCTTAGATGTCATTAGGATTGGTTTGAACGATGAACTTACATAGTCATTTAAGATTCCTATGTCTAGAGAAATTTTTTATTCATACATAAATTTTCCTCCTTTTTTCACAAACATATAAATTATGGTTTCATTAACTAGCATGTGTCATTGATAGCCACGATGAAAAGGTTGCATATTACATGAAAAAAAAATTGTGTAACAATAATTTCAAAAAGATTTCAATGTATAGTCTAGCAATAGGTATTCATTGTATCAGTTGTAGAATCTTGTTACACTTTCTTACTTTCTTATCCTCATCGTGCATACTTACACATGAGGCCACCAATTTATTGCCCATCCATAGCATCCAGTCCTCTGCCTTCTTTTCTGCCTCTCCCCAGGTGATACCATTGTCTTTCAACTTGCTCTCTATTTTTCTTTGGGTCTTCCCCCTCTTCTTTTTCCGTCTGGTGTGCAACATAAAGCTTTTTTGTTTTGTCATTGGTTTTTTGTGTGAAACATAACCAATCCACTTCCAGCATCTCTCTTTGGCTTCAAGTCTGATGTCCTTTTAGGTATGTAATATGTTTAGGTCTTTGCTGCTGATCATTCTTGGTAAAACTCTTCTCATTTTTCTTGTTACATGCTCAACACCAGTTGATAGTAGCTCTGTGTTCCTGTTCCCAAATTGTTCTTTCCAGGGTTGCAAGCAAAACTAATGTACGTCAATTTTGTATTAAAACAGTTGTAATACAGTAGTTTTGCACTTAGTCTGATCATGCATTGCTGCATGCCTGTGCTTGCTAACCAGAGTTGCTGGTCATGTATTAAACTTGTGAAGTATGTGTGTTCGCTATGTTTAAATAACACACTGTAGATATCTGCTAGCATGTTGTTATGACTAGAAAAATGGGAGAACATTTTTTTTAAAGTTCAAACTGCTGTATATGTTATCAGTGCAACTAGGTTAAATTTCAACTGTGGATATGTCACCTCTTTTGGCTTTTAAAGCCCATTTAAAGCAAAGAGATGTAAATATTATTTCACTTATTTATATGAAAGCTTGGCATTTTATCTGACTTTTTGGGCATCGTTGATGTGTTCAGTTCTTTGAAATGTGTTAGAATAAAATGCCAGCTGCATTGTTGGACTTAAAAACATTTGTAATTTTTGTTTATTATGTCTGACGGTATGAATTTTGGCATCTGTCCTGAGGTTGAAATAGTTTTTATTTCTTTGAAAGCATTAATGTATACTCACTGTGAACACTGAACTGGTTGTCACAGTGATTCACCATGTTTATAATCTAAATTGTGATTCTAATTGACCTTTCTTAAAGGTTATATAAGGTTTCTTGAAGGGTTGTTAATTGACTGCCATATATAATTAAAACATGACAAAATATAACAATTTGAAGGGGTCTAACTGTTAAATAAATCTTAAAATCGAGGAATGGGGAAGAGCAGAAGGCGGCATTAACAATTAACACTTGGAGAAACAGATCAATGCATTAATGACCTCACAGTCTTGGAACTGTCATTGTACGGTAGATACATGTACCATAGATACATGTAGGAAACTTTGTATTAACTCTGGTTAGATCTACTCACTGTGATGTATTACTGTTAAAAATAGTGAGCTGTAATAATATCTTTTCAACTTGTTAACAGTACATCAGACACTTAATAAAGCATATCGTTTGTAATCTCTGCAGTGTCTGCGCTTCCATTAACTGCAGTTTTGATACAGTCTTACCGGTACACATATTCCCTTTCTCTCTTTTACATTTATCTTGACTTAGATTTGAAATTTCTGTTGAAATGTATTAAAAGTTGAATGTTCTAAAGTGATTGATGGGTTAGATCGTAAGTAAAACTTGTCTGTATGCATTTATATAATTAAGAAACAGATATACTGATTTTGCTTTCAACTTTAATTGAACTTGTCAAAGTTGCAGTTATCGTATCCAAATAATGAATTATTTGGTGTTTACAACATTTGAACAAGCTGGAGTTCAGGATGTTTTTTGTTATTGTATATTTTCATGGAAAATCATTGACATTGTCAATATTGTACTTTGAAGTTATTTTGTGACAATAATTATTGTTGATCTCTTGCTGCATGTTTATAATCATGTCAAGGTCACCGTGCATGCATATTAAACTGAAGGAAACAACATAATGAATATGATACGCTGCACTCATATCTCATACATGTTGGACGAGCAGTGACTGAGTCATGCTTTAAAAAAACGTTTACATCTTGTCAACAGGGGTTGGTGTGATTTATTTGTCTTTTGCATTAATACTGGATATTTGTGTCTTTGAAGTCTTCGAAATAAGCACCTGTGCTGTGGCCCAAGTCAGCGATTTGTATTTGGGCAAGTAAAACTTTGATAAATTAGACAGCTCAGGAAAAACAAAAATATGCAGGTCTATAATTCAGTATTTCACTCCATCATGCCAGTTTAAGCTACACATTTAATTTACAGCTTTATGACTGATTTTTTGTGTGCATTGTTTTCATATGAACTGTTGAAATCATTTAACCAGACCTTATATTCCTGTATTGTCTTTGTTTATTTTCTATCAACATGGGTGTCAATACGAGTTGGAATACGGTAAAAGTACTCGGTAACTTAACCGTCATCACCCAAGTACGTTTCTTGTATGAATGATCATAATTAAGGGAGTACCCCCTAGCCCCCTCCCTGCCTACCTTTGACGATTTTTATGCTACTTCAAGAATTAGTGACACCCCTGTAATACCCACAAGTTTCAAAGTTATTACAATGCTTTTAATATATGCCTAGAAAATGATGTCATTTCTATGTGCACTGCCCCTTCTCTAACTGAATTTCAATATTAGGCTATAAATTCTGAAATTCAGATATACAGTGATACCTACCAGAACAACTGGTTTCAGAATGTTATAGGAAGAGTCATATTTTTAGGCTATATATATAACATCGCCATGACTATACTGTATTTTCATGGGCCTGTTTTTAATTTTTCTTCCATATTTGAGCAGGTTACTTGATATTAATCAGACCACCTCACATTTAATACCAACTTTCTTCAGAACCAATGATGGTTGATTATTGAGGTTTATACTTTTCCATATTTGAAGTTAACTATTACTATATTGTGAATTGTTTTAAGTTTCCTAAGCATATAAGCTTACTGCTCTTACTCTTAGATATTACGTTTGATGTCAGCATATGTATGTTACTGTGTAATGAATTATCTTGCATAATTCCATGATGTACTAAATTTTTTTCTTTTATTATTAATTCTGTCTGCGGTAAAATGGTGATAAAGATGTTTGCGACAGAAATTAGAGGCTTTGCCACAGTCTCTAGTGCATTCTACGAAAGACACCAGTACTGCGGTTTTTGCAAGAAAGTGGAGTAAAGACTAAATTAAATAACCCAATAAAACTTTCATCTTTTTCAAGTTCTGTGCAGTTACAGTATGATACTGTTATAGCGTGATTCAATTATAGTATGATTAAATTGTAGCGTGATACATGTAATGTGTTATACATTTATTTTGTGATACATTTATTGTATGATACATTTATTTCATGATACATTTATTGTATGGTACATTTATTTCATGATACATTTATTGTATGATACATTTATTTCATGATACATTTATTGTATGATACATTTATTTCATGATACATTTATTGTATGATACATTTATTTCATGATACATTTATTGTATGGTACATTTATTTCATGATACATTTATTTCATGATACATTTATAGCACGATACATTTAATGTATGATACATTTATTTCATGATACAGTTATAGCATAATAAATTTATTGTGTGATACATTTATTGCAGGATTCAGTTATAATGTGATACATTTATAGCATGATACAATTATTGTAGGATACATTTATTGTATGATACATTTATTGTGTGATACATTTATTGTGTGATACATTTATTGTGTGATACATTTAATGTATGATACATTTATTGTGTGATACATTTATTGTATGATACATTTATTGTGTGATACATTTATTGTGTGATACATTTATTTCATTATACAGTTATAATGTGATACATTTATAACATGGTACATTTATTGTATGATACATTTATAGCATGATACAATGATTGTAGGATACATTTATTGTATGATACATTTATTGTGTGATACATTTATTGTGTGATACATTTATTGTGTGATACATTTAATGTATGATACATTTATTGTGTGATACATTTATTGTATGATACATTTATTGTGTGATACATTTATTGTGTGATACATTTATTGTGTGATACATTTAATGTATGATACATTTATTGTGTGATACATTTATTGTATGATACATTTATTGTGTGATACATTTATTGTGTGATACATTTATTTCATTATAAAGTTATAATGTGATACATTTATAACATGGTACATTTATTGTATGATACATTTATTGTATGATACATTTATTGTATGATACATTTATTGTGTGATACATTTATTGTGTGATACATTTAATGTATGATACATTTATTGTGTGATACATTTATTGTGTGATACATTTATTTTGTGATACATTTATTGTGTGATACATTTAATGTATGATACATTTATTTCATTATACAGTTATAATGTGATACATTTATAACATGGTACATTTATTGTGTGATACATTTAATGTATGATACATTTATTGTGTGATGCATTTATTGTGTGATACATTTATTGTGTGATACATTTATTGTATGATACATTTATTGTGTGATACATTTATTGTGTGATACATTTATTTCATTATACAGTTATAATGTGATACATTTATAACATGGTACATTTATTGTATGATACATTTATAGCATGATACAATGATTGTAGGATACATTTATTGTATGATACATTTATTGTGTGATACATTTATTGTGTGATACATTTATTGTGTGATACATTTATTGTGTGATACATTTAATGTATGATACATTTATTGTGTGATACATTTATTGTATGATACATTTATTGTGTGATACATTTATTGTGTGATACATTTATTTCATTATACAGTTATAATGTGATACATTTATAACATGGTACATTTATTGTATGATACATTTATTGTATGATACATTTATTGTATGATACATTTATTGTGTGATACATTTATTGTGTGATACATTTATTGTGTGATACATTTATTGTGTGATACATTTATTGTGTGATACATTTAATGTATGACACATTTATTGTGTGATACATTTATTGTGTGATACATTTATTGTGTGATACATTTATTGTGTGATACATTTAATGTATGATACATTTATTTCATTATACAGTTATAATGTGATACATTTATAACATGGTACATTTATTGTGTGATACATTTAATGTATGATACATTTATTGTGTGATACATTTATTGTATGATACATTTATTGTGTGATACATTTATTTCATTATACAGTTATAATGTGATACATTTATAACATGGTACGTTTATTGTATGATACATTTATAGCATGATACAATGATTGTAGGATACATTTATTGTATGATACATTTATTGTGTGATACATTTATTGTGTGATACATTTATTGTGTGATACATTTAATGTATGATACATTTATAACATGGTACATTTATTGTATGATACATTTATAGCATGATACAATGATTGTAGGATACATTTATTGTATGATACATTTATTGTGTGATACATTTATTGTGTGATACATTTATTGTGTGATACATTTAATGTATGATACATTTATTGTGTGATACATTTATTGTATGATAAATTTATTGTGTGATACATTTATTGTGTGATACATTTATTTCATTATACAGTTATAATGTGATACATTTATAACATGGTACATTTATTGTATGATACATTTATTGTATGATACATTTATTGTATGATGCAATTATAGTGTGATACATTTATTGTGTGATACATTTATTGTATGATACATTTATTGTGTGATACATTTATTGTGTGATACATTTATTGTGTGATACATTTATTGTGTGATACATTTATTGTGTGATACATTTAATGTATGATACATTTATTGTGTGATACATTTATTGTGTGATACATTTATTGTGTGATACATTTAATGTATGATACATTTATTTCATTATACAGTTATAATGTGATACATTTATAACATGGTACATTTACCGTATGATACAATTATTGTAGGATACATATATTGTATGATACATTTATTGTGTTATACATTTATTGTATGATACATTTATTGATACATTTATTGTATGATACATTTATTGTGTGATACATTTATTGAATGATACATTTACTGTATGATACATTTATTTAATGATACAGTTACATGGTGATTTAGCTAAAGTCGAATATAATAGTAGTTATGGCATGATAAAATTTTACGGTCATGCAGAAAAATCTAACGCAACGTAAAACTATGACCATAATGTCAATGATGTCATGTAATATATATGTCACTTTAACTGAAAAATATTTAATTTTGAAATATATTTTGTACAAACTAGATAATTTAAACCACTTAACCCTAATGTTTTTACACTTGATACCTTGACAAACACATCTCTTCATCATGGTTACATGTTAAGTTTAGCCCAGTCTTTTTGTCTATATGAATGGTCACTTGAACACTGGTCAGTGTAGCTCTAGTTAAATACCAGATATCTTAACGATCTGACCATGTCCTTTTTGATATATGAAGTACAATGTATACTTGTATTTAACCTGGATTTCAATGGAGGTCAGATTATCATGTTTGACGGACAGTGTACATTACAACTTAAGCATTTCTTAAGCCAGTATTTCTTTTTATAGAATGGATAAACTGATACACATCTAAATCCTATAAGGTTGGGTTTAGGTTTCCTTTAATAGCTTAATTACTGGACAACTTGTACTTAATGTTCTGAATGAGCTGTTTAGAAATAAGCATTTATCTTAGAATGATTTCTTGTCATACAGACCTATATTTATTGACATAGTAGATGAGTCAACCATATCTTTGAAGTATACATAATCATTCTTTGCACCAGGCATTAATATCAGTTTCATTATGAGTTTCACTGGTATACATGAACTATCATTTCGTTTGAAATGAAAACTGTTTCTGCTTTGTTCAGCTTTTAAGACATCAGTTCATGCTAATAAACTGAAAATCAACCTACACCAAAACGGTCAATTTCTGTTTTAGCCAAGCAGGGGAAATTTGGTATGCTCTTAGTTGGTAAATTCAACTGTATAGGGATGTTCCCATGTGGCCCAGTGGGGCCCAGTCTGCAGTTGAGTATAAAAGATGATGCATCTATGTCTCTTGCAGAAGAGAATCTATATGGCATACTCATTCAGGAGTAAAAAATACAGAAAAAAATGTCAGTTTTTGCTCTGTGAAAAGATTCAGTTAATTTTCAACCTTACGCAGCTTATCATACTTGAGTACTTTCAGTCCTTTGATTTTTTCTCTTGTTATCCTGGAAAGAATCTGACAGTACTTTATTTGTATTTGCAGACACAAACATAGTCAACAGGTGTGCATTTAATTGGTACACCGTGAAATTTCTTCTTAATTAGTGAATTGCTAGTATTTGTTAAGAACTATGGTATTTATATGACAGCACAATGTTATAAATTCCAGGATGTCTGCTGAATAAAATGTCTGTCAATGATCTTTCCGAAGGTTTCACTAATATTTGATCTTCTGTATTTGAATGTCAAGTAGCCAGTACTGGTATATGGATAAATATTATAATAAGCTATTACAAGTTCTGTTTGTACCTCAAATATCAATACAATGGACTGACATCTGGTCAGTCTGTTCTTTTCTCAATGCTCCGGTCAAGTAGAAGGTGACCTGGTTGACATACAGTGAAACCCTACTTATAAACCACCATGGGCTCTGAAGAAAGTCGCTCTTAGTTGTGAGGTGGTCTTACTTATGACTAATTACTTAATTCCAAGATGGTTTTTGGATGGTACCGAAAAAAAAAAAGTAGTTCCAAAGTTTACCAACCTTGATAATATCATAAAGGTTTCAATAAAATGAAATATTGAAAAGGTGACCTGCTGTTTGTGAACTAATCAGCTGTTTCTCAGGAGTTCAGATGGGTTTAAAGCAATGTCAATGAAATTTTGAGAAATATAAGAAAAATAAATTGATAAATAAAGACCTGCCGCCTGTGAAATTTTGAGTAGTAAAAAAAATACAAATACATATTTTGCCCCATTGTTTTCTTAAAAAACTCTGAAGAACTAATGATCAATTTGGTGTGGCCAAATGGGCTTTTATTAAAGCCAGTAAAACACTTAACACATTTATAACATATATACGCAAAGGCTAATTAGTTTCAAACGTATATACAGGCATAACAAATTCTATCAAATTTACCTTTATATTGTCATATGTCGCGTCTGTCTATCATGTTTCCTTACTTTAAAATGTTGGCACTTAATTATCATATCATGATATCTAGTCAGGTTTTATGGTTATCCTGTTGTATAGTTTCTATTACCCTTTTTAGCTTCATACTGATATCATAATATACATTTTTTTTTTTCGCTTGCTCGAATAAAAGACAGTTTGAAAAAAATATATTTTAATTTTTGTTCACTCTCTCGCCCCATTTTTTGGGGGAAAAAATCCGAAGAACAAAAAAATAATTTGGTGTGGCCCTACAACAAGATAACTCAACACCTATGGCAAGCTAGTGCTATCATAACTTTATGCCTGGGCATACTGATTTTACTCTAAGTTCGTGCTGATATAATTTAATATGTCATTTTATAATTAAATATTCACAAATGTTACATAAAGGGTCTGATATCTTTGTATTTAATTTATTTACAATCGCGACAAACATTCCACTTGTTTTATAATTATAGGGTTCTACCATTATTACTGACCAGTTTCTTTATTTCGGTTTGAAAGTCTAGCATTTCTAGGACAAGTCGGATTGAAGATCTCTTGGAAAAAATGTTTACTATTTTTCAATAAATTTTTATTCTTTTTCGCATTTCTGTCTTATGTTTTAGTTTTGTTTCATATTCCATGCAAACCATCTTACCTATTTACACATACTTTGATATTATAAAACTGTCTAGTTACAAAATAGAAACTTGTATGCAACGAGTTGCCAGCTTGGCTACAGAGACGAGTGGTACCGTCCCACAGCACTTTTGTGCTTTGATTATATGAGGTTTTACTCTACATGTTGAGGCAAACAATAAGGAACCCTCCAGTTATAATAAGCCTTCTGAATGGTGACGTCTGTCTGTTTGTATGTATGTCTATGTATGACTGTTGAGAATATTTAGAGATCTATCATTAAGACTTCAATTTGTAGATTCATGATTGTCTGACTAAGAAATTGATGTAAACATTGCAGTTCTTTCTTAGTTACTTGGGTCCAAAATAAGGATGATTATATGTACCCATGGCTTATGTATGATGAATTCATATGTTGTAATCGAAGCTTGTTCACTTTGTTAAGTTGCTCCTGAAGTAAATTGATAACCTGAAATCCTTACTGTAGCTAATGTGCCATTAGAGTAATTAGGAAGAATTCTGCTTTCATGTTAGAATGGTCATAAAAATTGTAATTGTTAAAGGAACGATTTATTTCTTCCATACCATTAATTTGTTTCCATCTTTTTTGCTACAATATATCATGTCCATCCCTCTTTCTCTGTTTCTTAAAGCTAGGCAAACATTGTCTTTCTTATAGTTAGACCAACATTGTCGTAGAATTAAAGCTTGCAGTTTTAATGAGATGACAATCATATTTGTCATACTTTATTCGAACACAGTTTTTACACCACCCACTTCGTAAAAGCAAACATTGGAGATAGTGGAGAATTAATGTAAATAATTACATTGAAATATTGTGCATGTCTGACGCTTTATCATTAGATTTGTATTTTGTCTGCAAATTAAGTTAGCAGCAGCAATATGCTTTGCTTCTGAGAGATGCCGACTCACTGGTTTCCTCCATAAACCAATCATATTATACATTTGATCCATATTGTTTTAGGATATTAGCATTTAGTCAAAGTGGTGCAATCCCATTAAAGATCTAGAGATGTATCCATGTTATGATCCTGTTACTGGATAGGAATATCTTAGTCATACTCAAATATTAGCGAAGATCAAAGGAAATCATAGAATATTATTATAGATGAAATGTTACTTTATCCAGTCATATATACAGACAATCTCCATGAAAAATTGGTTTGTCGAGTTGGTGAATTTCAATTTTTAGTGCCCAGCAGATGATTGATCGATTCAGGCATGTCTGGCTGTCTAATTACTTGTATATGATATTAGTTTGGTAAAGAGAAGATTTAGTGTTAGATAGTCTTGCAATGAAATACAATTAAGGCAATGCACAATGTCTAATGTCTGCTGCTGTAGCAATATTTCCCCTGTGACTATTTTATGGATGGTTTAAATTTGAAATTTATCTTTTTGATAGAGAGCTCTAGTAGAATATATTGTTCCATTTCTGTAAATACATTGCCTCTGTTGCCTGGAAACCGTTCTGGTTCAAAGGCTTGATAATAAAATGAAAATTGTATTTCTGCGATTATTTTGTGTGATTATCAATATTATATATATATATATTGATGTGATACTGGTATTGAAATCATCAAAACAACTTCCAAGGCAAGTTAGATATTTCCATTGAATTATATAGTATGCATAATTTTATACTTATATGAGGGGTGATCCAGAATTAACTGGACTGTGTCTATAAATTCCGTACTTAATGAGCTAAATTAATGACCAACACACCACATGTTCACAGACCTTTCATAGATTATCAACTTGTTTAGATTGGAATCCAAAAGTTATGGCCCTTGATGTATTCACATGACAATGCGCTCTCAGGTACTTGAGTTATCTAGAATGCAACATAAACTATACAGAATGCATGACACTATGATATCATCTATGTCACACTTGATATACTGGCCATTCCAAACCTAAATCCCAAGTTGTGGCCCTTTGTTGCATTATCTGTCTATATAAGGAGATTATTACAAGCTATTGATTTGTTAATATTATCTCCCTTTCTTTTTATCAAATTATTGCAGAAAAGGATCGGTAATGATTTCAAATCTTAATATGGCTATATATCTATCTATGCCGACATCCCCATTGAGAACAAGATATATTTGCTACATGATAGGGTTAAATGGATATATACTCGACATTATGTTTGTGGTTATTGCTTCACATTCCCTTGGCAAATATTTATTTAAATAGTTATTTGCGTTTTTTCTGCATTATTGTCAACATCAGCAGACATAGAAGATAGAATTATTCTTGTCTGAAGTCAATTATTGTTGATAGATGTATATTTGCAGTAGTTATTATAATCCTTATTTCCTGTGATACCGCGAACGTAATCTCTGTGTTTCATGCATTGTGCTTCACTGAGTTGGTCCTTCCTATGCAGTAATGTCAATCTGCAGTATGGAAAAAAGGGTTTCTCTGCAGCTACCATGGTACAGAGACGTCCAGTATATTTATAGGTTAAACCGTTTTATAGCTGATATCGCAAATGCTTACCGCTATTTTTTGTTACACAGGGACTACTTTCTCCAGGAGTATGTATAGCCTTTTGCGTTTCAAAATGAAATACTTGGGATGACTCATCAGATGAGTGTCCGCGGATTTCGCATACTATAGCAATTGGCTCTGACGAGCCCCTTGCTAAAAATGATGCTTTCTGTACATGGTGAATGCTATTTATGTAAAATATTACTAGGATATGTCCTCGCACCTGGGTTTAGCTCCACCATGTTATATAAACTGGATAATACATAACAGTTACATACGTCATTGATTTGTAAAACATGTCACTCGTCTGCGTGTTAGCCTTTATAAAGCGATCATATCAGGTGGTACACTGTACTGTGTAACAATGTGTAACTGAACTTGGATCATCTTCAAATGGCCCTGTAGACATTCTCATTGAACAAAGATTTTTAAAATAACTAATAAGAAATGTAGGGCAAAACATAATGATATTCTGAAAAGGTTTGCAGAAAGCACTGCAAACCAAAGAATATTAAATCTTCTAAGCAGTCACATAATTAATAGGCTAGGCATAACAGCAGATGGAAGCTGTTACTTTTATGCATTTGTGCATCAAATTAACCCAGAAATGTCTGCAACTGACCTGACATCAGAATGATGCACACATTTTCAGGAAAATGAAAGAATTTACATTGGCTATCTCACTACAGGACGTGAAGAAGATGACTTAAGCAATTGTCTGGCAAAGTAGAAAAACATGGCAAATGGAATATTGAAATGGCTGATGATCTCCCTCCTTCCACTGCAAGTGTTATTGAGAACCATTACTGTATGTATATGAGCAGACTTAAAAGCCGAAGTGTTCATGAAGCAACATATCTTGAAACCAACATTTTTGATAGACAAAAGATATATAAAAGTGGCATATCTGGGAGCTTCTGTTGTGAGCCCTATGATTTTTGTGTCCGTTTATCATCATTATCATATATGAAACATGGCTTGAAAATAGAACAGGAAACCCCAAGTCAATATTATCAAAATGGAAGTGGCTGAAAGTTTGTGTAAAGAGAAAATGAAGATTGTATACATCACAAATAATTAAATGGTCACAGAAAAGAGAACTGCATAATTATGCTAAATTTCAAAGCTGGAAGAATCACAAAAATGTGAAAGAAATATAAGACAAGCATACATTTCAGATAAAGTGAAAGTAGAGATTGGTTAAAATATGTGCAACAGAAACAGATAGGAATTTTTAAGGGAAAACTTTACTATTTTTACTGTTTTGTAACCTATATTGTTTTTTGGTTCACAGTCGTCTACTGAACAAAAGTCACTAAAATGTCTGGATACACAATGACCATGCATGTTTGTTTGCTGCTTTAAATATAGAAATTCTTATAAATTATGAAAGGGTGAACTGCTAATGGGACCTCTTGACAGTCACTTTTTATGCGATAAATAATTAGCCAAAAAACGTACACAATTTCTCTGACTTTTCCAGAAAAGGGTGCTATAATTGGGAACATTACGGTTTTATGATGTAATACTATAATCTATAAAAGATCTATTGTATGTCATTTACATGTTTTGATGACATTTCATGCTATAATGCCTTAATTTGATGAATAAGGGTGAAAAGCCTTAAATGCACTCTTGTAGGAACATTATTGATTATTTACTAGTAATGTCATCTTGTTGAGTAATTGAATTTACTAATGTGAAAAACTTAATGTACCATACTTTAACTGTTATCCAAAGAAGAGGGTCAGAATTGGATTGGTTTCTAAATTAAGATGTTTTCATGTCTGAAATTTCGATTGAATTAATGAAAAATGTGAAAACACAAATGGAATTATTTTTAGAGTTGCTAAGAAATATAACTACCATATTTGTTCTGCAAGTCCCTGCAAAACCAGCAGACATAAATATTACTGTTACTGGACACAAATTTTCTTATGTCCTTCAACTGTTTGGCTGTTCTAAAGGCTTTGGGTTAGACAAGTTTATCCGTATTTGAATGTTAATTGCTTTAATTAATCTGTTTAGATCTAAACCATGTAAGTGTGGCAGAAAATACTCAAATATTTTCTCAGTTTTCCATTCTACACATTCTGCTGATTGTTTTAGTTACTGCAATGCTCAGAAGTGGGAGCCTATCACAACCTGCCCTCTTCCACCCTGTGCTTTTCTACAAATTACAAAATACTAGATCAAGTTGCTCACCTTTAGCTTGTGAGAACTGGAGACCCCGGATGCCGGTAGATCCAAAACAGTTGTAGCTTCAAGTCTTTACAAAACAAAATACCTCACAAAATTTAAGAACAAAACTGTCAACTTCATGTTTTGTTGAGAAAAACGGCGACAGTACTATGAAACTTTTGAAATTTTGTTTTACTACTATTTGTTATGAAATACCATTAAGATTGTACGCATCAAAATGATCTCTTTACTTGTGTGGCTATTTGTACAAGTTGTAATATAGACAACAATTCCAATGTATTATTGCATTTACTACACATAACATCTTATATGCCTGTATAGTTGTGTGCTGGCAGGTGAAATCTGGTTTGAAAGTCAGTGGATTCTTTGCATTCCATCTCATACACACTGATATATCTCATTCACTCAAGTATATTCCATGATGAAATTGTACTGTTGTAATTTTTAATGATTATGGCTTTAAAAATATGTTGCCTTGAAGGTTATGATTGTAATAAATCATCTTATGGCATAGAAAATATTCTGGTTGATAGTTAAGCATGTAGCGCTGTGGTTCTTCATACTAGTTTTCTTTTTGTTTCTAACGCTGGTTTTGTATAAAGGGTTTAGTCCGCTAGGCATAACTATGAGAGAAAGTGACCTAGTTTTGAGAAACTAATATGCAATTTCTGTTCTGTATTAAGTAGTACCTGTTTTTGCTTACCAAAAGTTGTTTCCCTTGCTGTACCTGTTTTTTTTTCATTTTCAATGTCTCTCTTCTTGAGTTAGTTCCCTTTGTTGTGTTGTTATTTGCTTCTGCCATTCATGCCCCTGTGCTCCATTATGGCTTACTTGTAGGTAACCATGGCACATGCACCTGTGGTGGATTATGGCTTATTTGTATGTAACCATGGCACATGCCCCTGTGCTCCATTATGGCTTATTTGTATGTAACCATAGCACATGCCCCTGTGCTCCATTATGGCTTATTTGTATGTAACCATGGCACATACCCCTGTGCTCCATTATGGCTTATTTGTATGTAACCACGGCACATGCCCCTGTGCTCCATTATGGCTTATTTGTATGTAACCACGGCACATGCCCCTGTGCTCCTTTATGGCTTATTTGTATGTAACCACGGCACATACCCCTGTGCTCCATTATGGCTTATTTGTATGTAACCACGGCACATACCCCTGTGCTCCATTATGGCTTATTTGTATGTAACCATGGCACATGCCCCTGTGCTCCATTATGGCTTATTTGTATGTAACCACGGCACATGCCCCTGTGCTCCATTATGGCTTATTTGTATGTAACCACGGCACATGCCCCTGTGCTCCATTATGGCTTATTTGTATGTAACCACGGCACATGCCCCTGTGCTCCATTATGGCTTATTTGTATGTAACCACGGCACATGCCCCTGTGCTCCTTTATGGCTTATTTGTATGTAACCACGGCACATACCCCTGTGCTCCATTATGGCTTATTTGTATGTAACCACGGCACATACCCCTGTGCTCCATTATGGTTTATTTGTATGTAACCATGACACATGTCCCTGTGCTCTAATGAGATATTTTTTGATGAAACTAACCAATGAATGATTATGCATGTTTTTTTATTCAATCATCATTGATAAATCTCTGTCTAGACCAATGCATGTACTAAGTTAGCTGATAACTGAAGATAAGTCAGTGAAACATGGGGGTAGCATGCCTTGAGAGAACATGTACTGCCAATGCATGCATGATAATTGTAGTCTTGATGACTCTGTCTGATAATATTATCAATCTGATACATTATTCTCTTGATTAGTCTGCCTTTATACTTGTTTGTACAACGTTTTAATGCAGATATAATGTCTTGTCTGTAAAATTTATTTGTTTGTGAATCCTGTTTTTGTGTACTTGTGTGGGTTAAACCATCTCTCTCTCTCTCTCTCTTGGAGAAATTAGTTTGCTGCTTTGTTATGATTGTGTCATTATGCAATTAGTCTCATTTGTATCATCTTGATATACGAGGGGTGAAAGTAGTAGGCTTGTCATTGATTCAGATTTTTGCATATTGACAATATTGATATACATCAAAAGACAAATTGGCGATATATTGATATATCGATTGCATTTTTTAAATTCCTTGAACAGACTATAAACTCCTATTTTTCAGTATGTTATTGTGTGTATGCCCTACATAATTAAATGTTCAGCTTGTATTTTAATGATAACAAGGCATTGTAAGTAATAAATACATAATTTTGACTTCACAGTATCATATCATATTTACGACGTTTGGAATGCACTATTTTAACAAGCATCCGACCTTGGAGTACGTTACGCTATTTTGGCACAATTTTAGACTGTATCCATTATCCAGTGTTTTCCCGCCATAATATATATAAATATTGATATTTGTAAGTGTGTATCGAATATCGATTGACAGAAGAATTGTTGATGTATCAATATCGATTGTATCATTGACAGCCCTAGAAACGTTCGTCTATCTGCATATAAATGAAGATGTTTGCTCTCACTGCTCTTTGTGATCATGTATGTTAAAGTACAAATTCTTACTTAATTGTTATGTACAAAGCTGGTTTAAAATCTGAATTTAAGCTGTAGATTTGTTTATATATCTAAAGACTGGTTCCTGTATGTAGGTTACTCTAAGGATTTGATGTAAACCCTTCTACACTCCTAGTTCTTTGGGTCAAATGGAGGAGTTTTGATGGAATGTACTGTGTATTTTGCAAGTACGTTAATTTTCCAATTTCCTTGTGTGCTGAAGAGTATGATGGAGATATTGCATTTAAACAAGTCATTACTGTGGCAGACATAGTCTTAATTAAGCAATTTCTTACACCTAATGAACTGCTTTTGTACCAGAGTCGTTGAAGAAACTGACAGAGGTGTATATAACAATGTCACGTCCTGAACATTGATGGTTTGAGTTTTGTATTGAATACAATGGCCTCCTCATGTGCACATCTTTCTTTAACAGGAAATCATCAGAATTGTGTCTAAGTAAGCTTCGTAGGATTCTTTCTCCATACTAAAATGCATTCTATCTGTACACTGTATGGTGACACTATTTCATCATTGTTTGAGACACTAAAGAGTGTATGTGTTGAAAACTGCTTATTATTCTACCTGAAATCCGTGGCATTCAAAATACTTGAATCAAAATCAATAAACATCAGCTACTTTAAACACTTCGGCATTCCATAAATTTCTACATGTTATCTCACAGTTGAGTTGTCTGATATTGTAAGTTCCAGTTAAGTATTTTGTTTTCTGAATTCGATTCTTGGATCCATTTGATTTCCAGCTGTTTCAGTGCTTGTGTTAATGTGCTGGTGTTGCAAACATGTTTGTCTAACTCAGTAGCCATTGAAGTGATGGTGGGTGGAAATGAAATGCTCACTAATCTAGTAAGCTGTGATGACCTGACTGTTACAGCTACCATTCCATTGTTGTAAATAAATGATTCTTAATGCTTGTTCAGGCTGGTCTGATTAGCACAGATTATTGAGCACTGGGTTGTCTGGGTTCGATTCCCAGGAAGGGCAGGTCTCACCCTCTGACATTTGGCTATGGACATTTGGCCTTCATCTCTGATACATGTGGAGAAGTTTTCAGATTCTTGTGGAAGGGCAAGTTTGTGCTGGCTGATTATTAATGGCCGGAACCCAGGTTAGGTCAACTGACTGCGATGTATATCTGGTGGACTGACTGCCATTTATATCTGATCAACTGACAACTGACTGCCATGTATATCTGGTCAACTAACCGCCATGTATAACTGGTCAACTGACTGCCATGTATATCTGGTCAACTGACCGCCATGTATAACTGGCCAACTGACTGCCATGTATATCTGGTCAACTGACCGCCATGTATAACTGGTCAACTGACTGCCATGTATATCTGGTCAACTGACTGCCATGTATACCTGGTCAACTGACCGCCATGTATATCTGGTCAACTGACTGCCATGTATAACTGGTCAACTGACCGCCATGTATATCTGGTCAACTGACTGCCATGTATAACTGGTCAACTGACTGCCATGTATAACTGGTCAACTGACTGCCATGTATAGCTGGTCGACTGACTGCCATGTATATCTGGTCAACTGACTGCCATGTATAGCTGGTCGACTGACTGCCATGTATAACTGGTCAACTGACTGCCATGTATAGCTGGTCAACTGACTGCCATGTATAACTGGTCGACTGACTGCCATGTATAGCTGGTTGACTGACTGCCATGTATATCTGGTCAACTGACTGCCATGTATAGCTGGTCGACTGACTGCCATGTATAACTGGTCAACTGACTGCCATGTATAGCTGGTCGACTGACTGCCATGTATAACTGGTCGACTGACTGCCATGTATAGCTGGTCGACTGACTGCCATGTATAACTGGTCGACTGACTGCCATGTATAGCTGGTCGACTGACGGCCATGTATAACTGGTCAACTGACTGCCATGTATAGCTGGTCAACTGACTGCCATGTATAGCTGGTCGACTGACTGCCATGTATAGCTGGTCGACTGACTGCCATCAGTGCCATGTATAACTGGTCAACTGACTGCCATGTATAGCTGGTCAACTGACTGCCATGTATAGCTGGTCGACTGACTGCCATGTATAGCTGGTCGACTGACTGCCATCAGTGCCATGTATAGCTGGTCGACTGACTGCCATGTATAGCTGGTCGACTGACTGCCATCAGTGCCATGTATAGCTGGTCAACTGACTGCCATGTATAGCTGGTCAACTGACTGCCATGTATAGCTGGTCGACTGACTGCCATGAATGATTAGTCGAGACTGCCATGTATGAAGGAAAAAGTGTTGAAAAATTGTGTAAATCCCAAATAAAAATGCATAAAACAAAAGCTTGTTTAATCCACATGGATACTAACTACTGGGTTCTGCTGACTGGTCTATATAACTGCAGAGGATTGGGAAGTTGAGGTGTCTGAGTGCTCGGTTGTTCCATGGTAGAGATTTTGTCTAGGGTGTGGGTGGTGAAAGGTTTAATCCCACTCCATTATCTACTAGAATCATTAAACTGATACTGTTAACTCCCTGACCTACACTGGACATTATATGGGTAGTGCTGAGACTGGTCCACTTGTTGTCAGATTATTGTGACTAGATGATACCACATGTTTATGGTTTGCTATTACTTAGTGTTAGAACCATATCTGCTTCCACATGACTGAAAGTTTGTTGGATGGCCATAAAACCTAACACACACATGTCTTAAGTCAAGGCTTTCTGTACCTTGTAATAAACTTGGTAGTATCGCATAAACGTATGAGAAGGTTTTGTAGACAAATCCATGTGCTTTGATTTGTATCAAGTTGTTTGTTATTATTCCACTTAAACGGTCATATTTACATCCAAAGACCCCCTTCAACAAATAGATCATGCATTTATGTGTAAGGCATTTGAAAGTAAGACATTGGGCCATTTATAATGTTTAACTTGGGATCATGAAAAAGCTGTCCTTCTTTCAGTGCCCGTAGTCTAGGGTATTCCCAGGTTTTGAATATGGGTGCTTTTCTGATAGATTTCATTGTTCTTCACATTTGCAACAAATAACAAATGATTAATATGGTTGGACTATTTTCTGTTGCAGTGTCCCAGTCTGAATTTGACAAATATAACCTTGTCAGAAATGTCATTATCTTCTTTACTACATCGTGTGTTCACCTTGTTGTCATTGGTCTCCATAAATACAAGTTTTTGTGTTTTGGATGTTCCACTTTATTTGAACTCTTCATCTGTGACTTGTTCTCTTATTTTGGTTTTCTAAGTGTTTGTGCAGGTGCAAATTAAATTTGGTGTAAAATTAATCTCTCAGATTTTTAATTATCTTGATGATAGAACGTAGTTACTATACAAATATTGTCTTGTAAGTCTGACTTGAGCGATTTCGTATGCATTTCTGGCAAAAAATACAATTTTCTGAAATATTTCTGGACGGTGCAGCTTGCATGACAAGACTGTTAACACCACTGGCTGACTTGAAAGGTTTAATGTCTACTTCAATCACAATTATTTGTTAGATAGTGTTGTGCTAGTAATCTACATGATGCCTGAGTTGCTTCCCTTACATACTGTAGACCGAGACAGATTCTGTCATTGATCTGGAAACTGCAGTATAATAAGCTGCAACGTATTTTTGTCTGCACTGTAAATACAGGACATATTATTGGTGTGGTCTGTGATGGATCACAGCTGCAGATTGTATGGACTAAATTACATTGGACCCTGTATGCACTGACACCAACTGCACAAAACATGGAATCCTCTTGTTTTACTTACAGTTGCTTCATGTATGTAGTAGACTTGGTATAGTATTAGGTGCAATTTAAGCACCTTCTGATATTGCCCTGGGCTTTACTGAAGGTTGTTGTATTGCAATGAGTGGCAATGTTGGTATACTTAGATGTTTCTTGATTTGTACATTTGGCTCAACCACTCAGCTTGGTAGATAGAGCCTGTGACAGCCATTCTAGACATAATAAATTGGAATCAAGGATAAGATGTATGCTCTTTGTGGTGGCTTGAAAAAGAAAATATGTCTTAAGTCATTTCTGGTCTGCAAAATTCCAATACTGTTGACGAACAGCTGTTAAAAGGTAACCATTTTACAACTGCATTGATCGACTCTAGATATAGGACATAAATGTTTCATTTGCCTTTTGAACCAGTCTAGACTCTTATTCTTTAACATATCCCACTTGTTGGAAGCCAGGAACTAGTAAAATAGATTTTGGCAAACATAGAAGTTTCCTTGTTTACATTAAATACTCAACAATATCATTTTGTTTTACCATTTTGGACAACTATGTCTTGCATTGGTCTCAAGATTGTTTGCTCTCCCTTAACTTCCTTTATTCATATTTAACAGCCGATAATCTTTGTAGAGTTTGTCAAATTGATTTGTCGTCTATTGTTCTTACATGTGTAACAGACATTGATGTGTGTGAAAACATTAACATTGATTAGTTGCATGTAAATCATGTTGTGTAGACACGACTTGTCTGACATATGTAATATTGGATAATAATGTAAGCTGGCATGAATCTAGGACAATTTGAGTCCCTTTAATACAAACTTCTGTGCATAAAAGGCAGGAATTGTACACAGTACATGGTATTCAAGAAATTCGCTTGTTAATGTATTGCTGTCTTGTTTATGCAGTAAGATCTTATGTGACAAAAAATCTGAGACAGCCTTGAGTTATTGAAGCTGTCTAGAGAAAATCCTTTTAACCAAGTGCATATATCCTGTTCTGTTTATTGTGTATTCTGTCGGGGTTTTGTTTGTATTTTACATACCAGTCTACTGACAAGCTTCTTGTGCTCAGATTTTGAATGAAATACATATTAACGATTGATTGGTTAATGGTTTGCCGTGTTTGTCCAGGGATTGTCACTACCTTGTTGTATGGTATTGTCTCCTTCAACAATACAACTTTACTTTCAACATGTAAAAGATAAAGATTCTTTATTTCGAAAGATTTAAGGCTTTGGTTTACCCAGGTAGATGTACCATGCAATATTTAAACAAAAATAGTTCAAACTTGATTGCCCTTTTTCAAAGATTTTCAGTTAAATGTGGTGGTCAGTTGACATTACCCGTTGTCCTGGAATTAATTAGTACCAATACTAACCTGCGCTTTAACGAGCAGCTGAAACTGTCCACATGAGTCAGAATTGAAGAACAAAGGACTGTTGCCAAATGTCAGGGAAGGTTATAATGACCTGATCTGCCTAGGAATCAAACGCAGACCTCCTGGAAGACAGTGGCATTCTAACGAATGAACTAACCAGATGGGGGATTACATGCAATAGAACTGATAATTTTAACTTGATGAGGGTTATAAATTAATGCTTATTCCATATTTAATCATGAAGTCTAAAAACACTTTCCTTCAACTTCAAGATTGAAGTTTATTTTAAGGACTTTGTTTGCCCAATGTCAGAGTTGCAGGTTTTCTGTCCTGTTGCTAACTCTTCATGCTTCATTGTTATAAATACTGTACTGTGTTGTTCTTAAACCCTTCTCAACCTCCTCCCTGTTCGGTGGTTTTTGGTCCAGCTCCTCAATCTTCCTTTGGTATTGTGCCCTTCAGGGATCTGGATTGGGACTCCCTATTTTTAAAATGAGGAATTCCCAGTAATTACTTTTTCACATTTCAAATGTTTATATTTAATTATTTCAGAATTAAGGCCATTGTCTACCTCTAGTATGAAGTTTCCTTAATGTGTTTGTTTATCATATATTGTTGGTATACTACCAGTGCCCTGATAATGATGTTTATATCCAGTATGATTTGTTATATTCATATGAATCAGAATGATTTATGTTATAAGGACCATGCAAGTATAACAACCATAGTTTATAATTTAGTGCACTAAAAACGTGTTTTACACAAATTAAAAAAAAAACATCATGCAGGTTTTGATGCATTATAAATGATGTTCACATTCTCTCATGTCAAGGATTGCATTTATTGTGTATCTTATAATCCTCAGTATGTTTACTTACGTAGCTTTGAATAACTACTCAGGTGGGCAATCCAAACCCTCTCGATGTTCTTATTGCTTTATGGGTGCTCTGGTTTCTGAAAATACTTGCTTGAGACTTACTGTAGATAGTCCAGACATGTTTCTGCATCACACCTGGATAATAAAACACTGGATCACAAATAACATCTGGTCTTTATCCCTAGTATGAACTTGGCTCACTGGTTGTGTAAAAATGCCTGGAACTTTAAATATTTTCAAGATTACTATGGAACATATTTCAGATAAGATGTATTGTGTGTTTTTTAAAGCCCTGAATGTAGACTGGTAAGTTACTTTGTTGGTGGCAACTGAACATGTTGCTTGGTGTACATTAAACATTTTTGATTAAGTATTTCTCTAGCACATGTTTGGTGGCACGAACATGAATATCTGGCGTTCTTTCTTTGGCACTGCATTGGTAAGACGTACGGAAACGATGTCTAATTCTATAATGGTTATGCAATGCTGTGATACCTTGTCGTAGACATGTGACAATATACCATACCCAATCGCATTAACCTGACTTGGGAGCAACTAGTCCTTGTCCTACCTTTGTAATATGCATGAGGTAGCAACCAGTACCATATTTAATGACTGGTATGTCATGTCTGGGGATCAAACAGTCGACCTCTCTTTCCTATCTCTTCTCTTGAATCATGGTTTGAATAATCAAGTACTCCAATGTGACTTCAGCTGCACATGAATTTGTATCCATTAATTTTCTTATGAAATGTTAATGATTTTTCCTTGGATAAAGGTATTTCAGCCTGTATAATATGAGTTAAACACTTAAATATCTTTCCAAGTTTGAAAGGTCAATCATAAAATATGGTATATATTGTATTAACAAATGTATGTCAGAATTTTAGTGAGTTAAGGGTTGGAAATTTATACTTTATGATAAAGTGTTGAGTCATAGTTAGTGTAGAATACTATCATCATTTACATGATGTCTATTGGTGAGTAATTTGCTAAACATGTTGCCATTGGCTGTTTTCATGTTAATGTAACAGAACTATGGAATGCTTGTATTTTTTAGCTCTCCTGAAGTGCTCTTAGGTGAGCTATTAGGCTCATTGGCCATCCATCCATTGTCTGTCCTTGATTGTTTACACTCTAGCATCCATGTTTCTTGAGCAATCCTAACCAATACAGTGAATATAGTGATCAGTTTACATCCCTGTTCAATTTTGGGCCAAATCAGTCCTTTAGATCAAGAGTTGTGGCCCTTTATTTATCAACTACTGCCATTTACAACTATTTTTCACTCTACCTCCTTCATTTCTCCACCCAATTCTAATTATGTTTCTACAGAATGTGTGTACTTGTAACAACTTGGTCATGATTGATTTCGGGCCAGATCAGACTGGCAGGTATGAAGTTATGTACCCTTGAATGTCCAAAATGCAGTATTTCACTATATTAACAGTTTCATTGATTGTGTTTACAGTTTAACAAAACAAAATAATAAATAAATATTTCCCATGTAGTGAACAAAATGGCCTCAAAAACGCACGACAACGGAGAAAATACATGAAATACTGTGCGCAGATAAGATGTGTTTGAACAGTCACATAGAAACTGAACACTGTTGTATCAGTACATCATTTTACAATAAAAAATAATGAATTAATGATTTGCGTTTCTTTTGCCCCTTGCTGTGAGCACTTTCAGTGCTTTGATTAAATCTGACTTGTACTTTTCCTACTTTACTGCATGTCAACGTACTTTATGTCTGCCCCTCATACAATTGCATATTGAACACTTCCTTGGAGAAAGGAAGTACAAACTGTTTATTGACTCTCTCTGGAATAGTTGTGAAGAACATTTTTTTTTAAACCAGTTCCGTCTGTCTGGCTCCACAATTTCACGAGGACAATTGTCACATAATCTGTCATCAGTGTTTTCTGAAAACTTTATTGTATGCCCACATGTACATTTCTAAGAAGCAAAGTCATGTTGTTTTTACTCATGGCAGTCAGCACTTACACTTATTTGTTTCATAATAAAAGTAGCCTTGGTAATATTGCACAACTTTACAGAATGGTTGACTGTGGGCAGTAGATTTTGGGATCACTTGGTTGAAGTTCAAGGTCACATTGCCTTTGAGACTGAAAAATGGTGTCTGATCCATATTTACAGGATGCCATGGCGTACTGTCATTATACTTTATAGAATGATTGCCAGTGGTCAGAACATGACTCCTATGATTTTAAGGGCGAGTGGGTTGAAGGTCAGGGTCAATTTCCCTTCAGTAATGGAGAATATGTGGACCTTCAAGGGATGATTACTTGTGGTCAGTAGACTCCTATTGCTTTTGGGGTCACTAGCTCAAGAGTCAAGGTCACAGTGACCTTCCAGAAATGTGTATGTACATTTAAGACTGACTGCTTGCTCTCATTCGAGTGCATTAAATGATTTGGGTTTTCACATAGTTCATGTGGTTATCCAATTGTTCCTTGATTGAAATCATCATGTGGTTATCCAATTGTTCCTTGATTGAAATCATAAGCAATCAAGGTCCATTTATGTTCATGACTTCAGGTTTCAAATATTGCTATTAAAAGACTCTTAATGAATGATGTCTGGTGTATAAATTTCATGATTTCTGGATTTGTATTACACTGCATATGGATTGTCTTGTTGAAATTTTGTCTGCTTGATGTCGTTGTTTGCAACATAAGGTGATAAAACGCTTCTTTCACAAAATTTCTAATTAATTTATATGCGTGTTAGCTGTTCGTGTTTTTGTCAAGGCAATCTGTAAAATGATTTACACAGGCTATTAATTATAAGTGTTTTTATGTATATTTTTGTTTATATGCACATAATTTAGTTATTAAACAAACATAGATATATATGCACTTGATAAACATGGCTAGACAAACCTGCATTTTTGTCGCATATTTCAAAGCATCAAAATGACACATGATTCTCCCATTCTCGGCAATAAACCTGTTAGATAAAATATTAATTAAGGCTTATCATATCAGGAAGATAAATTTGTTAACTCTTAACATGGCTGTCTGGATTTCTTGTTTTTGTCTGAAATTTGTCTCATTGTGTTTGTCATGTAATTTAAAATTTATCTTATGTGCCTTACTCAGATCTGTGCTGAAAATGTAAGGAAATCTTAATATGGCTATACTTTAGTCCTAAAAGCTGATGATATGCATATTAGGTGGGTACTGGTCGTGAATTTTAGGCATCAAGTTTATTCTCATCTATTGGCTCACCTGAGCAATAAGTGCTTCATGGAAAGCTTTTAGGATTGTTGGATGTGCATCATATGTCTGTCTGCCGTCCACAATTTGTTTGTTCACACTCTCACTTTTCTCATGCAATCTATATCAAACTTGGACATAGTTTGTGTGGCCATAAGATTTCAAAGGAGTACAATTCTAGGTCATCTTGGGTGAAAATCTAGGTCACTAGGTCAAGTCATAGGAAAACTTTGTTTACTTTCTAGTGATCACAATTTTGACCCTACCTGACCAGCACGCAACTTGGTCAGACTATTTGCATTTGTAATAGCTGTTTCAAGATTGATTCAGGGTCATTTGGGGGGGGGGGAACTAGGTCATTAGGTCAAATCATAGAAAAACCTTGCTAACACTAGATGTCACACTTTTTGACAAGTCTTAAAGAAAGTTGGTAAAATATTTATCTCTATAAAGTTTCAAAAATTAGGGCACTAAGCTCAAACCTTGTTAACACTCTATATGTCACAAGTTTGGCCTAATCTTACTGAAACCCGGTCAGAATGTTCATCTTGGTAAAATCTACGTCAAGATTGGTACTGTACCATCTGGGGTCAGAACAAGGTCACTAGGTCAAATCATAGAAACACTTTGTTCACATCTTGACCTTGAGGTTACAATTTTAACCCAACCTTAATAAAACATGATCTAAATGTTTGTCTTTATAATATCTAGGTCAAGCTTGATTCTGGGTCAATTTGGGTCTAACACTAGGTCATTAGGTCAAATCATAAAAAAATTGTTTACTTTCTAGTGGTCAGGGATTTGGCCAAATCTGAATGAATGCTGGTCAGAATGTTTGTGTTAATGAATCACATGTCAGAATTAATACTGTGTCATCTTGAGTCAAACACTATGTTACTGGGTCAATCATAGAAACACCTTGTAATTATACTATAGAGGTCACAATTTTTACCTGATCTTATTGAAAACATGGTCAGAATGTCTGCCTTTATAAATCTAGGTGAAGTTCGATTCTTGGTCATCTGCAGTCAAAACTAGGTCACTAGGTCATGACTGTCATATTTCCACTAGTACTCTGGTGAGCGACCCAAGGGTCATCATGGCTCTCTACTATTTCTCACATTGTAACATCAAACTCCTTTAGTTAGCTGTTTGTTGAAAGTAGGTTGAAATGCTAGTTTGTACTTCAAGGACAGCATGTTTCAATATAGGACCACCCCAGTGAATACATAGATGAGGAAACAACAACCATTGTTTGACATATGAGTTCAAATTGAGTAAATATTTCCCTCCAAATGTTCACAGAATGTTAATTCTAAGACCTGTAAATCATCATATTCATCTCATTGTATTAACAATATCTTCAATAAATATCATCAACAAAACAATTTCCAGTGACTTGCCCTTTGTATCTCCTGTAATGCATTACAACAAAAAAACATAAGAGCAGAATTCATCTCTTACAACTCAAAGATCTGTGTGTAAAGCTTTTGATCCATCATTAGCAGATTCAGTTACCACTTAGTACTGTAACCATGACCAATTTCATGCTTGCAATGACCTTAAATAAACCCTAGCTAGCAAGGGAGGTATTTTCTAGGCATGGCTGTTTAAGTCCAGACATAATTTTATGTAATGATGAACTTTATGTTACCCCAGAAGTAATTTTCTCAATTACTCCTCATCACCAATATTGGAGTCTTCCTTGTCGATAAAAAACGCAAGTTGCCCTAAAAATAGCTCTCCATGACCGACTATGCCTTGGGTCAAAGGTAAAAGTTGACAGGGAGGTTAGTAAGACCAGCCAGTATGGTGCTCCTCATGTAATATTGTCTCATTTCCCATAGCTATTCTCTATTACACATAGACATTCATAAACAAGAAAGCATCACCATGCTGAGGTCAATCAAGGTTGCAAGTCTGGTGAACTTTGTATGACCTTTTATTTATACACCAAATCTTGTACAATGTATATAACATAGAAATGAAGTGGTGGAGTTGATGGATGACTATTTGTGTCAATATATTATGTGTGATCCTACAAGAATCAGTTCAGGCCTCTCTGAACTTGTGACTTAAAGTTATATTGAAATGAACACCGTACATTTAACCTTTAAATAGACTGGTGAATTTATAATTTGAATACACGAAGCTTAGTCAGGTTAGTACTGACCATATCTTTATCTGTTGAAAATATTTTTACTATCACTTTTGAATTAATGGACCACACTTTATATTGTGATTTATGCCATAGAAAGTTTCCTGGTGGCACTAGAATTGTAGATTCTGTAGGGTCTCCTGTATATGAGCTGGGACAACTTGTGTTGATTGAAACAAACTGGGCTGCTTTGACATTTGTTGTATCAGACATCCATTAAATATTATGAATACACTCCATTACTGAAAAATTTACTGACCTATCCCAACTGAAGTTTATTACAGTTTAATAAAAGCAAAGTTCAGCCTGAGAGATCCAATGATCATTGTCTGGAGACTAGGTTGGAGACAGGATGGCCAGCATAGACCACAGAAGTTTCTTATCACCAAGGCATCACCATTCACAAGCATAGTTTCTGCATTTATCCTGCATGTTGACGATGAGTCATATGTAATATGATTGCAGTCTGATTCCTTTAGAGACAGCAACAAACTTTTGAAATTGCATGTTCCAGCCATAACCTAAGACCAATCTATCAAAACCAATGGCCTGCCACTGTATTTTCCTTGGAGAAAATCATTACAGGCCAAATTATCTTGGCGTAGAATGAAAACTCTACTTCATCAAAAGGTTTTAGTAAAACAAATGGCATGTTTATGGAATAAATTTTGTCACATGTTACACCAAATAAGAAAATATCGAGCAGACAACAAAAACTAATTATATTTCTTACGGTAAATCTGGGTATTCTCATAGGAATTTCAATGAAGACACATTACAGATAGGCCTGATGGTATGTTGATGACAGTAAAACTATGTTCTCGGATATTATCCTTCCTTTGAATTTTCTAGTGCTCTCTTAAAGTCCCAAAACCAACCACCTAGCGAGCCGAAAATAATTGAGTATGTAGCATTAAATACATTAACACTCAGAAATTACGTAATGCTTTTCATTGAAAAGCACTTGTAATTTACAATCAATTATAGAATTTAGTGTGATTCTGGCAAAATCATGCTTCGGGGGTGTAATTATGCATATTGTAGTGTTTTTGAATGATACCCCGAAATAACCTGAAGTGAGCAGATCAGAAAGCTTTTGAATGGGCTTCGATGCTTTAAAGTATTTATATATATCGCACCCCTTGCAGTTGCGATGTATTTCGGAAGTACTGTAAAACTAGAAACCATTATGTGCTGTTCAAACAAGAGGTTTTCAAAAATTGGTATCTTGCTGTTGAAGTAATAGCGGCAAAAATCTGGCTTTCATTGTAAATTGTATGTATATTGATGTAATTTTGCAAATTATGGCAGCCACAATGATTTCGGTGTTGTGAAAAGAGCAAACATTGTATTGACAAGGTTTACAACTTACATTTTATGCAAACTAAATCGAACAATGTCAACTTCTTAAAAAGCTAGTCGGCTGTCTAGTTAGCAGCAAATAGGTACATTTGTCAAAGGTCGGTAAATAGAAGCTATGTCAGGATTCTTATTTTAATATTAGTTTTACTTAGTGTTAAAGACATATAACCTGACTTTGTACCATATTTTGATACCATTTCAGCTTTTTAGCTATGTCAGGATATTTGATTATAGCATTATTTTTACTGGTTTAAAAGACACGTAACATGACTTTGTACCATATATTTGACTGACTTTGTAATACTTTCATCTGCCTTTCCTAGACATTGGGTGACTTTGCTTGACTATGATGTGTTAACCGTCCAAGACTGGTTCAGCTAAATGTAAGATTGTTGGCATTTTTCTGCCCAAAATTATTGAGATCCCATCCAAAATAGGTCTTACGGCGTGGAGTTCTGAGTGATACGCACCCGAGCACCTCAGTCTTTTTCGGAGATTTCCTTGAAAAATATCGAAATCCATGCTGCCGAGTCAGCCCTGAATAATATAGGTCCAGCGGAACTTGTTTTTTGTTTGTTTATGGATGGTCTCAATGGTTATCACTGTACCTTTATGGGCAGCGATGTCCTTCAAAAATCATGCAATGTTCAGGGGTTTCACTAGTTGCTGAATCTTAAGCATCATTTTGATAATTTTTGACCATATTTTACCATTTTATAACCAAATTACCTTTAATTTAGAGGAAAATTGACCCTTGGGCCAGAATCCTGAGGGTCAATATATGGCATTTTAGAAATTCCTGTGGTCAAAGGGTCAACTCTAGGTTCAAATGGAGCCCCTGATGTTTTAGAAAAGTGGTCAGTAAGTTTGTACACATGTAAAAAATAAATAACGGAACAGGTAACTAAAAAGAAAAAGTTAAAAAAAATTGTGCGTTTTCATTGAACACAAGTAGATCGTACATCAATCATTTTTGTTAAAATCTTTGATTTGTCTCCTATCCCTGGATAACTTTTCACTAAATGAATCATTACAGAAATTCTTTGAATTTGAGAGAAAATCAATTACACACAAAATTCAACAGATTGTTGAGACCAAAACACACACACACCGCACTATTTTAATCTTGACCAGACATGGAGGTCAAGCTCACCTGCTTAAAACCACTTAATTGTGATATTTAGCCTTGTGTAAACACACTGGTCAATAGTCAGGTAGCCAGAAAGAAGATAAACTGACCTGTGGTCACAGTGTGGATTTTTTTTGTTTTATATGGAAGTGATTTATGGTCAGTTTATAATCAGTTGAGTGACCAGTAACCCTGGTATGAACCCCAAGGTAAACTTGTCTGTAAGACCAGACTATACAAATGTGATTAACAAACATTGGCAGGTAATTGTCTGGAGTATGTTAACAGTGTGATACAGGGATAGGCAATAGTGACCAGACATCTCGCTCCACTCTCAACATACCTGGTGTACATACAGGTCCTGGCAAAAAAGTACTGAGAAGAAGTCTGCCTACTAAATACTTTGAACAGAATTTATGTTAGGATTCACTTTCCTGGGAATTGTTTTCTTTATGCAGTAAGCATCCTGATTTTTTCCTTCACTTGTTGATGGCTGTTCCTGCTGTGAAAGCCACTGACAGCTAACTGTTTGGCCAAATTGAAACTCGCCCAGTGATCTTGCTTATGGTCATAGATTTTGTAGGCTTGTCACATGATTGGATGTATTATGGAATCGCTTGTGGGAGGGGCATGGATGACTTCTTCCAAAGTTTTGATCAATCTGCACCAACTTGGTAGTAATATTTGTAGGCTTAATATCTTAACCAAGTTTTGATAACCAGTCTGCCAGTCCATAATATTGGGAGTTGTTCCTGTCCTTGAATTGCCACTTTTTAACATTTTTGTGCTTTTGTTAACTGCATTTTACTGGAGACAGAATTATAAGAAGTTCGTCGACATTGGGATCTGTCTTGGTAGGCTCTTGAAGAAGTGAAGACTGTTCTGAATTGTCTGTGTTTTCTACTATATCACTTAGAAGTGAATGTAAGGTGCTTTATTAATGAAGTTAGCCCTCTGATGAATGGCCATCTAAAACATGTATGACTGCATACTGCTGTAATTTGCATTTGTTTCTCCAATCTATTTGTATGAAATAATTTATACCTTGGATTTATGCATAGCATGTCTGAAGTTTTTTGCGCACATTATTTCATGAGTGTAGTATGCTGGCTGATTATGTATGAGAGACGTGTGCATCATTTCATTCTTTATCATTCAAATATTTGATGGCAGACAGACAGTATTGAAATATGCATGTGTCATGTGTAAGATATGAATATTGGTATACATGTGCTATTACGTAACAAGTGTGGTAGTTAGCTCTGTCGTGTGTAAATATGGCTGCAATCATTTAATCATGAGTTGGATTTATTAAGTTTTTAGTTAGGCAATTTTAAATATAAACCCTTTAAATCAATTTTGGTATTAGGATGTATTGTGTATACCGATATAAAGATAGAATAATGCATTGCCTTTGAAATGATATTTCTTCCGCTTGAACAAATCCATTCTATTCAATGAGATAAATAAAATTTTATTAATGCTCAATTTCAAGACATAATAAGCTGAGTTATTTCAGTCCATGAAGTAGAACGTCTAGGGTTTTAATAGTACATATTGATCGAATGTGCGCAATGTCGGAAACGATTTATGGATGTTTGTGAAACACATTTCTAAGCCTAATAAATTTCCCAGACACCAATATTTGCTCGTCTGCTATTTAATACATTTGTTTACAACAGATGGCTCCAGAAACAAAAACTAAATGTGTAAATTTTATTCCTTGATTCATTGAAATATATTTCCTGTCTTTCCATCTTGATATATTTTTAGATATAAACATACTGGTCCTAAGAGGACAATCCATTCTAGCATTAGTTTTTTATCAGTATTTTATTTTTAATATTCAGACACTCTAGAATTATCTCTTCCGGTATTGTTCCCTTCATGGTTTCGAGCATGTAATAAAACAATGCTCAACTTTGCATTATGCGCAATTCTTCACTTATATCTTGGTGGAGCAGCAGACATAGATGTAATTGTAATCATTCAAGGTCTCTTTGGAAATATTTAGTTGTATTTATACATGAAAATCTGTTACCATGGTATCTCATACCCCCGAAAACTGTTGAGGATGACTTTTGTTAAACTCATTGTTATATAAGTTAAAATCGTCATTAGAGTAAAAGTCATCAGCAAGGAGTTGTGTATGTTGGGATTTTAGCTCTGATTGAATCTTTGTGAACAGAGTTATGACCCTTGAATTAGTAAAATTAGCTGAGAACAATTTCCCACCAATGACTTTCATTGGGAATGATGTGTTATGATGAAACTGTATATAAAGCGAAGTAATAGGGAGACATACATAGTAAGTTCGAAATATTTGGTAAGTAGATCAGTTGAGATTGCAATCAGGGATTTTTCCACCTTTTCAAAACTGGGTCCCGGGTACCATGCAGTTGGGGGAAAATGGCATGTAACATGACAAAATTGAGTAAAACAAGTTCAAAGCATTATTGTACTGCAGTAAACATATACAGTAGTAGTTTGATTTACAAGGAAATAAAGCAAAGCGCCGTGGCCAAGTGCAGTGACTTCCAGGTTTTATCGGAGGAGTTAGTACTACCAAAAAGTGGCAATTTATGAAGTATTTTGGGAAATTTCAGCTTCAAAATTGGGGGGAAATGTACCTTTTGGCAATTGGGATGGGTCCGAAATTTGTCCCCAAAATTGACCTTGATGAAAAAAAACTTTCCTTCTAGAATGTTAACACTGCATATGCATGCAGTAATGGTATGGTATCCATTGTAGAACTATCTCTTGTATCGAGACTGATTGACAAACCATGACAGCACCTGTATGGTGGCACCTGTATCCTGTAGACACATATTTTGTTCAATACTTTGCAGACTATTAATTACCTCCCCTTACATTGTAGAAAATGATGTTGTTCAGTTGGTTTTCACACTGTGTCTTTGATTGGGCTGGCCTTTTATTTCAGAGGATGTCTCACGGACACTGAGCTTGTATATTCAATCTCACTTCTGCTGGATATAATGTGAAAATCAATGCTGGTGTCTACATCAAGGAAGATCGCCTCTCAAAATACATTAATTGTCGTCAGTGTTCAGACAGAGCAGAATTTACACTATAATTAGTAGTTTTTGTAGGATTTGTGCTTCTGTTTCTGTAAGTAAGACTTCCTAATCTGCGTTGGTGCTCATACAAACAAGAATATTTGAGTCATAACCCACTGTTGTTGTTTCTAGCTCAGTTCTGCCGTTAATTGATGATAACATTATTCTGTCTGCATGGAAACATTTTCTTAAAATATGCTGCAATTTACTGAGAAATAACAGATTCCATTATTGTGTGATTGTAGAATGCAAATTGCATTATATTTTGTCGGAGAATATTAAGTTTATGTAATAATTTTCACAATTTATAAATGTTGCTGTTTTTATTGCTGCGTTAATTTAGTTTGATTTCGAGGAAACTATGTATGCAATATGTTTTCTGTCGTCTGGAGTCGATTTATTTCTGCACAAAAATTGTCTCCTGGTTTGCATTACTTGCAGAAATTTTCAATGTGTCTGTCTTGACTTGATGTTTGATACAGATTATATGGTATACACATACAGGAAGATAAAAAAATCTCAGCAATATAATGTGTCTGGTTCTTCATAACAAACATACATAAATATATTGTTTTGTTTGTGCTACCATATTGCTTTTAATAAGCATGCCTTGTTAATTAGAGCTGTGAGAAAGGGATGTGACTTTGGTAAAATTTTGCATAATTCGAAAATTTAGCAATTTAAAGTGCATATGGAGACCCCTTTGAGAAATGAATCATTCAGTTCATGATTAATTAAAGGAGTTCATGTCCAGTTCATAAATAAGCAATGAAGAAAAATGGCACCAATTCATTGATGGTTCGTCAACATTAAGATCATGAACTATAAATAAAGTTCATGGACTGTGCTGTGCTTGAAAACTAAAACCTGAAAAGTCTCATGAATAATTGGAAAACTGAATTAAACTTTTATAATTAGTTCATTACTAACAAGATTCTGCAGTAATCATGAGTTGCTCGAGAACTTTTTGCCTCACAATTTCATTGAGCTGTATGCAATGAATAGTTCATGGGTATAAATTCTTCATTTGTTCATGAAGTATTTCATCTTGGAATTGTTTAAACAGCTCATCAATTATTCAAGAATCATACCCAATTCTGTTACAAATGAATGAGGAACTGCATATCACACACCATAAGCATTTGACAATAGTGCAAAACACATAATCATTATTCAGTAAATGATGAATACCCCCCCCCCCATCGAAGTAGAGTGCCTGTGACCTTTACCTTAGCATATATAGGTGCATCACATCAAAGGGCATAGATATTGCGAGAAAAAAACAACATGGTTTTCATTTGCAAGTCCAAAACATCCAGTTTGTAATAGCAGTCAGTAATACCAACTGTCATCTGACAATGCTATACCTAGATTTATAATTCCCTGAAATATTAATCAAGACTGCAAGGGTATGGAACTCAAGTCATGGATTATCGACACCTATGACTTTAATTTGATTTTGTGTCCATCTCTGCAATAAACTTAAAAAAACACATTTCTCCAGTTGCACCAATACTATATGTCACTTGTTTTCCCTATATTAATGGCACAGTAATTTAATTCATAACCTCATACATTCCTTATGCAGCTTTGTAAGCACTCTGTGTACAGTGTCAGGCCAGACAATGTCAGGCCGTCAGCACTGAAATTACTCTGACTGGGTTTATGTACAGTTGCACTCACCAAAACACAAATTTACTGCACTTACAATAAAAGCAGTCTGCTGCTTCAGGTTGCAGAACACTAAAACCTTAGGCATCAGGGAAATAAATTATTATATATGGCAATGTTGGGATTGTATCTGGAATCAGTGGTAAAAAAGGCAAATTATCAACTTTGATACTACAAATGTATATCAGAAATTATATCATCTGTCACAATTCCCTTCATGCAAACCATTATGTTTGAACATAGTGGAAATTTGTTTGAAATTCAGATTGAAATTTTTCAATCATTGTTTAGTCATATTTCACTGAAGTCTCATGTTATAATGCTAAATAATTCTATATATACTTGATATTTCTTGAAATGTTACTGATTATTCCATGAGAACTGTTAAGAATGTGTTCAAGAATTTCCATTGTTACTTGTTTGATCTTTTAAGTTCAATGAACTTCACTGATGTACTTTGCACAAATGTTCACAGTCTGATTTTTATTCCAGTACAAATCGTGAACAAGTCTTGATCTTGCACTAAGGAACACTTTTGAAGTTGAACCTACATCATGTTTCATCTCATTCACTCTTGATTATAATGCAATGGGTGGTTATTATGAAATAGAAAGATATGGAAAGAGCTAGGTAGTTAGAAACCTTGATAGAAAGTAAGTTTAAAGCTATGTTTTGTTCCTTCCACCTAAACCGCTGGGTTACATTGTCCACAACTAGCACAGCATATGGAAACATGAGGAAGTAATTGTAGCTAAGCTCTCCTGTTCAGAATTCCAGTGATGATAGCCCTAGAGCCGTGTTTGAAGGATAGTCAGTATAGTATTGACTGCATGTAGCTGATCGCAAGTTATTCCAATGGCATATTGTCAGAGGACTGTTCTCAATAATTGTTTGCTTTTTAAAGACATGGTTAAAGCACTATTTGAACACCCAGGAATACTGGTAACATTATTTCACTAGATGGATGTCACTGTATATAACCAATTTATTGTGCTGTTTTTGTAAAGAAGGACTCAACCACTGCAACCATGAACATATACATATAGCTGTGGCTGAGCAGTTTGCTTACACAGTGCAACCACTAGTTCTGTTTAGTGGATGAATATGCATTCCTTTTTGAACATTTTCACATGAATCATTGCAATGGGGTACAGTGCTGTGAGTCCAAAGGACCACAATCTGACAGTTCGAGAACATTAGCTTCAGGTCAACAAAGGAGGTAAAAGTTTACACATTTAACATATGAGCTCAACAGTACGATTGCCAACCTCCTCTTTAGGTGACGTCATTTCCAGAAAACGTCCCATGTGATGTCACCATATATTGACAGTAAGCAATATTTGCCCCATATGGCAATATGAAAACCAAGTGACCATATGGAGTAAATATTGTTTCCTGCTTGCAATTAGTGACATCACATGTTGATTTTCTTAGAAGACGTCACTTACAGAAGAGGTTGTAAAAGCCAAAGCAGCACTCATATTTTCTCATTGCTCTGTGACTTTGATGTACATTTAGAAATTAATCAGCTGTAATATTTTTCAACATGGATGCATAGAATACATTCTATATATAAATCAGAATTGTTGGGTCGTAGGTCAAGTCCAAACATGTTGTGTCTGAATTGATATTTGTAGTGCCTTTCTCTGGATGGCTAAGGACACACTTCACAATTTACCAGATTGATGTGTTTTGTCAAGGAAGTAAACTCATTTATACTTATTGATGTGAGGCGACAATTATAAAACTCTGAAAGGTAGTATTGAGCTGTACTTGGAAAAAAGATACGCTCATAGTGTCTGTCAGGAAATTACTGCTTAAGATGTCTGATTCTGGATGACATGCTATCAAAATGTGATGTTGCATTTCCTGTCAATATTGATACTACTGAGAAACATTAACAAGAAATAGGAAATGCAACATTGTGTCATACTTCAGTCTTTTGTCTTTGCTTATCGCCATGGCAACAGTAAGTGGTCTTGGTATGTTACCATGTTTCTTTCTTGATGGAGTGAGCTGTTACAGTCATCTTTGGGTCTTTTGACATCATTTTGTTGCTATGGTAATGTCTTATCTTTTTGTGTAATCATGGTTATTTTAAGAAGATGTTATACAATCTGAATTATGTGGTCATTTTTTGTTCTTTTTCAAGATGGTTATTATTGTAATATTATCCATTTGCCCCAACATACGTGTACCCTCGTCTCTACTAAAATTTTGAATTTTATTTTGTCTGAAAATATAAAATTCTATCCCCATGTTTTCGTTACCTTCTCACAGAAATTATAGATATTGTTGACAGTTATGATGAATCCTCTGAGTAATATTGTTGTGTAACATTGCAATGTTTCTATTTTTAGCTGTATTCTGACTGTCTTAACTTAGAGATTTATTGTCTACCTCAGCAGGCCAAATGCATGCTTGGTATCAGAGTTAATTATCAGACTTTTTGAAATAGGCAGACACTAGCAGTATTGATTTGCCCAAATAAATAATTCCATTGTGCTGGTAAAAAATACAGTCTGTCTATTCGTCTTCCATTCACAGGAAGCCATTTCAGCAGCTATGTTAGACTACAGTTGATTTGCCTTAAGGTTATACACCAGTCCTAGGTCTCGTCATGTACCTTTGGTAATATTAATCCTAGAGGATATATAGACCAATGGTGACGCCAATTCCCCAACTGAAACAGAAAAAAATGCTGATTTTTTTTTAAATTCACAAATTTCATGCTGGACAACGTTTAAAATAGGCTCCTTTCATTCAAGTCCATTACAAGGCAGCTTACACTTATGTTGTTATACATATAATAATTTGCAAACAATAGCATTTTCAAGTCCCAATTTTCTACCCTCAGACAGTAGTCAGGGCCTGGTACAAGAATAGATTAATCAGACAGTCTTCACATGAATATAAGATATTGCATGAAGTCTACCTATAAATTCTACCAGTAAAGTTTGTCTACAAATTTAATGATTTTATCTTGTGCATGCAGATAGTATAAATAACATAAAAACAAAGCAGACATAAGGTGACTTGAGGTTACATGATTAGCATATCATAGAAGATCTTATTTAACTGTTTGTTCATGGTGCAGTAATTCGGTCAGTTTATCTTTATAACGCAATTTCTGAAGGCTTTGTTGTAGTGTTTGTTTCACTAAATATAATCTGAAAAGAAAATAACATAATGGCTACTACTGTCTGTAGCTACTGATGCACATGACTTGATGGCCATGTAGTATAAAGCAACCGAAAATGTTATTTAGTTCTGTGTGTCATGTATACATGCAATTGTTTGTTTTGTCTTATGGTTGTTGACATACTCTTTGTCTGTTAAAAGTGCAGTACATTTTTATTTAGGCTTCTTGTAAGTTAAAAATAATCATGTCTGTGTCTAAGGCCATAATTGAAAAATTGTTTGGCATAACCCTACCCAAGAAAATAGCCCCTGCTCTGAATTTTTTTGAGGGGTCTGTGTGAGTATTTTTTGTTGCATATTTTTGGTTAACATTTAGGACCGTAAAAATAAAAAAATAATTACCTACCTACCCACCGAAATTTTGCTAGGTAGAGTTATACTAAACAAACGACTTTTTCAAGGATGGCCTTAAAAATTCTTGTTATAAAGGGTGATACATACTGTTATGTTGGTCTTAAATTATCCCAAATTGTTGTCTCTGCACGGTGTTACCTATATCTGCTTAACCTCTGTATGTCTTCTACCACTTTCCATACACGGTTGCATAGCATGTGCTTATGCCTGCTATTTTGGTTTAAATAATGAATATTACCTGTCACTGTGTGGATTTCTTGAGGCTCTCTTTCATCTATTATGTTTAAAATTTTATTTGCGGAAATGGAAAGTTGCATTCTTTCATATTTTGGTTAAATTGATATGTAGATTTCTATCATTACAATAAAATGATTTGTTGGGAATGAATTGGCTATAGCTCTAATGTCTTAATATTATATAGCAGCACACTGGTATTCGTTGTCTTCAATAGATTCACCAAAGTACATGAACCTGATAATGGTTTGTCTAGACAAGTTGAATGTTGACTTGAAGATTGTGGAATCTTGTAAAAATCAGATAATTGCTGGTGCAGAATTCCTAATTTTTGTCACTGTTTGGGATTCAAATGAAGTAAATTCAATATTTCATGCAATCATGTAAAAATCACAAATATGGCTCATGATGCTTGAAACTATAAAAATACATAGTTGGGAAGCCAATTTGACTATTACGTACTGGGAAGTTCTATAACATTATCATTAAGCCAGGGTCTCTTTCTGAAAGTAAAACACAATGAGCTTGTATTTTAACGTATTTGCAGTTATTTACAAATATTTCAAATATGTTTTGTCCTAAACACAATCTGCTTTATTTTTAGTATTTTGTGGTCAAAACATTAATTGGTTTTACTTTTTGTCTAATCTTACCATGATTGTTATGTGATTTTTGTGGTGCAAGGTGTGCACCTCTTGTTTGGGTTGCTTTGTGGCCAAGCTGAAGTTTTTCTGTGTTGAATGAACCCCTGTAAATTGCTATAAAGTGAACAACTAACCTAAGAAATTACACGTTTTAAGCCTGCCCAGTTAGCTCATTTAGTACGGTGCTGGGCTGTCACCCGGGAGGTTCGAGTTTGATTTCCTGGCAGGTTCAAGTTTGACTCCCAGACAGCGGGCACTTTATTTCCTCCTGTGACATTTGGCTTACAGTCATTTCCTTCCACCTCTGATTCATGTGAAGTAGTTGTATTAGCTGCTTGCAGAAGCACAAGTTAGTACTGGTTGATAATTATTTACAGAATAACTGGTTAGGTCAACTGACTGCCATGTATGGTTAAACCCAATAAAAATAAACAAGTTTGAAGACCTTTTCTGTTAACCTGTTAGCCTGGATTTCTTGCAATGAGAAAGTAAATCATAGACCAATGTCTACACTAGCATTCAGTGCTCCTGTTTAAAACACTTGTGGCTCACCTACTTTATTTTTGTAATTTGTGGTTAGGCCACACCAAACTATTTTTTTGTTCTTCAAACTGTCATTTATTAAAGCGAGCGAAAAAAATAAATCAGTATGAAGCTGAAAACTGTAGTTGCTGGCACTACCCTAAACTATGAATAAATAGCGTGTGAGCGCAACAAATTCCTTATTACTGCAGTTTCTTCTCCGTTAGTACATACAAAGAGGAATTATAAGCGATGACTATATCATATATAACTACATGTATCATGAGCTGCCCACTTCAAGAAAATTTCAATAGCGCATGAATTGTGAAATACAGGTAAAGCAGTCAACGCAAATATTTTTTCTCCTTCACAGGACATTGCGACAGGCAAAGACACATTTTTTACCTGTCGCAACAATTTTTGTCCTGTTTCAATATTCGAATATTCGGAAAAATATACTTAATAAAAACTTGATGAAAAATAGAAATAGTCGTTTGTGTGTTTATCTATTTGCCAAACCCCGATTTGTGTAAGAGAGTAATAAAGGTTGTTGTTGAAATATACGCGCTTGTAAAAGTGTCATTGTGTATATTGGGGGGGGGGGTGCTAATATAATTGTATATCGTTGGGGTGTGACGGTTTGTCTCTTTCGATAATCGTTAATTACTGGCCGTTTGTAACCGTTCGATAGTCCATAGTGTCAAATAGAAGAAAAAAGGTGTTTGATCATTAGTCATTACTAAATTGAAAATTGCGATAAACTTATGTATGTAATCGTCTGTAATTTTGTTGTTGACGAAATGTGTAAAAAGTTGGCATACTCATTTTTCACTTAGATTGTATCATCCAAATGAAAATGACTGTTTAAAAACATTTTACTCAAAGTACAACGAGTATATGCATTTTGTTTGGTTCGATTTTTAATTAAGTACTCAATATTCAAAAAAAGCGTGGCAATGCATATACTTAGAAGACAACTTTAGACAAATGCTTTTTGTCTCGACACAAAGATATTCATAAACACGAATATTGACAGTCAGGGGATGATCTATTTACTGCAATAACTTCATTCGTCATAGTCTTAACTTCCGGTGAAACGAAAGTAGAATACACGCAGCACGTAAGGAAATTTGATTTTTTAATTTTTTTGTCTAAGTTGTGACTATCGAATATTCGTTCAAAAGGCTGATCGAATATTCGAATACCTGATTTGCTATTCGTTGACATCCCTAACTATTAATTTTTCAAATTGAAAGATGAAGACAGTGTATACTCCCAAACACAAGTCAATCAAGTGCAAGAAGCAATACATGTTTCAAACAGTCGGTTACATAAAAACTAGGCCACAAATGAAACATAAACTAAACATACAGTGAGGTAAATTATATGTGAATACATGTAGTTATAGCACAGACTATGAGACATAAACCGTCAGTATATACTTGCGAAAATAATAGTATTCTGAATTTACTATAATAATTTTCATTCCTCGTAAAATACGGAGCGGGCGGCATTACGGACCGTACGGTACGGATTTTATCGTATACTAGACCCGAAAACGAAAGTGATTGCATGGTTATCACAGACATTGAGAACTGGTCTCAGTCGCTTTTAACCAATTGAGTGGAATAAAACATTCGCCAACGGAAATTTTTTCGCCCAATTTAGAAAGTCATACTTTTCGACGGGACCGCTTTTCGACTATCTGAATTTTCTTGAGCCAATTTTTGAAAATAAACGGTGCTGACTGAAATTTTTCACCGGACAATGTGTCCGACAAAAACAGAAATTTCATCGATCTGCTACAGGTCTGCAAGACAGTCTTAGAGCGACATGATAACGCGGTAGTCGTCGCTGGGAACATGTTCTTCCATTTGCGAATGATAATAAACAAACAAAAACCCGACAAGTTACATCCGGAATTCACTTTTTTTCGTACCGGGAAATTTCGACTCGGCGCAAAATATGCAGTAGGAGTGGGCAGTAAAAAACAATTCAAATCCTGATAATTTGGTGCGGGAAATCCGACGAACATGAGATCAATTTGGTGTGGCCTTACATGTCTTCTCTGTCATTGCAACATTTCTGCATGACCTAATGAGTTTGTCATAATCTCTTGCACTTGTTTAAACATCTACTGATTGAAAACCATTCCATTGTTGCATTAGGTTGTAATGTCCTATCTGTCTGTCCTATCTTAATGATTTATTTGAGCTTTTTTTGAGGATTTTCCAAGCTGCTAAGGTGTGTTATTGACTTAAATTGCTTTGTTCAATATGTACAGGTGTCAGTCCCTCTTAGTGGAGATTTATTAAACTTCTACTCAGTCTTATTTCCAATGTGTATACTTATACTGTGCTGAGATTACATTCTGTTCATGGCCCTCTGTTTGTGTACTGTATATTTCCTGTTAAACAAACCTGTCCTGTAAGATGCATTCCCACATCAATTGAGAACTCGCTGGGTTTGAAACATAGAAATCCATACTTTTCTGCTGCAGAACCATAATTTTGTGCTCTTTGTTAGTGTAAGGCAAAGAGGTAAGAAGTCTTGAATTTAGTTAACAAGTGCTCAGGTGGGCTTTTATGATCCATGACTGTCCGTCGTCCATCGTTGTGAATCGTGCGTCGTGCGTCAACATTTTCTTTAAACATTATCTACTCCTATACTACTGAATCTATTTTGTCCAAATTTCACAGGAATGATCCTTGGGTGGGCCTCTTTCAAAGTTGCATGAATCGTTCCAGTCCGCTGCATAATTAGGTCACAGAAGCTAAAATAGATTTTAAAAGTGAAATTCTTCTTGTCCAAAACCCTAAGGTCTAGAGCTTTGATACACCGAACTCCATTATAACACGATCGGGTGGGGTCCAAAGACTCACGATCGCGTTATATCCGACCGCGTTAAAATCTAATAACATATGGACCATAAAGAAGGGATACCAACTTACCCCACCAACCCAATATAGTGTTGTGCATACGACGTTTTCATAAATTTCGTATTTGTTTTAATAATTAGGTAGATGAAAATATATAAAACTTATTTATGCATTATTATTTGAAACTATTTAAAAAAAAACTCATTAATTATTTAAAACAAAGCTAAAATATGGTCATTTCCCTTTCGGAACTGCGATATTTCGGCGGCGTTTGTATTATTTGTTACCCGTGAAAATTACCCCCTGTGACACTCTCGCAAAATACATGTGAAAATTACCGATTACCGATTTAGAGTGACAATTAATTCAATAATTATATCTAATTATATTTTCGTACCTACCGTTATTCACCAGAGCAAAAGAATATTCCATCGCTTAGAACTGTTGATTGGGCCAACAATCACGCGTGAAAAATGCGATGGCCTTGAGTTTTTGTACCACGCGCGGACGTATCTATATTACATACGTCTCATATAGCATTTCACGTCAATCAAAATGTGCATTTGACAAAATCACCACCCACAACGGTTGACCTCTGAAACTAGAAGACAACGCGGCGCCATTGAACTCCGCGAGTAGAAAATTTTCCACGTGTGTCACATCAAACATTGGGCCGTCTACTTGGAACTAACAAGTCGAAACGCGGCGCCTAAATTGTCGTCAGCGAGAACATTGTTTTTGACTTGCAGCACTTCAAACATTCCGTGCCGATTTGTCCGCTTATGCCTTGACTTAAAAGGTAAACATATCGTTGAGAAACGGCGTTAAACCCGATGAAACAAACAAACAATTAAAAGGTAAACATCTGTGTGAACAGCAAGTGCTGTATTAATCATAATTAGGGCATCGGGATATCCCAAACAGGTTTGCATTGTCATTTAGTTTATTGAGGATTAACACTGCTTTGTTCCATGATTGACATGCCCTACGGTCATTCATTCAATTAAAAGAAATCTCGCCGGTTCACGATCATCTAATTGGTCAAGGTAAGGAGAATAATTGAATGTGGGCGTGTCTAGACGACTCTGCATTAGCTACACCCGTGATGTCATAGATTCAGCACAATCCAGGATCAAATTACGTTGATGTTTATGGAATGTGTTGAAAAACATAAGAAGGTGACATTTGTGTAAATATTGATGGTTAATTGGACTCTTATCATGGCCCTCTTGTGATGAAACATTATGGGCATCACATATCACATGCATGACCTTGACATTGGGGTAACATTTATTACAATGCATGACCTTGACATTGGGGTAACATTCATTACAATGTAACTGTACATTGAAAACAGATAGAATTGAATATACAACATTAACAAATTTATTATTTTTCTCCACTTTAATAGTGATTAGAGTCTGGGAGACACTTGGGTCCATGTTCTTCATTGCTAGTTGTTGTGTATAGGCCAGGGTCACACATGTCTAGTTTTTGTGTTTGTAGCCTTACTGTTCTGTATTAATGCTATTGCCTACATGCTCATAATTTTGTCTATTGGTTTGAACTAATGATTTTGGCGCTAGTCTTGATGATATTAACTAAACAGGAGAATTGCCTCATCGGCTGATAACTTTTATGACTATGTTTGACATTTCTTGAAATCCCAAGTTTCCAGCCTTTAAAGCCACGGCTATTTGTATCATACAACTTTCAAAGGAAAACAAAGAATAATTCTGTCTTTGATGCCCTTCATAAAGTTTAAAATTCGACAGATGCCTTTTTGAAAATGCAGGGAATGCATTTAGACGTATTAGTTTATGCAGAGTAAAACACAGACTTTAGCATCTACTGCCTTTGGGTAAGTGCTTACTTGTAATATTGTCTAGACATATTAAACTGTGGGGATTTTATGTGATGCAAATCCTGTCTAATAATGCCATGATAACAGACTGATTGATCAATAATGAGTAAGCTATGTGGGTGCGACTGCATTTCTGACTGCTTGTCTGTGAAACCAAATGTTTGAGAATATGTTGACATTTCTTTCACAATCCTTATTATGGTACAAATATACATTTTGTTATGTCTATACTATACTGGCCAGCAGTTTCATATTTTGAATGTTGCAATGTTCACTTTCCATGTGAATACTGTCAAGTCTTGGTAGTTTTCCATTAAGGCATACAACAACATGTTTAAGATATAGTTTGATTTCAACTTCATACGGACTTTGAACTACCATTGTAAAACTGGGTGGAGTAAATGTCAACTTAATTTTTCATCAATTTCTTTCAGTATTTTAGTTTTGAAGATTTATAGAAAATGTTTTAGCCTCTTTTAATGTGCTGTATTAGAACAATCTTGTTGAGGTCAAGGTTTTGGTTGGGGTCGTGCTAAATTATGCAAGTACTATTATTTCCTTCTTCCTTCAACTCTCTCTTGTCGGTTATGGAATATTTAGTATTCTGATAAGGTCGAAACAGAAAATTAATGGGTTCAGTGTTTTATACTTTTGTGTGTAGGGGCTGGAAGGGGCTTTTTTCTTTCAATGCAGTAGGAAGGGTTGGGTGATGTAAACAGTTAATGACACGCTATGACAATAGCACTTCAGAGTCAAGGCTATATAGTTGAGGTCAAAAGGTCAGGGATACCAAACCATGTGTGACTTTCGATTTACTGGATGTATCTGTGTGGATGCCATGGTACTTCGGGACATCTAACCCTTCCAACACCTGCCTTTGATATGATTAAAAAATTGTAAATATTAGCCATATACCGGTAGTTATAATATAGTTATAATAGAGCTTCTTTTGCAATATGCTAAATCTGGTGCTGATTTTCGGACCGAGTTGGGAAATGAGTTTCAAAATTCCACAGTATTAAATGGAGCTCTGTAGTTTGCTAATTGTTGAGTGGGGGCTCCCTCTCCTCTCAAACATTGAGTGTGCAATCAATTTCTTCCTATTATTTTAGGCATTATTATGGGGTCAGCTTATAAACCCATAGTTGACAACTGTCAAGTAAGCTAGCAAAGGGCATCAAATGCAGATGCAGCAAAAAGTTTCTTTGAACGTTCAGCATTTGAGGAGTTGGTTACCTTGGAAGTTTTTGTTCACATCATTTTAGGCATTTATGAATGGCTTATCAGTACATTGCTATCATGTAGTATTTTGTCACTTTACTATGGCATTTATAGTAATAAAAAGTTCAGATTTCATCTGTTACTGTTGAAATAGTACTCTTTTTTATCAGGCTCGTTTTCATTGTTACTATAAATGTGGTGAGTGCAAATTTCACCAACACCCAGGCGATTATAAGCATTTCATGTTTAGATACAGAAATGGAACATAAAAGGTGAAGTTTCATGTATACGATTCATTTGAAGTCATAAAGCATGGCATTTAGTCAATAGCTTACAAAAAAATTCCATGCAGACAGACTAGTGTACAATTATTGTTTTTTCTAAAGACTCAGTATTATCAAAGCTAGCATGACTGCTCTCGATTTAACATGTAATGGGTGTAAACTCCTTTAGGGACAGACTTTAAACACTCCTTGGTGTAGACATTGCTTGAAATGGGGCATTACATGTCCTGCTTTTCTGTTCATGATGCGTTAGTTTTATTACGCAGTAGTAAGTTTCAAGCACAGCACAAGGAATATAATCCATGTTGTGTTTCATGTGAACCTTATATCTCTTGTCTCTCTTCCACCAGCCTGTGGAACACTGGTAGGAAAGTCACTGGCTTAGAGCCTCAGTCTGATGTACACATCAGACTGTCATATTACATGGTCCCATCAGACATATTAGCTCCTTTTGGTCACATCAAACATATTGCCTCCTTTTGGTCACAACAGACATATTGCCTCCTTTTGGTCATATCAGACATATTGCCTCCTTTTGGTCACATCAGACATATTACCTCCTTTTGGTCATATCAGACATATCACCTCCTTTTGGTCATATCAGACATATTGCCTCCTTTTGGTCACATATACATATTGCCTCCTTTTGGTCACATCAAACATATTAACTCTTTTTGGTCATATCAGACATATTGCCTCCTTTTGGTCACATCAGACATATTAACTCTTTTTGGTCACATCAGACATATTAACTCTTTTTGGTCACATCAGACATATTACCTACATTTGATCACATCAGACATATTATCTCCTTTTCGTCACAGCTGGTATATTACCTCCCTTTTGTCACAGTAGACAGATTACTTTCCTGATATCACAGCTGGCACATTGCCTTCCTTTTTCATGGCAGACATTGACTTTCTTAATTTACAGTAGACATTACCTCCCTTTGGTCAATGCAGACATATTACCTCCCATAGGTCACAGCAGGGTATCTAGCTATCACAGGCTGTTGCAGAAATGTGTCAATTGTTTGGGCACATATTGTATAGGTTTCTGATACTGTGATTAAACAAACATAATGAATTTATAGTTTTAGGGTCCATTTTCAATAAAGCAGGTTGTATGGACTCATACTTATCATTGTTGTTGCAGACATGATACCCAGATCAGTCCTTGTCATCTCATCTAACATTTTAGTCTGGTAAAATGTTTCCAATTAAATATGAATGTGTGTAATTAGATTGCAGTGAAATTCAATATGGACAGCATTTATTTGGATCTGGATTTTTTTTTATTGTTCCTCACGCAAACTTGTCATTATAATATAAACCTGTAAAACATATCTTTTCAAACAAAGCAAAGCCGGGATATCAATTTCACTAGGGGGTTATTTAAACCATTGGTTGAGAATTACCTAGCATAGACGAATGTGTTTGAAAATACATACATGTGACAGCTGGTTTTATGAAGCTTCTGATTTTGTGCATTTTATTGACATTATACAAAAATTGATTGGTTCCCGGGTTAGTATAAATAATTTTCTATGATTACAGTTTTTTGTTTGTTTGAGAGGTTGTGGATTTCTTTTGATGCGTCATAGCAATTATATTTTATGACGCACGATACAGCTTGTTTTATAACTAGCAATGGAATTGCTTTGCAGAAATTTGTTTACTTATTTCCAGTATGCAAATTTACTGTCTTCTGATCATGAATAAAAGCAGCAAATAATACATGGTTCTGTTATGTCTTTGATCATTAAAGCTCTTTGAATACTGGAGTAGACACCTTCTGTATAGGTCTGCTGAAATATGTCTGTAAAAGGCCTTTGTATCTAGCATGTTTAAGAATAAAATATGTTGGTTTTACATCCTGGCCCATTGTTGAAGTCGTTGCACTAATTGCTGCGAAGACTTTTGCAGAAAGCGTCATAACCATAAGACATTGTACTCCCATATTAAGGCATTTATCACATGATACACTTCGAATCTTACATAATTTTTGTGACAATCAGTGGACCATTATTGAACATGTGACAGTGATTGTGTTATTCTTTCTGATTACGTGTTTGCCAGATTGCCTTAAAAATCAAGGAATTTTGCTGAATCTGTGCATATTACATCTGTTTTATCTCGGATGTGGAGTTGTGATGTACGATCCATGTTGATGTTATAGTTTTGAATCTCACTACATGTAGCAGTTTGGAGAATTCTATAAATTTATTGTTAGACTGATGTTCTGAACATTACTTCAATATTTAAGCTATTATATCATAGCAAAACAATGGAATAACATTGGCTGCTGCCACTTACTTTGTTGTTTACTAAATTTCTTTTATGTTTGGTATTCTGTATATCTGTCAGTAAATGTGTTTACAAACTGGGGTTATGCATTTAGCTGCTTTCACAGACAGACAGAATTTCTGTTGAAGTTTCCTGCAAGAGTAGTTTCCCTTGATAAAGCTTAAGTGAGAAGATGCTGAATCTGCAGAAGTTTTTGCAAGAGTAGTTTCCCTTGATTAAGCTAAAACGATAAGATGCTGAATCTGTAGAAGTGTTTTTGCAAGAGTAGTTTCCCTTGATTTAGCTTAAATGATAGGATGCTGAATCTCTAGAAGTTTTTTTGCAAGAGTAGTTTCCCTTGGTTAAGCTTAAATGAATCTTGTTCTTCTTAGTCTGAATAAATGATGCAGTGTATAAAACTTGGCCACATGTTGGTTGTTTTGTCTTTAATTCTAGCTTTTAAATCTCAACTGCAAGTCTTGATTTATCATATGTATCTGAAATCACCATATATGGGGAGTTGAAAGCTGTGAAACATTTTTAGCTTGGATTTCATAATAATGATGATGGTATAGCGTCTTGGTGTCTGTAGAAGTCTGGGCAGAAATTATCCATTTATGCTTTTGCTGATATTGTATGTACGTAGATGGCTGTCAGACGGTGTAACATATTTCAGTCAATTATGTATGGATAATATTTTCAAGAGTGTTTTATGTTGTATGACTTTGTTGTCTGACCAATGACACGTATAAGCACAAAAATGTCTTTCTTTCTGCACGTAGATGTTGGTATATTACTGACTGCAGTCTTTGTATCTTCAGAATATTCCATTTTTTTTTTCTTCTCAGAAATTTTGTATAGAATTTTCATGAAACTCTCACAAATCCCTGTTTGGTCATAAACAAAATCATAATAAGTGAGATGATTCAAAATGGTTGTTTTAGATGGACTCAGACTGTGTGTAGGCTGTTCACCCTTGACCTAGCATAATCAATTTTCTTTCAAAGAAAATAAAAATGACATGCAGGTAGAAATAATGAATGTTTGTTGAGGAAATTATGTCTGACCTCTTGTCTAACAATTTATTAGTGGTGTGTATTATTTATAAATATTAATTCATTTTAATGGTGTGTATTATCACCGAAGGAAGAGTTATAGCCGATCCTTCGTCTGTCCGTTTGTCCATGTGATAGTATGTGTCTGTGTATGTCCGTCTGTACCACATTTGGTCTGTGCTATTCCTCGGCAACCACCATCGGGAATTCAATGAACTTTTAAGGGAAGTTTCACTACCAAGAGGAGATGCGCATATTGTTAGCATGCTCTGGTTCAATGATTTCTCACATACTTACTTTGGGGTGCATCCATCAGCAGCGTTTTTTTCTGCCCCAGAGTGGTGCCGAAATTGGGCCCCATTCACAATCGCCAAAAGTACGTTTTTTTCTCAAAATCAGGCTTAAAATTCACAATTCAGGCCACTTAATATTTTCCGGTTTTTGTTTATGAATGTTGATCAATCTGACTTAATGCATTTTTAACTGCTATACTAAAGATTAATACACTGCTAGCCTATAGTGTACAACATGATGTAATGTAACTGCTATACTATAGATTAATACACTGCTAGCCTATAGTGTACAACATGATGTAATGTAAAGAAGTATCTTTTTATTTTAAGCAAACTATGATATTCACAATTATGGGCAATTCGATGCTATCCAATTCACAATTCTACGGGCCCGGCCCCATTCACAAAAGGGTGGAAAAAACACTGATCAGTTCCTCTGTGGAATGAACAGTTACAGTTCATGAATTATTCATGAAAAGTCAAGGTCACTGACTTCCAGACTGAAAAAAGCCGTGTGTTCAGTTACGGTTAACAGTTCCACTCACAGTTCGCGTCACTAACAAGTGTATTGACCGCCTCATTTTTATTCTGGTTCCCTGCCTCAATATTGTAATAGTATTTACATATACGACAGTAAAACCAGTCCTGCCTTTTTCGTAACGTTTAGCAATTTGGTTCCCTGTGTGCAGTCAATGTGAGAAGGTGGGCCAGGGATACAAAACAAAACATGAGTGTATGTTAGCCGTAACTGAACTCAGTTTTCGGCTCACAAATTTGCTTACCTCGGAGTTGCGTTAGCGAGTGGGTGTACAATGCCCGCACACTCTTTGGCAAACAGTGCGTTCAGTAGCAAAACGTATGCACAGTTTTGTAACGTGAGTGACTGTTAGCCTTTACAGAACGCAGGGCAGTTACTGTCCAATGTATGAAGAACTCTTGGATATTTGTTCAATGCATGAAATTGTCATGTGATGATTGCTAGTGGTCATGAGGTGATCCCTGTTGTTTTGGGAATCAGTAAAATAAGGCTCAGTCTTTGTGCCCTTGTGACTGAAGTGCCTGTGGATAATTGCCTGTGGTCAGTGAATACCACTATAATTTTGTGGTCAGCCCAAATTTCTTAAGTAAACATTGAAATTTAAATGTCACCGTTTAGGGATTTAACCCAATGACATTTTAGTATTTTGTTGGTTAGGAATGGAGATGTTAGATTTGCAATGTGTACCAAATTGGGATGCCAAAATAACACATTATGAAATGAACCCCCTATAGTGCAATAAGTAATGTGGGATTAATGCGGGACAAAATATTGTCTGTGTTAAGGTATTTCAGTTTGTTGCTTGCGATAACATTTTTGGCCTATGAATAATATGTATGATGTGAATTTCGTCTGGTTTTGGCCAAACCCAAAAAGCCAATTTTCGGGATTCTCAAGCCATTGTCTATGTACAGTTACATACAATATGTTGACTAGTCAGACAGTTAAACCAGTTTATACTGTAAATACAGTGTATTCGTCTGCTAGCGACTTGTGTCTCGTCTTGTCTATACAACTCTACGCTGGCGATATTATTGACTGAGTCGTTTTAGACGGTTATATACCGCGTGGCATGTTCAAGCTGCAATTGCACACTGTGGTTGTGTAATTGTCAGACAGCCTGTGTGTAGATTCCCAATACACATTCACTGATAGTATGTAAACGGGACTGTTTGTGTGTGAATGAGCTTAACTGGTAAATTCGTTGTCTGTTTAGTTCGGATAATTTTGCTATGTAAAAATGCATTGAATAAAAGGTAAGGTTTAAATGATGTGTTTAACTGTTTATAAATAGCATAAACAATCTGCATTGCTTCTTCAGGACAGGTGCATGTTGAATCAAAGTTTGGAATATTTATATACAATTTTCCAGGTATTATTTATCATACAAATTCTCGAGTGAGACTTTTTCTTAGATTTTTGTGAAAATTTGGGCATTCATGTTGTATCTTTCTGCCATAGTAAAACAGTTGGCAGTTGTTATTAATTGTGTGTTCAGAGACCTGTGCTAATATTGCTTTGGTACTGCTTAAAATTTTGTTTTGAGTTTATGGTTTTGATATTGCATTCGAGATGTTTTGTAAAGCATTTTGAATAGTAAAATTAATTAGTGCTACTAATGTACTAATGTCTTAGTACTGCTTTTACATGATGAAAGTATGTAGTTTGTTGAGTCAAAAGATAGTCCTGTAAAATTACATCTTGGTATATTTTTGTGGGATCATAGAATCAGAGTTCATTCCAAAGCATGTACCATATGATATCTAATTAATTCTTGCTTCCTAATAAACGCCCCCTCCCCCACATTTTTAAGATAAATCTTACCTGTAGCTTTAATATTTAATGCTGACCAACATAATTTTTTGTGCAAATTATTTTTAAATGTACCCCGTAAGTCTTGAGATTGGGTTCATTTTTTTACAATACAACATGCACTAATTAATTTACTCATTCTAAAATAACCGGGAACTCCTGGACGTGAACTGTGACGTTAAAGTAACAGTTTGTACACCTACATGTTATTGCATTGTTGAAAAGTTGTAGGTGTGTTGAGAGATGGAGCATATATTATAAATTTGTTGTTTATGAATCGAAATTGAACATTCTATTATTTTTGGTAATATAGACGACGCACCTTTGTAATTAACAGTTGGTTGATGTATTCTGCAAATTACAGAATATTTTTAGCCGACTTGATGTTTTTTTTATTTTGAACTAAATGCCCCGGTTGAAATTTTTTGTCTCTCTTGCTAGACCTTTTAAATAGGAACAATACGGTATATCCACCTTACATTATATTTGCCCTTTTCTGACAGTAGATATATATTTATATATTTATAGCACATGCATAGTTTTAATTCAGTATCGCTTGTCATTTATATTAATACCTACTGAACCCATGTCTCACTAGACTCCACTTTGACCAAATTATTTTTACAGTAATGTATGTTACTGGCTGTCACAGCTGTATGCAGATGGTATTGTATGAATTAAACAGTGGTGTTTTATCATACCAGTATACTGATTAATCAATAGATTTCGATACAATTTACACCTGAGTATTTCTAGTTTACCTTCAAATGAATGTCATGTTCATGAATTGATTTATCATTTTGCTTGATAAACTTTACATACCAGTATACTGAACACCAAAGTCTTGCACAGTGGTTTGGGAATACATAATATTTTGATTCATCTTAATTGAGGACTGATTTATCTGTAAGTATTTTGATTTCTCCAACATTTCATTTGTTTTTATTACTATCCAGATTATAGGCCCTAGGGATAATACAGTTTTTATGCCCCCACTCTGAAAAGGGGCATATAGATTTGCCCTTGTCCGTCTGTCCGTCTGTCCTTCCTTCTGTCACAAAATCTTGTGTCACTCATACCTCTAAAACAACATGAGCGTCACTCATATCTCTAAAACAATATGAGCCGGAGTCATTAAACTTGACAGGAATGTTCACCAGCATGTGAAGTTGTGCACCTGGGGTTTCATGTTTGGCTGTGCCCAGTAATTGCAAAGTTATGGCCATTGACGTGGTTAAAATATAGCCTACAGAGTATGCAATCTTGTGTCACTCATATCTCCAAAAGTATATAAGCCAGAGTCATTAAACTTTACAGGAATGTTCACCAGCCTGTGTAGTTGTGCACCTGGGGTTTCATGTTTGGCTGTGCCCAGTAAGTGCAAAGTAGTATGGCCCTTGACTTAGTTAAAATATAGCCTACATAATATGCAATCTTGTGTCACTCATATCTCCAAAAGTATATGAGCCAGAGTCATTAAACTTTGCAGGAATGTTCACCAGCATGTGTAATTGTGCACCTGGGGTTTCATGTTTGGCTGTGCCCAGTAAGTGCAAAGTTATGGCCCTTGACTTAGTTAAAATATAGCCTACAGAGTATGCAATATTGTGTTGCACATATCTCCAAAAGTATATGAGCCAGAGTTATAAGACTTTACAGAAATGTTCACATGTATGTGTTATATTGCACCTGGGGATTCATAATTCGGTGAGCCCAGTAAGTGCAAAGTTATGGCCCTTGATTTATTGAAAAAATAGCATACAGAGCGTGCAATTTTGTGTGGCGCTATCTCCAACAGTATATCAGCTACACTCGCCAAACTGTACAGGAATGTTCACCAACCTGTATAGTTGTGCACCTGGGGTTTCGTGTTTGCCTGTGTCTAGTAAGTGCAAAGTTATGGCCCTTGACTTATCACCATAATCAGTACAGTTGTTCACTTGGTAATTTTGATATCCATTCACAAACTATGAGCAGAATAATAGCATTTGCTTTTGTGACAAAGGCTGCAAGTGGGCGCATCTGTGTCCTATGGACGCATTCTAGTTCGGTATTAAAACATTGATATACTTAAACAAGACCATTATAATTCATTAACGACTAAGGTCATTATAAACTCCTCAACAAAAATCTGCAGGTTTTTGCTTCAAGTTGAGCACCAATTTGGGATAATGGAAGATCCGAGTTTTGATTTTTTTCAGATTTTGGTCTGTATATAATAAGATGTACTAACTTTGAAAAGATGAATGATTTTCAATTGTTTTCATAATTCTAATAAGACAAATAATATTATATCTATCTTATTGTTGGATGACATCGGGTTATTTCAACAAACAAAATCAAACAAGAAATATCTTGTAAAAAGATGGTCGGCGCAATTTGAAGGTTAAAATTTGTTGTGTATCATATAAAATGCTGAGATTTTACAACTGCTGGTCACTCCAGATCCAAAATGGATTTCAGTCAATTCAACAAAATTCATTGGATCTAGGTAAGGTAACATTCCCTTTATCCAAAGGTTAACCAATCCACGTCAAGTTACAAACGTTGTTCGGTTGAAGAGAAATTGCCTTGGTGGTTAACATAAGATTTGATTGGTTTACACAACACTGATATGCAAATAACAAAACCATGTTAGTGCAGCTATGCCGAAAAAGATTATTGAAGGTTTATGAAGTTACCAACTGGCTCAAATTCCAACAATGAAAAAATGCAGCTTTAAATTTTAGGGTCACAGAACTTTTGGTGTGCAGTATATTATACACTGTAATCTATGCTTAGGTAGTAATTTGACCTTCAGCTGATAGTTTGATGTGCTTTAATCTTGTACTTTTGTAATGGATAAATCCTGTTCTTTCTGTTCGAGTCTTGTTTAGTGTCTGTTCCAGTGTAATTTATTTGTCTCTAATGTTGTATTCGCAAGTTTGATTAAAAAACTTTAGTTGTGGTGTTCATTAATCTTACATGTGGGCACTCCTGAAATTGGTATGGTCCAGGTATGAGAATTTTCCAACATGCGGATTTCCGCTTATTGACCCCCACATGCATCATTTTTTATATTGATGCAAATCCAATGAGAAAGTTTGGGTGGAGGGAACACGGGTACCCGCATGATGACCAGTAGTTCAACAACAACTAACCCGGATGTTTTGTATAGTGCTGTTTTTAGATGGTGTATTCCATCATTAGTATAGAGGGCCCCACTTTTTGTCTTTCTTTGCCATTTTCATTCGTGTTTGTCCTCTGTGAGAGGAGCTTGCAATTCCAGTAAATGTGTTGTAAAATTCTTCTGATTGATTCTATTCCTGCTTCCTGGGTCTTCATACAAGAAGGGTACAGTAAAACTTGTTTAAATTGTTTTCATTAATAATAGAACGACCATTGTTTCATAAGGAAGTGGGTCTTAGTTGTGAGTTTGATAATAGTGTTGAAATATGGAAGGAAACTTTAAAACTAGTCCATGAAAACAAGGTGTTATCAATGAGATGGTCTTACTATTGAGGTAGTCTTTAAGGGAGGCTTTACTGTATTTTGTTACCACAATTCATCATACAGTTAACTTATGTTGGCACTTAGCTGTATGTCCTTCAGATGTAAACAATGTCCCCCTTTATTGAAGACACACAAAATCCAAGTAGGCAGATTGATTCCATGATTATTTCCCTGTTATTATTACATGTTGAAACTTAGCAACTAATCTGACTAAAAATTCCATTAGTAAGTTCATATGCTGGTTGGTCTTCTCTGGATTTTTCATGTGTGGTACTTTATTTATTGGAGTTACTTGACATATTGATTCTATAAAGTCTGGATTGAGAACCATTAGATTTCCCTGGAGAGAAGGGTGTCTAGCCAGTTTGTTTTAGTATTTCCAACACTGTATGCTTATTTCCAGAAATTGAAGAATTATGTTTGGTTTTCTCAAATAGAAAGTACTCTGTTTTGTATAAATGTTGCCCACTTCAAAACAGCTGATCATGTTTTAACATTCTTGCTGAATGGTTATTCATTCCAGAATATACAAAATTTGCCCATTGGTCACCAGTTTTGACCTTCCAGCCTTACCTTTATTTAATTACTGGATACAAATTGTGTTCTTTTTAGATGTTACTGACAATTAGTGAACTTGTTGACTTAGCTCAAGGCCAAACATACTTAGTGTCTGGTTTGTCTGTCTGTACTCCTTGTATTGAATTTGTACAGCTGTTTGGGTTGAATGCTTATACAAAATGTTGCTCATCTCAAACCGGAGGAATAAATTTTCAGTGTATACCTGGTTGTGTATATGGTTTTCAACTTGGTATGCTGTGGCTTGTGTCTGGTACAAATAAAGAGGCAATTAGCATTTAACTGCCACGCCAGGTTTCATTTAGTCGAATTGCTCAAATTGAACCAGAAAACTTTTGTATTGACTGATATTAGAAATGAAAATGTTGACATAAATACTGCTGTGTTTCTCACTAAGCTTGTAGAAATAATTTACTCCTTTATAGATCATTTTAGTCATAAACATTCAATTCCATTTTTTATGTCGTATCATCAATTTAACAAAAAATGATACAAGAAATGAAGCAGGAAGTACCACATACGAAGTGCACAGACATCCAGAACACACGGAGATCGGAAAATATAAGTCCGGCATGATAATCTGTGATACGAAAACAACCAAAAATCAATGGCAAACAGGTTGTATATTAAGGCAAGACAGGTGTAGGTTGTATATAATATTGTATCTAAATAATTTTTTATCAACCATATGAAGCACATTTTGCTTGGTCACCGAGCTGTTTTATCGCATTGCTGTCTTAATTTTTTCTGATTTAGTCGTATGCATTTCAGTGAAGACAAAGTGTTTCTGACCATCCTGTTTACATGGCAGTGGTACAGGGCCCAATACCTGATTTGTATGTATACACAAACATGTAAACAATTATAAGGACAAAAGGTACCCAAGACAAAAACAATGGGGGGAAATAGGGGTATTGCCTTTGAAAGAACAGTGGCAAAAATACCTGATTTGGGAAGAAATTTAACCGTATATTTGGCTTTTGGAATGGGTCCGATAGTCGGACCCGTGGGAACTATAGAAAAAGGCCTGCCTTTTTTAGGGTCTTACTTTCTGATTAGTTTCAAATATTGTTGTCTGATTTCTAGAACATTCAGGATAATGTTGGCTTGTAACCTTATAAACCATTACCTTCAGTCTATATGCTGAGTAATGTGTTCTGTTGGGGTTTGTTGTCTTCATTGCAGTTCCTGGAAAGCTGCTTTTATGACCTTTTGTGGTAAATTATGGTTTATAAAGGCTTAAATTTTTTTTATTAAAAATATTTCCCCAACATGCAGACTTATTATCTGTTATGTATTCATATTTGTGGTTTGAAATGTCTGAAGCCAAATAGTTTAATCTTGAATGTTGGTGTCGTAATACATGCACAAGTATAATAGAATTGTGTAATACTAGGATTTTTGTGTGAGTAAGGATTACCATGCTTTTTGAGGGAAGAAAAGGGTCGGCTTGGATCATTAACCGTTTCTATATTTGCCAGATTTATACAAGTGTTTACTTATGAGTCTGCTGTGGTTAGACAAATATCTCACACTGGTGTTCAGTTGCCAATTGGAGAAAAGAATGTCTTTATCTGATATTTGTATGACTATTGCCAACTCATTTGACATTCAGTCATGCCTATTTTGATGTATAACTTCCCTGCTTGCACTGTGCAGGTGTCAGCTTTTTGTAGATGTGAGATAGTGCTGTGGTATATGCCATTTCTATGTATACCTGTTATCTTATGTCTAACACACTGGTTGTGTTTAAAGAATGTTTACAATTTAAAGCTTACAGTTTGGTGTTTTATGGTTGAGATAATCCTGTGAAATGTTAATGGCATGGATCTAATGTGAATCTGCTGTAATACCAGGTGCTGACATGTCAGAAAAGTTCTGAGATGTTAGTTTCGATCAAGTTTTTAACCCGTCTGGACCAGACCAGCATTAAGATTCTTAGAAAATCTTTCAGACATTCTTCAGAAGGGTTTGACCAAATCTGTTGATAACTTTAATGTCCAATTACAATTCCTCACATACAGATTTCAGGACTTGTACTTTTAATGACATCAAAGGCCTGAAGTTTGTACCGTACATACCAGTATTTCGCAGCTGATTCCTCAGGATATAAACTTTCACTTAGGTACTCTTATATTTGTGTTTAAAATGTGTCCTGGACAAATGTCTTCACTGACCTTATCAAATGCTAGAAAATGCAGGAAAACAGTCTTCAGATATCAGACCTGTTTCTATAAAATCCATTTTATAGCCTTTCTCGTATTTCAAATAACCTTGACAATGGGATTTTGAAGTCATTATTGTTCCCTGAGGGTTGAAGATGTGTTTGCAGTCTGCACTTTTACTCTGCTTTGTAAATTGGTATATTTATTTTGTAGCTGGTTATCCAAACCACAAGAGCATAGTCCATAGCTCAAAGGTCATTGCTGCACAATGCTGTGTACATAAACATATTGTATGAATGCCAGGTATATGCTCTGTATTTGTTACGAACTTAAAATTATTCAAAGAATATAATAGTCGGACCTTCGTTTATTTGACAACCTATTATCCGAAATCTTGGTATAATCCAAAATAAATATCAGGTCCCGATGAATCTGAGGCACGTGGAATTGAAATGGGTTATTCGAAATACATTTTTGGAATTCGAATGATTGAGGTCCAATTGTTATTTTATTCAGGTGTTTAGATCATGGTTTATCATAATGGAGACCACAAATTTACTCAAACCCTGAACTGTGCCCCCTCCCTTCAATATATTCACAGTGCCTAGTGAAGTATGATGGTATAGGGAACATTGTATTTAGTAACAATACATTCCTTCACATGTTTAATATATTAATTATCTAACTTAGTAATGGACTCATAGATGGTTTTAAGATGAGGCATTTGACTGCATGATAACGTTTTCTGTTTCTATATATATTATCACAGCAGCTTCTGTATTGCAAAATATTTAAAAGCCTGGTGTTTTGCTAGTCATTTCAATGAGTTATTATGCAGTCTTGTGAATATTTCATTGTTTTAAGCTATAAAAAAACTCAGCCGGAAAGCTGACAACATTTTTTCCAGTTCTCTCGTTTTAAAACTTGAAATTAATTTTCTTTCTGTGACATTGTTTCAATCCAGAGTGTGTGGAAATGTTGTCATATAGAATGTTTGTGGTCAGGAGACTGTACATAGTCAACAGGATGTCATTGTCTTGATATTGGTAAATGGATATATATAACCATTCTGGTTCCCCTGAGTTCTATTCATTATTTAAGTCTGACCTATACTAACTGAATTTATAGAACTCTTTGACTTCCTGATTTCGTTGGGACTTTGTAATGATTCTATAACATTACAGTACTAGTACTGAGTCTTTATTTGAGCTTGATATGAATTGAAATTCATTAAGTTGCTGTTGGCTGATGGGAAGGTTTTTGTGGTGTCTGTCTAAATTGCATACAGAGAAAGAAGGGAACAGTATTTTAAACAGAAATTTGAGCATTTAAGTGATTTTGCCATTACAAAAGTTGATTTCTGCAGCTCACTCTTCAGAGGGATATGAAGAATGCTATGCATGGTAAGATTGTATGCATTGACTTTGTAATAACAGGGAATGCTCTAAACAAATGGTTTTCTTGTTATTATATATATTGTGATATATTTGTAGTATAGTCTAGACTGTCATATGTAAAAATAAGAGGAACATTTACAGACTATTTTAATTGGCCCCTATCTCTGTAATGGCCCCTGTCTCTGTAATGGGCCATGGGTTTCTGTCATATCATATGCAGGTGCATTGTGCAGGCTGGTGTATAGAGTTTATGAAATATTAGTACTCATATCTGGGTGATATCTTATCGTGTTTTCAATGATTGAATTTCGTTTATAAATGCATTGAATAATAAAAATATCATAATGCATTCATTAATTTTCCTCATTTTCTAATGTAAAATACATGGTGTAGTTCATATGATGGTAAAGCTGTTCATATTACGTGTTGGAAGACTCTATGTGACAGTTGTGACCTTTCCCAGAATGCACTGCTGAAAGTCAGGTTAAACCATTGTGACTGATTTGTTTGTTTTTTAGTGGTTTAAGTGCCAGTTTTCAACATTTTTCAGTTATATGATGTTCAGTTGACCAAACCTGTTTCTCAGGAAATAATAATCAATTATTTCTTACTTGCACTTCCTCAACCAGCTGACAACTTCTCCACTTGAATCAGAAATGGAGAACAAATGACATGAAAGTACATGATAAGCACAGCCCAGGAATCAAACCCATACCTCATCGGTGACTGCCCAGCATTCTAACAACAGAGCAGACTTACAAGGTTTCCACAGGTCTTGAAAAGTCCTTTAATTTGGTGCCTACTCCTTGAAAAGTACTTGAATTTATAACAGCCAAAAACTCTTTGAAAATTGAAACTTGAAAATTAAGCTGGACCCCTTCTTCTCTATACCGAAAAAATCAACATTTTTAGTTTTGAAAATAGGGAAAAGGTACTTGAACAGTCCTTGGAAAGTACTCGATTTTTTTGGGGTAAAGTTCTGTATGAACCATGACTTAGCTATTGCGCAAAAGTGTCACTAGACCTTACCTTGCAAGCTGTTACGAAACATGTATTGACACAGTGCAAGGTATCTATCGACTATCAACTGGTTTGTTGTTCCAGAGATGTTCATGATAGAACATTTTTATTAAAAACTTTGAGTCTGTTGTCTCAAATGTTTTTCTAGTCCTTTGGTGTTTAAGCTTGAAGTCACAAAGAGTATGTATGTTGTATTTTTTGCCTGCATTGTTTTTTTTAGTCCAGTTTAGCTGTTTCTAAAGGTGATTGTAAACTTAGGATTTTTTTTATCCCTGTGAAATACATTTGAATGTTTTATGCGGTCTCCTTTGGCTTTGTATTTATACAAATACAGGTTCATATGTGTTTGTTCTTCATCAAGACTGTTTGTGCTGTGTCTGATAGAACTCCTTTGATCCTTTCAATTTTTGGAAGATCAAAATGTTCATACCTTCATAGACTATGTTTGTTCAAGACAAATATAAAATAGTAATCAATTGTACTTATTGTAAAAGTTTAGTTTTTAGAATAACAAGTGTTTTCACGGACTGCAATTGCATAGTGAATCATTGGAAAACCTCCCAGCTTGAATCTGTTATCAAACAAAGTTGTTGTTGACGACCTTATTTAGATAGGGGAGTTCAAAAAGGAGATTGGTTTTTTCATGTTTACTTTTAATGATTGAGTTTCATTTCCGTCTTATTCTTTGCACTTTTTTGCCTGCCCTTGAGATCTTTATGAATGAAACTATATTTAGAAACAAACAAGACATACTTTAAAACAAATACAGACGGTCTTGTTTGCTGTTCCACTAAAGTTCCCTGCATTGGTCCCCCTGAAGCAGACGATTTCACAAGATTGGTCCCAATAGGAACTGAGACAATTGAGAAATAGGGAAGGCCTCATTCACAAAACGGGGCTCCCTCATACGGATCCCTCGGACATGAAACAAAACAAAGACTGGGAAAAGGGTAGTAGGAAACCAAAACAAAGACTGGGAAAAGGGTAGTAGGAAACCAAAACAAAGACTGGGAAAAGGGTAGTAAGAAACCAAAAACAAAGACTGGGAAAAGGGTAGTAGGAAACCAAAAACAAAGACTGGGAAAAGGGTAGTAAGAAACCAAAACAAAGACTGGGAAAAGGGTAGTAAGAAACCAAAACAAAGACTGGGAAAAGGGTAGTAGGAAACCAAAAACAAAGACTGGGAAAAGGGTAGTAAGAAACCAAAACAAAGACTGGGAAAAGGGTAGTAGGAAACCAAAACAAAGACTGGGAAAAGGGTAGTAAGAAACCAAAAACAAAGACTGGGAAAAGGGTAGTAAGAAACCAAAACAAAGACTGGGAAAAGGGTAGTAAGAAACCAAAACAAAGACTGGGAAAAGGGTAGTAGGAAACCAAAAACAAAGACTGGGAAAAGGGTAGTAAGAAACCAAAACAAAGACTGGGAAAAGGGTAGTAGGAAACCAAAAACAAAGACTGGGAAAAGGGTAGTAAGAAACCAAAACAAAGACTGGGAAAAGGGTAGTAGGAAACCAAAAACAAAGACTGGGAAAAGGGTAGTAGGAAACCAAAAACAAAGACTGGGAAAAGGGTAGTAAGAAACCAAAAACAAAGACTGGGAAAAGGGTTGTAAGAAACCAAAACAAAGACTGGGAAAAGGGTAGTAAGAAACCAAAACAAAGACTGGGATAAGGGTAGTAAGAAACCAAAATAAAGACTGGGAAAAGGGTAGTAGGAAACCAAAAACAAAGACTGGGAAAAGGGTAGTAGGAAACCAAAAACAAAGACTGGGATAAGGGTAGTAAGAAACCAAAACAAAGACTGGGATAAGGGTAGTAAGAAACCAAAACAAAAACTGGGATAAGGGTAGTAAGAAACCAAAACAAAGACTGGGATAAGGGTAGTAAGAAACCAAAACAAAGACTGGGAAAAGGGTAGTAAGAAACCAAAACAAAGACTGGGATAAGGGTTGTATGAAACCAAAACAAAGACTGGGAAAAGGGTAGTAAGAAACCAAAACAAAGACTGGGATAAGGGTAGTAAGAAACCAAAACAAAGACTGGGAAAAGGGTAGTAAGAAACCAAAACAAAGACTGGGATAAGGGTTGTATGAAACCAAAACAAAGACTGGGAAAAGGGTAGTAAGAAACCAAAACAAAGACTGGGATAAGGGTAGTAAGAAACCAAAACAAAGACTGGGATAAGGGTTGTATGAAACAAAACAAAGACTGGGATAAGGGTAGTAAGAAACCAAAACAAAGACTGGGATAAGGGTTGTATGAAACAAAACAAAGACTGGGATAAGGGTAGTAAGAAACCAAAACAAAGACTGGGAAAAGGGTAGTATGAAACAAAACAAAGACTGGGAAAAGGGTAGTAAGAAACCAAAACAAAGACTGGGATTAGGGTTGTATGAAACCAAAAACAAAGACTGGGATAAGTGTAGTAAGAAACCAAAACAAAGACTGGGATAAGGGTTGTAGGAAACAAAACAAAGACTGGGAAAAGGGTAGTAAGAAACAAAACATAGACTGGGATAAGGGTTGTAGGAAACAAAACAAAGACTGGGAAAAGGGTAGTAGGAATTAAACTCCACACTAGGAAACACTGCACAGGACTGAACATGAAGAGAAAAGTAGCAAGGAATTGGCAGGAAGCAAAGTCTTTAATATTAGCTGTTGTTGTTTCCCGACAGCTGTGTTTCACTTCACGTTGGTTACCACTGTTAATTTACCTCTGTCAAGTATAAAACTAGTAATGAACAGTTGATCTCACTGACACATGATGTCAGTAACCCACTGAGTACAAATGAGAAATGATATGTCAAAGTTTTACAATTCAACCGTTATTTGGTTTTCAACTGCATGCAATGTAATGTAAAAAAGAGAATAATCATAAATATGGTGTTTAGGTTTTTAAATTCATGGCAAGTTCTTCAGTTCAAAATGTATGAAAGAAAGGTGTGAAAGTTACATAAGATAGATAGGAATACTTACACATGTTGCACTATGCTATCTTACAGCATATTTTATTTATCATATGTATATAGGCCTTGCAGATAGGTTTTAAACACCCAAACTTAAAAACGAAAACCATTTTCTCTGAAGATTTAACCATACTCCTTTGTTGCCCATTCTATAGCTTTTGCATTTGTTGACTGTTTCTATTGCTTACAGTCACACTGAAGCCTGTCGGGTCCGTTTTTTTGGTACTGAGCACTCAATTGCCAAGCTGGAGTCTGTAGACAAGTTTGAAACTGAAATTCTCTGTGACAATTTTATGGTAATATGTCTGAAGTCATTTGCTAACCTCAGATTAAGGTGGGAAAGTAGTCAGTATAACAGGTTAGTACTGGTTGGTAACCTAGTAGCAGTGGTTAGGTCATACCTTTACTGAAATACTGACGACAAAACATGGTACAATTGTCAGTGCAACACAAACAAGAAATATCTTGAAAGAAGATGGCACAATTGGAAGGTTAAGTTTGGTTGTGCAACATAAACAAATGTTGTTCGTTTGAAATTGCCATGGTGGTTTAAACATAAGATTTGATTGGTGTACACAACACTAATAATTGCAAATAGCAAAACCATGTTAGTATGGCTGCACCAAAAAAATATTGGAATGTTTTAAAGTCTTTAAGTTGAACAACCTGAGAGTCATGTTGTGGTTATTTGACTGATCGTTCTAAAGAACATCTTTGTTGGTTTTGTCAATTGATGAGTTGTATATGAAGTGTGTGATACTGGTTTTTATTTAAAGGGCAAAAATGCAGTTTTATTTTATCATTATATTGATGGGTCTGCTGATGATCTCAGTCTGGTGTAACAATGAAATATTTATTTTAGCTTTGTGTATTTTGATATCATTTGTAAAATGTTATACATGTCATCAAGTTTCCAAATTGAATATTTCCTGGACATTTCATGAACGTCACTCATGTTACCACATGCATGCTGTTTAGAATAATGATTATGTAATCCATCCTTAATTAGTGAAAAAATAAACTGCCCTGTGGAAAAGAAATTTGATTTGTCATACAGTCAGATCATCAATGTTAGAATGCAATTTGATTGGTCATACAGCCAGGATCAATGTTAGAATGAAATTTAATATACAGCCAGGATCAATGTTAGAATGAAATTTAATAGACAGCCAGGATTAGTGTTAGAATGAAATTTGATTGGTCATACAGCCAGGATCAATGTTAGAATGAAATTTGATTGGTCATACAGCCAGGATCAATGTTAGAATGAAATTTAATATACAGCCAGGATCAATGTTAGAATGAAATTTAATATACAGCCAGGATCAATGTTAGAATGAAATTTAATATACAGTCAGGATCAATGTTAGAATGAAATTTAATATACAGCCAGGATCAATGTTAGAATGAAATTTAATATACAGCCAGGATTAATGTTAGAATGAAATTTAATATACAGCCAGGATTAGTGTCTGCGGGACTGAAATTAGTATTGTAACAAGATTCTGCACAATTTATATAAATTGGCATTGGTCAGTCAAACAGCTTGAATCTGGTTCCAGAGTCAGCACCTACAGCTAGTCACAGGGCTGTCATGATTCACCAGCTTGAATCTGGTTCCAGAGTCAGCACCTACAGCTAGTCACAGGGCTGTCATGATTCACCAGCTTGAATCTGGTTCCAGAGTCAGCACCTACAGCTAGTCACAGGGCTGTCATGATTCACCAGCTTGAATCTGGTTCCAGAGTCAGCACCTACAGCTAGTCACAGGGCTGTCATGATTCACCAGCTTGAATCTGGTTCCAGAGTCAGCACCTACAGCTAGTCACAGGGCTGTCATGATTCACCAGCTTGAATCTGGTTCCAGAGTCAGCACCTACAGCTAGTCACAAGGCTGTCATGATTCACCAGCTTGAATCTGGTTCCAGAGTCAGCACCTACAGCTAGTCACAGGGCTGTCATGATTCACCAGCTTGAATCTGGTTCCAGAGTCAGCACCTACAGCTAGTCACAGGGCTGTCATGATTCACCAGCTTGAATCTGGTTCCAGAGTCAGCACCTACAGCTAGTCACAGGGCTGTCATGATTCACCAGCTTGAATCTGGTTCCAGAGTCAGCACCTACAGCTAGTCACAGGGCTGTCATGATTCACCAGCTTGAATCTGGTTCCAGAGTCAGCACCTACAGCTAGTCACAGGGCTGTCATGATTCACCAGCTTGAATCTGGTTCCAGAGTCAGCACCTACAGCTAGTCACAGGGCTGTCATGATTCACTTGGAAGTGTAACACGGTATATTGCAATACATTAGCTTGCTCATGTGTTAATTTTTTGTGTGTCAATGTCTACTTCATTTATTAAAACTTGGATGTTTGGAAAAAAAATGAGCTTTCAAAGTGTGCAGAAAACCCTGAATAGCAATTCATGTGATATAAGATTATATTGAAAAACTTTCCGGAATGTCTGTCTATGATTGGCAGCGACATCCTTAACAATGTAGCACTTGCTTACTGGAAGCTACGCACCTGAATGCTTATTAAATAGAATGATGTTGCAGAAAATTTGTTACGGTATATCAATCATACACTGTGTGTTTCATTGGTATCGCATATTGTATGGTCTATTGCCGATTTTGTTTGCATGGGTAACAGATAAAGCAGACTTTTTACTACTCAAACAAATCTATGAAGTGATTTTAAGTATGTTAACTATTGAGATGGGACAATGGTGCAAGATTTATCCTGTACCGTAGCCAGATACTTGCGAAGAAAGATCAGGTTGTTAATAGTATAGGGAACCACTGAAATGATTTGCTTTCGCCAAAAAAAAAAGATCTGGGTCACTGTATTATTTTTATAAGAGTAATTATAAACATTATTTTCAAATATCTCGGTGTATTAAGTATGTAAAATAAGTGTGTGTTGTATATTTGAATACAATATTAAGAATCACAGTGTTCAAACAATGATCATGATGAGCTCTATTACTGGTATTGACCACACATAGGGAATTTCAGGGTAGTTTTACCCAGCCATTGTCATAGTAATGTAAAACTCTTTTTTTCTTGACTCAGGATATGAATTTATTTTTTTTACCTCTCTGCACTGAAAATCTGCTTCATCATGTTTCCTGTCAGTAGTTGTTTAATATCGAACAGTTTGAGTATTCTTGTCAGGGTTGTTACGAAACTTAATATATTCCATAATGTCCCATTGTGTGGGCAATCTATAGCTGGTAATTGATCATCTGAAACTTAGATAGTATTGACTGATATCCGTCTGCTGGTGTCAATATCTGTGTGTCATGTATTGATCCTGTATTATTGTTCATACACACCTCGCACACAGACATGGCTGTTGTCTGCTGCTGAAACTTCCCGATTTAAGTTTTATACAGGTCTGTACTGTGCATATTGCTGTGATAGCCGTTTTAACACCCCTTTCCATGTGATGGTGACTTTTTTATAAGCAATAACTTGCAGGCAATTTATGTGTATATGGCATTAGTGCGGAGAAACCACATTGTTTTGTTGCGATTTTTGCTTTCGTTTTTTCAATTTTTTTTTATTAACCTTTGCTTGCAATGCTTTTTTAAAGTGTTTGAAAAAAGTGTTAGAAAAACAAAAGTACTTTAATATAAAGAGACCAACCATAAGTAGAACTAATTGAGTGGCATAGAAGGCTGTAAGTTGTTAAAAGCTGTATAAATCGTTACCTTGACTTGAAGTTCCAAATGCAGACAAATTCAGCTGTCTGTGGTAACCCAAATAACATCACAAACCACTTGGGTTTATCACACTGTGTGTTGTTGTGAACATATGTGATCATTCAGTTTGGAGACAGCCCTGATGTTGGATTTTGTTAATTTTGAGGTTGGTTTGCACTGTAAGGGTGCATTAGATGTCCTTTCCATGCTAAGGAAACAACATATACCAGGGGCTAGTTGTCAGTATTGTTTCGAACTTTTATGTATGAATTGAAGGGAACAAAAGTGCACAAAGACATTCCAACAGTTTCTGCATTGTTTTCTCCAGTCTTTTCTGGTTTTAATTACAGTGGTGATTCTTATAAAGAGGGGGTCGTTTAACATAGTAATTATGCTGTATTCAACTGATTATGTGAATATTCTGCATTGAACCTTATACCTCTTATGTCCTACAAGTATCATATGTATTAATTATGCCCCAGCAGTCTGTTCTGTTGTTTATGAGTCGTTTATGATTTATATATGATAGAGTACTTTACACTGATTTTCAAAGAGGAAACGACAATGTTTATGTCATTGTACTCATTGTGGAATTATAAACATTCTATTTATGTAACTAACGGTTGCATTACTACCTATTTTACTTTTACTGATACCATCATTATTGCAACTCATGGTGCAGCTCAAAAGATTGTTTTTGCTATAAAATATCATAACTATTATATTGTCATACTGTGAAGTTCTCTTGTTGAACAATCATTCACCTAGTTTTTCTGTCTATGAGCTATAGTGTTGGAAAATGAAGATGCCTTAGCTGCTAACAGCTGATGCGTTTGCTGAGTCGGTTGAAGGCATAAAATGTTGTTTGAAGCCAGGTTAATTGTCCTTTACTTGTTTGCTGCCGATAGTTGTGCAAATCATTTTCTCTTAGGTGCAAATTTTACTTGTCTGCACCTTCTTTTACTTCTATTAGCGATAACTATATAATGACCCTGGGCCAAGGTATAAAGGAGTAACACATCTTTTGTTTGACAGGGAATGTTTCCAGTACTGTTGCTATGACTACTTGTGTCAATGAATGCCCAAGTGCTGATATACCATGGCTCTCTTGCCGATGTTTAATTTGTACCATTGGAATTTCTTGAGAAATTAAGAAATATATAAAAGTGTTGATTGCAAAGTGTGTATGTATACTGTTTTGAAGTAAGTTGAAGGAACTGTTAGAAGGATTGATGTTGATCTGTTTGTATAGGACTGTTATAAATTATTAGAGTGTGAAGTGTTTATGTAGTGAAGTGGTAGTCTGACTAGATACTAGAGAACCCACACAGGCATGCTACCGAAAAGACCATGGTATATAGCTTAAAGTTTATTTTGTATAGAAAAAATTGAAAGCCCACATGTTTTGATTGGCTTGATTTAAAGGATCAAGAGAAACGAGCCACATCAGAGGTTATCCATAGATTTATGAATTAGTTTTTCTGGCTGTGTGTGACATGTCCTGCTCCTTCGTCCCTTTTGTTGTCCTAGAACCTGTAGGTCCCTTTTGTTGTCCTAGTACCTGTAGGTGTCCCTTTTGTTGTCCTAGTACCTGTAGGTCCCTTTTGTTGTCCTAGTATCTGTAGGTCCCTTTTGTTGTCCTAGTACCTGTAGGTCCCTTTTGTTGTCCTAGTACCTGTAGGTCCCTTTTGTTGTCCTAGTACCTGTAGGTCCCTTTTGTTGTCCTAGTACCTGTAGGTCCCTTTTGTTGTCCTAGTACCTGTAGGTCCCTTTTGTTGTCCTAGAACCTGTAGGTCCCTTTTGTTGTCCTAGTACCTGTAGGTCCCTTTTGTTGTCCTAGTACCTGTAGGTCCCTTTTGTTGTCCTAGTACCTGTAGGTCCCTTTTGTTGTCCTAGTACCTGTAGGTGAAATGATGATGCTTAGTGTGAAAGTCTAGAAAACAATGTTTCATTGGTTTGCTGTTTAAATGCACCATATTGCTCAAAAGATTGAGTCAATGATCAGGACTGTGTTAATAATTAGTCTAGATACAATGATACTTCAGTCAGAGATTTAGCCATTCGTTGGTACCAACCGATTTTGCTTGATAGACATTTCAAGGCTTTCTGGTAGATATAAAGAGAGTTATTTTCTTGAGACATTTTGTCTGTGTTTCAAACATTTAATTGTTCTAAATTTGTGGTCAGAAACCAGGAATTCTGTCTGTCAGACGTTGTGGTATGCAAATTATTAACATCAGCCATTATATCTACGCTATAATCCCTCAAGCAAACCACATGAATATATAACTAAGCTTCTGTGTACATATTAACTGTTAACAATTTTATGCAACATAACACCCTTTTGTACACAATAAAACTGTTATTTAAAAAAATTGCTTATAAGTTTTATAGTCTGTACCTATTGTTGTTTGACCTACTTATGTTTACATTGAGCTAGACAGGGAAGGTCATTGGATCAATAAATGCATACCAGTCAATAAGTCCAAGTCTTGTACATGCATTAAGGGTATTATGTGTTATTAAGTGCAGTTTAATGGCTTAATTTACTAGTCAGCGGTCAGTCCAGACTGACCTTTGTAAATCTACTTAGTGAGCCATGTCTTTAGCTGTTTGATATAGTGCGTAAAAAGAATGTTTGTTTTCTGTACCTGGCCTGACTATAATGTTTTACCCCACCCCCTCCTGGAAGCTTACTTGTTCTTGAAGGTCAGATAAAGTGACCTATGTCCTTGTAAAAATTCCTGCCTCCTGACCATAGGTTTTTCAGAATGTCACAGAAAGCAGACATATTTGTTCAGGCCTTATATGGACTTTTAATGCAAATGGAATTAAACTTGAGGTGTATTGGATAAGTTACATTATACAATGACAATGACAAACTTTATTTGCTTTTTAGGCCTCCGGCCCATAACAATATATATACAAGTATCAATATACATTTTATCATAACCAGAGATTAATACCAAAGAGAAACCTGTAATCAACAAACATTCATGGAATCGCAATCAATGACTATACATAGTATCAGAAGACATACATGGAAACAACAAACATTCATGGGATAACAAACATACATGTATTAAAAAACAATAATCATGAAAGTAACACACATGCATGAAATCAAACTTACATAAAGAAACGGAACTTAATTTTAAAAATACACATATCATTCTAGTTCAATCAAATATTGTTTTCGTTTTTTAAAAGCATGGTATAAATATGTTGCGAGATCTTTAACAGTTTCTGGAGATTTACTAGTCATTAGTGATTTAAATTTTTGTATATTTGTGTTTTCATAGAAGTGTTCTGGTATATATTTTCTACGAAGATCATGGTAAAAGTCACACATTAAAAGAAAATGATACTCGTCTTCAATGCAATTTACGGAGCACAATTTGCAGAGTCTTAATTCCCTATCCATATTTGAATATCTACCCCTTTCTATTTCAAGATTGTGTGAACTTGTTCTAAATGATACATATATATATCTAAACTTCCTAATATCTAAAATATCTAAATAACTCTCATACATAAAATTTTCTTTACAAAGTCTATAAACGGATAATTTTGAACTATTTACTAATTGGTTATTCCACTCTTGCAGATACATGTCTTTCAATCGTGTAACAAAATTTTTGATAAATACAGTTTCAGAGTTTACAAATTGGTTCTCCCAAACGTAGCCAAATCCAGCTGAAAATAAACAATGACGAAGTTTTGAAACCCAATTATTTTTCCCATTCATATCATCAAGGTACATCATATTATAACACAGTTTAACAAATCTTGTATCTTGCATTTTAAGAATCTTAAGCCAATATTTTATACTACGTTTACATGATTCAATGTGAAGAGGAAATCTTTCACAGTCACCAAGTACAGCAACATTTGATGTATAATTACTTGCACACATAAAACGTTTACATGCATACACTTGCACACGCTCTAATTCTGGGTATTTATCAATACCCCACACTTCACATCCATACAATAACTGAGGGCATATTTTGGTATCAACCAGTTTGAAAAATACAGATCTTGTTAATTGACCGCAATTATATAAAGAACTTAGCAGAGATATTAACACTCTCTTGCCTTTAATACATAACTCATGAACCATACCATTTAATGATAACTGTCTTGTTAATGTTAACCCAACATAGCAAAATTTAGATACAACTTCCAAATCAGAACCCTTATATTTCCATTTCTCTACCTGAGAAAGTCTACCACCTCTCTTAAATACAACAATTTTAGTTTTACGTTTATTAACTTTTAAATCATGTTCATCGCAGAACTGAGAGAGCAAGTTAAGTTGTCTCTGTAAACCAAATACTGTATCGGCTAGTAAGGCTAGGTCATCGGCAAACATTAAAATAAAAAGTTCAACAGTAGCTGGCTGAAGTTGTATACCTCTGACATTATTATTTTGTAGAAAGTTGTTACATTATATATAAATGTGAAGAATGTACAAATGTGTTGAAATAAAATGTTCTCCCTAAATAGCAAGATTGTATGCAGTTATGATATATGAAAGAAAATCATATGAGTTGAATAAATAAGATGTATATTATAAACATGGAACTATCTGTCTGTTTCCTAATTCTCTGAAGGCGAGTGCAAACAACATACAGGTATGCTCATAATTTGTTGTCATCACTACAAGTTCAACATTTTACTGCTAATACTTTTTTAAACTGTTAAAATTGGTTCCATGTTTGGTTCATAAATGTAGGTCATCAGCCAGACAGTAAATAATTGTATGATATTAATCTAGGGTGTTATTTGCCTCTGATCTAATCTGTACACAACACACCTGTACAAAGTCTGTACCTGTAATAGTAGTCTAGAAATAGTGGTTATAGTGTAAATTTAGCCCCAGGTGGTCATTATGTCCAGTCAGTTTTACTGACCAATTACTAGTGGGGGTCAGTTGGTGCAAGTGTTGATAAGTACATGTGCTCGATTATTGAAGATCTTTATTCCTCATTATTGGTCTGTCTGACCAAGTGCATACCTTATGTCTGACATCATATGGCTGTCTGCCTAACTGTAAGCATGGTTGTATATACCGGACTGTGATTTTCTATGTATTGTTTCTGGAGTATTCATGATGGACATAAACATGTATTTATATTTTCTTATTTTATTTCAGTATTTAGTTAAGATTTTTGCAATAAAGCATAATTGTTACTTCAATTTTCATAGCTATATTGAAAGATAATCTATTTATATAGATACTTGATTGTCAGATTGCTTGTGATTTTACTTGTTGCTTACATATTAGTAATCTAAAATTTTAAAACAAAGCAGTCAATTTCTGCATTATAACAAATTTGTCAGGGTCGGAATTTGAAAAATATTTATGCAAGTGATCGTTGGCTAAGAACATACTGAAATTCCAATATTTTTTTTCAAAAATGGCGTTTCTAGCAGTACTTCTTCAATTCTACTGTATTTGTTGAGCTTGATAAGTATGAAAACTGGCTTTGTGTTAATTTTTTCAGATAGTTTGCCCTCTGGGGCAAGTTTAACTCAATTAAACCACTCTTTAGTGGAACTTAAATGAATAAAACTACCGGTATTTGGTAAAAATCATCAAGTCACAATAATAATGTATTTATATATGAATACAGATTGTTAAAATCATGCATGAATTTTATTTTGGCCCTATTGCTACTTCCAACAAAAATAGTTTCCCCCTAAAAACAAGCACTTTTCCATTTCTACATGTATTAGCCTGAAATTGCAGTTACTAACCCAGAGAGTCTTCGGGCTTGTAGGATACTGTGAAGACTATTCTTGTAGTAGATGGTATTTAATATTTGTCATGATTGTTTTAAAGATTGTCTGTTCTGGTGTTGAAATCATACAAGTACGTGTTATATTTGTTATTGTAAAATATCGTTTTTTCCAAACATTATGACGCAGACACGTTCTTGTGATTTTTGTATTATTACGAAATAAATGATTTATAGGCTTGTTATGTAAGGCTGCAGTGTATTACAATGTTTGTTGTATTCAAATATTTCGACTTGTTTACGGTGATATTTCTGTATGAAAATCATTGAAGTGATCCGACAATTTACTTCAATAGGAATGAAAATATGTGTTTACTCAGTAAAACTGCTCTGTCTAGACAGTTGATCAATGATTAGCTTAAGGCAACCACAACAATAAACACACTACTCACTTTTTTTGTCTGATACAGTTGGTAGAGTGTTTTCTTAGAATGTCTAAGCTGGCACTAGGATAAACTCGATCAACTGATCCTGTACAAGTGCAGTGGGAAGGACCATATACTGTTATTTCTAATTTATACTTAATTTTGGTTTGTGCCCCTGTCTTTTGGGTATTTACCCTTGTACCTCCTCAAAATTAATGCCTGATGTTTTATGGACTGTTGTTTTCCCAGAGGTCTGTGTGGGGAGGCATTGTCTTATGTATGTGGCGTTCCCTGTAGAAACTTATTCTTTCTTTTCCTACCTGTGTGCTTCGATTGTAGTTCTAAGTGTGATATTCTTGCTCTGAATTTGAAATCACCATTCTATAATTATATTGTAACTTTATCATTTGAAACGACCAGTAACGATTTACTTATATCATTTATTTAAAATAACTATTTTATCTGTATTTTTCAACAGAGAAAAATGTATGAAAACACTGGTGACCTTGTCTTCTTCTTTTGTTATGTTGTTCTTTATATTACTACATTGTACTCATACTTTTTTGTTTATGTTAACGGTACTATTATACTTTTTTTGTTTATGTTAACGGTACTATTATACTTTTTTTGTTTATGTTAACGGTACTATTATACTTTTTTTGTTTATGTTAACGGTACTATTTATCTTTCTTGTCGTGCCTGTTTACTGTGAGCTCGATATAGTCGCCACAATGGCAGTTCGGTGTATGTACATCTGTCCGTCCGGATATTCTTTGTCCGGACCATTACTCTGTCACTTACAGGAGGATTTTCGAATTACTTGGAATCAAATTGTTTACCATGATGAGAGGTGTATTGTGCGCTTGACCCTTGCTTAAAGGTCAAGGTCACATTTAGAGGTCAAGTGTCAAAAATGGGTCTAAAACATATTGTTTGGACTTTAACACTGTCATTAATGGGATATTTTCAAATTAATTGGCAAAAATGTTCACCATGATGATATGACATGACGCACGCAGGACCCATGTCAGTAGCTCAAATGTCGAGGTCACACTTGGAGGTCAAATGTAAAAAAATGGTCTAAAACATATTTTCTGGACCATAACACTGTCATTTATTGAGGGATTTTCAAAAACACTTGGCACAAATGTTCACCATGATGAGACAGCATGTTGTGCGTAGGACTCGTGTTCGTAGCTCAAAGGTCAAGGTTATACTTGGAGGTCAAACAACCTAACAATGGGTCTAAAACATACTTTCCGGACTTTACACTGTACAAATTACTTTGCACAAAATTAATGTTCACCATGTTGAGACAGCCTGTTGAGTTGGGTACATGTATAATAGATTTTCAATTTAAAGCATTATATAACAGTATTCTCTTAATCTCTTGACAATTGCTTAGCTCAACATGTTGCCCTTGGGCATTATCTTCCTTTAGCTAAAGGCATTACTGATGACCTATGTTTAAATTACCTGCATTGATGAAAGATGTTGATAATAAGTTGGTCACTGTCTGTTTAGAGTAACCTTTAAAGCTGTAACTTGATGTGCCTTGCTATTTTTATACCACTCTGTACTTTCCTCGTTTTGAGGTGTGATTTTGTGCAAAGTGGGGATAATTATTTTGTACAAACTGATTAAATTTTTTTCATCAAGTTTAGTTTTACTGCATCAAAGTGCTTTGGAATAATAATTAGCATAACTTCAAACAAACAGTGTCTGCATAAAATTTTATCATGTGATTAAATGTTGCGTAATAGTGCAAACTAATGCGTGCATGAGATTAGTCTTTGAAAATTGCAAACATTGGATGTGGAGTTATTTCTTTGCACAATTTGTGATTATGATATTTTCCTGAACAGGAAAAAATACTCCCAACTTTTTGCATTGTAAACTAAATTATGCTGCTCATGATAATTAACATTGAAGTTATTTGTGTCTAAGCAGAAGGTGCCTGTTGTTGTTTTTACAACAGTCTGACAGCAACATTTGAGGGCTTAAACTGATAGAAAAGACCTGGTCAGTTGGCAAGACTAGAGGCCCTATTTTTAGTCAGATGGTAAGACTAGAGGCCCTATTTTTAGTCAGATGGCAAGATTAGAGGCCCTATGTTTAGTCGAATGGCTTGACTAGAGGCCCTATTTTTAGTCAGATGGCAAGAATTGAGGTCCTATCTTTAGTCAGATGGCAAGACTTGAGGCCCGTATTGAGTCAGATGGCAAGACTAGAGGCCCTATTTTTAGTCATGGCAAGACTAGAGGCACTATTTTTAGTCAGATGACAAGACTAGAGGCCCGTATTGAGTCAGATGACAAGACTAGAGGCCCTATTTTTAGTCATATGGCAAGACTAGAGGCCCTATTTTTAGTCAGATGGCAAGACTAGAGGCCCTATTTTTAGTCAGATGGCAAGACTAGAGGCCCTATTTTTAGTCAGATGGCAAGACTAGAGGCCCTATTTTTAGTCAGATGACAAGACTAGAGGCCCGTATTGAGTCATATGGCAAGACTAGAGGCCCTATTTTTAGTCATATGGCAAGACTAGAGGCCCTATTTTTAGTCAGATGGCAAGACTAGAGGCACTATTTGTAGTCAGATGGCAAGACTAGAGGCCCTATTTTTAGTCAGATGGCAAGACTAGAGGCCCTATTTTTAGTCAGATAGCAAGAATTGAGGCTCTATCTTTAGTCAGATGACAAGACTAGAGGCCCGCCGTATTGGGTCAGATGACAAGACTAGAGGCCCGCCGTATTGAGTCAGATGACAAGACTAGAGGCCCTATTTTTAGTCAGATGGCAAGACTAGAGGCCCTATTTTTAGTCAGATAGCAAGAATTGAGGCTCTATCTTTAGTCAGATGACAAGACTAGAGGCCCGCCGTATTGGGTCAGATGACAAGACTAGAGGCCCGCCGTATTGAGTCAGATGACAAGACTAGAGGCCCGCCGTATTGAGTCAGATGACAAGACTAGAGGCCCGTATTGAGTCAGATTGCAATTTAGATGATAGAACATGGACTGATAGCAAGGCTAACATGCCCGATATATAATATAATAGCCAATTGAGTTCATGATTGGCTGTGAGTGTGCAGTTTATGTTTAATTAGTAGTATGTTATTTGTGGCTGGATTTTACACAAAGTGCAGGCGAATTGCAAAATTCTCTAGAACTGCGCATTAAATGTAAGCAAGCGACTGACTGCACGTTATTGTTCTAGTTTTTGGAGTTCGGTCGTACTAGCGGATGATATACTCTGATATGCACAAGTTATATATTTTATATGCGGCAATTATAATATTATAATCTTGAATGTTATTGTTTATTTTCAGCTGTCTGCAGCTTCACATATTCACACAAAGACGAAATCCAAGCATTGTCTGAACTTTATCAACGTAAAGGATATAAACAGTGTGAATTTCATATTAGGGCACCAAGGAATAATTTCATAGAGCTAAATTTTACACGATTTTTTGGCTTCCGGTCACTGTCTTCCATGACAACTGGCAATTTACAAACAGAACACCTACAGGATTACAGCTCTGATGAGTGTTTGCCTCCTGAGATTGTAGTGAAAGGAAAAAATTCTAGTGAAGAACAGATTGGTAGAATTTGTACAAATTCACATAACTTTGAGATCCCAAAAGTCTTTCAATCGAAGTTAAATGTTGTAAAAATTACTTATATATGGTTGGAAAACCATTCCAGTGGCTTTACAGTGGAGTTTGATTTTCACCATTATAACTGTAAGTACTTACTTACCTACTTTATTCTGCCTCTCGTTACCTGCTCTGCATGTCTAAAATGAGATATTTTTCCCAACTTTCTTGCAAGTCAAGTTCTCATTTATTAATTACATATTTATTTATAGACATCCTCTGGTAAATCATCTTGTTTTGGCTTTGTACTGGGGGGATTTGGTGCATATTATCAAATTGAAGTCATATTGGTCCGTCTGCTGGCTAAACAGATTGCAAAAACACTTAATGATGATGATAATTAGTTTGTTCTGAACAGCAGTGTGCATATAATTATGCTTATCAGTATGTCTGTGTCTCTCTTATTTGTCAGAGATACAGAAATTGGATTTATTATAGAAGGAGTGCATGTTTATAACTGTCAGTGTTTTTTGTAGACCAGAAAAATACCTGAACCAGTCATGTAGACCAGACAAATATCTGAACTAGTCCTGTAGACCAGACAAATATCTGAACTAGTCCTGTAGACCAGAAAAATGCATGAACTAGCCCTGTAGACCAGACAAATATCTGAACTAGTCCTGTAGACCAGACAAATATCTGAACTAGTCCTGTAGACCAGACAAATATCTGAACTAGTCCTGTAGACCATACAAATATCTGAACTAGTCCTGTAGACCAGACAAATATCTGAACTAGTCCTGTAGACCAGACAAATATCTGAACTAGTCCTGTAGACCAGACAAATATCTGAACTAGTCCTGTAGACCAGACAAATATCTGAACTAGTCCTGTAGACCAGACAAATATCTGAACTAGTCCTGTAGACCAGACAAATATCTGAACTAGTCCTGTAGACCAGACAAATATCTGAACTAGTCCTGTAGACCAGAAAAATGCATGAACTAGTCCTGTAGACCAGACAAATGCCTGAACTAGTCATGTAGACCAGAAAAATGCCTGAACTAGTCCTGTAGACCAGAAAGACCAGAAAAAGCCTGAACTAGTCCTGTAGACCAGAAAAATGCCTGAACTAGTCCTGTAGACCAGAAAAATGCCTGAACTAGTACTGTAGACCAGAAATTGCCCGAACTAGTCCTGTAGACCAGAAAAATGCCTGAACTAGTCCTGTAGACCAGAAAAATGCCTAAACTAGTCCAGTAGACCAGAAAAATGCCTGAACTAGTCCTGTAGACCATAAAAATACATTAACTAGTCCTGTAGACCAGAGAAATATATGAACCAGTCCTGTAGACCAGAGAAATATATGAACCAGTCCTGTAGACCATAAACATACCTGATCTATAGTCCTGTATACCAGAAAAATACCTGAACTAGTCCTGTAGACCAGAAAAATATATGAACCAGTCCTGTAGACCAGAAAAATACCTGAACTAGTCCTGTAGACCAGAAAAACTCCAGTCCTTGTGAGGATGAATTTTGACTAATTCAATTTTGACGGATTCCTAAGATTAGTTTTTAGTGCATTTTGGGAAAAAATACCATGTTCCATAGGCTTTGTGGTCTAAATTTGATGATATTATAGATGACTTGGAGATTGTTAAAAAAATCTGGGTCACAGGAGTTCACATCTAGGTCAAAGGGTTAATCTAAAAATATGTCCATAATCACTTGGTAAGATTGATTGATTACAATGTAACAAACTTTGATTAAATTTGTATGTTGACAAATAAATCCAGGATATCGTTTTTTTTTCAATAATATTGTCTTAAAAGTACCATGAAACCCCGAAGTACTGAGTTAGACCGGGACCCTTGCAAGCAAGTGAGGCAATAAAGCTGTTGATATCATTGAGATTTTCACTTATACTGACCTGAAATACCATTTAAAGGTCTTTTGTTTGTATAGAAATTTGTCTGGAAGTTTTAATGGCTCAAATCATATCACCGGTCGCAGACCAGAAACAGACCTAATTTGAAAAATTGATACAAAGACCTTTATGGATCTGCTATATGGGTGCAAAGCATAGAGAGCTATCTTTGATCTGTTATATTTCTGGATACCATGACAACCCTTCAATCCCCCAAAAAACTGCTCAATCTAGATTAATGTTAATAATTGGATTCAGTGTGCATTCATGTAAAAAAAGAAGACTGAAAAATTAATTTAATGCAAAAATAATAATAATAAATTTGTCCCTCAAAAGTGCTGAATTTGTGCTCAAGATTGTGTGGAAAGTAACCCCAGTATCCATGCCAACTTTGTCTAGTGGAAAACCCGATTGATTAGCAGCATATGGAAATATTAGGTAATGTAGAATGTGGGATATGACCGTCTGCACCATATTGGGATATTAGGTAAAGTAGAACTGGGGGTTCTGACGTCTGCTGCATTTTCTTATTAATATTCATTATACTCCTACAATTTCTAAGGTCACATGACAGTATTCCTAGAAATTGACTTGGGTTCGACTTAAAGTAACATAAGAATGTCAACAAGTTCCCGGTGGGTGCTTAGAGTGTATTAACGCTGAGTCATGTCTACAATATGCTACTTCAGACATGTGCACATGTAAACATCAGCTGTTAAAGGCAGATATTGTAGAGGAGCATTTCCAATGCAGCTTGAACAGTAAATATGTTACTGTAGAAACTATGAATAATTAAATCATTAAGTTGAGTGTTTTACAGTGACTGGGTTAAGGAAATCAGAAGTGTTCCAGTTAGCAGACAACGTCTGGTTCATTGCCCTTGTTCAATTTTGGTTTCACGTAGTTAAAAATTCTGTGAAATTTGTGGTTATATCTAAGATTTACTGTCTAATAATTGCCTTATGGTTGTGGTTTCTGTATATACTGTTTTACATGGATCGTGAAACAAGTTATTACAACGTATACTAAGGTATACTCTCAATGACTGTGTATGACAGTACAATTCAGGGATTGTGAAGATGGCGGTTCGACCTCGCTCCAGCCGGGGTTTGAACCCACTATCTTCAGATCAGGAGTGTAAGACCACCACGCCTCCTCTAGCTATAGTTTGATGTAAGTTGTTGTCACGTAGATGTACTGAAGAGCTGGTTTTTGCTGTCATTTACAGCGGGGAAACAAACGTGAAGCTGCATTGTGATATCCTGCTTAGCAACAACAACAAAATAACCACCATTATAATTTTACATTGTTTTAGGATAAACACACAGCATTATCCTACCTGCTCATATTTTCTGCTTGTTTTCTTACTGGTTTTGCTGTCCTAGTGCTGTGGTATAATGATGTAATTGGTAACTGAAGACTGTTTGCATGCCATCCAGTCATGAATCTAACTTTCATGTTTTCCTACTCATGAACACAAGTGTGCATGTATGCAGTGTGTTGCAAATAAATGCACTTAATGCTTGGCAATTGCATTAACTGCATCATTTACTGTGTATTAAGCCTGCTGCACTCACTGTAGTGCATGCGCTACTCAGCTAGTTAGGTTAACAGGGGATATTAGCTTTAATCTATTCAGTATGATGATATTTCACTTGATCATTAAGTTACTTTCTTTCTATAATGAATTAGTTTGACACCACAAAAACATCACGCTCAAATGCTTTCATGAACATACATTGCTTTCCGTGCTCCAAGTTTATTTGCTTTCTCTGTTAAGTTTTTGCTTCTGTTTTGTTAGTGGGTTTCATGGTCTGCAGATTACAGGCGTCTGCAGCATTATCGGCTGCAACAGTTTGCCTTGTATGAAATCATTCTCTGAATGATGGAAGGTTTTTGTATTTATGACATTTGGATTTTTTCAGTCAAGGTGTTGATTTAACGGTGTTTGAGACTTACACTGAGAATTAAAATACATTGTATACTGTTATAACTGTGTAGAAAACTTGAATATTTGGTGACAAAGATCACAAAATCATTTGTTTGAAACCAGAATATTATATAAGAATGCATTTGTACTTTAGCTGTCTAGATTTGAGTTGTGGTTTATCATGAGTCATTGCACTTTGTTTCTGGGTGTTATGAATACTTCCCTAATGTTAGAATATCTGAGAAATCAAATTTAAATCACATTGGAGGCATTCCCTACTTGCACAATATATTTTAAGTACAGCTATTCTGGCGTCTTGGCGTATTATGTGTAGGCGTGTAAAATAGATGTGACAAGATTCAATGCAGTGCATAATGTGTTACAGACTGGCGTATTGCTGTAATTTGTGAGACGTAATTATGGAGTATTTGTCTACATGTTGCATATGATTCAAAGTATAGTTCAGACGTATTATGTGATGGCATATGGAAGTATATTATTTGAATATAAACCTCAAGTAAACGTTTGGAGTGGTTAAAGCGAGACTGATCTATCGGCTTCTATGATTTCTATTTCCTACGTGGAGTAAACCTGCTCCAGATGCTCAATTCTTAGAGTTCTAGGCCTTGCTTTTGATCGGGAACGTTTGCAACTTGAAGACACATATATCGTGCACTGTTTGCACTTGTTGTTACTGTTTGAACTTATATACGCACCGAATTCTACTTTGTAAAATATTAATGCCATTCTAATGACATTTTCTTTGAAGAAATACGAAAGTTTACAGCTCACAAACAATGACTTCCATTTATTTACTTCTATATGTTTGTGAGACCGAAATTTGATGCCCCCTGTATGGTAATAAAAATTCCTAATGTACTTAGTTTCCTTATGTATCAGGTTATGAAATGTAGCATGTAGAATAATCATCCATGGTATGTATTTTAAAGATTTTGAGTGTTTCGATGCGCTTTAATTTGTCTGTACTTGTATAGTTGGGGTATTTAATTTCTTTAAACGATTTGATAAAGTTGATATTAAGGCAACAGTGTTTTAAAAGCATGGAATTGTCTTGTCATATTTTTTTGTCAAGTTGGTTTGTGGGAAATTGCAAGGCGGTGGATAAGGTGTCTGTCACTCAACTCGGTAGTTGTGGGGTCGAATCTAGAAAAAAGGCACAACCACAGTGCCGCAGAAGACACCATGCAGTACTGGTTTCCCAGAGTGATTCAAATAAGTATCCTGCTTTGATCACGAGTCAAGCATAAATAAATGTGTAAGTATTTTTGATGGTATAATTTGTTTCAAATAAGGTTGTACTATGATCCTGAATTCAGTTCACATACTCACACACACATACATACATAATTATGCATTCATTTCATTGACTCAGATTGAGCATGCATTTCACAAAATTTACATACATTTCACTTGCTTTTCGCCATTTTTGTATTTCAGTGCTGTCAGTTTGGTTTGATTTAAATGATTTAGGCCACTTTAACTTCGGCTATGGTAATTGGTCAACTCGTATCTTTAAGTCAACTCGTACCATACTGTCAAATCATACCATAGTCAACTCGTACCTTTAAGTCAACTCGTACCATAGTCGACTTGTAGCATAGTCAACTTGTAGCATAGTCAACTCGTACCATAGTCTACTCATACCTTTAAGTCAACTCGTACTATACTGTCAACTCGTACCATAGTCAACTCATACCTTTAAGACAGCTCGTACCTTTAAGTCAACTTGTATCATACTGTCAACTCGTACCTTTAAGTCAACTCGTACCTTTAAGTCAACTCGTACCATAGTCAACTTGTACCTTTAATTCAACTCGTACCTTTAAGTCAACTCGTACCTTTAAGTCAACTCGTACCATAGTCAACTTGTACCTTTAAGTCAACTCGTTGCATAGTCAACTCGTACCATAGTCTACTCGTACCATACTGTCAACTGGTACCTTTAAGTCAACTCGTACCATAGTCTACTCGTACCATACTGTCAACTGGTACCTTTAAGTCAACTGGTACCATACTGTCAACTCGTACCATAGTCAACTCGTACCTTTAAGTCAACTTGTACCTTTAAGTCAACTCGTTCCTTTAAGTCAACTCGTACCTTTAAGTCAACTCGTACCTTTAAGTCAACTCGTACCATACTGTCAACTCGTACCATAGTCAACTCGTACCTTACTGGTTATTAACTCTAAATGATAGTTTTTGCCATCATGAATTCCTGAACGGCTGAAGACTTCTCAGACGTTCACAAATTATATAAAAACAAGGTTTCTGCACGTGGTTACAATGTCTCTCAAACAAGAAGACTGGTCGGTATCTGTAAATTTGTTTACATTGATTTGGGATCATGTTCATACAATTTATATTTATCCTTCTCATTGGCTGCTGCCTTGGATAGTGGATGTGAAAACCATGTGAGAAACTGGCTCGTGTTTGAATTTGAACCCATTACCTCTGGAATAGGAATTGGGCACTGAACTCCAAGACCATTATGCTTTGCTGTTGAGTGGTACCACGGATTCAGATGTGATCATTCATTTTCTAGTCAAATGATGTATTTGTAGAGAAGGATTGGTTTTAATGTAATTATCTGAACTGCAGTTTTCTTTTTGGCTCCTGAAATGCATTGTTAACTGCATTGATAGACTGCTCTTGCATGGCTGTAAATGGCTGTATGCAGCAGTTTTACGTAAATTATTGTTCATGATCAGTTGAAGTTGAGTTTATGACAAAATTAAGTTTAATTGAAGTGATATTTATGTCTCTTTCTGTATTATGTTTGTTGATCTCAGCTTCATGATAGCAAAAATTGAAATCCATGCATTAACTTTTAATTGCATATATTATACTTAATTTTGTCTGAGCCTGTTTATCTGAAGATTTTGTTATTCATGAAAATTGGGCGTATCCTCACATAATTGTGTTTGCAGCTAAATGCATGGTCAGAGAATTAAGATGTTTCCCTTGTTGTCAATACCAGTATGGCTAGACAGTTGATTATTTATCTATATTTTCATAGATAATTATTGTCTGGGTTGTAAATGGGAAGTTCAGTTAACCTCAGTTTATGTAGGTTATCATGAATATGTTGTAGCCTGTGGTTGTCGTTACATAATTTATTTACATATGGATTAGTCTTCTCCATATTTCATACTTGTCAAATGTTTGCTTTCGGTGCAAACTGAAATGGAAAAGTGGTGAATTCACCGTAAACAATCTTGTCAATGACTTGATATTATTATTTATGCCCACTTATTGGACGAAAACAACTCGAGCAGTTTTTATTTGCATTCTTACTGCTTAACTCATGCTCTATCTCGGAGATTGTTTGCATGTTTTATCCATATCTGTCTGCATTAAGGTGTGGTATGATTAAATAATGTCTGTTAAATTTTTGAGGTACCCAATGACTGTAATCATACATTAATCAATGATGTAGTCTATGATACCCCTCTGCCTAAGTGTTGAGGATTGCTCTATTGTATCTGACCTTCACCTTTCATTCAAATCATATCCTGCTTTCACAAATTTTTGAGATTATTCTCAAGTCAAATATTACGTTTCTAGTTTAATGAAAATTGTGCTACCTAATTACATTAGTGCTATTTTGTCGGATTAAATGCTTATGGTCTCATGTGCTCTATGAACTTTACAAGGCAAACTATGAATTCTTGTAGCATTTTGAGTTTAGGTATGATCACAGTTCAGATCTTGGGTGAATATGGGGTCAGGTTTTTGCACAATGCAGAATATTATCACCTATATGAATTTTTGTAGTTTACAATTGCCTTTCACATGTTTTTATAACTTACTATTTACGAGCTTGTCCAGCAATCCAACATTGTGACAGACAAAGTCACCTCTCTATCTGTCTGTGTTGATCACTTAGTTTTTTGGTGTGTCTTATATACTAATGTCATATATATCTAGGTGTGTTACTTCTGCAGAAATCTGTGATTCAGGGTCACCCAGAAGTCCATTATGTGAAACACATAGATCACATGCGAAAATTTGCAGGAAGGGGTAGGTTACGATAATAAAGATTTATGTAGCTGTCGCCTTAAACACACCTAATATTTATGTTGCAGTAGCCTTAAACACACCTGATACCTAGATTGTTGTAGCCTTAAACACACCTGATATTTATGTTGCAGTAGCCTTAAACACACCTTGCATCTTGGTTGGTGTTGTCATAAACACACCTGATATATTGGATGTTGTTGCCATTAACATACCTGATATCTTGGTTGTTGTTGTCATAAACACGTCTGTTATCTTGGTTGTTGTTGCCATAAACACACCTGATATCTAGGTTGCTGTAGTCATAAACATATCTGATATCTAGGTTGCTGTAGCCATAAACATACCTGATATGTATGTTGCAGTAGCCTTAAACACACCTTGCATCTTGGTTGTTGTTGCCATAAACACACCTGATATATTGGATGTTGTTGCCATTAACATACCCGATATCTTGGTTGTTGTTGTCATAAACACACCTGATATCTTCGTTGTTGTTGCCATAAACACACCTGATATCTAGGTTGCTGTAGCCATTAATACACCTGATATCTAGGTTGCTGTAGCCATAAACACACATATTATCTTGGTTGTTGTAGCCGTTAATATATCTGATATCTTTGTAGTTGTAGCCATAAACAAACCTGACATCTTGGTTGTTGTAGCCATAAACACTCCTGACATAGTGGTTGCTGTAGCCATTAACACTCCTGATATCTTGGTTATGGTTGCCATTAACACACCTGATATATTGGTTGTTGTAGCCATTAACACACCTGATATATTGGTTTTTGTAGCCATAAACACACCTGACATCTTGTTTGTTGTTGCCATTGACACTACTGATAGCTTGGTTGTTGTAGCCATTAACACTCCTGATATTTTGATTGTTGTAGCCATTAACACACCTGGTACATTGGTTGTTGTTGCCATTAACACACCTGACACCTTTGGTTGTTGTAGCCATAAACACTCCTGATATTTTGATTGTTGTAGCCATAAACACACCTGATATCTTGGTTGCTGTAGCCATAAACACACCTGGCATCTTGGTTGTTGTTGCCATAAACACACCTGATATCTTGGTTGCTGTAGCCATAAACACACCTGGCATCATGGTTGTTGTTGCCATAAACACACCAGATATCTTGGTTGCTGTAGTCATAACCATGTTGAATACGCTGTCTATTGCCTTACATTCCATGTATCTGTTGTTACCATGACTGATCTGATCAGCATACAAACAGAGCAGGATAACTTCTGTTATTTTTGTGTGACTGTCATATGTATACACAATAGCAATTTGTTTGCACTGGAACTCTTGGCTTCAACATTCGTTTTATTAATTTGCTTCCGTGGAATGTTACATTGGAATGTGTTACATATATTTTCTGGAAAACTGCTAAAAAGTATGTCAAATGTGTCTATATCACTAAATGTAGTCTGGGGTATTGATGTATACCTGTTTAACAATGATCAAGCCGGTTGCATGTACGTCATGCCATGTTAACTCCAGTGTTTAGTGATCTGTGCTGGAGGGGGTAACCTGAGGCATGAACTCGTGCAATCTGTGCTGGAGGGGGTAACCTGAGGCATGAACTCCTGGAATATCTCTGTCAGCTGGTTGTGTTTTGTTTCTGTTATATCCTATTGTAAGTGACAGTTAGCGAAACTGCGTTTCCATGTTTCTTTTGGGGGTTAAGGCCCTTAAAATGTTGAATAGAAAATGTCACACATAAACTGTCAAAAGTTTCTGAAAAATATATCGGCAAATTATGTAAATTGGTAATGTTTATTGTGGTTTCCTTCACTATTCTGGTTTTACTGTCTCCAAAGATGTAGCTAACCTCGCTCTTTCTGTGTCACTTCTAAAAATCCATGTGATTTCAATGGGCAATTTGTCTTTTGATTGGGAAAAAGAGCTATGTATATTACATTTGGAATGGGACCCATATTTGGCCCCATGGGACAACAAGATTGAGCCCAGCTAGCATCTCAAGATTTGTCAGGCGTGGAATTCTTACAGGTGATGAAGCAGTCTATAGTCTGCCAAGGCACTCCCTGTAAGCCTCCCTCACTGAAATATTGCTAAGAGGCAGTGCCTGCGATCGTGCATAACAGAGTACGTTATCTCAATTTTAACAAACTGTCAAACTGGTTAAGTCGACTTACCTGGTGGATTTTGAAGGATAAGAAATTAAGTTTAATGAAATAATGTTTTCATTCTTTTTAAAAAATCTGGTAACCAGATAATAATAGATTATTAGTAAGGTCTTCGTGATTGCGCGACTATGAGTGTCAAAATTGTGGTTGCCGCTATACAACTTATGGATTGATTTGAAATCATTACTGTCATTTTTCAAATTAGAATAATCCTTGCAGGCGAAGCCAAAAATATTTTTTGTGGAATGTCCACATTTCCTGTTTCTTATGTAATCAATTTTTCCTGTTTTGCATTCCTGTTGCTCGATAATTGTTCCTTTGAGAGTGTGAAAGGCTGAAACTTTGTCTTTGACTCCTTCGCTGTCTGTGAAAACAGTAATAAATTGTCAATTATAATAAAGTTGATAGAACCATGTCCAAGAAATAGGTCACAGTTTTATGTTTGATACCATTACATGATGTCAATGGTCGTATTATGATTCCCAGTCTACCAATATGTATTCTACCATAAAAGAAATTTGATCAAGCATTCTATAGCATGGATTTTTATTTGTCATGTAAAATTTCTCTCAGGACTTCTGTGACCTATTTAGTTCTCATGCTAGAATAAAATAGTACTACAAAAAAGATCCACTAAGCATTTTGCAGATTGTAATTCAATTCTGATGCTACAGTTTGTTAAATCAATTCTCTTTCTACAATTCAGCAAGTTTTTTGCTGTTAGAGAAATGACAGATAATGTTCCTCACTCTTGACTGTTTAGGTACAGGGAGGGGGTTCTCAAGAACTTTATAATTAAGGTCCTGAAGTCGTAATTCTGTCCTGGAGATTCCAACTTACAGCTTATTTGACACAGCATCATGACTCCCGACTTTTTTCAGAAATATACCTTATAACTCTTTTATATCAAGCAAAACCTAGTGAGACATGGTGATTGGGTGATGCTAGCAGGTAATTTTGCACAATTTGGAAATTCAGCGTGGAATGCACATCACTAATTTACATCTTTATTCATGTTGCTTAAAAGCATAATATAAATCATTATACCTGGTTTATAATTACAAATCCAAGTCAGCTGCAATTTTCTGACTTGAAAGTTGTTATTTAGGACGTATGTAGATAAGTGTATTTAGAAGAGAAACGCTGACACTGTGTGTATGGCTAACAAATCCGTAGTTTGCTATTAATAACGAATTAATCTGTGATATGACTAGGTGTGGTGAAATGAAAAGTTGCAAAGATTGGAAAATAAATGGAAACATATGTTTTACACTCAGGTGTGCAGGATGAGATTATCATGAATATTGGCATGACTTCCGATGCTTTAAGTCTTTGTTTGTTGGAATGTCTTGTATTACATTATGTAGTAAGTCTTTGTCTGAATACAGTCTGTATGTATAACTACGTACCATAGTTCATCATATAAGTGCCCCTTACTGTTGGGAGCAGTTTGTATGTACACAATGTTGAAAACATGCCTACTGTAAATTTTAACTTAACCATGATCAATTCCTCGGTGGAAAGTTGTGAAAAATTGTGATAAAAAAGTTACTTTCTATGTCCTTTAAGGTCACGAAAACTAAAAACAAGTCAACTTTTCTGTATATATTTCTTAGGACAAGGGGAATGGAGTCAGATTTTGCCCCCCCACCCACCCTTCCAACTGCATGCACAGCCCAATGTTCTGACGTCCCATACTTTAAATTACATTAAACATTGAATTTAGCTTAAATATTACCTATGTATGAAAGCTACCATCTTTAACCAATGCCAGTCAGAGGGACCTACGTTTGTTTTACCATTTATTTGCGATATTGGTACGGGACATTTATTAGAGCTATGGCAATGATTTAGACTGAGAAATGTTGTTTGATTGAATTTCACAGGCAAGTTTTGTTAGTTTGTTGCCATAAAACCTAAACTTAGATTTACTTACCTGTATGGAATATTGCGTGTTCCTTCAGGGTGAAATGTTTCCTTTTGTTTCAAGTTTTAAGTTCTGATTGAAATGGTGGATATATTGTTGGATGCCTTACAGGCATTGATATTATCACAGTCAGATTTGCTCACGAATTCCATCGAAAATTTCCTTTAAGTGTCTGTTAGTTTTAATGTTTTCGACTTGTTTATGCACTGTTCCAGACATCCAAATGCTACATTTTATTGCGCTGTCTGCAGACGTCATCTATGAATATTAAATAACAACATTGTACAGGTTTTCACTGCTTTTCTTATCTTATTCTGTTGTTTAACGCTGGGTCAGAAATATATAGTGTGAATGTTTGTATAATGAATCATTTATGCCCTTCATCATTCCTTCAAGGGAAATGATTTTTGCAATTTGTTTTATTTTCGTGTACAAAGCTATGAATATCTTTCTATTTCTACATGAAATTATAATCAAGAAAGAAACTCCTTAATGTTGCTTGATCACCATGAAAATTCTATTGGTTGAAGTAAGAAAGTCTTGGAAGTGTCATGGTCAAGGGATAATTAAGCACTTGATTCTTGGTTTGAAAGTTGTGAGTTCAAACCCTGGGTTTAGCCGGGTTAGATCACAAACTTCACAAATCCCTGAATTTTGCACAAGTACTCAGGTTTAGTTACTCTATAGGTTACTCAGGTTTAGTTACTCTAGTTACTCAGGTTTAGTTACTCTAGTTACTCAGGTTTAGTTACTCTATAGGTTACTCAGGTTTAGTTACTCTAGTTACTCAGGTTTAGTTACTCTATAGGTTACTCAGGTTTAGTTACTCTAGTTACTCAGGTTTAGTTACTCTAGTTACTCAGGTTTAGTTACTCTATAGGTTACTCAGGTTTAGTTACTCTAGTTACTCAGGTTTAGTTACTCTATAGGTTACTCAGGTTTAGTTACTCTAGTTACTCAGGTTTAGTTACTCTAGTTACTCAGGTTTAGTTACTCTATAGGTTACTCAGGTTTAGTTACTCTAGTTACTCAGGTTTAGTTACTCTATAGGTTACTCAGGTTTAGTTACTCTAGTTACTCAGGTTTAGTTACTCTAGTTACTCAGGTTTAGTTACTCTATAGGTTACTCAGGTTTAGTTACTCTATAGGTTACTCAGGTTTAGTTACTCTAGTTACTCAGGTTTAGTTACTCTATAGGTTACTCAGGTTTAGTTACTCTAGTTACTCAGGTTTAGTTACTCTAGTTACTCAGGTTTAGTTACTCTATAGGTTACTCAGGTTTAGTTACTCTATAGGTTACTCAGGTTTAGTTACTCTATAGGTTACTCAGGTTTAGTTACTCTATAGGTTACTCAGGTTTAGTTACTCTAGTTACTCAGGTTTAGTTACTCTAGTTACTCAGGTTTAGTTACTCTATAGGTTACTCAGGTTTAGTTACTCTATAGGTTACTCAGGTTTAGTTACTCTAGTTACTCAGGTTTAGTTACTCTAGTTACTCAGGTTTAGTTACTCTAGTTACTCAGGTTTAGTTACTCTAGTTACTCAGGAAGAGTTCTCAAGAGTTATTAGTATACATTGTGAAGACTTGTTTCACAATCAATGTCATATATTATTAGTATGTCTACAGGGAGTTAATGTCCTCAGTGCATTTTGAACATCAATGTTTGAACGATTAAATTTGATCTGGAATCAATGGCTTATAGTTCTCTGCAAGTATATAACAACAGAAACTTGGGTTGCAATTGTACAGGGAAGCATGTAGATTTTGTGTTCAAAGTGCAGCCATGAGGTTCGAGGTAGATAATATAATCATGGTATTATATACATACAATCATTTATGCATGATTAATAGTCAGTTAGTTCTGTCTGCCAGTTGAGTGGGCTAGTGAGTTTGAAGTATTCTCAAGGAGTGTTATCTGATAGCATTATAGATGATTTATGTCACTTAAAACATCATCTACTGTCTGTTAACATGGTCATATATATTCTGCTGCAAGAATCTGTAAATGCGTCTGGTTCATTCTCGGTACCATGGATTATTGGATTTGTGTGTCTATCGTTATAGTACATGCCACTGACTGCTACATCTATCTACTGTGTTATAACTAATGCTAATCTTAATATGATCAAAGTGCGTTAATTGCATACAGAATTTCAGTCTATGTCTGAATTTAGTCCTTTTTTCCTGTATTAAAGTAATATTTAAAACCTTTAAACTTGGGTTGACAATTACGGAAGGTCTGGAAACTAGCATTCTTAAAGAACAATTGGATTACAGACTGGATGTCATCTGGCCCCAGACTCACTTTTACACTTACAACCTTCAGTTTATTGAACATGATGAAGTTTAATTGTAATTGTGATTGTATGCATTTATAGAACCATTAAGGTAAAAACGTTTCTTCTAAATCTTGCTTTAATCAAACCATGTTCGAAGTCACTGAAAATTATTTCCGGGGAGTTTCAAATTATTATAAAAGGACATGATGTAGTGTTCAAATATTATTGAATACATTGTGAGTGGTGGTACTTGATCACTTATATTATTGACATAACTTTGGTTAATAGAATGAAACACTGATTGCCATTGTATTATATAGTTAATAAACGATTCGTTTGTGTCTTGAGTGCTGATAAACAATTTTTTGAGTAACTTGAGTGCTGAAAAACAATTTTGTGAGTGACTTGAGTGCTGAAAAACAATTTGTGAGTGACTTGAGTGCTGAAAATCAATTTTGTGAGTGACTTGAGTGCTGAAAATCAATTTTTTGAGTAACTTGAGTGCTGAAAAACAATTTTGTGAGTGACTTGAGTGCTGAAAAACAATTTGTGAGTGACTTGAGTGCTGAAAATCAATTTTGTGAGTGACTTGAGTGCTGAAAAACAATTTTGTGAGTGACTTGAGTGCTGAAAAACAATTTTGCGTGACTTGCAATGGGTGCTAATAACCAATTTGTGACTTGAGTGCTAATAAAAAATTCTGTTTGTGACTTGAGTGCTAAGTATCAATTTGTTTGTGACTTGAGTGATGATAGATACTGAAATATTCATAGCAAGTTTCTTCAATATTTTATCTGGACACAATGTATGAAACTAGCTGATAAAGCGTGATTTAAAGAAGCTTTCATTAAAATGATTTAGAGGATAATTTCAGCCGACTTTACCGTCATTTTGTCACTGTAATGAGTATGTGTTATGTATTGTTGCACAAGATATTGTTTGTGAAAATTTTGAATCATTCAATTAAAGCAGGGACCATCCTTTTTCATGGATATTTGTGCGTGCATTGGTTTTAATTAACTATTTGGTATGACATATTCCGAGGGTATTATTATTAATTCATGCGTCTGTGTTTGTTGGCTGCCTGTCTGTTTATCAGTTGTCACGTTCATCACTTGATAGTATTAATTTTGTTGTGAGTCCTAATCATTCTCAGGTTCTAATGAAACTTCACTGTGGTACATCGCCATAGTCAGGGCACTTGTTTTGCCAATTTAGGGGCCATTCGAGTTGTTTGATTTAATCATATAAAAACACACAATTTTGCATTTAAATCTTTTCAATTTTCTTTTCTGGATTCTCATAAAACTTAGTTATAATGTTTGTCTGTAGAAATCCTGGTCAAATTTGGAAGTTGATCACCACCGTAAAACTAGGTCACTGAGTCAAGTTATGTTAAATTTCAACACTCTGCAGAGGTTGGTTTTAAACAGATTTTAATGAAATTTGGACAGAATGTTTTCTTTGTATCTAGGTCTAGGAATACTTTTTTTAGGATATTTTTGCTTTTCCATGATTAATTTCCGTTGTATGCACATTCACACGATTTATGTGTATACATATAATATGAAACTGCAATAAAGTTTCAATTTTTATATTTTCTTATCGAGTATGATTGTAAAGTTCAAATTTAACATCTGAGATGGCAGCTTTAAACTTCACATATATGAATGCATCCTGTTTTCAGTGCAAATGGGTTACAAATTCTATACCAAGTTTGCTTGTCTTAAAGCATACTTTTGTGTCTACTTACACCTTTACGTGCATTGCTGAATAGGCAAATAGTCATCGTTTTGTGTATCGTACAGTACAGTGTCTGTACTGTCATGTATTGAGGCATTTATGGATGTCACAGGAACATGGGTTAAATATGGTTAGGTGTACTAAGGCCACTGCTTTCCTATCTTCCGGTTTACAAGAATTTTTGGAAAAATATCCATTGGCATGTCATGTCGTATAAACAACAGGATAAGGTCATTGGGATACAGAAAATGAGCACATATATTATGAAACAACATTTTACTCCAGAGTATAATAACTGATTCATGGATATTCAAGTAACACTGCTGAATGCATATATTATGAAACAACATTTTACTCCAGAGTATAATAACTGATTCATGGATATTCAAGTATTAACACTGCTGAATGCATATATTATGAAACAACATTTTACTCCAGAGTATAATAACTGATTCATGGATATTCAAGTAACACTGCTGAATGCATATATTATGAAACAACAGTTTACTCCAGAGTATAATAACTGATTCATGGATATTCAAGTAACAGTCTGCTGAATGCAGTAATTGCCTTAAGTGTAATGTTTGAATATAAATGTTAAATAGCTATGTCATCTCTCTTACTGTCTGCAGCACACGAGAAGAAGATATTCATATCATTTTGATATCAGTTTGTACATTTATAACATTAAAAAAGATTTTGCTGAAACAAATAATGCAAGATATGTATTAAAAATAAGTCTTTTGGGAATGTTGTCTAATATAAATGTGAAAAGTGTACACCAGGATTCAAACCTGTACTGATGGGGTCATTGCCTCCAGTGTAAAGTAAATATGTGTTAGACCACTCGGCCATCACTACAACAGTATTTTTGTTAAAATATGTTTGCCTGTAGTTTACCGAACCACTTGAAGAATGATGCCATGTCTCATACCCATGACCCTCAATCAGTGAGTAGCGAAGGGTGTGTGAAAGCAAAAGGTTTTGGGTTCGAGTCCAACATTGAGTGATGTTTTTTCCCTAATGCATAGTTTTCTCCCCTTTATATTAGGGGAAATAACCATTCGCTAAAATTCATACTTGATATATTTTCGACTTCTTGTCGTGTCATATTTTTGGGTGTTTGTGGCTATTTGGGGAAAAAAAAATGCCGATTTTGTTTCCACATTTTGGAAAAGTATGTTCGCTGGTCTTGTTAACAAAAATTGTGGCCTAAATATTCGTAATTTAGAAATTAATCAAATGTTTGAGATCTCTTGTCTCTTCAAGCAGGACACCAAGAAAATCTCGTTACCCACAATCAAAATTACTTGACTAAAAATTTACATATATTTTCAGAATTGAAATAACTTGTTTAGACTTACTTTCTGAAGTAATGACCTGATATTGCAGTCTTTGATTCTTCTAAGGGACTAATCCCATCCATTCTGAACGATTTATGATATTTTCCGCAGCATGGTCCTAGTTCAATAAATGTAATTGTCCATTTGATCTGAATAACCTCCATGAAAAATGCTGAAGGAAGTTCTTTTTACTTGTCCTGAATGGAGGCAAGTGGATTTCGTCACCGCCTATCATTTGGTACCTGTAATTCGTATAAATCTTAATCCTGTATCGATCTTTCAAAACATACCGGTATGAACAGTTGAGTGATTTCTACAATTAATAACCATGTAGATGTCTGGAGTTGATAATGAATAATTTAAGAGTGGAGATATTTAGGCTTTTTGTTATCATTAATTCTTCTTACTTCTAGCTGTTTGTGTATAGCTGCTGATACAGGCCTCACGTTGCCTTAGTTCTTCATTTAGTTTTATATTCTAGGAATCAATGTAGGCGCAGACATGTCCACTTGAACAATGTAATAATGGCCTTTACTGTATTTGTATGGTATTTGTTCTTCTCACCTCTCTTAAAGCCATTCTGATTACATATTTCAGTTGACTCCATATGTCTGAAGGTATTTCTCAGTACTGTGTTTAAATAAACTTGAATCTCAGCTTTGTGTCTGAAAGTTTGGTTTTTATGCAGCATGCACTGTCTGCTGTTATGTTCAAAGGACATTCTGTACTGGCTTGGTATGTGTATCGATTGTCTGGGGAGACAAACGGGAGTCATTTAAGCCTTGAAGGTGGAGACATATCAGCTTGTTTTATGGGATGTCAATTAGGTATTGGGCCAACTGCATGGGCTTATCTCCCATATTGTGAACTGATCTGCATAATTGAAGTACTACCTTATCATGATATAGCAATGGTGCGTGGTTTATGCTGCAGTTTTATATGTTCAATTTTGAGATGTTTGTTGATTATAGCCTGGGATAATTGATAGCTTGTACTACAACTCAAGCCACAAATAGATTATTCACAGACAATGTGCAGAAAGTAAGGAAGTTAATTTAAACAATGATAGTATTCACTGGTTGTTTTTTTATCAGCATTGAGGGTTTTATGCTATGGTTGTGATTTTTACAAAATGAGATGATACAGCAGTATTGCATGCACCCCCCCCCCCCCCCCCAAATATAGTGTACTAGGATCAACAATTTACATATTGAGGTTTTGGCGCAAATCTATTGTGACTCAGTTGAGCCTTTGCTAATCTATGTACCTCCTGCTTAATATGCATCTGTTGGTATCCCTACACCCATAATTAATTGACATCAGATACCCAAGTATCTCTTATTTGCATATGTCAGTCTCTTCCCCATAGTGCCTTAAATATTGGATTAAAGTAGTGTAAATTGAACATGTTTGGTGACAGACCTGTCAGTGCCTTTCTGATGTTTCTTAGCCACATTTAATGTCTCAGCACAGGTCATGTGACCTTGGAATGCTCTTGCTATCCCATAAGTTCTCTTTAAAAACTTTGAATTTTACTTCCATTTCCCAGACAGCCTATTAACTTATAATCTGCCTTTGGGCACACAGACTGTCTTTTGTATGTATTAACTTAAGGTGTTTCATAAAGATAGGAGTAATATTTTCTTGGTGCAGACTGCTTAATATTAATAGTTGCCTCTTTGATGTAATACTTTATAGTTAGGGAATTCCTCAGTAGATATTTATGAGTGCGTATAAGTTAGGACCATGGTTTGCATGTGGCATGCATGTGTGGTTAGATGTTTGTAGCATAAATAATGAAGTTTTAAGTTATAGTGCGAAGATTTATCATGAAAGTCAGAACTGCCAAATTGAATGAAGTTCAAATACAGTTATTGCCCCTTGAATCAGCAGTATTTGATTTTAGTTGAATGTGCAGTATTACAGAGACATCTGTTGTATAATATTCTAAGTGTTGACCTTAAGTCACAAGTCTGTATTTAAAGTTCTAAGTCCTAGAAATGTTTGAATGGAATTTCTATTCTTTACATATATTATTACACAGACTATACAGATTAGAATAGTTCTTGAAAGTCGCTTTGAGGCACATTCCCAACTTGTATGGTAAGAGCTGATTTGCAATAACAGTACTTGGTGTATTTTGCCTATTATCAACATTTATCAGGGCTTAATGATTAAATTTCCTTGTTAAGTTGCAATACTTCTGCATTTGTTGAATCTTTTTATGTGCAATTAGCCAGGTGCAAGCACATAAACAGTTAGTTTCAAGTGCCCAGAGATACTCTAAAACATGAAGTAGATTAACTTTGTTTGACGTTCCTCTACATTGTCCAAATGTGTATTGTAACATTCATATTAGAATTCATTTTTGTAAGATTTATTTCATTTAGGACTACCCCCGATGTAATAATTTTGCAAGGATACAAAACTGGTCTGCTATACATTTTAATTGGAGCTTGATCATGATTCTGGAAGGGTATCCATGGTTGTCATTGGCAGATAGTCAACGGAATGGTCATCTCTAAATACAGGTATTGTGGTCTTTAACAGTACGGTTGCTTTTGTTTAGACCTTGTGTGAAGAAAGTCCTCTTGGTTAGCTCAGTTGGTAAATTGCTGGACTGTTGTCTTGGAAAGTCATGTCCTTCTGTGAAATTTGGCTGGGAGGTAGGGTTTAATTCTCAGGCTGGCCAAGTCATGTCATTCTGTGACATTTGGCTTGGAGGTGGGGTTAAATTCTCAGACTGGCCAAGCCATGTCATTCTGTGACATTTGGCTTGGAGGTGGGGTTTAATTCTCAGACTGGCCAAGTCATGTCATTCTGTGACATTTGGCTTGGAGGTGGGGTTTAATTCTCAGACTGGCCAAGCCATGTCATTCTGTGACATTTGGCTTGGAGGTGGGGTTTAATTCTCAGACTGGCCAAGTCATGTCATTCTGTGACATTTGGCTAGAAGGTGGGGTTTAATTCCCAGACCGGTCAAGTCATGTCCTGTGACATTTGGCTGGGAGGTGGGGTTTAATTCCCTGACCGGTCAAGTCATGTCATTCTGTGACATTTGGCTGGAAGGTGGGGTTTAATTCCCTGACCAGTCAAGTCATGTCATTCTGTGACATTTGGCTGCTGTATCTTCCACCTCTGAATCATGTGGGTAGGTGGTCAGCTTCAGATTCATGTGGGTAGTTGGTCAGCTACAGAATCATGTGGGTAGTTGGTCAGCTACTGAATCATGTGGGTAGTTGGTCAGCTACTGAATCATGTGGGTAGTTGGTCAGCTACAGAATCATGTGGGTAGGTGGTCAGCTTCAGATTCATGTGGGTAGTTGGTCAGCTACAGAATCATGTGGGTAGTTGGTCAGCTACTGAATCATGTGGGTAGTTGGTCAGCTACTGAATCATGTGGGTAGGTGGTCAGCTTCAGATTCATGTGGGTAGTTGGTCAGCTACTGAATCATGTGGGTAGTTGGTCAGCTACTGAATCATGTGGGTAGTTGGTCAGCTACAGAATCATGTGGGTAGTTGGTCAGCTTCAGATTCATGTGGGTAGTTGGTCAGCTTCAGATTCATGTGGGTAGTTGGTCAGCTACCGAATCATGTGGGTAGGTGGTCAGCTTCAGATTTGTGTGGGTAGTTGGTCAGCTACTGAATCATGTGGGTAGGTGGTCAGCTTCAGATTTGTGTGGGTAGTTGGTCAGCTTCAGATTTGTGTGGGTAGTTGGTCAGCTTCAGATTTGTGTGGGTAGTTGGTCAGCTTCAGATTTGTTGGGTAGTTGGTCAGGTACTGAATCATGTGGGTAGTTGGTCAGCTACTTGCCAAAAGTCAGCTGACCACGCTATATAATGAAATACATTGTTGAAAAATGGCACAAAATGGTTTAAAAATAAAACAAAAACACATTTGTACTAAGTGAACTAAGTTTCTTGGTAAAACTACAAATGTATGATATTCTGGGCACAACAATTGTGTTAATGCATGCATAATTATGTTACTGATTCTTGTCCTCGGCAATGCAGATTATTATAATGATAGAGTATGCAAAATGACACTGTGCTTTTATAATAATTAGCTTTGTGGTGTGTGAAGTCGAGGCATTCTTTTCATATTATATGTTTGCACATGTCTATCATTTTAAGCAGTTCATTGAAGTTGTAATTGATCAATAGCTACGTAAATGACAACAGCAGAAAGTTTATGAAAGCCCATTTTGTTTTTTTGATGTACTCTAAGCATGTAGGGCATAGACTGCAGATTGCTTCGAGGAGTCCAGATTACCTTGACGAAGCCTTATTTGTTTACAGGGTCTCTGGCTGTGTTGTTTGCAGATAATCTCCTAATGAACTCACATTTTTTGCAAGTGACAATCAAAAGTTGTCCTCTTTGGAAAACAGATTAGTCATGCTTAAATTTGATGAATCCAGCTTAAAATTCCTGACAGGATCCCTTGTTGTTTTTTATCATGAATTATCTTAAACCAACTTTGTTTATACTATCACAGAAATCAAGTTATATTGAAATTTATTGAAATTGTTTTGGATAGCCTTCACTATGGAAGCGTCTCTTTCCCCAGAAATGTTCACAAATAAGCATTTCATACTGTGTAGCATTCATTGTTATAACTACACCGTCCTTGTCTTCATGGTTGTGTTGCTGAAGGTCCATCAGATAGCGACCCCAGTGGTGTATAGGGTCTTGCAGTGAATGCAGCAGATTATTGATTGTATTTGTTGGATAGAAGAATGTTTCAAAATATACTGATTTACATTAAGCATATTAAATGCAAGCAAAAGACATGTATTGTCTAGACTTTGTCCGATCTGTTCAGAGAACATGATTGTATTTTCATGACAACTTTGTTGAACATAATTTTCATTATCAATGAAGAATGGCATGCAGTGAGTGTTACCATAGCATTGGTTGTTAGGTTATTTTTAGGGCCATTTATGGGTACTATTCCCTATTTAAGTAGTACGTTATTTCTCACTATGTCCATTTAAACTTCCCTTCATAAGAAAGGCGTTGGTATGCATTTATTTGAGCATATTAAGACATTTGTCTGAAAAATGAATATTTGTCAGAATTTTTAAAAACTGTAAAATAATACAATTTTTTTCTCATAAGTTGGGCTCAGAATTCCCTTTATTATCTTTTATAGATGAATATTCCCCTCCCCTCTCAGATGTGGGTATGGGTGTCGGTCCCCTAAAGCTGTCTGATTCTCTTGTTACTGCATGCCGGTGACACATCGGCTCAATTTGCCTTCAATATACGCTGGTTCATACACACATTTTGGCTCCCAACATTGTGTCTACATTTGTTGCAATTTATTGCTAAAAATGTAATCTGATCGGAATTAGCATGCATTCATGCATAATGTAATTCATGGCAAAATTGTATATGATTATGTGAGTGACATTTGTGAATGAGAATTTATGAAATATGGTTAATATCCTGCATTTTGCATGATTTCTGTTGCCATAATGATGGAGGAACATTTAGACAATTACTAAGTGACTAATTGAGATCACTATCTTTCCTTTTACCATTTGTCAGTCAGTGTTGCTGTATAATGAGCAGGTAAGTGACACCTGCTGTCTAGCCATCTATTAGTTTGTTGGACACTTGATATACCATAATTATAGAGGGTTCTGTCCTCCACAAGATTTCTCCATATTGTGTAACAGAGATAAATATGTCCTAAAACCTTGCATTTCTATACATGCATTATTATGTCTGCCCTGTCTGAGATATTTGTACGGTAATAATTGTCGCATTATGACAGTTAGCTATAAACGTGATAGCCTAGTTGAATCATTTCTGCGTTGTTGATGGATTACTAGCATATTATAATACACGTGTAGGATAATAGGATATAACTAAAGAGCATTGTATAGTGAAATCTCAATTTTAGATCCCGTCATGCACAAGTTAGCATTGCTAATGTATTTATTTGTTACGGCTTGTCTGACCCATATTTTCCATTGAAGTTCTGAGGTGCTAATTTGAAATGCCTTAGCCAATTATTGTCTTATAATGACTGGGGCTTGTCACCGTACTGAAAAGAAAAAGTGAAGCATTTGTATTGCCTTTGTTCTAAATTTTGTAAAAAGTGGGTAAGAAGGGAACATGTGAGGCACCATAAAGACCTTGCCATACAGATCCATAGGAAATGTAATTAAAAAAAACATGATACAGGCATGAGAAATCTCAAGTACACATTGATGGAATTTTTGCAGATGTCCGGTGCGCTAAGGCTCACTCATTATCCCCACCTGGGAACCACTGAAGGGTCTAATGCTGCCCAATGGAGCGCCCTCTGTGACAAATTCTGCTGATTTTTTAATTTTCCATACTCATACCTGATGGTATAAATCATGGTTGCGCTTGCTTGCTTTAATTTAAAATGAAAATATTCTAAAAAGTGTTATGTTTATTGAAAAATGGTCTGTTTATATGTTTAAAATGTCCTCTTCCTTCATCCACCTCAGGTTTAATGTCAAGTTGAGTAACATCACTTCAGTATGCTTCTTCTCTTGTGTTCATACTTGGCACATGTTCGTATTCTGATTGACATGGAAAAGGTTTATATAATACATGCCAACAGTTATAAGGTCTAGAGAGATGACCTAATTCTCAGCTGACAGAAGCTAGTTAACTTGCTATCTGTCTACATGCTGGGTACCGACAGTTGCTAGACGTTTTTACCTGCAATTATTATTTTTTAATCATATTTATAGTTTCGAAGCAGTATTTTGAGTTTTTTCTTGTTTGCAGACTTAACCTCAATGTGTTGATTTTAATTCATTCTTGGCAGTGAATTCCTGAAACTCTGACAGCAGTCATTTATTTTAGTGCTTAAAAGTACTGTCAAGATTAATAGCTTTAAAAATCAAGTGCTAAGCTGTAAATAATTCAAAAATAAAAACCATCGACTTAATTGTGTTATAGAATATTGGACTTACAATGGTGTTGTAGAATGCATGGTGCAGTGGTTGGGTCCATTGTAAGTGTAGTGTTTTCAATGTCGGTAAGTTTTAGAGAAAATAACCTACCATACTTGTTCTTCTTAACCTTCCTAACCTATGAGATGCACTCGTTCTATATTTGAGAATGTACCTGAGCTGACTTCGTCTGATCCTTTTACTCCCCCAGAATTAATGTTTACCTTCCAAATAAACACATGCCCTGCGTTCAGAAAAGGTGTTTGCAGCTAATATTTTGTAATGTTTGCAATTTGGTTCTGCATGTGCAGTGAATGTGATACGATGGCTCAGGGATACAAAACAAAACAGTTTCATGAAGTTTGCGACTGTTAGCTGTAACTGATTGCAAGGATGTTTTGATGAATGAATTCAGACCTGCAAGGCAAAATATCTGTATACTGCCTTCATTGGCGGACATGACACTTCTAATCGGAATTGCGTTTTGAGAAAGGACTTCTGCGCTTGTGGGTTTTACATCAACAACATGAGCTGCATTTTTGTCTGGGTCTAGTAAAATGGTTTGCTTAGTCATTATTAATTATTTTTTTTCTTCATTCAGATGTTAGTAACTGTTACTATAGTTTGTGTTCTTCTGTTTTTGGGCAGAGCTAAAAAGTAAAATATGTATTTATCAGATCCTGACATTTATGCAGAGTCGGCATTGTGCAATATGCTGGACACATATTCCAGTTTGTCTGGTAATCACTAACCCTCGTTGGTAAACTTTTAAATTTTGTTATCAGTTGTTTTGAAAAATTATAGAATTCTTATAATTATACAATTGTTGCATGATGTTCAATAATGGCACGCCAGAGAAGCAATTGCTGAGTTCTCCTTACAAGGCAGTGGTTCTAGTATTTCTTGAAAAAACATGCTCAGTGTGTTGTTACTAATGTTGCTGATTATTTTGAATTATTTAAATTGTATCATTTTACTTAAATATCAGTCTGCGCATATTTGATACATGAATTATGCTTGGTAGCTTACCTGTCACCTGCTGACAGTTTTGCTGAATTAAATATTAGAATAATCAGTAAATAATATATTTTACAATGAGTCATTGGTTAAGCAGGAGTTCATTTGAATGATGTTGAATTCACCATTAATAGTGATCTGTCTATGCTGACATTATTTAGTGTAAGCAATTGATGTTGCATGACAGTGACTTAGATAGAAGAGTGATTGTACAGTCGTAGCAAGTCCTGTGATACTGCAGAAGTTGTAGTTAGTGCAGAATTTGTAGATAATACATGAAAATGAACTTTTCAGGATCTTTGACACATGTGTTGTAGAGGGTGTTTTTAATTACTTTGTGATGTTGGTTCTTGGCCAGATATCTCCAAATTAAGTTTCACTGTCTGATAGATCTCGTGAAAAACTTATCTGATGAGATTAAAGTTTTGGAAATTTTACAATAAGTAAAGAAAGAAATAATTTTTCGGTCTGGCAAAGTCTGACTCTAAACTTTGAACTCCCTCTGTATATTAGCCAAATACTTTGTATTTCTTTCTGTATCAAATTATTTATAGATTTAAAATGACTGCAAAGCTTTGACTTTCTTCAGTCCCATTGTTTCTGTAATCATCACTTCGCTTTAGATTCAACGGTTATAGTGCAAAATATAGGTTGTGAAACTTGTTACCAATACATTATAGTATCCTGTCATGGATTCCCTCCCCCTTTTTTACCTCCTCCTGCTCTACGTAATTTTTTATTTTTTTTTGGTAATCAGCCAGACAATTCCTTATGGCCCCACCCACCTAGATGTTTGTGCCCTCATACCATTGGGGCATTGTACCAACATAATCATTCCTTTATATACACATCTGGGACAAACAAGTCCTTTAAAAGCGAAAAGTTTACAGTAAATTACAATCATGGTCTGCGCTTGATAGCAATCAGTGCCAGTGGCAAGGTTGTGGGAAATTTTATATTTTAGACTGACCTATTTCATCTTTCTTATCAAATTGTCTAAACATAATTTACAGATTTGAACTAATTGTTTGTTGACACATACTGGCACCAACACCTTGAATTTGGTTTGGTTCAGATCAACTGACTGTTGTATTTTGTTCCTGTCTGTTAGCTTCTGCTTGCTTCAAACCTTGTGCAGCATTGTGTTTGTTACAAGTTTACTGACAACCCCATTTGATGACACAGCCTTCGTACTTTATCTACTGCGCAAATTTAATGTTGGTTGTGTGAATAATTTTGGTTGACAAATCGTTCAGTTACGAACATTCCTCAGCATATCCGAATGTTTGTGAACAGTTTCCATTAGTGAACACCGACAGTCTTGCCTCATTGACCGACTAAACATTGATCTCAGGTAATATTGAGGTTGATGAAGTAAAGTATGTAATTAACCTATGTATGGATGAGATATTGGTCATACAGACAGACAGATGGATAGATATAGAGACAGAAAGACAGACATTTGGTTATCATGGGTCAGGTATAATGACACATATACAATCAAGTTTATAATCAATAACGTTGTAATAAGATTCATTTTGTACATCTGTTGAATGAGCTTTATTCAAATTATTGTTGATTTGGTATTCATACAGGTTGGTATGTTTGTTTTAGAACTATTTGTTCATTATTGTTGTGGATGTTTTCTTTCCTAATGTGAGTTATGTTTCTGGCATTAATTAAATGTTTCAAATTCTAAGATACAGACAGTGATGATATTTACACTCAATTATACAATATTAATGTAATTAATGTATTTGTATGTAAATAATACAAGAAATAGTAATACTCTGAAGGATTAAATTTATCACCTTGGAAACCTGCAGTTTTTCAGATTACATGTTTAGGATCTGTTTTGTTGAAGTCTGTTACAATGCTCTACTGCTGATTTTGATGTTGGAAGAGAAGAGGGCAGTGATTTAGCTTGAGATCATTGATCCAGGTTTGCTGTCCCTAGTTTAAGGATTTGGTTCCTCTGCCTTTTAACTCTGGTCATACCAATGGACATTGCTGACCTCTGTGCTGTGCTTCACTATGCTGCCATATGCCCCTGTCCTGTGCATCAGTGTGCTGCCATATGCCCCTGTCCTGTGCATCAGTGTGCTGCCATATGCCCCTGTCCTGTGCATCAGTGTGCTGCCATATGCCCCTGTCCTGTGCTGTGTCACACTGTGCCTCACTTCCTCCATTTGCTCCTGTGCTGTGTCACACTGTGCCTCACTTCCTCCATTTGCTCCTGTGCTGTGTCACACTGTACCTCACTTCCTCCATTTGCTCCTGTGCTGTGTCACACTGTGCCTCACTTCCTCCATTTGCTCCTGTGCTGTGTCACACTGTGCCTCACTTCCTCCATTTACTCCTGTGCTGTGTCACACTATGCCTCACTTCCTCCATTTGCTCCTGTGCTGTGTCACACTGTTCCTCACTTCCTCAATTTGCTCCTGTACTGTGTCACACTGTGCCTCACTTCCTCCATTTGCTCCTGTGCTGTGTCACACTATGCTTCACTTCCTCCATTTGCTCCTGTGCTGTGTCACACTGTGCCTCACTTCCTCAATTTTCTCCTGTGCTGTGTCACACTGTACCTCACTGCCTCCATTTGCTCCTGTGCTGTTTCACACTGTGCTTCACTTCCTCCATTTGCTCCTGTGCTGTGTCACACTGTGCCTCACTTCCTCGCTCCTGTGCTTTAATTGCTACATTTGCTCCTGTTTTGTTCTGTTTTTGCTGCTCTGCCAAAGATGCAATATGCTGCATTACTCTACATCACAGCTTTGTGCATGCTTTTATATCCTTTGCTGCTGTACTGTATTAGAGGTCTTGACTTTTCTTGATGGACGTTGTTGCTTTCTAGTTCATATACTCAGACAGGCACGATCTTATAGCTTGATTTCGATTGCTGTTTGATTCATGCTGACGGAACATCATGCATTTAACATGTTTGTCAGTTAAAGAAAAAATACATCTATCTGTATGGCTGGTTTGTTAATACGCAGCAGGCCGGTTTAAATTTGGGTGAAGCAGACAATGTTTGATAGCCTTTTCACCTGCATGTATGAGATAGCATGCTAAGTTACTTTTATGATTGTGATAATCAGTGAATTTGTATCGTGGGTTATATTTGTGGCAAGCTAATCTTCTACATGGAGAAACACAGCCAAAACATGGTACCTTACTTGATATAATGCCAAAATTACACTACATGCTTTTGCATGATATTTTTTTGGCTAAATTTATGTCTACGTACTGATACTTAGTTTTTTATTTTTTTAAACGAAATCTGGTTAATTGTGAATTTTGGACCTATAAAAACCTGGATTTTCGTGTATTTTTATCATGTTTTCTTCCTGTTATTGTTGAAAATGATGAGTAGAATTCGTAGTGATATTGCTATAGTAAACCATTAGTTTTATCTTAGATGTGTAACGTATGTATGCATAGATTTGACATAGTTTCTGTCCAATCATCTTGGAGATTCAACTGCAGTATACTATAGTATAGTATTGTGGTTCATTTGCCTTTTGTATTAATTTACTTCATGCTCAGGGAAATGTTAAGTCACATACAGACAGCAGATTTTGTACAAATATTCCGACTTGAAAACAGTGGCATGTTTTATTATATATATACCTGCATATAATTTTGCCTCTAAATTTTATGAAGTGTCATAATTTGCGTTAAAGTCATAACCATGCATATTATGGGTCTAAGTACTAAATAAAATTACTGATTATAGAACTTATAATTACTGTATGTATAATTAACATATTATGTGTAACAATTGATCTTACTGATTTCTCGTGGGTGTAAATACATTTTTCAGATCCTGCCTTATCTAAGGAGGACATTATACCACTTGCATAAAATATTCTAGAACCTTGGGACAAAATGTCCGTGATGTTATCATGGAAATCAAATAGGAAAATAATGCACATTATAGAAAAAATACTCGAAATGCATTTAAATGTGAAAAGAGACATTTTCTCATCTCACCATATATACGTGTGGATAAGTGATATGCAGATTGTTGGACTAAAATCCAATGACTTGCCTCAAGTTAACTAGGTTGTCTCCATCCACTCTGTGGTATAATACTAAATGTGACAGGCCTTATGTATGCCAAAAATGTAATGCTAGTGTTTGGACTTACACTCAACAGTCTCACAATTCTCATGACATGGTGTAGTATGTACTACTACTTTCTACAATCAACAGTCTCACAATGCTCATGACATGATGTAGTATGTACTACTACTTTCTACAATCAACAGTCTCACAATGCTCATGACATGGTGTAGTATGTACTACTACTTTCTACAATCAACAGTCTCACAATGCTCATGACATGGTGTAGTATGTACTACTACTTTCTACAATCAACAGTCTCACAATGCTCATGACATGGTGTAGTATGTACTACTACTTTATACAATCAACAGTCTCACAATGCTCATGACATGGTGTAGTATGTACTACTACTTTCTACAATCAACAGTCTCACAATGCTCATGACATGGTGTAGTATGTACTACTACTTTCTACAATCAACAGTCTCACAATTCTCATGACATGGTGTAGTATGTACTACTACTTTCTACAATCAACAGTCTCACAATTCTCATGACATGTGTAGTATGTACTACTACTTTCTACTTACCTTGTCTATTCAAGGATTCCTCAGTTACTTACACCAGTATCTTAACATGCTTTACTTTTACCTAACTTTTACTCAAATGGAACATGTTCTGTGTTTGATTAAGAATAAAGAATTTGATTAAGAATTAATCAAACTTGAGGGAGGGGGAGAATTTTTCTTCATTACTTTAAAACTTGGCAGTTTCTGCCTACTGACTATTATCTTATGTCTGCCACATATTATATTTATATTGATGTTGTTAGGTTGTCTAGAGAGCATTATGGTAATTAGTCACACTGATTATATATGCAACATGTTTCCCAGACCCTTAGTGACATTATTCCAACTTGGAGGCTTGTCAAAACTAGCTAAGCTTGATGCATATGCTTGGTGTTTAATGCAATCCAGCTTGGTTAGTTGAGTTGATAGAATTCTCACTGCCAGTCTTGATGTTGTAGGTTAGGATCGTAGGGTGAAAGCGTATGTTCTTTGTAACAATGTGACTGAAGGGTGATACATCTCAAGTAATTTGCCCTCCTCTTCTTTCTGCTCTATTCTATGTGGGGTTACTTGATAGTTGCCTACTGAAGAACTTGTTGGTAACCTATGCACACTGTAAAGTTCAAGTGACTGTCATATGTACATACTTGAATATTTTGAATTGAAGAGGCACATGCTACTACCTAGTAAATTACACTTTTGTGAAATTGGGTCAAATGCATTGCATCTGCAATACAGTATAGATACTAAGGCCTTGGACTAAAGCCTCAGACCAAACATGTCATAGCATCTGCAATACAGTATAGATACTAAGGCCTTGGACTAAAGCCTCAGACCAAACATGTCATAGCATCTGCAATACAGTATAGATACTAAGGCCTTGGACTAAAGCCTCAGACCAAACATGTCATAGCATCTGCAATACAGTATAGATACTAAGGCCTTGGACTAAAGCCTCAGACCAAACATGTCATAGCATCTGCAATACAGTATAGATACTAAGGCCTTGGACTAAAGCCTCAGACCAAACATGGCATAGCATCTGCAATACAGCATAGATACTAAGGCCTTGGACTAAAGCCTCAGACCAAACATGGCATAGCATCTGCAATACAGTATAGATACTAAGGCCTTGGACTAAAGCCTCAGACCAAACATGGCATAGCATCTGCAATACAGCATAGATACTAAGGCCTTGGACTCAAGCCTCAGACCAAACATGTCATAGCATCTGCAATACAGCATAGATACTAAGGCCTTGGACTAAAGCTTCAGACCAAACATGGCATAGCATCTGCAATACAGCATAGATACTAAGGCCTTGGACTAAAGCTTCAGACCAAACATGGCTTAGCATCTGCAATACAGTATAGATACTAAGGCCTTGGACTAAAGCCTCGGACCAAACATGTCATAGAACTTCTGACTCAATGCAATTCATGTTAATGCTACAAAAAAACCTGAAAGTAATGCAAATAAGTGTAAATCACTAGTTTTAGTTTAGTGTTCAGTGAATAATTTTATTTTGGACATTTCCTCAGTCAATAAACTTAAAATTGTCCCCTTTAATGTCAAAATGTATTACATATTATAAATATAGTGGTGCTACAGTGCAGAATTTGTACCCTCATGGCCCTTGGAGCATGGGAAACATATGACCTTTGTTTCTGTTTGTGTTATGGAAAACATTTATTAAGGATATGTTGCTTGGGGTTACAATCATATGGGGACACCTTATGGTTTGGCCATCTCTTTTTGTAGTTATGAATATGGTTTACCTTGCTGTTTTATGTTGAAAGTACAGCAAAAGTAATGCTATGTTTAAAACTCCTATGCAAATACTTTATCAATTGAATTCTGAGTCTCTCTGAACTTCTCAGAATTATTTGTAAGCAGATAATATGTTTTCCCAAAATTGTTCAGCCTTTAGAATATTTCATCCTACAATGTCACTGTGACCTAGACAGGAATTATTCTCATTATGTTATTTCTTCTGTTTTCAGCTTCATGTGTTCATATCTGTGATGACCGTGTATGCCTGTCTGATGGTCAAGTGTGTAACGGAAAATTTGAGTGTGTTGACCAGTCAGATGAACAGAATTGTCCCCCTTTATCTCAGAGCACAGGTGCTTCTCAATGTAAGTTACCTCCCTTATTTACTATTACCTTCCAACAGCAGTTTTGTCAGTGAATCTCTTTCAGCTAATACTTGCAGGGTTTTCCCTATATTTTTTCAGCTAGGGGTCCTTAGACCCTTGTGTTTGATATATTGGGGGTCCTTAGTAAATATGTAAGTTCCCAGTTATGCATTTTATACTTGACAAAAGTTTTCATTAGGTGTACCGGGGATGCACAGTATGTTGAAAATGGGAGTCCCTTGAAAGAAAAGGGAGTCAGGGGACTCGAGATTTCTGCATCAGGGAAATCCCTGTACCTGGCAGTAGGCATGAAGGAATTTTTTTCCCTATTTTGGTTTCTTGAATAGTAGAAGCAGTAGACATTTCACATACAGCTTATTGGCTATTTTTCAAAATGTAATTGCCTGAATTAAAGAAAAATGTGGTTCTAAATTATTTCAATACATTGTCTACAGTGAATCTGTATTGATTAAAACACAGTTTTCAAGCATGCTGTTATTTGAAATATGCAATGGTTTGTAAAAAGCATGCTCACTGGTTTACTTTTAGTAAGAGCAAATATTTTTTGAAACAAAAAATATACTTACTGTAACCTGGAAGTGATGAAAATGTGGGTTACTATCCCCAGTTAATACATGTACATGTGTATCTATATTACACTCTCCGTATAACATCTGGTGGTGAGACTTGGAACTTTGTATTTCCCATATATTTGATGAATTGTCTATGTCATGTTTGTTTGGTACAAAACATTCTGTTTATCAGCAGCATTTCTCCTTCAAGAAGTCTGCTGTACCCTTCATGTAGTCTTTTGTGTGTCCTTGAAATATTTGTTTATGGTCAGTGCGAGGAAGCTGGTGTTGTCTGGGTCAGAAAATTTCCTGTCTAAGTCTCTGTATAAACATTCAGGATGAAAAATCATTGCTTATAATAGTTTATGAAGCTGGCACATACTTTCTGGAAGGTATTCTGTTGTCAGCATGTATCAGACAATTTTCCCATATGTTTCTGTCAGAATTCTACATAAATAATCACATATTGCATAGACTGAGTGGAGCTCTGATAGTATTAATCTGGTATGACTGGAGGATTGATCACAGCAAGCTTATACCATGTCGGATTAGTGATGCATAGTTTGGTCTAATCCATGAAGTGATTTGTCTTACAGCTTACATTTTGTGGAAGTTACTTGGCTGCCAATGAATTGCATGAGTGATGCCTTGATCTCTGAAGTTTGAGGTTCATACAATTGGAGTTTGTATGATATTCTTCAAAGTCCCTATTATCCATAAGTCTCTCACTTTAAGTAATGTTAGTTAGATGTTAAACCTGTGTAGACTTCATTTACCCTTTGTAATTGCAACATTGGCACATAAAGGGATGTTGTTTTGTTTCGAGGCAAATGCTACTGTCTGGTATGTTTCCTAGGGGAATAGTATCCTTGACACTCGGAATACAGAATGTTTGACCGAATTGTGAACACAATTATTTTTCTTTACAAAAATGCCACTATTTACCAAATGGTTCAGGGGGGTGTCAATAAGAACAGGGAGCCAGAAAAATTACTCAGTAACTTAAGCATCCATCACCTGGCTACTTCTTATATATGAATGATCATAATTAAGGGGAGTACCCCCAAGACCCCCGCCCCGCCTACATTCCGTGATGATCCCTGATGGTGTCCAAGGCGATACTCCCTATTTATCGCATATTTATTTGTTTGTGACTGTCCCTTTTAAATTTGTGCTTGTTTACTATTATAATGTATTATCATGTCTCATTGTGCTTTCGTCAGCCAGTGTACTTTGTATAATATTATTGCAATTTTCCATCTCCACTTCTTCATTCATTTTTTGTGCAAAATACTGCAAATGACATCTTGATGAGCCATTATGTTGGTCTCCTGTTCAATAGTGTCAAATTGACTCCTTTGTTAATCTTGGTATTACCATATTGTAGTCTATTTTATTTATATCACCAATCTTAAGGTCATTGAACTTTTTCTCTGGAGGCTTGCTGTGTTTTTAAAGAGAGTTCTCAGCAGTGATAAGGTGTCTGACTGTTTAATACTGCTTGAAATTCGTCTTGAAAATCAGTTGAATAAAAAGCTGAGAACTGTGAAAGTACATTTATCGTATTTCTTGTACTATCATCTTAACCTGCGAACATTTAGATATTAACGCAGCAATAAAACACAATGTTTGCAATAATAAAACAAGAAATATCTTTAAAAAAGATGGTCGGCGCAACTTGAAGTATGCAAATTTGTTGCAATTTGTAGGTTAAATTTGTTGTACAACATAAAAAAATGCCTAAATGTTACGACTGCCGGTCATTCAATTACGCTATAATACAGACTCCGAGACCTGTAAGGGGAGATCACTGCATAGTGTGATTAGTCATAGACACAGTATAGTTTGTTTCAATATAGTTCATCAATATAACTTAATGCATATGTCGTGAACTCACACATTCATGTTGATAAACTTGTTATATGCGATGTATCTGATTAAAACGATATAAATGATCGCTGACTGGTACATTACACCAAGAAAGTCTTCTTAAATCCAACACCGGACAATTGCCTGTGGTGATGACTAATTAGTCTGGTACTCAGCGTACTCTGCACACCGATAATGTAATGGTAAGGGCAGGTAATCCTGGCTTATGACTAACAACACTACTTACTGGATAAATCATGAAATACACTACACACAATGTCAACCAATCTGCGTCAATGTTACAAATATTTTTCAGTTGAAGAGAAATTGCCTTGGTGGTTAAGATTTGATCGGCTTACAAAACACTGATATGCGAATAGCAAAACATGTTAGTACGGCTGCACCGAAAAAGATAGTCAGCTCAATTTAAAAGTTAAGACGTGTTGTGCAAAAAAAAAAACGCTGAGATGTTACGCTTGCTGGTCACTCCAGATCCAAGATGGATTTCGGTGAATTCACCAAAATTCAGTGGATTTCGGTAAATTCACCGCGGTAATTAACGTAACCTTTATCGAGAGGGTTAACCAATTCGCGTCAAGGTTACAAACGTTTTTCGGTTGAAGAGAAATTGCCTAGTAAAACCATGTTAGTATGGCTGCGCCGAAAAAAATACTGAACCATTATTATTCAGCACTTTACTGGCAGTGTGAGTTAGACTGAGGGATTCACAAACGTGTTCCCTGAGACCGCTTTGCATTTTGTTTTCTTGTCAGATTTCAATTTACACAGACCAGTCTAATTTGATATAAGATTATGAAGATACATTAGGGTTAGATGAGTCGTATGATGTGTTTACCTTGCTCAGTTTTGATAAGATCCATCAGCTTTGCCAATGTTTATACAAGAACTTCATCTTGCTGCCTTACTCCTTGCATGTTTATACAGAAATGCACACTCGATGATAGATGATTTTAATTTTGCCTTGAAAACCAGACATCTGCACTGGTTAACTGACTATTAAGACTGTTATCTTAAGGATGCCTGTATTGTTTTTATTAATAGTCGACTGATCCTTGTCCTAGGACTGTGGGCGTTTTTCGGGGAGCTATGCACCACATGGTAAGGCAATTCACCACATTATCATGCGCTTTTCCATATATAGAATTGTCCATGCAATGTCCAAACTTTCCTGCCGTTAACTGCAGAAAGTTTGTGAAATTTGCAGAATTTTTTGCAACTAACTTGCAAAATCTTTGCTGAATGGCGATTTTACTTAGGATGAGCATTGAAGGTTAAGCCTTGATGTCATATAGAAGCATTTGTTCATTTCTACTCGCAAATCAGTTTAACTGACTGTACGTTTGTTGCCTGTAAGTAGATTTATAGTCACGTTTTTGTGGTGTAACGCTGTTGGCTCATTATACTTCAAATTTTATGATGCATTCAACCAGAAGAGATTGTTAGCAGTCGAATATATTAAAGCTATACAACGTTAAAATATATTTCATAATGTCTGACTACTTGTTGTCACGATGTTGATATTTGCACATCGCTATATTGCATCAAGCTTTTGAATTTATCTGTTGCGCTATGATTTAAACCTAGTTTCTCGTGGATTGTCTATACGTCCTCTAAGGTGTGCTGATTATCGCGTGGATTATGTCCGTTGTCTTGATATGAAAACAGTTTTAATGTCACATTTCAAACATATTGGTAATGCTAGATTTCATCACTTATGTTCATGAAATTTAGCTTTAGTACAGATATGTGGATTTAAGGTCTAGATTTAAACCATCCTTATGTATTTTTCTAATCATAATCAGGGTGCAAATATTAATCTTGCTTTTCCAAGGTTCTGATTGGTCGTTCTTGTTATTTGTCTGTTTGATATTGGACAGTATGGTGGAGGTTTGTAGACCTGAGTTACAGATGTGTCCTTGTAATGTGGCAATAAGGTATAGCTTTTAGTAGTTCAAGATCCCCTGTCTGTCACATGTTGAACTATACAATTCAATCATGTATTACATTAGTTAGCTTGTTAATGTATGACGTGCCTGATACAGTATCAGTAAAACAACATATTACCAATCAATGTGACTTTAAACTTATTTTAGGGAAAGGAATGGAATCTATTGACAGGCAAACATGTTGACAATGAAATGGCTAGATGAAAATGGAATATTGTTTTTTCTGTCTAGACATGGATAATTGAAGTAGTCGGCCATATACCCACATTGCAAAATATAGCTCTAGCTTCCTAATTTGTTATTGAGTTTTCCGTGCTCTGTCATTGCCTCAGGCCTACAGCGTAAGTAAATTGTCTCATGCGTTTCCTTGCGGCCAAGATTTGATGTTGAATGATCAATATCTCCAAGCAGAGTCTGTCAAATTTGTGTACTGTTATTTTGTCTGTAACATGCAATCATGTTTCTTGTCTTGTATAGGGTTATAGAACTTATATCTGCTGGTTTCCTTATAAAATACTAGTACCCAATGTATAATACAACATTCTACTACTACATTTGATTGTTTTGTTGGATGTATCAGTCTACTGGGAAATACTTTTAGACTACAATGTATTGGACTATAGGCTATAACAAGAAAAATCGTGAAAAAAGATGGTCGGCGCAATTTGAAGGTTAAGATTTGATGTGCAACATAAAACATACCGAGATGTTAAGATTGATGGTCACTCCAAATCCAAAATGGATTTTGGTTAATTCTCCGAAATTCAGTGGATTTCGGTAAGGTTATGTACCCTTTATCGAAGGTTAACCAATCCATGTCCAGGTTACAAATGCTGTTCGGTTGAAGAGAAATTGTTCTGGTGGTTAACGTAAGATTTGATTGGTTTACAAAACACGTACTGATATGCAAATAGCAAAACCATATTAGTATGGCTGCGCCGAAAAAAAGGTCATTTTTGTAGTCTATATCCAAGCAAAACAACAGCCTCTTCGTGGTCTTAAACTATTCACAGTTTTCTATGGTTCATGTTTATATACATTGGCATGCTCCTATTGCTTATTAGTATGCAACATTGTTTTGTTTTGATTTTAATAGACATCCATTAAATATTGAATTAGTCATAAAAAGTTGTAATTTCATGATAGTCACTTTACTTGACTTGGACACAGTCTCTTAAATTACATCATGACTAGATTGATTTTTAGCTCACCTGGGCTCATGGGCTTTTAGGATTGTTGGTTGTCTGTTGTCCAGGCATCTGTTCACAATTTGTTTGTGGACACTCTAGAGGTCACAATGCTGGCCCGATCTTGATGATACTTGCTCAGAATGTTTGCCTCAACAGAATCTTGGTCAAGTTCAATACCATGGTTATTAGCAGGTCAAGAGGTCAAGTTATAGCAAATCGTACAGGATACTCTACAGTTGACAATTTTTTATCGATCTTGATGAAAGTTGCTCAGCATGTTGGCCTCAACAAAATCTTAGTCAAGTTAGATACTGGGTCATTTGCGGTTATAAAGTAGGTCAATTGGTCAAATAAAAGTATTCCTCGTGGACACTCATCAGGTAGCATTTTCTAGCTGAAGTACTTGAAACTTGATCAAAACATTTTTCTTAATAAGATGAAAGTCCAGTTTTATTAGGTCTTGTTAGGTCAAAAACTAGGTCACCAGGTCAAATCATAGAAAATCGTCTAAGACTCTCTAGAGGTCATATTTTCGACCTGTGCAAAATGAAATGTCATTCAAATGTTTGTCTTAATGTAATGCACATCGTGTTAGATACCAAGTCATGTTGCCGAATTAACTGATTACCGAATCAAATCAATTCCTTGATGACTCCCTAGATTTTCTGGTTACTCAGGTGAGCAATGTAGGGACCATCTTGTTTACTAAACTTAGGGTCATTTTAAAGTAAGGTGGTGAAATGAGTTTGTAAAATTTAAAGATGGGGGTACTGTGACTATATACCAATTAATGTACTGCCAGTTTTTAATATTGTTGTATTGCTACAATGTTAACAATTAGCACAGTTGTTGAATACAAAATAGTGTAAGTGTAAGTCACAATGGACGTTGCAATATGTAAATAAATATGTCCCTGAGGAGAAATCTTTTATGGAGTACATGTATCTACATCCTACAGCTGCAGACAGGCATTTACTGTTAAGCATATTCTTTATTAAAATGACTCATTCCGAAATATTTTCCCCTATATGCACTGAGGGATTATAAAGTTACATTCTGCCCGAGCACTGTGAGGCTTGTATCATTGGAATAATGTGGACGATATTAATAACTCGAGATAAGGGATAGTGTGTCTGGAAAATCATGTTTTATATTGTTTTTGATTTACACCGATGACATGTTTTAAATAATCTACTTGTCCATGTTTGTTGCTTGTATCATTTACAGATTTTTTGCCATTAATTTGCTAATATTGTTTCCAAATAGATGCCAACTTTCAAAATATGCAGTGAATCATGGTCGGTATTCAATTCAACTGTCTGGGATAGGGGGAAAATCAATCCTGGTTTCCTAACATTTAGTGCTACAAAGAATTACAAGCATGGCGCTTGAATTACATTTGATCAGTGGTGTCTGATATCTGGGTTGAGGAGTGAATATTGAAGTTTTTACTATTGAAGTCCAGGGCATTAGTACTATATTACAATGAGGGGTTGTTACATGAAGTGTCAGTTTACAAACTGTTTTGCATTAAGATACATTATTGTTTGTCTGCCTTTTAATGTACATGTGTGTATAAAAATTGATATAAGATCAAGAGCTGTCACAGCTATTATTTTGATATGAATGAAATGTGTAAGTAGTAATTTAAAAAAATGTTAGAATTTGTCTATTCTATTTCAGCCCCAGAATGTCTGAATAGGTCGAGTAGAAATCAATTTTATCTTTGTCTGATTGGTTATATATTTTTGTTTCATTGAAAACTGCGTGTATGATTCTCTCCATATTGATTATTTGGCAATATTTTTGTTAATGCTCTCCAATGAACCCTGATTTAATTCACTTCATGCAAGCCTGCCTGATCTGCTAGGTGGTTGGAGTTCTCGACTGACTATCTCAGGTGATCACTAAGTTTCGAACCAGAGTCACTTTGACTGAGAGGTTATTTGTCATCCATCTCTGAATCATGTGGGGAAGTTAGCCTAGACACACTGTTTTGGTGCACAGATAACATGTGGGGAAGTTAGCCTAGACACACTGGTTTGGTGCACAGATAACATGTGGGGAAGTTAGCCTAGACACACTGGTTTGGTGCACAGATAACATCACTGAAATCCAGTGGAAAACTAAGTGTAATTTTTTTCTGTGTGATGCTATATCCCGGTCTTATCGGCAAATTTTGGATCAGTTTGTAATCCATACCTGCGTATGGTACGATATGACTTTTTACAATTTTCAACTCGTTAATTTCGTAATTTGCGCTGAATAAGGGAGGCAATCAAATTCAAGAATCATCAAAAGTCGAGAAAATTTGGGCCCATTTTGGGTTTGGATGTATACTTAAGCATACTAGAGTGCATACGTTGTTGGCGATTGCTGAACTATAATTACTGAAACATGCATTAATACTTACTACATTTAGAGTTAACAATGGTGTCTTACCCGTTACCAAGTATCGTATCGTCATATATCGTACCGTACGTTGAGCACATGGTTACACCCTGTGTTGGAAGTTGGCATAGAACTCCCACATATCACAAGGACTGTGTATGTACCTCCCCTCTCTGGCTCACATTTTCCTTACATTACAGACATAGACGACAACACTATTTTTTAGAACGTGTTTGGAGTTGTACACTAGTGCTTATTTACTATGTCTTGAATTTCACACACATGCGATGAGAAATGTTCAGTCTTCGGAAGAAACAAAAAATTGAGGTTTGCTAGTAACGTAACACATTGAATCAATACTGTCTGATCCAGTATTACAGTCTGATCCAGTATTACAGTGGTACCAAATCCGTGTTTGGAGCTATCACTGGAAGACAATGGTAAACTAGATTATCAGTAGAACCAATGAAATACTCACAAAGTATGTGAAAAATCATCGAACTGGAAAATGCAGACAGTATCAATATGTGCTTTTCCTTTTGGTAGTGAAGCTTCCCAGTAAGTTTCATTGAATCCCGTACAGTGGTTGCTGAGAAATAGCGCAGACAGGAATGCGGGACGGACGCACACAGGTACTATCGAACAGACAAGACTAATGTTCCTCGAAGGAAGAGCATAAAAAAGCATTAGTTGGGAAAAAAGTTTGTTGAGTTACAATGGTACATACTCTAGTCCAAGTATATACCTTGTTACATCTTTGTGACCCTTATTCTGATTGTGACCTTCACCTTTCTTGTCGTAAGTGTCTGTTATTTCCACCTGAACCATAATTATGCTGTTAGGTCATTCGCTTTGATATGCCAAGTATCCGCAGTCCAATTGTTACTTTTTCGACATATTGATCGTCCAAGAAAAGTAACAAGAATGTTTTGTCTGGACACAATTTTACTGTTGAGTTTTCATATCATGCAAATGGACTTATTTTTATGCAGAATGCACTTTACATATTAATTGCCTGAAACGATCTTAAATGCAAATACAGAAAGCACACTGTATCTGTTAAAGGCTTGTTATTGATGTCAAAGGCATGCTTCTGCCAGGTCATTCACTCAGCCTCCAGAGGAATTAGGCACTTTAAATTCAAATGAAATTGTTGTTTTTTCTCCTACTGAAGTGTGCTGTGGAAGTTGTCAATTAATTTTTGATGTCTGAAAGATTAGTGATAGCTATTTTGAATTGCGTTCTGCTAATTAATGATCTGTTGACTTTGTATAGATTTACTAAAATCCTTGCACAGTGCTGTGTTTCAATATGATTTATGCTATAAAGTTTGACGTGTATTGTGAATGCACTAATATTAGATTTAGAAATAGGGTACTGTGTCAAAGTTATAGCTGCAATGCTGTAAATATTTTATACTTTGTGCTTTTGTGAATTTATAACGGTTGACTTTTTTAATAAATAATTCATGTTGGTTTTTGTTGTCAACTTGTAATTAAGCACTTACTTTGAATGATGTGTGAAGTGGAGATGCCTGAATTTGTTTTATAACTGTAAAAGCTGATGTGGAGATAGTTTGACTATTTTTGTAAATTTTGCAGAATCCTGTCTTCTGTATTCTTATCAACAACTGTGCTTCTGGGCATGCATGATCTAATCCACTAAGTAAAATTGTTGTTTCCCTAACATAAATATATCTGGCACGTTCCCCCAACATTCCCCAGCCTTACATGTATGTCAGAGTATAAATACCAAAAAATAGGTATGACCAATACGTTTCGACCCCCCCCCCCCCATATTAGCCTATATCCTGGGTCTACCCTTGGTCACTACATGACCCAGGCTGTTTGTGACATATAAAACCCCATTACAAGAAAAACAATGGTCCATGCACCATGCTCTATCCCCTACCACATACTGAATGAGGGACGCATACTTCAATCCCAATGATGAAGATCTCTATAACATTATCCTGTACTTTTATGGAATTTAGTCAAGAATTCTGCTGGAATCTAATACCCAATGTAGACAGATTAAGAATCTGTTGTACAGTACTCATTCATTGATTCACAATTTTATGCAAATGTACTACTGGGTCAGTATAAAAGGAAGTTTAATTGAACAACTTGCCATGGCAATGTAAGCATAGAGCGTGCAGTCTGAAACATGCAATCCACTTCACCAGAATTATGAACAATGTATGCCGTGACATGTTGTCAGACAGTTCACATCTTTAAATAGAGGAGTATTGTCCTTGCGTGATCAATTTGCTGGTAATGATTATGAGTAATTGACTCTTTCCTGTCTAGCTTTTGCTGAAATTTGCAACTTGCACCTATTTACGTCTTGGATTTAACGGTCACCAGGTCCACAGTCTTTACTTAATGTGGGTATGTTGAAACTTGCTGTAACCGTTCATTACTATTTCAAGGCTTTGGTGCACAACTAATGTAACTACTTTGTTATAATGAAACTGAGTGACCATCATGTTTGCACGGAACACGCAATTTATAGCTTTTTCTGGTGAGAAAAAACGTGGAGCTATCGTCATAGCTTGATCGTCGTCTTCGTCTGCGTACACAAAAATGGTGAATGTTGCGTTTCGCTCAGTTTCTGAGGAAGTACAAGTAAACCAATGAAAATATCACACAGAGAAGAGTCTGCAATCGCACGAGGTGCTCTTTTATTGTATTATAACTAAAGATAGAGAACAGTCACTGATCGTTCGTCTTTGCTGACACTTGTGCATTGAGGATTCCACCATACTTGATCAACCATGGATCACCATAAGCACATTATTTATTTGTATGTCTGTTCACAAATGGAACCCGACTAATCAGTTAGGCCATTATTTCGTTCGTTAGCTGTGCCCCTAAGCCACTGTTTTTTTACGCAGGAAAGCAAAAAATATTGAGACATAGCCAATTTCAGTTTTGGGTTGGCGTACCGGAAACAAACAATTTTTCTAGACTGACCCATATTCATGAAAATTATGTTCTGCTGAAATATACGCAGCACATCATTTATTCTGTCAATAGTGGTTAAAAACAATTATATAATGGACAAATATGACTAGACCATGTAATTCTTTATGGCTATATTTGCCTTTTTTTTTGATAATATCATTTAATGTTGATGCACTTGAAACAGGCAATTGTACAATGAGATTGGAGCGATAAGCATTGTCTGCTTTTTACAGAGGACTTGCCCAGGGTTACTCTGATAGCATCAGTAGCAGCAGTAGATGAATCTGTAACCAGACTCATGATAGAACTTTACTGAAGCTTAACATTGATACAGTCTAGTGGATCAGTTAGACATCAGGTTTTGATTTGTCAAACTTGGAAGAACTTTGTTTATTCCATGTCTATATAAAACATGTTGTTTTTTCCTGGAATGGAAACATTTTTGTTTTGACTGCACATATTGCGGAACATATGTTGTTTTTGGAATAAAATGGGTGGCTTAATTTGATCATGGACGGAATCAGTCTAGAATGACACTCGTACGCTCAGAATAGAAAGTTGGATTATTGTACATTGTATAGATCGTTGCTTTTCTGCAGCACAAGTCCTTGATCAAACATACGGACTACAAGATACGTGCGATTTAGTGTTTATCTTACTTATCAATGATAAAGCGTAAACAGTTATTGTCGTTTTATAACGTGTTGGTTATTACCTTGAAATCTTTGTAAATACACCAAGCCTAGTGCTACATTATGTGTCAATCTGCAAGCATGACGTGATTTGCGGGTATTTTTCTTCAAGTGTTGTCATACTCTAATGGCTGGATGCTTCATCAGGATATTGTTGTTGTGATTTATCATTGATGTGGCATGCATTTTGCATTTCCTGTTTCACAACAATCGTTTGCCTGGTAGTTTCCTAGCATGACAATAAACTGTTCTATCCTATAAAATGGCACAGAAGTTTATTGATGAACCTTTTGAAATATGAAAGTAATCCCTAGAAAGGCAGAAAGATTTTCAGAGATTCATAAGTTCTATGAGGTATCCAGTAACCAAGGTAATAAAACCCGATTTATCATTTCTGGATTTTCCTTCTTTTAAAGGAATGTGAGCCGCCCCCTGGTTAGCTCAGACAGTGTAGCACCGGACTGCCATTGTTGGGGGTCACGGGCTCGAACTCACAACTTAAGATATTTCATGCAGAGTCATTTGTACTTCATGTCTGATTCATGTTAGGATGTTGTCAGTGAAAGAACAGGTTGGGGCTGGTTGGTAAGTCAGGAACACAAGGTCAGCTGACCACTATACATCTCCTAAGTACTGATGAAAAAAACATGTTTAACTCCTACATGATCTAATAAAAAGTGCTTTGACATAAATGCTTAATTATCTTGCTGTAACCTTTGTTTAAAATATTTACGTGTTTCATCTGATTTATTATAAAGGTGTATTATTATTGGCATGTATTACCTAAGATGGAATACAAGACAAAAACTATGATGATTGATATATATATGACTGAGGACATTTGATATATAACTTCACCACCATACTTGTACTTCACCAGCATACTTCGTATTGTAATATCACTTTTAAAATCATATCAGCGATACAAATCATGATACAAATCATGTCCATATACCACATCTGAGCAAACATTGCACTGGTGTGACAAGTCTTCCATTATACAGTGTGTTCTCGTCAGAGGTTGAAAGTGACTCCAGTCTATCAGTATAGAAGTAAACAAGCAGATAGGATGGTTTAGCCTTCACCCCTTGAAAACTGTGTTCAAGATGCCGTCTGTCAATAGAGACTGCTCTCCGTCTTTCACGGAAGGTTGGATAGAAATTTAAAGCCTGACCGTATTCTGTATTTCGGTATAAATAGTAAGAAATGTAACATGATACTACAGTATATTATTTTTGGAGTGTGGTTTAAGATATTTGGAGGGGTTAAAACTGTTGTGGAAGTTTGGCAATGACAAGTTTTATGTCATGTGTGTGTGTGTATAATTTACATAATCAGTAATCATATCAGTTTGGCAGAGAGCCATGTTATAAAGAGGTTGTAATGTCTGGTCTCCTGTCAAGTCAAGGCTAGACTAGATAGTAAACTTATGAATTAATCAGTGTGCAGATAGTTGAAAGCCTGCCAAATGTAACACATGTATGAATTATATGTACAGATAATGCTGTATGTGTTTAGTTAAAACATTTTTCTTACATTGAATTGGAGGAATAAAATCTTGTTTTAAGTACATTATTTTTGGGGGATGATAATGAAAAATACAAATGTATTGCCCTGGATTATCTGAAGTCAATCACCTTGCTTGATACTATAGTTCAAAAAAAATTATTTTGTGGTTTTCCAAGTATGAAGTCTCGTCTGTCATTTGCTTGTATTGTGTAACTACTTGACTTTTATCATATTTGAACCCTTTTATAGACAGTTTTAGATATCAACAACATGTTTATCTCAATAATTCAACTTACAGTGCACCTCTGTGAGAGAGTTACCTCTCTGTACCTGACCAAGTGTTCTTCGTGTGCTGTAGGGATTGTTGGATGCCATTGTCTGTCCATTGGATTGTTTACACTCTAGTATCAACATCTGAAGTTATGTTATAAACAAATATAAAGCCAATGGGTGTGGCAATGAAATCTTATCAAAGTTTGGTTTTTGGGGTTCAGGGCAGAGTTACAGCCCTTGGATTCTCAAAAGATGCCATATTTGGCCATTTTATCAGTGTAGCATCTCTGTATCTTCACTGGTTCAAATCATGGTTGGACAGAATATGTATATACAATGTATACCTTAAAATCACTGTAAGGATAGATAATAGGTCAAATTAGAATCGAAGGTCCACAGTTATGACACTTGATTTAGGGAAAGGTGTATCTCACAATGTTTACCCTACCTCTTTCATTTTTCCATCCATCCTGGTCATTTTAAAGATTTGTATACCTGTACGATCATCAGTGAGTTTGATGACCAGTATGTCTAGGGTTATGTGCCCTTGATTTATCAATATAATATGACCACTATTATAAACAATTTTTTGTCTGTCTAGAGTTATATTTTTGTGTTTCTAATTATTTTGTGTTGACAGTAAGCCACTATCACATGTGTAAAAAGTTGTCTAGAAGATAATGATTTTGGATAAAAATCAACAGTTTCATAACTTTAATTTCCTTCAAATGACGATCTTTTTCATCTCTTGAACAATATTCATTGTTGTCAATTCTTTGTGGCGGACTGATAGCTTGTCAATGAAATTCACGTTTTGTGCGAAATCTGCTCATTTTTGCGTTCAGTTCATTGTTGTAGGGTGCGTGACTACATGTTCTGAAAATACGCTCAAACTAGGATTGTTCAAAAGTTTGTTTTCATTTCAAATCAGTGTCTTCTTGGTGTCGTCTGCTGCTGTCACTTGTCGTTATTGTCAGTTTTTGATTGCTATAGGAAATCGTTCGATCAAACAAGACACCAATAAGCTTGTTAGAACTTCTCAGTTACCTTGTGGGTAATGTCTGATCAAGTTTTGGAAATTCTTCACAAATTCTTGGAACATTTTTCTTTTTTTTGAAACCAAGTGCCAAAAAGTAATGGTCCACTATTGCTAGATGGTATGTAGTGTAAAGAATGCAAGTGGAATCTACCATACTGCCAGTAACAGAATGATTTTCCCATTACATCAATTAAGAATGGAAATACAGTGGAATGGTAAAATTTCTGACACTAATAATGTTGTCAGACTGACTAACTCATTTATAATTTGACTGGTACAGTTTACCAGGTTGAAATATCATGTACCATCGACTTGTATTTACTGGGAAGGGGGGGGGAGTCTGCACTTGTAATTGCTGTATGGCAGGCGTGCACACCTTTCCTCATTTAAAAATGCTTAATGTGTCTATTGTATGTTACAGATTTATTTTTAACTACCATTTCTCACTTATTTTAGAGAGGAATAGTGGTAGATAGTGTATTTCATTCACAACCGCGCATGTTTTGCATTGTCTACATTTTTTCTCTGGCATGGATGTTTACCTTATATTATTGCGAAATGCTCATATGGTGTTTATATTTGTGAAGATTACAAATGTAAAAAATATATCAGTCTAACAGAATTCAGTTGTAAAAGATGACTTTTCAAATACATTTCAAATGTATTTCTTTCATTTAGTGCAACTTTGTAAGGGACTGAACTCTCTCAGACTAATTTTCGTAGTAATTTTGAGAATTCTGAAAATAGTTTGTGACTTATTGAAATTGATTTGTTTTTGGTATTTCATCCAAGTTATTTCTTTTTGTCTCTTTTCAGCCTCCGGTACAGATGTTGACCTGATCAAAGCTTTTGCTGTTATAATAAGCATAGTTTTAATGCCCGGACTTTTCATAATCATTTGTGTGGTAAGCCCGTGTCCTCTACGATCTCGAATGTGGCGGCGTCATAGACGGGGCCGAGACAGATTAGAACATAGTCAGCTACGACCAGAGTCACAAAACTCAGAGGTATGTTTCGTATAGGCTCAACCTCCTTGAATGGGAGATAACTGCGATTGGCTGTATGTACAAATACCATAATGATTGTCTCCCTTGTTTAGCCAGTTTTTGCTAGTTCTGTACAATTTGCTTGTTGGTGAAATCTGTTCAGGGACTTTGACAGGGATGACTTGGTAATTAAAACGGTTTGCCTGCAAATTTATTGTCTCATATTGATTGATCATTTCTTGAGAATTGTAAAATCTTTGTCACAAGATATTTATTGGACCCTTAAGGCATTTACAAGACTAATTACAATGCAAAGTGTCGGTGTAGTCAAATACTGGAGAAATGCGTTGTCTGTGAGGATGGCTTTATAGCTTACCATTTACGGTGTTCCGATGTCTAGTTCTTGGAAATAAAATGAATTCCCTGTAAAACCTGGTATGTGTCACGTTCCTTTGCTATGTGCCTGGTTGCTTGCCTCGTGTGGATTTCTGTTATTCTTAGACTTCTGTAGGTTGGTCTGATGTGAATTATATTCTGTATTTCACATTTAAAGGTCGGGCGACATCTTAGTGATAATTTTTGTTCTATCGGTGAAACTGCTCATCATGTAGGATTTTATCAAATACAACTTTGTATTTGCCCGATTCTCGGTAACCTCTGTTTGGCATTAGTTCCCATGGCGATATCAATATTGTAGTAGACAATAAATTTCAGTGTAGAATATAATGAAGTTAGAAATGCTGTTGTCCACTTTAAATCTTGTATGTTGTCATAAAAAACCATCTGTCTGCTAGCTTGGCTTGAGATTTATTATTCTAAGACTTTAAGTTGTCTTCAACTTCAATTTATGGAACTTTCTGCGGAATTTGTTTAATAATTGACTTCCTGTCATCGCACCTGAGAATTAATTTATTTAAATTTGTCGGAAATCAATTGTTGCGCTGAAATCACTTCATTGTCATTTAATATTTTGTTGTTTTAATAGACAAGACTAGTGTGATTTAATTACTTCCAGATGGTTAAAGAATTTCTGCAATAAAACCAGAGTTACTCATACTTAGTATATGATAGAAAAACAAAGGGATCTCAGGAAATGCCACATTAAGTTTGTTCGACCTTTCTGAGCATACAGCCATACTCACAACTTACCAAACATAGAACACACTAAACACCACTATACAACATAAAACAACACATATTAAAGAACAGTATAAGAATCCCAAAGGGTTACCACCTTGGAATGGTCTGTAGCATGAAGCCCTTCAGGGGGTGGGGCAGGGGGGTTACCACCTTGGAATGGTCTGTAGCATGAAGCCCTTCAGGGGGTGGGGCAGGGGGGTTACCACCTTGGAATGGTCTGTAGCATGAAGCCCTTCAGGGGGTGGGGCAGGGGGGTTACCACCTTGGAATGGTCTGTAGCATGAAGCCCTTCAGGGGGTGGGGCAGGGGGGTTACCACCTTGGAATGGTCTGTAGCATGAAGCCCTTCAGGGGGTGGGGCAGGGGGGTTACCACCTTGGAATGGTCTGTAGCATGAAACCCTTCAGGGGGTGGGACAGGGGGGTTACCACCTTGGAATGGTCTGTAGCATGAAACCCTTCAGGGGGTGGGACAGGGGGGTTACCACCTTGGAATGGTCTGTAGCATGAAGCCCTTCAGGGGGTGGGGCAGGGGGGTTACCACCTTGGAATGGTCTAGCATGAAGCCCTTCAGGGGGTGGGGCAGGGGGGTTACCACCTTGGAATGGTCTGTAGCATGAAGCCCTTTAGGGGATGGGGCAGGGGGGTTACCACCTTGGAATGGTCTGTAGCTTGAAGCCCTTCAGGGGGTGGGGCAGGGGGGATAAACGACTTGACTGGTACCCAACCGCTGATAGACTGTGTGAGAATTGTGATATACTGATTGATCTTTGTACTTGTTGTCAGTTATATTGGAATTGACCTATAAAATAGGTTGAATGTTTAACTAGATTGCCAGTAAAAGGGAGTAAATTGCAATTATAGAATCAATGATATGATAGGAATGTACATTTGAAACGCTGACATTTTTCAATTGTTGATTAATGTAAGTCTCAGGTTAAAATCTTGTTAGATGCAATGACAGCAGTGAAAGAAATGTGTAACATTGACTGTAATAATGTACTTATATTCATTAAGTTGGCTGGCATCTCTCCCTCATTAGCTATTGATTTCTCCCCGATGACTAAGCCATTTTCTCTCACTATATGCTAAAATATAAGATCTGTCTACTGACTGGAGACTTCTTGTTATTCCAGGAAGAAGATGTAGCTGTCTTGTAATGCATCTATTTATGTATGGCTATCTATAAATGGTTGCTTCTAGATTATGTATTAGTTTTACAGCTTTTAAGCTTGTGGTGTACAATAACAAGCTCTCTGTGAGACAGATAACGTCATAGTAACCATTGTGATATGTAATTATTTCTGTGATTCAATATTTCCTGTATTATATTTCATAAATAATTCCATATTGTCTGCTTCTGTCCACATAGTCTGTGTTTCTGCGTATATGTCGCAAATATCAGAACTCATCCGATAAGACATAACCTGAAGTTTCTGTGACATAAATCTGCCATTTTTATACAGTAAATGAATGAGGGATTTGCATTTGGGATAGGTAAGCATGAAGATGAGTTAGACACCATTATTGAAAGTAGCTAGAATAGTTGCTACATGACTCTGGCAGTTACGTGACTAATTAAAGCCCCATTACAAACAAAACCCTGATAATTATACAGGTTACACTATCAATATTTTCCTCCCACTATCTTCATTACTATGAAGGGCTTAAGATATTTGGCTTTTAAGCCACTGTCTGTGTCAGAATCAACATAAACCGTCTGGAGATACTAGTTATCTACTTTGTCTGAAGTACTGTTTGACTTCAGAGTGGACAGACATTGTGTGACTCGGTGTTTTATTCTAGGTTTATTATATAATCCTTAATCACCATGATGCAACACTGATGTTTTGTATTGATTGTCTGAGGTTGGTATCCTGTACAAGTTGTCTCTTACTGTAATCTGTCCTTGGTTGCTATTGTTGCATTAACATTTGGTGATTCAATTCATTTTAAGAAGACTGTTGTATCATTTTAACCTGTTGTTTGGTATAATTTACCCCAAAATTCTGATTTGTGATTGGTTGTTTACAACTAATTGTAATAATGTTTACACTAAGCAGGATGTTATAATTTATTTTCCATATAAGTTTACTCGGTGCACGCTGAAGGCTCCTTTGTCTGCACTGAATATGTCGTTAAAATACCGGCTGATTGATCGTTTTTACACAAGCTTGATTGAAGTTGCATTATTATGATTCACAATAGCATGTAGCTCTATTAAGTGTACCTATAGTATCTCAACCTCCTCCAGACTGGTTCTGTCTGTGTGGCTACTATCCATGCTATAAGGTCAACTAATCCTCTCTTTGGCCCCTATCCATGCTTTAGGGTCAACTGATTCTCTCCAGGGCCCTAAACCATGCTTTAAGATTGACTGGCTCTCTCTGTGGACCATATCCTTGCAAACAGATTGACCCATTCACTCTATGGGTCATATCCTTGCAAACAGATTGACCGGTTCTCTCTATGGGTCATATCCTTGCAAATAGATTGACTGGTTCTCTCTATGGGCACTATCCTTGCATATAGATTGACCGGTTCTCTCTATGGGTCATATCCTTGCAAACAGATTGACCGGTTCTCTCTATGTAACATATCCTTTCAAACAGATTGACCAGTTCTCTTTATGGGCCCTATCCTTGCAAATAGATTGACTGGTTCTCTCTATGGACCATATCCTTGCAAATAGATTGACTGGTTCTCTCTCTGGACCATATCCTTACAAACAGATTGACTGGTTCTCTCTCTGGACCATATCCTTACAAACAGATTGACTGGTTCTCTCTCTGGACCATATCCTTACAAATAGATTGACTGGTTCTCTCTCTGGACCATATCCTTACAAACAGATTGACTGGTTCTCTCTTTGGACCCTATTCTTGCAAACAGATTGACTGGTTCTCTCCTTGTTGACATTATCAATGTTCATAGATCCTGTGAATAATTATTACAGTCTATGTCTAATCTCTTTGAGACAGGCGTAATCTTACTCACCAAAATAGAGCAGAAAAACAAATTTTATTTGCCTATTTTCAACTGTTTCAATGGTTCAAGTGAGGTAGACTGGTTCTGACTAGACTTTCTCTGTTAATTTGGAACAAAATGTCTGTTTGTTTCACCATTTTGCTTGATTGCTTAATAATGACTTCCATTGTGTGCGTTAGGTTTTTACCATGAACATTTTTATTCTATGAAATTCAAGAAGGGTACTCAGATTATATTTATCAGTTGCAATCTCCATGAACAAGCTATTCATGCAAAAACATGATATTGTGGTAAATCTTGTTGTATATGCATGTGTTGTCATACTGCATTCTCCGACCATGAGATAAAAGCTGTTTGTTCCCATCTATGATCAATGTAAAAGGTGTTCATTGTCATCGAAAATAATCGCTGAATGCATTTTATGTAAATTTGTATAAAAATCTTCCATGTCTGCGGTTGTGTTCGTAGGGTGTCTAGACTGATATTAACAAGAAAATGGCATTTATAAAAAGCCAACAAGTGCTGAAATGTTGGGCCTAAGTTTGAAATGGTTTTGATGTTTATTATGATAACAGTTGAAATGTTTGCTTACAAATATTACTTTCATGTTCGGAGTGCTTGTGTGTTTTTGTACATGGACTAAATAACCTTCATATAGGTGAGATAATTATTTTCCGTATTTAGTTATACTGTTCACGTTAACTGGAAACTTTGATGTGTTAAAATAAACACTGAAATGTTAATGTGTTTAAAAAACTGTTGGGTGACTTGGATACTAGACGACGTTATCTGCGTTTGTATTCATAGGCAGGTTAGTTTAGCTTTCAGTGCTGCTACTCCGGATTTGGGAAACTATAATTTATGCATACTGTTATTATCTGATGCTGATAGGAAGTTATAAAATAAATCAGTAAGTGGTTGACTTTCAATCAAAATGATGGCGGCTGTGTTTGATGATATCAATTAAGCAATTAATAATAATTATGTGCTGCTGTTGCTGTTACTGTTGTTGGTTAATGGAGGAGTTTGTTCATCAATTGAATATTAATTATTATCCAATTTCGTGCACATATAGCTTCACATCAAGTGCTGAAAGAGAAACAAGTCTGTCTGCTTGTAATGTTGTGCAGGTGCTCTAGTTTGCCTTTCACTATTTGTACCTGACATTGTGAGTCTAATATTAGCAGTCAAATTAAGGAGGATTTCTGCTCATTGCAGTTGTGATTGTCATTGATGTGCATTATTTTCGCTGTACATCTTACTTCAAGTGCATAAATGTAAATTTTCGTGAATCAAGGCATTGTACCAGTAATTGAGAGAGCATTCACTTACTTACTGTCAAACCTAACTGAAAGACCCACCTGGAAATAACGACCACTTCAGTAATGTTTCCAGGTACCAGTTTTTTCCCATATATGAACTTGCTATCAAACTATTCCACTTCAACGTTTGACCAACTCTTCAGTACCAGTGGTGGTCTAATTATTGAGGTTTCACTGTATACCAAAGCTGTAGGTGTAATACATTGTGAGGCTAGGATTGGGAACGGTAAAAAAGGGATAAATAATTAGCGGAACCGCCGACAGTATTACTGTGTGATGGTTTCTGTTTGGTTTGAACCTGTAACATGTGGTATAAGAATTTGAACAGGTGGCTTTACTGGATAGTTGTTGTATTTTGGTGTTTAGATGTTAAGTGACATTATAGCTTTGGGAGAAATAACATTTGAATACTTCGCTTGTCTGTACATACGGTATAGTCTGGGGTTTTATTTTTTACTGGACAATAGTTGTAAACAAACAGTGAGGCCGTCAGCCAATGAAAACATGTTTTATAAAATATTGACCAATAGACATTGTGTCCTTGAATCAACTGTGCTGTCGATTCAAAACTTAAGGTCTATGTCTCTTTTCATTCGTTCACTTAAAGATCTTGGTTCGAAAATTGTTTGGTTTGTAAATTCACATTGGATTCCATTCCTCTAGTGAAAATCGTATTGCTTTTTGCTTGATAGGATATTACTCTGTGTCTAGACTAGAGATCGATACTTTTGTCCAGAAATTTGCTATGTGACTACTGTAAGGTTGACTGTAAAATTCTTTGCTTAATAATGTTGAGTCCATGTGACAGACATTATGTCCAGTTATGAAACTGTCTATGTTTTGTAGTTTGGTGGTTTGTGGTTTGATGACATATTGTTTTCTCTCACTCATTAGTTACGTTACAGTCATATACATATAGAGTGGCCGCTTTATGTAATATTGGTATATATATACAGGTATGTAGAAGTATATTCTGTCAAACATGATGTCTATAACTGCAACATATGATTTACACTTTCTTTTAAAGATTTAGAATGAAATAACACTGAATAAAGAACTTACAGTAAAACCTCACTTAAAGACCACCTCAATAAAAAGCCACCTCGAAATTAAGAATACACTTTTCATATCCATTTTCAATGTTTTGCTCTTTATTCAACTTCAATATTAAGACCATCTCGATATTAAGACCAGTTTTAAAGGGTCCAAAGGGTGGTCTTATTATTGAGGTTTTACTGTATTTATGAATTGGAGTTTTTCTCATACTTTGTTTATCTCCAATATTTGTTAGCTGCTATAAGATAGGATGAAAAAATAAGGATGTATATGTACTTGGTATTTCATTGAATGTAGGAATTGATTTGAATAGAGTGAAACTTGCTTCAACCTGAGGCATTATTTGTCTGACTGGATAGACAAGGTGCTTATCTGTGATGTTGTGGAGAATATAATTACTGTCTATCAGTGTCTCAGAAGCACTTAAACAAGCAGGTATTAGATTAAACCTGCATGCTTGACATTTGAGGAAATTTTGTGCATTGATGAAATTGAAAGTTTGGTATCATTTATTTCACACTTGTCTAGCAAATAAAGGCTAAGGCTATACTAAAAAAATGTTTGGTCGGTATCATTTATTTCACACTTGTCTAGCAAATAAAGGCTAAGGCTATACTAAAAAAATGTTTGTTCGCAGTTACACAACTGACTCTTGAAAAATGCTCAAATTATTTCAGGGTCATCGATAACGTTTTTTTTAAATTAATGTACTAAAAAAACCTACCTACCCACTTAAAATTCCAGGTTGCGTAACCTCATACAAACAATTGTTTAAGGATGGCCTTATGGTCAACTGCAGTATATCACCATTCTCTGTTTGTCAACTTTCCTTGATCTGTTCTCCTTACTTTGTTTGTTTTCTGTCATTGAGGACGAGATGTAAACCATCGATCTCTAAGGATGAGCCACCAATCAAAAAATTGCCTATAATTCATATGCAGCCTTTTCTGTCTAAATCCAGAAAAAAAAATAATTCAGGAACCAGTGGGCAATGCTTTTGTATAGTAGTTCACAAATGATAACTCACTGACATTTATCACCAAATGTCTCAACTTCTTCTCAGTATATATTTCCACTATTAGGGGAATTGCTGCCCTCATAAATGAAAAAATAGCATTAAGGAAAACAGGGGAAAATAGTTTACTCCATCAAAAACCAACATGTCTGCTTCCAGATACAAACATGTAAATGACATATATCATGAGATTTGTGATAATTCTTATTTTTCTGAATGAAGTAGCTACGAGGCTGTGAGAGGGGAATTTGACACAGAATAGGGTGAAACTACATAATTTTCAGGGAGGGGAATGGGGCCTAATTTCGGCCCCTATTAGGCCTGAACAGAAAATACTGCACCTAAACTAAAAGTACAAATATTTGTAAACTTCTGGAAGCTACTTATACAGATAAACGTAGGTTGTGTTGGGTTTGATGTTTTCTACATCGTCATTGTACAACATCTGGGTGTTTGAAATAAGTGTCTCTGTCTGGTGTTATATAGATAGAACCAGTAATGACTTCCATTTGTCTTGCACATGTCTGTATTTGCAATATAAATTTTTATCTTCTTTCACAAATAATGATGGTGCTTCCTGCGTTATAGTTGTATTAAATATCTGGATGTCCGCTGTTGGTGTCTATCTACTGAATAAGAATCAAATTACCGACAAAAGTTTGTAATGTTTGCAGCTGCGACTTCGTCTGTCTTCCTTCCTCGACTTCCAGAATTATGCAGTCACACGAACAATTATAATACTATTGTCTCTATTATAGGAAATTCGTTTTCTTTTAATTGAAGTCGGACTTGAATTGTCTATCGTTACAGGCAGTAACATATTATCATGTAATATACAGACATATTCCTTATTCTTTTTATTACACTTTGGAAAGTCATTTCTTGTTGGGTTTTTTTGTGGAAATTGCCGTGTCAATATTAAAACAGATCGCATTGTGCTAATTTGTGTATCTATGTATGTTTCATAGTTGAGATATTTTTGTATAGTTTGTTTAAAGGAATGAATTTCATATAACTCGAGTTGCAATTTAGTTTCATGACTTTGCAATGCCCCTGCCAAGTAAAATATCACTTGAATTATATTTGGTGCAAATACATTAAAGAATGTTTTGCACCAAAAGCTCTTTTTGCCCGAAACCCTGAAAATGTTTCAAAAGCATGAAGGATAAATTGTTATTAAATAATAAAAATGAAGCATCTGCTCGACTTTATAGTCTAATATACCTATGTTCCTATGTTCATCAGATATTTTTAAACATAGACAAAGCATTTGATGAACTGTTTTGTATGAAGATTTATTCACGTTTGGTTCAATGATTCTCCAAATGTAATCAAATTTCATCTTTTGAAGTTTTTTTCTAGTCAGTAATGTAATTTTACATAATCACTCGGTTCTGTGATTCTGTTTATAGTGTCTGGGGACTAGCTATGTAACCCTATGTCTGGTGTTAGATACAGGGAACAATGAACTCCCCCTGGTATACATCTGCACTCTATGATTTACTGTACATTCTGTGTGTTATTGAATCAGTTGCGTTTTTAATGGATCTGATGTTCTGCTAATAAAAATACAGTGTAACCTGACTATAACAACACAAACTGGTACCAACATGAAATGTAGACAATTCAGGTTGTCAGATAGAGCTGGTTTTCTTTTTTTGCCAAATATCCTACAGACTAAATGTCCAAGACAACTGTTGATATATTGGCTATATGGTATACTGTCTGGTTATGTGGGAAAGGGCAGGTCATCCTTATCAACAGGTGTCATTACGGACAGTTTATACTGTATCTCACTCTAGCTTTAATGGATACAAATTAACAGGCTTGTATTCTGGATTAACTGAATGATTGTATGTATAAGGTAAGCAGAACTCGCTGAACTGAAGTACATTGTATGTGTCCAGGGACGAAAACAAAACAAGTCTACTTGTTTATTTATGAGCAGTTAGACTTGCTTTCTCTTGCCTTCCTGTCTGTTCACTTCTCAGCAGCTTGATGTACGTAAAACCTGCGCACAATGAAGTCAGCATAGAGATTGATTGTAATATATGTGTTAGACACTCGCTGTATCGAATCTATTGAAAAACCAATGAGACTAGAATTCTGTAGGGAGCTTGGAAAATGCAGACTAATATTCATTTTAAATTTACGTCTGTCTGTCTGACACTTTGTGATTATGTCAGACCGAGACAGTGATGAATATAAGCAGATCCTGATTATTGCATAGTCTGCTCACGCAGTTGATAAAAGCTAATTTTCTCTGTATTTCCTTGTATGATTTTTTGTTATGAAATATTGGTTACAGTGACTTTAAACTTTGTCTGGTTACGTCATACAATGACATGTATGCTTTCCATTGAACAGTTACTGTATTCTGATATTGTGTCTCCTTGGAGGGTCACAAACTAGTCACGGTGATTGTGTGCTGGTTACTTATGAAATATCCCTATAATATACAGACAGTATAGATCCCTATAGTATACAGACAGTATAGATCCCTATAATATACAGACAGTATAGATCCCTATAATATACAGACAGTATAGATCCCTATAATATACAGACAGTATAAATCCCTATAATGTACAGACAGTATAAATCCCTATAGTAAACAGACAGTATAAATCCCTATAGTATACAGACAGTATAGATTCCTATAATGTACAGACAGTATAAATCCCTATAGTAACAGACAGTATAGATTCCTATAATGTACAGACAGTATAAATCCCTATAGTATACAGACTGTATAGATCCCTATAATGTACAGACAGTATAAATCCCTATAGTAAACAGACAGTATAGATCCCTATAGTATACAGACAGTATAAATCCCTATAGTATACAGACAGTATAGATCCCTATAATGTACAGACAGTATAAATCCCTATAATATACAGACAGTATAGATCCCTATAATATACAGACTGTATAGATCCCTATAATGTACAGACAGTATAAATCCCTATAGTAAACAGACAGTATAGATCCCTATAGTAAACAGACAGTATAAATCCCTATAGTAAACAGACAGTATAGATCCCTATAGTATACAGACAGTATAAATCCCTATAATATACAGACAGTATAAATCCCTATAATATACAGACAGTATAGATCCCTATAGTATACAGACAGTATATGACATATATTCCTTGTGTTACTATATGACATATATTCCTCGTGTTACTATATGACATATATTCCTCGTGGTACTATATGACATATATTCCTCGTGGTACTATATGACATATATTCCTCGTGGTACTTTATGACATATATTCCTCGTGGTACTATATGACATATATTCCTCGTGGTACTATATGTCATATATTCCTTGTGGTACTTTATGACATATATTCCTCGTGGTACTATATGACATATCTTCCTCGTGGTACTTTATGACATATATTCCTCGTGGTACTATATGACATATATTCCTCGTGGTACTATATGACATATATTCCTCGTGGTACTATATGACATATATTCCTTGTGGTACTATATGTCATATATTCCTTGTGGTACTTTATGACATATATTCCTTGTGGTACTATATGACGTATATTCCTCTTGGTACTATATGACGTATATTCCTCGTGGTACTATATGACATATATTCCTCGTGGTACTTTATGACATATATTCCTCGTGGTACTATATGACATATATTCCTTGCGGTACTTTATGACATATATTCCTCGTGGTACTTTATGACATATATTCATTCATTTGTCATGGCTTTCATCTGATAGATTTTCTATATTACATTTATTAGTTGTCCTATATTTCTTGGCATATGTAAGAGAATGTGATATGACGCACAAGTGCTCTCTGCATCTCATGTTCTTGTCTCTATTTATTCAACAGTAGAAATGAAAGTTGAAGAATCACAGATGTATGTAAATTGCTGTACTATGCAGACGTGCATACTAACATTGTCATATTATTGGTTGGAAGTTACTGGGATTATCTGTTTTATGGATTATAACTTGCATAAATAGTATTTCACAAATTTGTTTATATTTCATCAACTTTTACAGTACAATGTAACTTTTTGTTCTTTAGACAGAAAAAATAACTTCTCACAAATACTGACTGACCACTAATAGTCTATCAATCTATAAGCAAGTGAGCAATTTATGACAAATTCAGGTAAATGCTTTTACTTATTGTTTTAAATGTTATCTAAATGCTTTATTTTTTTGTTACAGGTAGTATATGTTCCTGCATCATCGCCGTCTACAAGCCAAGACAAGCTTTTAGAACATCAGATCTCACAATTACGCGAGCATAGGGTGCGTGTACGCTCCGTTCAAACAGACAGCATGTTAGATCTACCCCCACAGATTCCTATCTCTAAAGATGGAGAGGAGGGATATATAGAAAGTCAAAAACATTTAAGAAGTAAAAAATTTATCGATCAGTTACTGCGGCCTCCCCCCAATAAAACTGTGCACGATAGAGAAAGCCCTCCCCCTTATTATTCGAACTCTGCAAGTTTAGAAAATTTAGGACACCCCGCAATGAGAATTGTCAGAGACTCAAACGGCTGTCAGCAGATGAAACGGTGTTACAGTATGTCGTCAAATACTTCATCCACAAATGGACACAAAGGTTTGCAAAGAGAAACATTAACAAAAACGCACAGTAGGACTATGTCTACAAATTCAACTGGTGGACAGACGGATGAACCGCCTGACTATTCGGGCATGTGCTCTAGTGATTGTAAAAATGTTAGTCCGTCAGCGGACAGTATTGTATGATAAAAGATATATATATATATACGTGTATATATATATGGTGTGGATAAATTGTATGTTAAGAATGTGCACCATTTTGTGCTGATGGCTGTGTAAAAGGTGGTGATAACTTATATGCCTCTGAGGCAATGTGATTTTTTCTACATGGAATTAATATTTTAAAGAGAATACGATGGATGATCTATTTACCATTTGAGAATTCTTCTGCTGGCTTTTTTTTTGAAAAAAATGCTGGCAGAGATATTTAAAGGCTTCATATGTGTCACTCGGATGATTGGTGTACATACCTTCAAGTTAGACTCATCAACGCTTAGATGAATTGCATCATTTGTTATGGAGAGGATATACGAATCATTAGGGCAAATTTTGTGTGATACAATTCATATTTCTTGTGTAAAATAGGTGCCAATATTGCTTTGAATTTTGTTTATGAAGCTGATGGGATATATTGTGTGTGATATGAATGCTTAATCGAGAATGCTGATTGGATGGAGTTTGATCATTTGGTCATGTGATACAATACATGAATATTCATTGATCATGTGATGATTGTTTTTGAATGAACAGGCCTGTATCTGTCGTTTTCATCTTTATATTGCTTGAACAATGTATGGTTGTCAAAATGATATGAAAAAAAACTGTTAACTAAAGCATTCATGTGATAATTCTCGCATAAAGTAGCTCACCTGGGTAAAACTACATGTGAGCTATGGTAGACATCTTGTCCGTTGCATGTGTTAGTCTTGTTATTTACCTTCAATGCTTGTGTACTTTTTTTACATTTCTCATTTTTACCACAGTCTTGGCCCTCATTGTTTTCCACTGATAGTCTGTATTCTGTACTCAGATTATTTGCCAGTAGTTTGAAATCATTTTATGTACCTTTAATACCAAACTCAACGTTTTGAATATGAATGAATTATTTCTCAAAACATTTTGTTACTAATTACTTGCTGAAACGATGGACTGATAAGGAGTTTTGTCTTTTGGGTTCGCTACGACTGTTGCAACATTTGTCTATTCATTGTCATTTTTGGAACATTGTTTTGATGTTTTCATGCTACATTTTGAAGGCTTTATGCAGATTTAATCTGCCACTAAGAATGTGTTTTCATGTCTGGCTCATTTTTTTGATAGCTGAAATTTTAGTTCAGAATCAAATTACTTCTCTTTTGTGCAAGCTTCCTGCATTTATTTTTGTTATGAAATATCATTTAGGTAATTGATCAAGTTACAAGTGAGGTCTGTATGTCTTTGTCACCTATTTCATTGATATCTTCATTGATAGCTTACAGATAACCGACTAGTTTTATAAATAAACACATTTGCTAGACTCCATTCATAAAGAATTATATATGTCAGGGTTAAATATTTTCATTTCTGTTACCAAAGATAATAATGGTGGAGTTTAGCTATAAGGTTTATATAATAATATATCAGTTTTTAGCTCTACACAAACCAGTATGACCTGTTACTATGTCAATAGCCTGACAATAGATACAAACCTGGAGGAACGTCTTGTAAAATATGACCCCTTGACCCCTTTTTGAAAGAAAAGGGAGCTTTGGAGGGAACACATTGTAATGAAAATGCCAAATGTAGTCCTAACCCTCATCAAAGTTGCCACAACATTTCGCATTTAAATTATGTCTCAAGTTGAATATATTCAACAAATATCACTTATTCTAACAGTGGGTGGGGAATGACTGGTGTGGTTTTCACATTGACAGTAGGCCAAAGGGAGATAACACAAGCAAACCATGGTAAATGTTGTACTTTCAGTATTTTTTTCGACTATCCCACCTGACAGATATTTACAGTAACATGTACAACTCTAATTATACTCATAATACATCTATCCATCTAAGCACTTGTTCATTATCATACTTAAACAGAAGCCACTGAAGTATACATGAGCAGTGCAGCAATTTCAAGTTCTGAGCATGGAATTTTATTGTATAATCCAATATAAAGGGAAAATAAAACTGAAAATAGGGCAGTAGTTAGATTGAAATTTTTACCATCAAAAGAATGATCACAGAGCTGAGTAAATGCCTGTCTGTCTGTATTTATATATGCCTGCAAACCTTGACAATCAGTTTTATATCAGTTGTGACATAAACTCATAGAAATGTCATCAACACTACCTTGTACAGAACTAGATCTTCAATACACAAATAAAATTGTAATGCACTTTGAATTAAAAGTAAAAATCTTTAGGTACCCATTTAGTTTTTGTGTCCTCGCATTAAAATGGTTGGACTTACTGATTTACCCTTGTTTGTCCGTCTGTCTGTCTGTTCCACATATGTGTTTCCTTATATCTCTATAAATGTATGACCTACAGTAATACAATGTTACATGAGCCATCACTGGAAGTTTTGCACTTGGGGGTTTTCAACATGGATTCAGTGATTAAAACAGATATGTCCCATGATCACAGATGGCTGATTTGTGCACTAGGTGTTCCGTAGTGTGTATTGTAAAAAAAGTTCTACCTACTATAACAAGACTTCATAGGAATATCATTCAACTTATGCACCTCAGATTGAGACATCTGATCATAGCAATCAGAGAAGAGTGATGGCCCTTGGCGTAGTAAAAAGTATCGTTAAGTGCTCACAATGTTATGGATCTGTATCAGCTGTATCATAATCTTGGACCACTGCATTGTCTATACGCAATTTCATTCATGAATGACATACATAAGTCATAATTCCTTATTCTTATCCAAACCTGAAACTAGCATTGAATTAATCCAAGATGTTCATCTCGGTCACCTGCCGGTAATACTTCAAGTAATTATACCAGTATGGAATTACAGATAATGATGCACCAAACTCCATAAAATGACCCGTCTGCAATTTGATGTTTCTTTTAAATTGGCTTTTGTTTATATTTAGGAAGCATCCAAACTTTTCATGTTGTGCGATATGCTTAAATGCATTTAGTCACAAGAAGATGTCATGGTCCCTGAATCCAGAGCAAAAATATAAACATTGATTGTATATCAACAAATATCAAAATACAGTTGAACCTCTTGATGCGCTAACCTTCTATCCAATAACTTGGTATCATCCTAAATTAATTTCAGACCCCAATGTATCTTCTCAAGTATGTCAAATTGAAACTGGCTATTAGAAACTTCGTTCTATTCGAAAAGAAATTTTGAACCCGATGAACAAGGTTCGACTGTAGTGTGTTGGAATCCCTTGTAAAACACTGGCCCTTTATTGTATCAAAGCTATGCAGAGGCTTATACTGTAAAGTTGGGGCACCTGAGTCGTGTGTACACAATTATAGTTTATTCAAATTCAGTAACATGCTGGTCAAACTAACAGGTTTTCCCTATCCTTGATATTAACAAAGATGATTCTAAGTAGTTTCTTACTTCATTATATAGTTAAATAGTTTAACACTGATCCGTTATGTTTATTACTGTTACATATATGGGCATTATGGTTGTTAGCTTTGATTAAGTTTTCGTTTTCTTTGACTATGAAAGTTGGAAACGGAAGTACTTTTATAACTATTTTTTTAAAGTCAAGAAGCAGTTACTTGAATGTGCTAAAGACTATAATAGCAATTACATTTTTTTTTGTATTTTTTACTGTTAGCTTTATACAGCAATTATCGGTGATTTTTCTAGACCTGCATGGCATCTGTGTCGGGCTTTTAGCTGGTAATACATTGTTTCTGTATCAAGATCTAGGTTAAGAGGGATTCTGCTGATGTTCTATTATGTTACACCACTGACTTCTGTGAGTTCATATTTACTGTACAGATCATTCAGAGAAACTGACAGTCAGGATATATTTGAGCTAATACTTTTAATACTTCTAGTAATAGAAGGAATTCTCTACCATTTGTAGTTTTGAACTACTTGTGCGACGCTAAAAAATTAAAGGGAGGTTACTGACCATTGTTTAAAAAGATTTGCTCCTACATTGCATACATTTGAAATGATAATTTTTCAAATGGTTATAACTATAAAATCTGTACTGTTATGAGCAAAAATATTGGTTATAATCATATAATCTGTGTACTGTAACGAGGAAATGAACACTTTCATTGAGACAAAAAACCCACATGTGGAACTATTTCTTCTACCAGTACATATTATGTATTCATACTCTGTGGGATTTATTTCTGTGCTTCCTTTATGCAATAATTTATGTTTTTTTCTGTGTTGTTGAAGATTTATGATGTGGCGATTTTTGTGTTATTATTCCTCTTTATTTTCTTTGAATAATACGTAACAATCTATCTTACTTTCAATGCTGGGAGGATTTCCGTTCCTTTCCATGTCATTTAAAGTCTAGACTGGAACAAAAAGAAATGCAATGAGAATATATATTTGTGAATTACAATGGTTGAAATAAAATCATTGACCTGTTTTTTAATGTAATTTCAGTTGTCTTAATGTACATTTTGCAGTAAATATGAACTCATAGTGATCTAGCTATACACGAGGATACAGTCACCACTGAACTTATGTAGCATCTTCGCATGTTTACGTCCAATTCTGTCATAGAAATTGTCATGATATAGCGGCTATTGAACATTAAGTACACGGTTAGTCATTATCGGCATGACTTTGTTCTATCATACCATTTTTATTCTTGCAATGTTTGTTATTATTGAGGAAATCTCATTTCTCGTTCTTCTACTTTGTGCTACGCTATTATTTATTTTGTTTTTTATGTGTCTGTAATTTAATAGATATGAACAATTTGTGTGTCAGTTCAGTTCTGTTAGTTTAAATATTAAATATGTTGAATGGATTGTCGTAGTTGGAACTACAGGCTGTATGGTGTTACCATAGTAATGTTGTTCAAAATTTCACATTAATATGTATTTTAACTGACATTTTGTACATGGTACAGTCTTTTAACGACTGTCGCTAAAGTATTGAATGTTGATAAATGGTGTATACGTACAGATTTCAAATTTGCACCCTCTGTGTGATATAGAAATGTTATTTACAAAACAAAATAATAGTGTTCATTATTTTGTTAAAAACACAGTTTTATCTGGTCCATATATGTATATATATTGACTGATGTCATTCATACGTTTTTGCATCAAAAACAAGGACTTGGAAATTTCTTCGGATACTATTTGTGAATACTGATAAACGCTGTATATAAAAACATGATGATGTGAAACATTTACTGAAGTCACTGATATATATTATACAAAATATCTTGGAGCAGAACAAAGTTTGTATGCTAAAATTTGACCCTATAGCATGAAATGCATATTTTAACGTCTATAGATGGAATTAAATTGTGTAACAAGTTAATTATGTTGAAGAATACGTTTAAAGTAAGAATATTATATAGAATGAATTTGATAAATGTAAATCGTACAGAGGACACAGGCTTGGATTCCTCTACTTCTCTATGACTAGTTCTACAAGAATGTTGACTTCAGAACAGCAAGGTATATTCTTCCAAAACTATGTTCATTTGTACTAAACCCTGCCAGATTTCAAATAATAATGTTCAAGGTAATGACAATTATTTCATGTATGATTCTCAGTGATGCAGAATAAATGCTCTTTCTCTCGTCGCAATCTATGAATCATTTTATTTAATACACTGTTTTTGACTGTTATGTATTTATTTAATAAAATGGTGATATTTTATTATGTTGGAATTTTTCTTGAAATATCAAACTTCCGTTCATAGACAGCTGTTTATGTTCGAGATTTACTCATTCAATGTGCTTGATTATTTTACAGCTTTGTCATTTAAATGTCAAAGTGCTATGAAATTCCCTGAAAAACATTTTTTCCTTGACTTGTTTCTTGGTAAATATTTTACGCAATATGTCTGCACATGAGGATGAGATATTGTGGTCAACTCATTGTCTGTTGTCCTCAGTTTGACCCTGTCAGTGCTATAAACATCGTTTAATAAGAACTCGATACAACAGACAAATTGTGGGATGGAATGATTTTATTATTCATGATATAGAACTCTGATATGATTCCATATATGTCAGTATCAAGCCTAATCAAAGATTGTACACAAACTGGCTTTATATTCACCAGTAATACACCTACCCTGGCTGTGTATGGGATTTAAAGCCAGCCCCATTACAAAAGAAACACGCACCCATTAGTATCTCCTACAAAAACGGTAATAGATAAGATCTACCGTGATGGATACAATGAGACAGCATGAGTTATGCCCCCTGTTTTCTATCAAATCTTACATATTTATGTATAGTTAAGTTTTCTATGATCATGTAGAAACTATGGCTAATAGTTTTTGAATGATAGGATGTTACATTATAATTATATAAAACTGAGTTTTGATTATCAGTTGATGTTTATTGGTTTTGTAAGAAATGAACTAGCTGCATTTTGATCTAAACTCAAGAGCTTGTTGACTGATGCTCCTAATAATGGTTTCAGCGCGACAAATGCTATTGTAGTCTAAAGTGGGTTATTCTATTATGTGATCTTACACAGTGCCCCCTAGTTTGTCTGATCATAAAGAATTAGTCTCAGAAATTAATCTGTCTGTGATAAAGTGAATGAACTTTTCTGCTTTTAATGAAAGACTTTGCTGACTCGATACAAGGTGGGGACTCCCTTCATTGTGGGAATGTTGTGTCAATTTTATGACTAGTTCACTGGAACAAACTTACTAAAAGGCCTAATGGAATATTAATTGGAGTCGGTGTACACTGAAATTTATGTCAACTGTTCAGAAAATAGCCAAGATGTCAAAATAAGCAGATCTGCTCTAACCTTGAGGGATTTCTTCTTTTGTTGTTTAACTCTTTAGTTTGGTTTGTAAAGGAAGTGCATGCAATGTAATACATCCGCCATACATGTGTACCTGGTATGATAACACCTTAGCCAATGATGCCTATCTATGTCTGGGAATATGGCATCAATATTCTTAATCAGAATTTCAGACTTGTATATTAAAATTATTTTCAATTTATCTATTGGGCAAAAATATACGTCCACAGACTTTTTGCATAGTTTGTATTGATTGTCACTATTGCAGTAGTATATACTTTAAGACCATTGAAAAGGCAAGTTGCATTTAACGAAAATTCTGAAACTTACTACAAAATGTATATTCCTTTTGTTTTTGACAATAAACATAATCTGTTTTAGATAGTACATGCCAGAGTATTGTAGAATACTTCACTGACTTGTATTCATTTTATGTTATGAATATGCCGAGATTTTCAAAAAAAAGCAAAATTTTAAACTTGTATTTTTTAATGGTGTTAAGTATGTAGAGCATATGATAGTAATTATATGAGTACAAAAAATGCTAAAATCTACATCATAATGAATAAGTATAAAGCTCTGATTTTGAATGTTGATCAATATCGGTCCCAGGTTTATAAAGTTACCATTTATGATAGCCAAGGTGTTTTGAATCATTTATTTAGGCAAACATCAACTTCGGTTTCAATTATTATTGCATATGAGAGCAAGTTTTTGTTAATAATAACGTATGTTAGTAATGATTTGTCAATCAGTTTTCACTGATCAATCCATACAGTTAATATACATGCGTTAAAACATCAATGAACTCAAATAACAGTGGAAGTATAGTATTTTAATTAACATTCCTTTAATTAAAGGTGTAATTCCAGTAGTAGAAGTGGCGTGCCCAGAACTACACAGCGGGCAATATAATGTGGCCAGAATATGTTGTCTTTCATTTTCTCTGATTTTTTGTCATTTTAAGTACTAAGGGAAATGATTCATGTGATACATTTCATTAAGGACTTCTTTATCCATCTGCACAGGGTGTATGAAGAACTGAAACTCATTCAACTTACAGTTATGGATCTATAAGCAATGTTAATTGGCAATTAAACAATTCATTGTTGAAAGACCCATTGGAAAAAATGGTTAATTTACCCACGACTTTGGTGCGTACGTTGTGATATCTCTCTGTAATTTGGCTTCTGGTGCAACAGTCAGCGTTAATCTCGTTACTGAAGTGACCTTAAATTTTTTAGCAATTAAAACTTAAAATTATTTTATGCCATGCTTGGGTGAAGTACATTGCATTTTCCCCGGTCCTAGTTGTTACAGTCAGTATCATGCAAGTGTCCCTTTCAATATCTGATGTATTTCTGACCTGTTCTGAATTGTAAAACTTCCGTATGGAACCGCTACCAACTCCGTGTTGTTCAGGCCTATGTTGGCCTATAATCTTCATCATCATTCGGCTTTTTTCAATTTTATGTTGCATCAACATAGTAATGTTTTTCCTCAGTTGTAGAAATTTCAGAGATTTTAGTTGATTTTCTAAAAAAATAAACTAATGTGATATTTGTTACATGAAATGATGTTAGATAGCTGACTCTCTTAGTAAGCAAGAAACCATTATGTATAGTAATTTTCATTATTATTATTATTATTGTTGTTGTTGTTTTATTCTTGGAACTGCCTGACAAACACCCTCTGTCTATATTATCTCCATGAACAAACTTGTCCACATATAGCATGTGTTATTATTTGAGAAAGTGGGTAAATGATTAATTACCAGATTGGGGGAAGATTTGTCTCCCTTGATCATGAAAAACACACACAATACATGTACATGTTTTCATGTATTTACTGTAATGCTTATGAAGTTAAAAACATCTCTCAGAGAACTACTTGTTTGTTGTTTCTTTTGTCCAGAAACCTACACCATACTGGTGCTGCATATCCCCCCACTGATTGGAATTATACAGTCCTAAGTATCTGTCAGATCTGCTGCCTCCAAATCTGACTGTATTGTCCTGATATGTTTGGTATTTATTACTCGGACAAATTAACCTGATCCTTCTGATTAAATTTGGCTCTTGTCATATTAATGTACATGTTTGGTCATTGCATAATATATAATGAAAGAAATCCACAAATGCTATTAATTCTGTAACTGCAACGAAAAATACTGTTGATGCACGATTCTCTTTATGGAATATTATATAGTCTGCGTAATTGATGAACGGTATAATATATTCATGCATAAAGGTCAGGATCAGGTTAATATGTTCGGACTATACCAGATGGAGAAGGAACAGTGAAGTATAGTAACAAGAAAACAACAGTACTCTGTATTACATAGCATACAGAACATTGTTTTTATGACAGACAGTATAGGGCTGTTAGATTGACCGCGAACAGGTGTATGAACTTTCAGGACTGATCCATGTCAATTTAGGTAAGGCAATGTTCTTGTGAGTTAAACTATATCTTCTGTTTGGTTTACCTTTCTATCAAAAAAACAACCGCGGCTTTTTCTCCGTCAAGCTTACGGACAAACACAAACATTTCAATACACCTACTTTGAAATGCAATTGTCCAGGTAATTCGCTGTTAATATAACTGTCCTATACATGTTTTGTAAAGACTGGATTTGCTAGAAATTACTTAAAATTGCAGTAAAGGGATAAAGGTATCAGTCTATACAGATCTGATAATTTAATCATCAAGTACATATCGTCCTATCAATCTTACTACAAATTGCAAACAGTGCAACATTTTCTGACCGACCTTCTCTTTAACAACAACCTCTCTTCAACGGTTACAACAGTATCAATTTTTCATGTATGAGCAAGAATTTACTATCAATTTAATCTCTCCAGAGCAACACTCTCTGAACAGCAGCCAAACTTTGAGTCGCCAATGGGTGTTGCTCTAGACAGGTTACACTGTAGTCTGGTATTTCACCAATGGGTGTTGCTCTAGACAGGTTACACTGTAGTCTGGTATTTCACCAATGGGTGTTGCTCTAGACAGGTTACACTGTAGTCTGGTATTTCACCAATGGGTGTTGCTCTAGACAGGTTTCACTGTAGTCTGGTATTTCACCAATGGGTGTCACTCTAGACAGGTTACACTGTAGTCTGGTATTTCACAATGGGTGTTGCTCTAGACAGGTTACACTGTAGTCTGGTATTTCACCAATAGGTGTTGCTCTAGCCAGGTTACACTGTAGTCTGGTATTTCACCAATGGGTGTTGCTCTAGCCAGGTTACACTGTAGTCTGGTATTTCACCAATGGGTGTTGCTCTAGACAGGTTACACTGTAGTCTGGTATTTCACCAATGGGTGTTGCTCTAGACAGGTTACACTGTAGTCTGGTATTTCACAATGGGTGTTGCTCTAGACAGGTTACACTGTAGTCTGGTATTTCACAATGGGTGTTGCTCTAGACAGGTTACACTGTAGTCTGGTATTTCACAATGGGTGTTGCTCTAGACAGGTTACACTGTAGTCTAGTATTAATGCACATCTTGGCCATGGTAAGATTCTGCCTGGTCTTGGAAGAACTGGAGATATTAGCCTTAAAATTGTGGTTTATTGAAATAAATTTCATGCTATAATAAGATACTGCCTAAGTTTGCTTTTACTTCCAAGGGGCTCATACGTAAAGTCACACCATCATTACCAGTGCAAATGTAAATCAGGTTCAGTCTTTGCTAACTGTGAATATGTTGTAACAGTTAAGTCTACTTGTTACATCACTCACTTAACTTTACAAGGATGGGAACCAATCAACTTCCTACACTTCAGGGAACCATCCTAAGTAGTACTGGGGTTTAGAAATGTGTGTGCATTAAAGGTTTTCATCAACAGTTGACTTTATAAAGCTGCTGCTGATAAGTTTCTAATATGCTTTTGTGAAATAAAGTCATGTTTTGGGGAACACGAAAAATCGGTCAATGGCGCTACCGGGATTCGAACCCAGGTGAAGACTTGAGCATAAAAGCATATTTTGATGAACCAGCAGTTTGGTATGAAAATATACTTATAGAGCACAAAGCAATCCTGGATATATGGCTTATAGAATATCACCTGTTGGTACATTACTGATCAAAAGTAACTGTGCGTTGTATTGATAAATTTACTCTCAAAATTGGAAATTCTCTCATATTATTTCAGGTTTACATCAAATGCTGCTATCTTCAAAGAAAACTGTAGGAAACTCTCCACGCAAATGAACATTTTGCACTCAAATATAAAAGATTGATCCATGACACACTTAACACAGTGGAAACTTGACTGAATGACAACCTAACTGATCCAAGATTGGGGGAATACTCAAAATTAGATTATTTTTTAAAATGAGCTTCAATTGCTGGTGGAGGAAAGTTTGAATTGGAATGTTGATCTTCTACAAAATCTCATCTGTGTTACAATGAACACACTTTTCTCTAATTAAGCAATTGCCTCGATAAAACAGCAAAAATGAAAATGTCTTCATACTAGATGAGCATGACCAAAAATCTAAAAAATTCAGGCAATGTATTGTTTATACACCCTTCCTTATACATGTTGTATAAAGTACAGTGTTATACCTCAAATAATTGTGAATCTATTTACAATCAGAAGCTATAATGATACCCCTTCTTCTACAGGTCACATTAAGGGTCACATCTAACAGTCTGACTGTAAGGAATGACTCTTGAAGGCAAAATCACAAGTTTTCCAGGTGTTCAAGACTTGATGAGAATCTCAAGAACCGAGTTCAGTATATAGAATGTAAATATAGAAAGCAATACAAAATCATAATGTGACTGGCGTATTACCAAATCATTAATACCATCTTTCAAGATGAAATAAATCCATAAAATCATATCTAAGTTTATTTCTCTTATACAACCATCAAAATAGTTTTATTGACCAGACTTACAGCTGATCACTTGTCAGTGATATCCCCTAAGGGTTGCAAAATGTAACCATAAATAACATACTGTACGTAAAATCATAAGATTAGATGTATTAATAACAATCATTTAGACTTTACTGCTGTTAGTTCCGAGTACAACGTTAGAAACATAGACTGACAACATAGCCCTTATACTACTTATTTGTCTGATAATATGTGTAACTGAGTAACTGTATCTGTACCTGTCTGTTTGATGCGAGTAACACGGTACCTGTCTGTTTGATGCGAGTAACACGGTACCTGTCTGTTTGATGCGAGTAACACGGTACCTGTCTGTTTGATGCGAGTAACACGGTACCTGTCTGTTTGATGCGAGTAACACGGTACCTGTCTGTTTGATGCGAGTAACACGGTACCTGTCTGTTTGATGCGAGTAACACGGTACCTGTCTGTTTGATGCGAGTAACACGGTACTTGTCTGTTTGATGCGAGTAACACGGTACCTGTCTGTTTGATGCAATAACACGGTACCTGTCTGTTTGATGCGAGTAACACGGTACTTGTCTGTTTGATGCGAGTAACACGGTACCTGTCTGTTTGATGCGAGTAACACGGTACATGTCTGTTTGATGCGAGTAACACGGTACCTGTCTGTTTGATGCGAGTCTTAAGTACTGTTCTGAGGGCAATTTAGATTGATTGTTGTTTGATCATAAACAAAAGAGTCAGAACCCATAGCCCTCAAGGGGTGAATTACCTCGTTCCTATTGGAACCAAGTTGACCGCATCGCCCTCAAGGGGTGAATTACCTCGTTCCTAGTGGAACCAAGTTGACCGATGTCCCAAACCAATCGCCCTCAAGGGGTGAATTACCTCGTTCCTAGTGGAACCAAGTTGACCGATGTCCCGAACCCATCGCCCTCAAGGGGTGAATTACCTCGTTCCTAGTGGAACCAAGTTGACCGATGTCCCGAACCCATCGCCCTCAAGGGGTGAATTACCTCGTTCATAGTGGAACCAAGTTGACCGATGTCCCCCTAGCAGTACCAGTTTCACATATTTTGAATGTATGTTATATTTGTATGTGCAATTCTATCACTTTATATAGTGTTCTGGTTATTTTCTGCCCAGTTTCGGCCTATTTGTTGCCAGTTGTCTTGAAATTAATCCCCCCATTCACTGTTTTGTCCTCTTTAATTCTCCTAGTTATCCTTTAGGGTCTGCCAGACCATTCCTTGCGCCTCTGTTCCCTAACGTATACATGTACCTACTATAAGTGCCTTATGTTTTATGGATTGATATTTTCCCGTAGGTCTGTGTGGGGAGGCACTGTCTTGTGTATGTAGCATTCCCTGTTGCAACTTATTCTCTCTCTTCTCTTGCTTACATGTTTCTCAAAACCACAAATACAAGAATCCGATTCAGGAGTTTTCTATCCTCACATGTATTGTACAAAGTACTTGTTTCGCCTCAGCCCTCGCAAAGTTAGCACAGGAACACATTTAAAGTTCATGTAAATCACTGCATTTTTTTTATAAAAAAATACTAAATGCAATGTCTTTTCATTCAATTTCTAGCTCATAGATGCTCATGCACTTTTCAATCGGTCTCGGGCGATGTTATTGCCCAGCAAACATTTGGGCAATATCTGGGCAAGCCCATATGGGTTTGTCCATATAGTACCCATATGGGACCCTTACGGGCTATGTCAGGGCAAGTCCATATGGGTTTGTCCATATAGTACCCATATGGGACCCTTATGGGCTATGTCAGGGCAAGTCCATATGGGTTTGTCCATATAGTACCCATATGGGACCCTTATGGGTTATGTCAGGGCAAGTCCATATGGGTTTGTCCATATAGTACCCATATGGGACCCTTATGGTCTATGTCAGGGCAAGCCCATATGGGTTTGTCCATATAGTACCCATATGGGACCCTTATGGGTTATGTCAGGGCAAGCCCATATGGGGCCCATATGTTTCCCATATACAGCTATGTTAACGTTACAGTGTGTTCTAGGTTAGCAAAATGTTGAGATGAAAATGAAATCATATCAAGTAATAATCATTCTAGATAGATCTATTTCTTGCGAACGAGTGATCAAATTAACAAATAACCGTATTTAAGCGTACATGTATTTGCAAACGACTTTCTACCCATAAGGGCCTCTTTTGGGTCCCATTTGGGCTGCCTGTATTCTTTCTTTGCGCCAAAACTAGAACATGAATTGTAAATTGTAAATAATTCTTTTCTGTTTTACATTTTGACGTGTTATTCACAGAAAAGTTTACATAAATTTTAAAAATTATTCCAGGATCTGCTATTTAGTGCTGATCTTCCCATGTATTTGTGAAGGTATTTATTTCTTTGGACAATATTTAAGTTGATTTGCCTTTTGTCACATAATTTCGCGTCAAAGAAGCGTTTGGTAATTATCAATTTAATTTTATGCTGCTTATGCTGTTGTCACAAATCACTAAATGCCGCCGGCCGACGTTGTAAATGCCAGTTTTCACTAAATATCGGCCGGTGGCAGGACTGCGGCAGTTACGATCGGCCGGCGGCAGTCGGCATTTTAGACGTTGCCAGCAAGCAGCTGAGATTTTAAGAAAAGTTAAATTTCTGGCGACGTCGTGGCGATTTTTTCTATTTTTGCAAATCGGCAGGTGGCAGGGCAGGCGCATTTTTTGTTCGCGCGGTGGCAGGCAAGTGGCAGGCGGGGCGCAGGGCGATTTTTCCTCCGCGATCGAGACCTCAAGAGTCTACAAAAATCGGCCGGTGACTGCTAGAAACTAACTGACTAACTAAATCAAGACCACAAGGTATGATTTATATATCAACCGAAAATCGGCCTGCCACCGTCAGATTATCGGGCGGGCGCAGAGCGGTGGCAGCTAGATCGCTCAATCGCCGGCAGTTGTAAATGGGCTGTCCCCCGCCAGGTCGCAGGGCGGTGGCAGTTTAATTCTAGCTGCCGCCGTCCTGCCACCTAACTGCCACTTGCCGGATATTTTGGGGTGTCACGTTTCCCGCGAGCCTTTGAAACCAACTGCCGCCGACAGGCGGCATTTTGTTGGCAGTTATATGTGACTGCTCTCAGCGATGTGTAAAAAATCGACCGGCGGCAGCCAACATCACGACTCTGCCGATGTCTAAAATCGGCCGGCGGAATTTAGCAATTGTGACGCTAGCATTAGGTTTTGTTTTGCCTGCGTAGCAGGGTGACACTTAGGTGTCACTTATTTGTTATCCATCTATCTGTCTGTCACACTTTAGTATGGGATGCCCAGGTAAGGCCTGTATTGTACCCATAAGGGCTATATGGGCTGCCCATATGGGACCCACATGAAACCTGGTTGCACTCCCCATATGGGGCCCATATAGTATGCCTGCTGGGTGGTAGTGTTTACATAGCGTAGTACTGCATAAACAGTTGTACGTAGTCAAGACAACGCAGTGATTTCGCAGATTTATTGAGTCTAAACTGAGCTCTCAAAGGTTGAAGCCAACTTGTACTACGAAATGATTCAAGCAAGATCAAAATTTCAATACCACCATTGACCTAGAAAGGCTAGAAATCAAACGAACAACTAAGATACTCGATTTATATAACTGGCCTTGGAAAAACTAGCCAATGCATGTTGGACTGTAGATCACTACTCACAGCTCTGTAATAGACTCTCTAGAATCAGTATTTATGCAAGCAGAAAGTTCCACAGTCAATTCTGTTGAAGTATTTCTTTCCATGGAAACTAATATATTTATATTATGGAGACAGTTTCATTTGGTAATGAAACAGATAATACTATTTTTTATCAATTTAAATGTCTGCCAGACACTGCTGTCTTGATATATAACTCTCTGAGGAGTCGTTTCTATAGCAGAAGTCAAAAAGTTGGTACGAGACAGACGCATAAACAGCGATAAACCTGTTATGTATGATCAACACGGGCAATTCTATTGACTGAAGGTAAAAAATAACATACAAGGTTTGTGTTTTGGTGTCATTTGTCAATTTATGGCATCATGTGCATGTACACATGTTCCAACACTACACAGACATCACCTGTAACTCTTGAATTCATTTAAAATGTCCACCATACTGTAATTTATTAAATGGTTGCATGTTTTATTAATTTATAAGTGCTTCTGGTATTCTTATGTCTCCTATTGGGTAAGGTACTGGTCATATATCATGTACAGTACAACCTCAATAATACATGTAAGACCAACCTTGATAATTGGTCTTCACCGAGGTTTCACAGTATATATACCGTGTAGTATCTTGTATGTACATGTATTATCAGATTACGAGGTTTTTTCCCACACACCTTAATTTTCACCAACTGCCAATTATCGTTCAAATGTGAGAATTAGTTGGCAATACTATAAGGGCATGGTGAGCATGCCATTACACTAGTTAAAGGTCCAGTTATTTACGCGACAGTTCAAAAACTGAGGCAATTGTGTTACCAAGTCAGTCAGTTCTAGCAAATATTGGTTCCAATCAACAGGGGCGAGAATGCTTACAAGCAAAAATCCCTGAACTTAATGCGACGGGTCCAGGGGGGCCACATTAGGCCCCTTGGCGGGTCCAGGGCAGCGCTTCGGTGGAGGTCCTGGGTTTGAAGAATTTTAGGGACCCAAGATTGCATATAAACATATCTGTAGCTACAAAAATACTATAGGCTTAATTTCAAACCAAAAAGTCAGACTCATTGACAAGTTATAAATGTGAAGCCGACATTTCCTGTGAGGGGAGGCCCTGAATATGCCCTACCCCATGATATCCTTTCTGCAAGGGGAGGCCCTGAATGTGCCCTTCTCTGTGAGAGGAGGCCCTGAATGTGCCCTTCTCTGTGAGGGGAGGCCCTGTATGTGTCCTCCCTGTGATACACTTTCTGCGAGGGGAGGCCCTGAATGTGTGTGCCCTTGTCTGTGAGGGGAGGCCCTGTATGTGGCTTTCCCTGTGATACCCTTTCTGTGAGTGGAAGCCCTGAATTTGCCCTTCTCAATGAGGAGGCCCTAAATGTGCCCTACCCTGTGATACTCTATCTGCGAGGGGAGGCCTTAATGTGCCTTTCCCTGTGATACCTTTCTGAGAGGGGAGGCCCTGTATGTGTCCTCCCTGTGATACCCTTTCTGTGAGTGGAAGCCCTGAATTTGCCCTTCTCAGTGAGGAGGCCCTAAATGTTCCCTACCCTGTGATACTCTATCTGCGAGGGGAGGCCTTTAATGTGCCTTTCCCTGCGATACCTTTCTGCGAGGGGAGGCCCTTAATGTGCCTTTCCCTGTGATACCTTTCTGTGAGGGGAGGCCCTGTATGTGTCCTCCCTGTGATACACTTTCTGCGAGGGGAGGCCCTGAATGTGTGTGCCCTTCTCTGTGAGGGGAGGTCCTGAATGTGGCTTTCCCTGTGATACCCTTTCTGTGAGTGGAAGCCCTGAATTTGCCCTTCTCAGTGAGGAGGCCCTAAATGTGCCCTACCCTGTGATACTCTATCTGCGATGGGTTGCCCTGAATGTGCCCTTCCCTGTGATATCCTTTCTACGAGGCGATGCCCTGAATTTGCCCTTCCCTGTGATACCCTTGAATTATGTTATATCTTCATATTGTTATCCGTGCATAGAATCAGTCACTGACCCGCAATCCATCACTACGTGTTATGCATGTATATATGAATAACAGACACATTTCATACCATTCATGTATTTATTGTACATAAAACTACCATACACGCAGCAATCAACCAAGAATTATAATCAAGTCCCAAATTTCTTCTTTTTCAAAGCTTCAGGCAATGAACTGAACATTTCTAATGGTGGTCTCTCCACGGCGACCAACCAGTTGTCAGGCAAGATTTCCAGATGTAACAAGTACTGAAATATAAAACAATTAACAGATGACACAAGGAGGCAACCAATGCCCCTGATGTAATCCCCTAAGCCATTGATGGTACAGAGCACAGAGCACATCTCATCATGCTTAATATATGAGCTTAGTTTCATTGAAATCCACTGAATGATTTAAAAGTTGAAGCTGAGACATGAAATGGTTTGGACAAACTTATGAACAAATGTACAGATGGTAGGTGTAATAATAACTATGTTCCAATACTAATACTACGTTATTCAATCCACAGAAGTACAACAAACACTTTAAATATGCTTAAGAATCTTCACATTATATTTTATAACCTCCACCTTAGGACAAAAGCATTCAATATTTTTTCCTATCATCAAAAAACAAGACAAAAATATCACAATAAAATATTGACTGTTTAAACAGCACCATATAAATTGACTGACGAGTCTCAAACTTGAATAGGAAAAAAAGAAGAAAGCTTTACGATATTTCTTACTTTATACTTATTGCAGACATGAAAAGCAGAAGACTTGTCCAACTTTGGTGTGCACAACTCCGACCAACTCTGATTTGACGGGAACGGCTGTAAAAGCAGATAAATATTCCAATGTACATCGTAAAATAACCAAATACAAATCTTTTTGCTGGGTACGATTTTTCATACACTATTGTTCTGCAGTATTACAGTTATAAACTATGTCTGTCACATATAACTGTTGATTTAACTGTTGATTTAACTATTTCAGTCACATATAACTGTTTATTTAACTACGTCAGTCACATGTAACTGTTGATTTAACTATTTCAGTCAAGAGTTTCTGGGTTACCAACCAGTACTAACCAGTAACCAGTTCCACACATGAATCAGAGAAGGAAGACAAATACTATAGATGTATTGTCTACAGTCAAACTGTCATGGAGACCATTGATGTCTCCAGCGGTTACCTAAGACTGATAAGCTGGCAGTTCAGAGCTCTACTGACTGAACTATGTGGGCTAAAAAAACATCCATATGCGTACAGTAGAACTTCGAAACCCCTAACAGTTATGGCTCGAACATAGTAGATAGCTCAAACATGTTCATAAGTACTGGCTTCTTATTTCATATTATCTGACAGTAGATCACTAGAATGGAGATAGGTCGAACATAATATCGGTCCCTAGCGACAATTTCATTCACTTTTCACTAAAATTAGGTAGAATAATACAATACTTCATATATTGCATTCAATATGAAAACACAAGTGATGCTTTCAGCATGGTAAGTGCACTTATACGGGGGCACACATGTATACAATAGATGCTTCGAATTATAGACGGCTTGAACAAACTGCTAGATCTGATGGTAGAACGAGGTTCTACTATATATACCTTAGACAATACATCACTTAATGCATACAACATACGTGTGATAACTGCTAGTGCTATGTTTCTGGACAGAAGTCCAACATAATATGGAAACCTGACATTATCATTACTACGTGTGTTTTCAATTAAGCGAGGAAAGTCTCTGTTAATGAGGACATCAGACAGTTGATAACGCAACGAATCTTCTAGAATTTAATATGCCACATAAAAGTACAAACAAACATGCACATAAAGAACTTATTATCACTTTCAAAACATGAACTTTACATTAATTGTTTAGACATGTAACGTGTGGCTTGTTAATGATTAGTAACTCTGTTTACCAGAGATGAGACAATGTACGAATCTTACAGTGCATAAGTATTAGTGATCAAGAATCAAATTTACTATAACATTAAATAAGGAAATACCACGACCTTGAAGATAAGGAACAAATTGTTTTAAGGAGATTAGGTGACAAACCTGAGTTTTATCCAGGATACAGAACATCTGTTCATCGTTTACAACAATCTGGTCAGGACTGGCAGGATTGTACGACAATTTGGAGATCTTGGATTTTCTACGAAGCCACACAGACATAAACTTATGGCTGTACTTTTTTGACCAATCAGAAAACTCCTTCAAGGTCACATCAAATTCAAATATCTAAAAATTAACAGCATTACATAATCAATAACAAAAACATTTCAAATATATAATATCAACACAATTAAATATTAATATAAACTTTTCGAGCTGTTTTTACAGCTGCCTTAACAAACATTTTGCATCTTTCAAACACCAACTTATCTGGTATCTTAAGTGAGCATTAAATGAATCATCTTAGTTTTTTTACTATCTGAAATTGTAAATCATAAATAGAGTGGTCATTTCACCCTGTCCTATCACTAGTCTTTATCAAATTTCTTTATCGCATAGGCCATTAGGCAATGTCATTGAGGTGTGCACAGTCCATGTGACCTTGTATTTCACATACAATGATGCTCACTTAACTGAGGATAGTACAAATATTATTTGGGCATTATTAAGAAACATTTTAAGTCTGGAACTCACTCCAACTTAAACTTTCAATTTGCCAAATTTTATTTTACCAGCATTTTGTTTAATTTCATTCTAAACAAATGAAATTCTGTCTGAACAAACGTTGTTTCCCTCTGTACACTTTTGCCAATTTTTATTAAAATCTATTTTTGTTATAACAACATTTTAAAGTTCAAGTCTGACTTTGCAGAGGCACAGTGATCTACCAGTACATCGCCTGACTACTGATCAGAGGTTGCAGGTTTAAGCGATAAAAAGGAAAACCAGGAACCAGTGACTGAGAGCGATTAGAGAAAACCAGAAACCAGTGACTGAGAGCGATAACAGAAAACCAGGAACCAGTGACTGAGAGCGATTAGAGAAAACCAGAAACCAGTGACTGAGAGCGATAACAGAAAACCAGAAACCAGTGACTGAGAGCGATAACAGAAAACCAGGAACCAGTGACTGAGAGCGATAACAGAAAACAAGGAACCAGTGACTGAGAGTGGTAACAGAAAACCAGGAACCAGTGACTGAGAGCAATAACAGAAAACAAGGAACCAGTGACTGAGAGTGGTAACAGAAAACAAGGAACCAGTGACTGAGAGTGGTAACAGAAAACCAGGAACCTGTGACTGAGAGCAATAACAGAAAACAAGGAACCAGTGACTGAGAGTGGTAACAGAAAACCAGGAACCAGTGACTGAGAGCAATAACAGAAAACAAGGAACCAGTGACTGAGAGTGGTAACAGAAAACAAGGAACCAGTGACTGAGAGTGGTAACAGAAAACAAGGAACCAGTGACTGAGAGCGATAACAGAAAACAAGGAACCAGTGACTGAGAGTGGTAACAGAAAACCAGGAACCAGTGACTGAGAGCAATAACAGAAAACAAGGAACCAGTGACTGAGAGTGGTAACAGAAAACAAGGAACCAGTGACTGAGAGTGGTAACAGAAAACCAGGAACCTGTGACTGAGAGCAATAACAGAAAACAAGGAACCAGTGACTGAGAGCGATAGATATAAGTTGAAAGCACATGTTTCATAAATCAATGTAAAATAAATAAGTTGAAACAATAAAAGGAAGACAAACCTTCTGATTTGTGTATGCCATAGCTATCATAGTACTATCAGGACTGAAAGAAAATGCTGACACTTGATGACTCTGTCTAGGCACACTGCACACATACTGAAATAGATATATGTCTCAACTAGACTCAGTCTAGGCACACTACACACATACTGAAATAGATATATGTCTCAACTAGACTCTGTCTAGGCACACTACACACATACTGAAATAGATATATGTCCCAACTAGACTCTGTCTAGGCACACTACACACATACTGAAATAGATATATGCCTCAACTAGACTCTGTCTAGGCACACTACACACATACTGAAATAGATATATGTCTCAACTAGACTCTGTCTAGGTAAACTACACACATACTGAAATAGATATATGTCTCAACTAGACTCAGTCTAGGTACACTACACACATGCTGAAATAGATATATGTCTCAACTAGACTCAGTCTAGGCACACTACACACATACTGAAATAGATATATGTCTCAACTAGACTCTGTCTAGGCACACTACACACATGCTGAAATAGATATATGTCTCAACTAGACTCTGTCTAGGCACACTACACACATACTGAAATAGATATATGTCTCAACTAGACTCTGTCTAGGCACACTACACACATACTGAAATAGATATATGTCTCAACTAGACTCTGTCTAGGCACACTACACACATAATGAAATAGATATATGTCTCAACTAGACTCTGTCTAGGCACACTACACACATACTGAAATAGATATATGTCTCAACTAGACTCTGTCTAGGCACACTACACACATGCTGAAATAGATATATGTCTCAACTAGACTCTGTCTAGGTACGCTACACACATGCTGAAATAGATATATGTCTCAACTAGACTCAGTCTAGGTACACTACACACATACTGAAATAGATAAATGTCTCAACTAGACTTTGTCTAGGTACGCTACACACATGCTGAAATAGATATATGTCTCAACTAGACTCAGTCTAGGTACACTACACACATGCTGAAATAGATATGGTCTCAACTAGACACTGTCTAGGTACACTACACACATGCTGAAATAGATACATATCTCAACTAGACTCTGTCTAGGTACACTACACACATGCTGAAATAGATATGGTCTCAACTAGACTCTGTCTAGGTACACTACACACATGCTGAAATAGATACATATCTCAACTAGACTCTGTCTAGGTACAATACACACATGCTGAAATAGATATATATCTCAACTAGACTCTGTCTAGGTACACTACACACATACTGAAATAGATATATGTCTCAACTAGACTCTGTCTAGGTACACTACACACATGCTGAAATAGATACATGTCTCAACTAGACTCTGTCTAGGTATGCTAAACACATGCTGAAATAGATACATATCTCAACTAGACTCTGTCTAGGTACGCTACACACATGCTGAAATAGATACATATCTCAACTAGACACTGTCTAGGTACACTACACACATGCTGAAATAGATACATGTGATAGATACATAACTATACCCACAAAAACTTTGAACTCAACATCTGGACAATTTCCATCACCTTCAATGCCTATGATCAAATAACATGCAGCACAAAGTGGTATCATCGAAATGTCATTTAATGTTTAGGTTATACAGGCAGTTTAGACTTCAGTTATATTAGGTTCATAGATGCACAATGTATCTACATTGTATTAAATTTCACGATTTTTATTTTTTTTTAGATAACTATGTAAATTAGTGAAATATTAAATCACAAATTTTGCAATATTTGTCTTGTGTAGCAGAAATGAACATGTGTTTATGTTACAGGCTCATCGGGCACAATGTAACACTACTTCAGCTAGCCAGTCATTCTTTCCTCCTTCATATAAAGTACACCGCTAATAAAGACTATATAATAAAGAAATTTTGTTCGGTACATGACCAGCATAAAATTTTTAATGCATGTCAAAATGTTTTGTACACCACAACTATATATAATGTTACTAAAATACCAAAATATCGAACGAGACAGCCACAATGTCAATACTCGGATCATGACTTTGTCACAGTAGACTTAATACAGATATTTTTGATGGATTACGCATGCAATTTCAGAATTTTTGATTTCCATAAGTAATACTATCCTAGAAATACGCGTGGCTGGTTTGGAACAGTTTGTATCAATTACTTATCATTCGTAATTAACAGGAACATCAGACGACTGGAGAGAAAAAACTTTACAACCCACGTAAACTATGTACTGAACTTGTGGATAGAAGAATAACCGTACATTTTGAACTAACAAATTATTAATATTCCCACTGTACTTAATTTATATCACAAAACAAATACATATCAAATTCTGCACTTGTATCTTGGTTTCATGTTTTAAACAATTCATAATTCATTAGAACGTTTAATGTTTCTTTCATTCGTGTCATGTGATATACTGAAGCAGAAACAGACAAATGAACAACAATAAATGCAACAATGCAGCAGACGACGAGACAAAATTGAAGGATTTTATATAATTGTGGTTTTGTTACACAGAGATCATTATTTACTGCTTTATTATATGTTTTAATATAATATACATCAGCATGATAAAGTTGGTTTAACGCTGCTTTCAAACAGAATTTCAGTTATATAAATCATGTTGGTCAGATGACAGAATCAGTTTTCATTGGATACTAACCAGTGCTTTTGCGAGCAACTGAAAACCCCTTAAAATGAATCCGAAGTATAATGCAAATGAGTTCAGATGTGTTAAGCATAGTAAATTCATCATGAAGACGTGTACTGATGGGTGAAAACTGAGTTTTAAGACCAGATTCAAAACTCATGCATGTAATGTGTCGTATTTGAGGTTAGCCTTAATATTGACCAATAAAAAGATTGCATTCTTAGACTGGTCTCCAATGTGTTTTTATAACCTTGGCCCCATAAGCCTGGACTATGTATTGAACCCATGACCTCTAGAATGACTGGTATGTGGGCCACTGACAGAAGGATGCCATATCGCTGCCAGTGTAGTAACGCAGTTACATACATGTAATTCTTATGTAGCAATGCTGCGGTATTGTAAAAGAGGTAAGCGTTGATTATGTAAATATGTTTGCAAACTTTGTGAATTCAATAAAATTCTTAAATATTCAACAAGCATGTTTTCTGCACACAAAAGTATATTCTTACATAATTGATTATTAAATGAGACAAAAAAAAATCCAGCAATTAGCAAACATATTAGCACGTAAAACACTCGCCAATACCCAATTCACAAACTTTCCAGATGCCCAATTATACAATATTATTCCATAATTTGTGTACAGTAAAACCTCAATAATAAGACAACCCTTGGGACCCTGAATATTGGTCTTTATATTGAGGTGGTCTTAATATTGAGGTTGAATAAAGAGCAAAACAGTCAAAATGGACTTGAAAAGTGTGGTCTTAATTTTGAGGTGATCTTATTATAGAGATGGTCTTTAAGTGAGTGTTTTCTGCACTTTAATCCCTAGAATCTGTTAAACTCTCACAAATATGTGAGTTCATTGTACTGCACCAGCTGAACTGTAGGACTGAAACGTCTATTACTGTACCTGTTGTCTCTCCAGGCTGTAGATATGAACGTCACACGTGTGATCAGCCACTGCAGCAAGCGTATCATCCGCACTAACACACAATAAGTGACCACAATCTGAAACCAGAACCATACGTAACATAAAGCACAATCAGAAGTCTCAGTTATCTGAGAGAAAAACTTATGTACAATCAAAATATTATCTTGCATCATCGAATTATACAAAACAAACTATAGGACCATCAAAGCCCAGTATTGCTAATCTGACAACCTCGGAAATGTGTAATGTGACCTGGACTTTAATAATAAAGACAAACTTTCTGACCGGCTGTCGTGAAAATCAGGTAGAAAAATTTGCCCAAGATCATTCTATGATTTGACCCAGTGACCTAATTTTTTACCTTGGATGACCCAGAATTGAATATGTGCTATGGCCTCAGACAATATTGATTTTTTCAATGCTACCACATCATGTACAGCAGCTGCAAAGGCCAGTATTGTATCAATACATGAAATTCCAGCATTTCAGACATGTTTCTATTGTAAACAGAAGAAATTCGAAGAATTAACTAAGCAACTAGCACAAGCAAGAAGTTTTGTTGTCTACAGAAAATTTAACGTGGAAAGAAGACATTATAACACAAACCTGACTTCTGATCGAAGGTATGATCTACAGATATTGTGCCATCGTTTATAGAACAGATCTGTAGCCTAGATGAATTAGTTACAGATATTAGTCTAGTTTTATCTGAGGTAAAGCAGACGCAATGAGCGCCATCTGGTGGACTGTCGGCAACAGTACCAACTTTCTTCATGCTAACACAAGGTTGAATGCTCGTCAATTCATCCTGAAAAGAATTGTAATATATTTATACTGTCACTATGTATGAAGATTTATATAAAAAGTTAAGATGTATGCATAAAATTACAAATTACTTTATACTAAATGCACAGATCTTCACATCATCAGGCTGTCAACTTGCCTCTTTTCAAAAAGAAGGGGTTTTATTGCCTAAAAGTAGGGATAGAAGGGATGATTTCTTATGTTTGGAATATCAAAAAGGTACAAATTCACTGCCCTGTACATCCTCCATTATTTGACCTCGGGTTCATGCAGGTGAATTAAATATTTAAGTTAACACCTCGGATTTGAAAAAAGTAGGGTTAGTAGGGCTCTTTCAAGAAAACATAGGGAAAAAGTAGGGAGCAAGTAAAAAAGTAGGAAACATAGGAAAAGAAGGGCCCATTTGGCTGCATACAGTCCAACCTGCATTGACAGTCCCCGGCCCATTTGACAGCCTGCATACAGTCCAACCTGCATTGACAGTCCCCAGCCCATTTGACAGCCTGCATACAGTCAAACCTGCATTGACAGTCCACAGCCCACTTGACAGCCTGCATACAGTCCAACCTGCATTGACAGTCCCCAGCCCACTTGACAGCCTGCATACAGTCAAACCTGCATTAACAGGCCCAGGCCCACTTGACAGCCTGCATACAGGCCAACCTGCATTGACAGTCCCAGGCCAACTTGACAGCCTGCATACAGTCCAAACTGCATTGACAGTCCCAAGCCCACTTGACAGCCTGCATACAGTCCAAACTGCATTGACAGTCCCAGGCCCACTTGACAGCCTGCATACAGTCCAAACTGCATTGACAGTCCCCGGCCCACTTGACAGCCTGCATACAGTCAAACCTGCATTGACAGTCCCCAGCCCACTTGACAGCCTGCATACAGTCCAACCTGCATTGACAGTCCCAGGCCAACTTGACAGCCTGCATACAGTCCAAACTGCTTTGACAGTCCAATGCCCACTTGAAAGCCTGCATACAGTCAAACCTGCATTGACAGTCCCCCGCCCACTTGACAGCCTGCATACAGTCCAACCTGCATTGACAGTCCCCAGCCCACTTGACAGCCTGCATACAGTCAAACCTGCATTGACAGTCCCCAGCCCACTTGACAGCCTGCATACAGTCCAACCTGCATTGACAGTCCCCAGCCCACTTGACAGCCTGCATACAGTCAAACCTGCATTAACAGGCCCAGGCCCACTTGACAGCCTGCATACAGGCCAACCTGCATTGACAGTCCCAGGCCAACTTGACAGCCTGCATACAGTCCAAACTGCATTGACAGTCCCAGGCCCACTTGACAGCCTGCATACAGGCCAACCTGCATTGACAGTCCCAAGCCCACTTGACAGCCTGCATACAGTCCAACCTGCATTGACAGTTCCCGGCCCACTTGACAGCCTGCATACAGTCAAACCTGCATTGACAGTCCCTGGCCCACTTGACAGCCTGCATACAGTCCAACCTGCATTGACAGTCCACGGCCCACTTGACAGCCTGCATACAGTCCAACCTGCATTGACAGTCACCTTTATATAACATGCCATCGTCTGCAATGGCCAGTTCAAGTTCCGACAGCACAAATTTCTTTTAAAATTACTCTGTTTATAGTGTGACCCAGTCTAACGTGGTCAGCGGTCATGTCACTCTAGATCACATCACATTTTAACAGTCAACCTCAGCAAAATATACCTTGATTTGTAATTTTTACAACAGTGTTAATATTACAATAATCATCTAGATGGATTAAACAGCTGATTAGAGGTAATCAATGTTATTAAAGGGGTGAATGATAAATACATGTATTTGCGACAGATTGTATGTTTTTTTCAATACGCTGTTAAATGGTACATGTACAATCCATGTTGTTTGGTAATAGTTTTTATAACTGATATTGATCACATAGTTCCAAGTTATATAGATGTATAAAAGAACAACAATGAAATGCTGTCACTTATTCATGTCAGCCTGGATATAGTGGTCACTTTAAGGTCAGTCCCACTGTAGACCGGTTGGACTGTATATGAAATTACATAACTGAGGTCACAGACCTGTAAAACCAAGATATTTCATTTTCTAGTGAAAAAGTCACAAATGAGACATCATAACTGCTTAACATTGACAGCCACTGGTATAATGTTTGAGAAATAATTTAAGGCATAAAACGTAAATTCAATTTTTTTGTTAAAATGAAATATTACATTAGTATTCTTTAAACTTGTTTTCATATGATAAAACTCCCATAAGGTTAGTATTTCAACATCAACTGAAAACATGTTCAATAAACACTGGTTTACGATCACTCATGCAATATCATCTATACGTGATATGTCGTTACATGTCTTATCAATATTGTCAGCAGACAAAATACTCTTTTATTTCTATAATGCACCAGAAAACAGAATATCTGAATGTTTTCTCTGGTGCGTGGTGTTTTTACCAGGTAGTATCATCCCTTTTTTGGTATAGAGGTTCATGTCTAGACTAATATATAAATAATAAAGCACAAAAATATCACAATACGAGTAAATGAAAAAAACGGTAGAATAAAACCATATAAAAGAGGATAATGAGTGGACTGTGATATGCTGCAGACGTAAGAGACTACATTATTTACACAAACTGAAAACTGATTCTTCAAGCACAGACAATAGCTTGCAGCTGCCACAAGGGGGAAATACAGCAGTATTGGAATATTCAATGATTGCACACACCCATATCTGAACAGGTTAATATGTAGTATAAACTAGACCAAGGGAGATAAATCAAGTAGGTCAACTAATTCAAGGGAGATCAAGCTATTTCAAAATCAAGCAGTAAAAGCTTATTCAAGGGAGATAAATCGAGATATCAAGCTCTTCAAAATCAATTAATTAAAGCTTACTCAAGGGAGATAAATCGAGATATCAAGCTCTTCAAAATCAATTAATTAAAGCTTATTCAAGGGAGATAAATCGAGATATCAAGCTATTCAAAATCAAGTAACTAAAAGCTTATTCAAGGGAGATAAATTGAGGATATTAAGCTTGATATAGCTAATTCAAGGGAAATAAATCAAGGCATCAAGCTATTTCAAAATCAAGTTGATATAGCTAATTCAAGGGAAATAAATCAAGGCATCAAGCTATTTCAAAATCAAGTTGATATAGCTAATTCAAGGGAAATAAATCAAGGCATCAAGCTATTTCAAAATCATGTAATTAAAGCTAATTCAAGGGAGATAAACATGTAGTTGAACCATTTCAATAGAGATTAAGTATTGTAAGCCAATGCAGGGGAGGTAAGTCAGATTATTTTTCTGATATGAAGATAAATTCAGTAATCAGTTAATTAAATTTTTTTGTTCACTTTAAAGAGATCACAAACTCCTTTCTTTACCTTTAGAGGTTAATTGTATGAGTTAATTCTTTGATTATGCATATTAATTGATGTTTTAACTATATCAAATATATTTTTCATTTTTGTTATATATGAACAAAATATAAGCATAATATTATTTTAACACCCAACTGCTTTTAGCAACATGTTTGTTTGTTGAAAGATCAAATGTAGAGAACTAACCAAGCTGATTTGATACAATCGAGTAGATTCACAGTCTGAGTACGCTAGTAATGATGCATCATGGGAAATGTCACTGCAGAAGATTGGAGATCCACCTTTTGTCTTTAATGATATCAACTTGATAGGATTGGAACGAAGAGATAAAATATCACCGTCAACACCTGAAATATCATATACAACATGGTTAAGTGCTTTCTGTTGTCAAGGTTTTGGAGTGCATATTAAATACTGACAATGTCTAGACTCGATCATACATCAACCTTCTTATACTCAATGTTTCAACATTTCATAACATAAAACAAGTCATGTCACAAGAGTGATAACAAGAGGGTAATGTTGACCCTATATCACTCACCGGAGTACACTGCCATTTTGGCTGAATTAGACTAATGCGTTATCAAAGTTCAGTTTATATTCGCCAAGCAGTTTCGGAACAGAAGCGTTGAACTTGTATAATTTCCACTATATGCATACAATAAACAAACCCCACCCCCAGGCAGCAACATTTTTGATGGAACTTAATAATATATGCTATCTTGAAAGAGGACCACTAGACATTGCCACACACTTAATATGAAAGCTCTAAGACTTATGGTTTGGACAAGATTTTACACATTAAAATCTATTTTTAGCTCCTGTGACATACTTATACAGCAAACCAGAACCATTTATATACAGTTAAACCTCAATAATAAGACCACCTTTGGGACTCTTGAAAACTGGTCTTCTTATTGAGGTGGTCTTAATATTGAGGTTGAATTAAGAGCAAAAAAGTGAAAATTGACTTGAAAACTGTGGTCTTAATTTCAAGGTGGTCTTTAGGTGAGGTTTTACCGTATCCTAGAAAGAGGACCGAAATATTGGATGTAACAGGAGTCAAATAAAGTGTGTATTTACCAGTTTTATCAGTAAATCCTAATCTCCAGACTTCTAAATGATGTGTATATGGTAATAGAATTACATTTACATCCTTGGCAACTCTGGCCAGAGGTTTCTGAAAGACAGATATATACATGTTTATAACAAAAAAATCAAGTTATAATAATACTCCTTGATCTCAAACTACATCATGTAATTTTATAATACAAAGTAGTATATTTATATAAAGTAATAATATAGTGATTAGTGAAAAACAATTCAATCTGAGGTAATGGCTTTAATTTACTGTGAAATATTCACTCACAACTGAACAAACAACAAAAATAAATACAATTGAACAAATAACATTGTCAGTTGAAACTAGCATAACCATTTCATTTTTGGTAATGGGGCTTTCAGTCGTACAAAAGCCAATGCCATGTAGTGACTTCTAGTTGTTATGGCGGTGCCCCTTCGATAGGAAGGAGCCAGGATAGAACCACCGCCTTCTGCAAGCAAGTTGGATAACTTCCTCACATACAAGTTCTACATTCCAGGCGGGAATCGAACAAACAGCAGTGAGGGCAAGTGATTTGTAGTCAGCAACCCTAAACACTCGGCCAAGGTTGAAGGTTACAAATTGAGTGTTGGGACCAGTTTCAGCATGCAGGGTCGCTATCGGTCAATGTCAAGAACTCATGAGCAACCTATCAGATGCTGCAGTTTTAAGACTGGTCTCTAATCTCAAACATAATACCACAGACCCCCTAGCAGTCCTAAATGAAAATAAAGGTTTATATAAAGGTTGCAAATTAGCAAAATTATGTTTTCTGCAGGTGATGTCTGTAAAAATAAAGAGCAAATGAAGGCTAATTTTAACCATCTAGTTTGATGGATTAATGTGACGGGCTGGGAGTGTACTTCCTGATGCAAGAACGATAGGATCCTGCTCAGACAATCGGAGACTGCCTTCACAAATACTCAAGATGATATAAAATATGCAAGAAGTATCATAAGGCTGCAGTTTTCACAAGTGAATAGCACAATATAAATTCAATATTAATAGCTCCTAAAAGATGTGGCAAACTGAGTGAAAAATCTAAAGGTTTAGAAGGTGAATCATAGGTTTTTATAGGTATTTCAGAAAAAGATTTTCCAAAAATTAAGGTTATTACAGGTTTTAAAGGTTTCACCAGGAGGCCTGTGTTAAGCTCTGTTGTTACGTTGATGCCTGTGTTAAGCTATGTTGTTACGTTGAGGCCTGTGTTACGCTATGTTGTTACGTTGAGGCCTGTGTTAAGCTATGTTGTTACGTTGAGGCCTGTGTTAAGCTCTGTTGTTACGTTGAGGCCTGTGTTAAGCTATGTTGATACGTTGAGGCCTGTGTTAAGCTATGTTGTTACGTTGAGGCCTGTGTTAAGCTCTGTTGTTACGTTGAGGCCTGTGTTAAGCTATGTTGTTACGCTGAGGCCTGTGTTAAGCTATGTTGTTACGCTGAGGCCTGTGTTAAGCTATGTTGTTACGTTGAGGCCTGTGTTAAGCTATGTTGTTACGTTGAGGCCTGTGTTAAGCTATGTTGTTACGTTGAGGCCTGTGTTAAGCTATGTTGTTACGTTGAGGCCTGTGTTAAGCTATGTTGTTACGTTGAGGCCTGTGTTAAGCTCTGTTGTTACGTTGAGGCCTGTGTTAAGCTCTGTTGTTACGTTGAGGCCTGTGTTAAGCTCTGTTGTTAAGTTGAGGCCTGTGTTAAGCTCTGTTGTTACGTTGAGGCCTGTGTTAAGCTCTGTTGTTACGTTGAGGCCTGTGTTAAGCTCTGTTGTTACGTTGAGGCCTGTGTTAAGCTCTGTTGTTACGTTGAGGCCTGTGTTAAGCTCTGTTGTTATGTTGAGGCCTGTGTTAAGCTCTGTTGTTACGTTGAGGCCTGTGTTAAGCTATGTTGATACGTTGAGGCCTGTGTTAAGCTCTGTTGTTACGTTGAGGCCTGTGTTAAGCTCTGTTGTTACGTTGAGGCCTGTGTTAAGCTCTGTTGTTACGTTGAGGCCTGTGTTAAGCTCTGTTGTTACGTTGAGGCCTGTGTTAAGCTCTGTTGTTACGTTGAGGCCTGTGTTAAGCTATGTTGTTACGCTGAGGCCTGTGTTAAGCTATGTTGTTACGTTGAGGCCTGTGTTAAGCTATGTTGTTACGTTGAGGCCTGTGTTAAGCTATGTTGTTACGTTGAGGCCTGTGTTAAGCTATGTTGTTACGTTGAGGCCTGTGTTAAGCTATGTTGTTACGTTGAGGCCTGTGTTAAGCTATGTTGTTACGTTGAGGCCTGTGTTAAGCTCTGTTGTTACGTTGAGGCCTGTGTTAAGCTCTGTTGTTACGTTGAGGCCTGTGTTAAGCTCTGTTGTTAAGTTGAGGCCTGTGTTAAGCTCTGTTGTTAAGTTGAGGCCTGTGTTAAGCTCTGTTGTTACGTTGAGGCCTGTGTTAAGCTCTGTTGTTACGTTGAGGCCTGTGTTAAGCTCTGTTGTTACGTTGAGGCCTGTGTTAAGCTCTGTTGTTACGTTGAGGCCTGTGTTAAGCTCTGTTGTTATGTTGAGGCCTGTGTTAAGCTCTGTTGTTACGTTGAGGCCTGTGTTAAGCTATGTTGATACGTTGAGGCCTGTGTTAAGCTCTGTTGTTACGTTGAGGCCTGTGTTAAGCTCTGTTGTTACGTTGAGGCCTGTGTTAAGCTCTGTTGTTACGTTGAGGCCTGTGTTAAGCTCTGTTGTTACGTTGAGGCCTGTGTTAAGCTATGTTGTTACGTTGAGGCCTGTGTTAAGCTCTGTTGTTACGTTGAGGCCTGTGTTAAGCTATGTTGTTACGTTGAGGCCTGTGTTAAGCTATGTTGTTACGTTGAGGCCTGTGTTAAGCTCTGTTGTTACGTTGAGGCCTGTGTTAAGCTATGTTGTTACGTTGAGGCCTGTGTTAAGCTCTGTTGTTACGTTGAGGCCTGTGTTAAGCTATTACATAGAAATATTGAAAACAAGACAGCTACCAGACAAATACAGTATCATACAAATAGCTTTAGTTCATTAACCAAAATACAATATTTACCTGAGATAATGGTGCCATTCTTTTCCATTTATTGTCACTAGATCTTTTCCTATTTCCTTCGTGACCAGTGGCTTTCACATCATACTGTATCATAATGGTATCCACACCTTGAACAAAAAATGTAATTGATACATTTATGGCCCCTGTCTGCACAAGTCTGGAATCGCCTTTAGTTCAATATCAGGACAAACAAATCAACCCTATTATATTTATCATATGAGCGCTGCAATGGATGTACAACCTCTTCTGTAAATGACCATTTAAAAAAATCTCGACATGTGACGTCACTATTTGCAAGCACAAAACAATATTTACTTCACATGGTCACTTCGTTACCATATTGCCATATGCAGCCAATATTGCAGTCAGTACATGGTGAGGTCACGTGCGATGTTTTCTTGAAATGATGTCGGTTAAAGAGGAGGTTGGAAATTGTACAGCGGCGCTCATATGCAATTTTGGTACGATAGTCTACCACAAATGCAGGACTGATAAAATACCTAAATATCAACATACTGTAGATCACTTTGAATTCATCAGATTTTTACCTGAAATTTACTAATACAGTTGGACCTTGTTTATTTGACAACCTTCCATCCGAATACTTGGTATCATTAGCAATAAATATCAGGTCCTGATGTATCTTCTTTTGCGCGTCAAATTGAAATCGGCTATTCGAAACCATGTATTATTTGAAACGAAATTTCGGACTTGTTCAATTTGAATGAATGAGGTCCGACTGTATATTCTGATTCATCAGAACTTTGGCTTAGCAAATAGTATGGAAATTGATGAACAATTTCAAGCGAACTCTTCATTGCTTAAGGTCTGCCTACTTATCACAAATCATTCAACGAAGTTTAAGGTGAGATTATTGGCTTTGTTTATCAAATTTTGTTAACAGAATTGTAATCAAACTTGAAATCAAACTCCAAAGAATGAAACTTCCAAGTCTGACCAATATAACAAGTCATTTATGTTAGTCAAACACTCACCACCAGTAACTATAGTCCTATCTATCATTTGTATAGCTCTGACATCATGTGTATGTTGATTATGCACAAATGTTCCCACCCAATCTTTCCAATCACTGTTTTCACGTGCAGCAACATAGTTGAACTGCACGACACTTGAATCAACCCCCGACGATACGACGACCGATTCTGAATCATCAACAGTAAGACAATACACGTCTCCTTTATGGCTTTGTATACTCTGAAATTATAAAAAAGCAAACCTGTAAAAAAATACAAACCAACTGAATTCAATTCGCCGTAAAAACGGACACTGCAAGCAGACGCAGAAGCTTGTCAACAGGTTCAACTATCATCGGGGATTACACTTTTTCAGAAACTAAGCAAAATGTGATTTTCAATATTTTTGTCGAAGCAGACAACAATCCGGCTACGTCAACAGCTCTTCAGTCAAGCTAGAAAGTGAAACACTCCACTCCTTATGTTTTAACCCATGGCCTTTATAAATATTTGTAATTTCCAATTTTGTTCAATTTGATTCCCTTTTTTTGAATTCTATGATGTTTCTTGACCTAATCAGTGTTTCTGGGATACCAACAAGTACTAACCTGTTCCTCCCCAAGCAACTGACAACTTCCCCACATGAATCAGGTCACATGTTTACAGCGTGGCATCACAGTGTTACAAGCAGACACTATTATTATTGTTTTTTTACTTACTGCAATATTGTGGTGGGAATTACAACTCAAAACATACATACATAAATACTATGTTCAACCATTTTATACACGTAACACTACAGCAAACCCTTACAGGAGTCTTACATCGGAATGAATTCTAGCCTGACAGAAAATAAACATTGTGTATCAGAATTTCTGTCTGGTCTCCTCAGGTCTGAAAGAATTAACAAACCTTTATGACAGTCCCTTGTTTGCCGTTCCAAAAACTTGTCTTACCACGGGAGTCTCCACTGACAATAGTCATATCACTGCAAAAAGAATACAAAACAAAAAACTGTTAGTTAAAAGTCATTGTAATTATTCTCTTTCTGATCCCATCCAATCTACCATTAAGTTGTATGGCTATTCTGAAACAGATAATACCCGGCCCCTATTTATAAAATGACTCACATTGAATAAAGAAAGTCCTACCCCTCTCATAGTTACTGTTTTCACTTATTACTAAATTAAGAAACTGACCTGCAACATAAACAAGGTTTTACCATGATTTGACCTATTGACCTAGTTTTATAGTCTATGCGACCCATTTTCCATTTTGACCTAGATTTAGTATAAACATACATTGTGACCAAGTTTCATCAAGAAATCTGACCTTTACACTGTAAACAAGTGTAATTATAGTGAAATATGGCATTTTCTATAACTGAAGGGCACATAACTCTAGAACTGGGAGTCCAATCTTGCTCAAAATCCAACTCAACTAAGATCTTACAGGTACATACATTCTGTATCAATATAATTAGGATTGGTGGAGAAATGAAGGAGTTAGAGTGTAAACATGGATGCATTTGATAAACTAAGGGCCACAACTCTTTATTAAATGGCCAAAAAATTGACCATGACCTAAAACTGATGGCTACATACATTGCATCTAAGTTTGATTAGGATTGCTCAAGCAATGTAGAGTGTAAACAATCCAATTAAGGAAGACAGACTGCCTAAGATCTTAACAGATATAAGATTTTTAGATATAAGAGGGTAACAATAATTCATTCGACAAAATTTCATTTTTTTAGATGTAATGAAAACAAAATGATGGTAAATATAATTTTTGCAAATTTAAAGTCAAGTCGGAGTTTCAGATTTGAAGTGTTTGTGAATAATGCCCCTGCTGTCGATCTCATTTCAGTGTTTGACTAACATGAGATTTTCAAAACTATATATTTTCATATACTTAGGATTTGTAGTAAGTAATACACCGATATACTGGTATATGACACATAAATTCCCTCTATATAAAACTGAGCAGTCCTTGTGCTACTTTAGGGGATAAGACAGGAGCAGTATGATGATCTTTCATAATAGGAACATCAATGCTACTTAAGCGTATTAAACTAGATGTGTTCATAGGACACGAATGCCATGCCATGGACTTCCAAGTCGAAAAAGGGCGACATCTCCTCTAAAACTTTGTCATAGAAATCAAACTCGACCTATATTTTATTATCAAATGCTAATGAGCCAAATATGAATTGAATCCATCCTTTCAAGAATTATTATTCAGAAACCAATTTTTGCATGGACAGACAGGGTAACAGTTTACAAATGGCCGGGGCATAAATATGTCATGTTACGCCATATTTCATGAAATTTCAGTCATGTGGGCTTTTTTAGTTGACCTAACCAGTGGAACTGGGTAAACAACATGCACAATCCTGTTCGTCTACAAGTACTGACAACTTTCTACAAAGGAATCAAAGATGTAGATCAACTGTCTTCAGAAGTTTTACTTTCAGTCAAACTATCACAGAGAACATATGCTTCAACCTGGCTTTGAACTAATTATAGCAACCCCAGTAAGCCTACTGATAAGCCAGTAATTAACTGGAATTTTGTAGTTTTCAGGCACTCAGTGTAGAAAATTGGCTATAATTTCATTATTTTTTGTTGTATCTCCATGGGGGTTGTATCTTTAAAAAGCCAATAAACGTGTGAAAACAGTGCTGTTTATTATATTTTCTTGTGTAAACGTTGCCCCAGGCTATCCCAAGTTAATTGCTGTCAAATGACGTAATTTCGCATAATCAGCTAAATGTCAGTTTCATGCATGGTCAGCGTGACGGGTACTTGATTTGATTCAATTTGCGCATCATCAAACACTCATTTATATTCATAAAATTGGTATCAACTGAAAGCTGATTGGCTGAATTTTCTGTAAATGTTCGTGCAGGTGTTCTACGATTTTTCTATGCCGCGTAGCCACGCCTCAAAGTCAGATGGGCGTATGCAAAAAAATTGTCAACAAAACTCGGCTGCACGGCCAGTTTCATAAAATAGAAGATCTCAGTTTTATTTTGATACCAAAATATCAATGTTACAACCATTCTAACTGATGCGGAATTGAATGAGAAAAATGCTTCCCACGCGTTTTTCGTCAACTCGGAGATATTGTTGATGTATCGATACAGCGCCGCCATTTTTAAACGACTCGTATGTCGGTAAATTCACCTAATCAGTATCACAACACAGTTAAATCGATTTACCCGTGTCGATGTTTTATTGTGGATAATTAAAATCATTGGTGTAAATTTGTTGATAAGTTATTGATTCCCATCGACTTTGTAATAAAAACTGTAAATTCTATGTTTTTCACGCGTCTATTATTCGTCCCCGACCACTTTCGACCCCGGAGTACGATACGCTTTTTTTTCGTTTTGATTTCTAATATTAATCAACATTGAAGTAAGATGTCATTTCATGGACCTTACTGTGAGGCTTTTGGTGTTACAGTCAGTGGTTTGAAGACTAAAAACATACCACAGTTGGATCAAGTACATGTATATGTCACTAATGGAGTTGTACTTGAAATCAAATAATTCTGTGATAATGAAAAACTGAATAGAAATGAATTCATAAATTTACTCAGTCATTTCATACCAAATTTGAACAGTGTGACCTGCCCAAGTGCAGTGTATATATTGTGTATTACTATATATTGTGTATAATTATCATGTCTGATTATGATCATTGTAATGTGTTAGATGTGTTTGCAGTCAGGAAATTTATATTTTGTATTACTTATGTACATTTGCTGTTGTTCATAAATTTTAGTCCATGATAGAAATTTGTTTGACTTCAATTATAACTATATAGATCCAAATATTCTTTGAAAAAACTGTTTTAGTGCATTACAATTGTGTTACATTGTTGATTGTGATGATATTAATCCATTGATTTCTTCAAAAAGTTGTCTCGAGGTGTGATTGTATTTTCCAATTATAAAAAATTATGTTCAAAGTGCCCTGTTATTTGTTATTTTCTTGAAAATGTTATGTGCTACACCAAATATAACAGCATAAATGGAATCTACATGAAAAATACTCATAGATTCAAAAAAAATATAAAGATATCTTGAATTTTAAAAAAGTTATGAAGAAGTGAAGATATTTTTAGTTTTCTTCGGTTCCGCGACTGGGAACATTTTTTAACGCGATTATATAGCGAAAAAATTCTAGAAAATGACCCAATTTGAGCAACTTCAAACATTCATAACTTCTTTATTTTTTGAGATATCTACAAAATTCAAACAGTTATGTGCATGTCAGAATGTAGGCTTTCTGATTATATCATTAATTATTAGATTCATTAATTTTGAAAAATGAGCTGGGGTTGCTACTAATTATCTGACTGGTGTGAGTGCTTTACCGACTCAGTTGATCCAGGGCAAAGTATGGTACACAGTACATTGATTTTTGTAGAATTATACAACAAACTACTACAAAGTTAATCGACGATGGCGACCATACCTAAGGAAAGCGACACACCAGATGACTGTTTCTTTATTTTTGTCTGTTCTAGCTACCGTCAATCTCTGCATTGCGCGACCAGACGACACACTCCACACACGTATGTTATCTATACCGCCTGTCACTAACACATCTTCTGTCGGATGCCAAGAAACACACAATATACGACCTACAAAAAACATAAAAAATGTTAGGACAATGCATGACTTACAAACAAGAGAATCAGGTAGGACTAAATTTCAACACACAAACGGTAAAAAGGTTATTTTGAATAAAGTTGTTAAGATTCACCCACAATGCAAATACACAATGTATTCTTGAAGCATGAAGGGGGGGTATTGTAGCTTGAATATAGAAATAAAAGTCTTCGTTTTACTTGTCATACATACATTCTCAGAGAACCAACAGTTGATATTACATCTATTATAAATACTGTAAGCTATAAACATCAAAATTTCCAAAGAACGCAGTTACAATTCATAGTGACATAACATGCACAATGTAAGTGCATCAAAGACAGTACAACAATAAGACAATTCATTGTACAAGAATGCACAAATCATACGGGCATTATGAAAGCAACAAGTCAATGCAGATGTTCGTATGTGGGTTACATTATCATAGGGACTTATACTTTTTCAGAAACTGAGCGAAACGCAACATTCACCATTTCTGTGGCCGCAGACGAGGATCAAGGTAATATAGGACATTTTTTCAAAACAGACAAGCTAAAGTCTGTCTTGTACAGATTGTCATTTTAAAGAAAAGAAATAAATCCAATAGTGTAACATACTTTCCTGAGAGTCAAATCGACTCAAATACTCCAAGCAGTTATGCTCTGTATCCAGTAATACAACACACCCATCTTCTGTACCAGCCTGTAGGAAAGGTGACCAAATGAGATTACTTTAACAATCTTATATGTATGCTCGCACATCTCACAACACTATGTACACAGTTACCAACAGAATGATGCCAATGAAAGTGCTGAGCCCATTAATATGAAAAAGAACTGCAACATTCACTGCTTAAGTAAAAGCGCCACAAGCTGATACCAGACACAATTTGCATGATACTTCATCACTGAGACTTCTACTTTCTCAAAAACTGAGCTTACACAGTATGCAGGCTGTCAACTTACCTCTTTTTAAAAAGTAGGGATAAAGTAGGGATTTATTGCCTAAAGTAGGGAGAGTAGGGATGATTCCTTACTTTTGGAATATCAAAATGGTAAAAATTCCCCGCACTGGTCATGATTAAACTTCACCACACTGTTCATTCTCTATGATTTGACACCCCAAATATGAAAAAGTAGAGTTAGTAGGGCGCTTTCAAGAAAGCGTAGGGGAAAAGTAGGGAGCAAGTAAAAAAGAAGGGAAAAGTAGGAAATGTAGGAAAAGGAGGGCCCACTTGACAGCCTGCAGACTCTGGAGCAACGGCAATAAATTCATAACTACAACTCTTCATTTTAAACACAGACAATCTAATGAGCAAAAATGAGAGAATTGGATCAATATTTTCCGTAAAACAGGCCTTAAAATATATGTCTGTTTTCTGTAACACTACTGACCCCAACCCACATTTTTTGGCTAAAATCCCATTAGTCAGATATACAGGGATGAGAATGGCAAAGAAAGAAAACAATGATCCCGAAGGTTGGGGATCCATATACTCGGGCCGTCTACCAAAACACAACAAAACATCTGCCGAATTTCCTGCTGTGTTTCGCAGAAATATGGTCATCATATGGAACCCCCCCCCACTACCCTGAACTTTCTCATCATGATTTACACTGATTTTAAAAATGATGCCAGCAGTTGACAGAAATCTGCTAGTATGGAAAACACTCGGCTACATGAAGTTGTAATATCATATGTCACAATATCTTTACTTGGCTAACATTTTCATGGTATTACATCTTTTGCATTTACATATAAAAAATATATTTCCCATCTTAGTATATGAATATTGTAAGGTCAGTATGGGACAGTTCTCTGTCCGGTACCCATTGTTTACAGGTGTGGACCTACCTGTATGCATAACACAGTTGCATACACATGGTTATAAAGAAACTAAAAAACCAATGCAAATAAAGTATGCAATAATGTGAAGTATTTATTTGCACTTTTTTCTTTTTTAATACTTAAAAACTGACTCTATTGCATGTGATGAAAATGCCATAAGATTGCTCCATACATGCACCCTATATTACTTGCGCACACATCAGGACTACAAGTCCTTGCTATGCCCCTGGTTTGACTAGGACAAATAGATGGAACAACCATATTTTCAAGGCCAGAAAAAAACATACAGTGAGATGACATCGTAAATAACACGATGTAATGAGGAACAACCAGCATCTTGAGTAACTAAATGATCAAATGTTTCCAGAACTTCATCAACAGAACAACGAAAACAAATGCAGCAATACTACAGATTACTTACAGCAAGTCTTGTTCTGGCAGAATTAGATGCTAAACACCAAACAGGTCCAGCATTAGATGGACACGAGACCTGAAGAAATAATATATGTTAAATGGTCATAATAGTTTCTCTGTAAATCAGTCAAGACCTTATTCAAGACCTTTGCACATTGCTGTGAATAATAAATATAAAATTAGTGAAACTGTTACAACTTAGTCAAGGAATAAATATTCAAATTTTGTAAGAAACCGACCAGAATATGTGAAGTCAAAGAAAGACAACTCTTTTAGCAACTACATCTAGTTTCCAAGAGTTCTATCCCTTCATAAACAAAGCTTGGAGTTGTTTTAACATAACAAAAAAATTGTACAAATGTACTGGAATGCCGTGATTTTATGTACATTGTTACTTTATATTTTCTGTACTGATCATTTGAATTATGATGTAATCTATCAACACAGGTCGAAACCGACCTATCATGATAACTGAAATGGTAAAATATAGAACTACATAAAATATTAATTAATTAGACCATTTAATTAAACACGTTATCTACAAAATAAAATCAAACATACAATATGAGACAAATATTTGCAAATACAGTGTAATCTGAGAAAACCAGATTCTGAGAAAGCCAGGTTCTGAGAAAATCCGATATCTGTCGAAACTGAACAAATATTTTGAACAAATATTTTCGTCCCAAAAATATCCTTATTTATTTCAATGAAATAAAATCTTACAATGATGATGTATTAGAATTCTAAATACAAAAGTGTAATTTATATCCTAAATATGGAACAACCCAACAGTCATCGATCAGGTTGATTTCCAGTTACTGTGATTTGAAAAAAATTGCCAAAGGCGCTCATTGCAATAATTTATTGTAGACAGCAAGCCTTAATATTAATTCAATTATTTTTCTCACTTGAAGGTTTAATGCGATTTTGGATTGACACTGACTGGAGCCAGTGATTAGGAAAAGTCAAGTTTCAATCACTTGTTAGATGACTATAAGCATATTATATCTTATGTTTTAATAAAACCTTTTAAACAATTAATGGATTTTATCTACTTGAGTAATTACCACAATGTGTAAATGTAGGAGTGATATTTTACAAGTACTTGTATCTATGGTCTAAGGGTTAGTGCCTGTCGTCGAAGCAAATCTGAAAACGTTTAATTTGGATTTGAAATGAAGCCCGATTTGAGTTTATCAGACAACTGTGAAAACCAAGCAAAATCGCTCCCACCTTAATAAACGCCCCCTGCCCATTTTTGAAAATCAGAAAAGAATGAAATGAAAACATACAAAGTTTTAAATCCCATTCTCTTCCGCAGTATGTAACATGCAGAGAAATTGATAGCGGCAAAGATCAGAAAGTGTCATTTGTTGACTGCATGCTAGGGAGAAATTCCTGGTGTACTTGCATGAACTTTTAGGAAGAGAAATGATGATCAATTTCACTACCATATGACCTCTAATAAATGCCCCCCTATCAGAAAATGTAATGCCCGGGATTTTCGGTAATATGTGACTAACTAAAGTTCTTTTTACTTTTTCTTTCTTTTTGTCAATGCCCATAGTTTCACTGTCTCACTAACTGCATCACTGATATAATTTATTTTATACCAACCTTTGTCTGAAGTTTAACGAGGTCAAATTCACAAATATTGCCATCAAGTCCAGCAGAAAACAACCTTTGACCTTGCCACACCAAATCTTCTATAGATTTGTCTTCAAACCCTGGTATCACCTGAAATATTGTTACAATCAATACAAAAGTAGCCACTAGCACAAGAAGTAAAAAGGCAGACAAAACATTACAGCAGCTAAACAACATTTTATCAAAATTAATGTCATTTGACAAAACCAGACTTCCTAGGTTTGTAAGCAGGCATTGTAATCTCTATCCACAGAGTTAACAATGCAGGGTATACATGTCTTAATTTGGACAGCCACACATCATTTTAACTTCACTATTTCCACTTCCTGCAAGGCAGAACTGTTAACTTATTAAGCATTGATTTATACAATGTTCTAGGACAGAAATAAACAAACCTCTTCTTGATACCATCCTTCAGCAACATTCCATAATTCTATACTTCCATCACATCTACAACATAACCAAGCATCAAAGTAATAAAGAATAGTGATATAGATTTGATTGATTGTTACACAAAAATTCAGCTATATTTCAGGTATGTGCACAGCGATTGAGTGCAAATGATTTTTGATGTATTATCTTCAATCAAATGGACACAGAGAACATACACCTCACCCTATGTTCAAACCCGATATCTCCAGATTGGCAGCCAAATGCATGACATGCTGGGCTAACTGGAGGACAGAGAATACAAAAGCAAAGTTTTAGGTATAAAACAAATTACAGGCAGATTATATTGACAAGAAGGACTGGTTTCCTAAGATTTTTCATGTTGATTTTAACAACAGTTATAAGATGAAAACACTGCAAAAATATGCTGCCAATATCATATACTAACTGCTATCACAAGCATGAATTCAAAAGAACAAGAGATAGTATTAAGTGATGAATGTCTCTGAAGAAAATGTGAGTTTCTTAATAATCCCTTGAAACATAAGAAGTTATACAACACAAGTGGATCTTAGATGTACAGATGAACATACAAACGCTGCAACCTACACTCAAACTTCCCCTTAAGTAGCAACCCCAGTAAGCCTACTGATAAGCCAGTAATTAACTGGAATTTTGTAGTTTTCAGGCACTCAGTGTAGAAAATTGGCTATAATTTCATTATTTTTTGTTGTATCTTCATGGGGGTTGTATCTTTAAAAAGGCAATAAACGTGTGAAAACAGTGCTGTTTATTATATTTTCTTGTGTAAACGTTGCCCCAGGCTATCCCAAGTTAATTGCTGTCAAATGACATAATTTCGCATAATCAGCTAAATGTCAGTTTCATGCGCGGTCAGCGTGACGGGTACTTGATTTGATTCAATTTGCGCATCATCAAACACTCATTAATATTCATGAAATTGGTATCAACTGAAAGCTGATCGGCTGAATTTTCTGTCAGTGTTCGTGCAGGTGTTCTACGATTTTTCTATGCCGCGTAGCCACGCCTCAAAGTCTGATTGGCGTATGCAAAAAAATTGTCAACAAAAGTCGGCTGCACGGCCAGTTTCATAAAATAGACGATCTCAATTTTATTTTGATACCAAAATATCAATGTTACAACCATTCTAACTGATGCGGAATTGAATGAGAAAAACGCATTTTTCGTCAACTCGGAGATATTGTTGATGTACAGCGCCGCCATTTTTAAACGACTCGTATGTCGGTAAATTGACGTAATCAGTAAATCACAACACAGTTAAATCGATTTACCCTTGTTGATGTTTTATTGTGGATTATTAAAATCATTGGTGTAAATTTGTTGATAAGTTATTGATTCCCATCGACTTTGTAATAAAAACTGTAAATTCTATGTATTTCATGCATCTATTATTCGTCCCCGACCACTTTCAACCCCGGAGTACGATACGCTTTATTTGCGTTTTTTATTTATAGTTTTTATTTTCGTTTTGATTTCTAATATTAATCAACATTGAAGTAAGATGTCATTTCCTGGACCTTACTGTGATGCTTTTGGTGTCACAGTCAGTGGTTTGAAGACTAAAAACATACCACAGTTGGATCAAGTATATGTCACTAATGGAGTTGTACTTGAAATCAAATAATTCTGTGATAATGAAAAACTTAATAGAAATGAATTCATAAATTTACTCAGTCATTTCATACCAAATTTGAACAGTGTGACCTGCCCAAGTGCAGTGTATATATTGTGTATTACTATATATTGTGTATAATTATCATGTCTGATTATGATCATTGTAATGTGTTAGATGTGTTTGAAGTCAGGAAATTTATATTTTGTATTACTTATGTACATTTGCTGTTGTTCATAAATTTTAGTCCATGATAGAAATTTGTTTGACTTCAATTATAATTATATAGATCCAAATATTCTTTGAAAAAACTGTTTTAGTGCATTACAATTGTGTTACATTGTTGATTGTGATGATATTAATCCATTGATTTCTTCAAAAAGTTGTCTCGAGGTGTGATTGTATTTTCCAATTATAAAAAATTATGTTCAAAGTGCCCTGTTATTTGTTATTTTCTTGAAAATGTTATGTGCTACACCAAATATAACAGCATAAATGGAATCTACATGAAAAATACTCATAGATTCTAAAAAATTATAAAGATATCTTGAATTTTAAAAAAGTTATGAAGAAGTGAAGATATTTTTAGTTTTCTTCGGTTCCGCGACCGGGAACATTTTTTAACGCGATTGTATAGCGAAAAAATTCTAGAGCAACTTCAAACATTCATAACTTCTTTATTTTTTGAGATATCTACACAATTCAAACAGTTCTGTGCATGTCAGAATGTAGGCTTTCTGATTATATCATTAATTATTAGATTCATTAATTTTGAAAAATGAGCTGGGGTTGCTACCTTAAGGACATTCACTGTTTTGAAATATTTAAGGCAAGTAAGTTTCCCACATATTCAGTATTTATATCCACGTACCTTGATAAAGCAAGTTTCTTCAGAGAAGAATTGTATGACATACACTGTATAGCCTTCGGTGTCCATTCAAAAAAGCGTACATGGTGGACACGAAATTCTCCCATTGTGGTATGTAATGAACACTGAAACAGAAATAGATAAATACAACAAAGAAGGCAATATATTAAATACATGTGTACAATTCAACCACTTCAAGACTTAGAGCAATGTACTTTAGGAGATGCTCATTTTGGCTATTGATGACACGACAGCATATTACGCTTAATATTAGTATTAACATTGTAAGTTGCGTATCCATCTATGATTAGAATTTAGATCCATGACTGAATCGTCCAGGAAGTCAAAGAAATATCTGACAAAATCCTGTTCACCACCTCTCTATCTGCCGACATATATCTCGAGTGTTACATACTTAATGCACTTATCGAAGAAATACTATGGCTAAAAGTATATTGTATCACCACAGATATGTTAGTATCCGGACATCAATCGTATCCGACTACTAATCATGTCACATATACGGGACTAACTCATAATAACTAAGACGCTCTTTTTCAGAAATACACATGCTATGTCCGATAAAAGCTGCTATTATTTACCTGAATGTATAGGAGAAGTCATACAGTCTACAGACACAAAATGAGGATTTTTATTATGAATTATGAAAACACACATGTTATGGAAGCAGCCATATTGTAGTTCAGCACTTAATACCAAACTCGCGATTGATTGGTCAAAATATTGCACGTGTTTGTAGATGAACCCGGAAGTATCTTTCCCGCGAAAATGTCAAAGTGATGCATTGATTTAACGCCGATTTAGCTTTATTTAACATTTCAGGTATGTATTTACTAATTTTGTCGATTGTTGTTAGTTAGAATGTCTCCATGTAGCAACTGCTTGTTGTTAATTTGAGCTTTGTGACATTTTGTGACATTTATTCCGTATAACGTAGAGTGTGGTTCCACCTCGTTGCAGACGACAACGACTAAATGTTTACGTGGTTATGTCGTGTGCATTTAAGAAAGTAATACTTTCTTCATGTTAAAGGAATGCATGCCATATTGTAATTTTAGAGCTTTACTTGGTATCTCTAAGGTAATGTTATTTATGGTAGTAGATCTACGTGACGCTGTTCAAAGACAGTGTAGATCGACAGTAAACAGCATTTGCCCATGACCTTTTTCGGAGTGTACGTCTTCTAAGGGAGATATCAAGTGTTTTACATAAACTATACATCTTAAAGCGTATTCCTTAGACAAGATACTCTTACACATCTACCAACTGTATGTAGGAAGTTATTGGTCAAAATTGATTATTACAAATCTAGCAGGATTCCCAAGTTTGAAGATGTTTTAAAAGAAATAAAGGAACACTAGGCCTGCATTTTTGATGTGTGAAATTGACCAGCCCTGCATTCAGTAAAGTCTAACAGTCGCTCACGTTAAGAAACTGCACAAGGTTCGCTACTGAACGCACTGTTTGCCAAAGAGTGTTGCCAAAGAGTGTGTGCACACTGTACGCCTACTCGCTAACGCAACTCCGAGGTAGCAAGCGAATTTGTGAGCCTAAATGAGGCGACAATACACTTGTTAGCGACGTGAATTGTGAGCAGCTTCCGTTAGCCGTAATTGAAAGCACGGCAGAAGTCTGTTACTGCCTGCCACTTTTTCTGACAATTGTTAGTCAAAATCAATTGGACCATTATTTCAAATATAGCTATGTTCATGGTTGATCTGACAAAAGTACAAATAAATAAAAAACTTAGTTGATTATTGATGTGATTGTTAATAATGCAATAAAACTTATATATGTAATGATTTAATTGTATAGAACACACATAGTTTTTAGTTTTTCTAAATTTTGCGTGTTTCAAACCTTGTGCTAGAATGCAGTTACATATACACCTATAAAAAAGTAGCCAAGTGAAATTAAAATATTTGGAAAAAACACTATAACAAATGTTGTCACAGCTATCACTACTGCTTGAACATTCGTCATCACCAATATCCATCAGAAGATATAGGCGCCTTTTAATCACTGGGAGACGATGATGCTGATTTTAAAACAGAGAGAATACGTAACTACGGGGAACGCCACATACACAAGACAATACCTCCCCACGCAGACCTCAGGAAAAACAACAATCCACAAAACATAACGCACCTAAGGAGGTTAAACTGTACACATATTAAGGAACAGAGGCACAAGGAACGGCCCAACAGACCATAAGGAATAATTAAGACAATAAAAGTGGACAGTAAAATGAGGGGGAGGGGGGAATTAATGGATGGAAAAGCTCACAGGACAATTCAAGACAACTGGCCACAATAGGCCAAAATTGGGCAGGAAACACTCTGAACACTGTATAAAGTGACAGAATTGCATAGGGGAAAGGGAAACATAAAACATTCATAACACAAACAGAAACAACAATCATATAGCGAATTACAGCCTTGGAACTGTCAGTAAAAAATACTGGGGGTTTAAATCGATTTAACAGCTAGCTAACCTCACACCTTATCGCTATATGGTCATTGATTTCCAACATATATACATAAATTGACTAAGTAGGCAGTAACTAATCATTTACTAATCATTTTAAGTCACCTTTGCATACAGATTTAGAGAGGAAACGACCCTAGCTGCTGCAGATGAAGACACCCCCGCAGAATCAACATTTTCAAGCATTTGACTATAAATCTAATGTTTTACTAAAACTAGCTGTTTCAGATGACTTGGTCATAAGAGTAGATCAATTTTTGGCAGTTCTGCAACTCGGATTTTTTATCTTTTTTCTGTACAACTTATTTTTGTGAGACAATATTGCTGGATGCCTCTGGTCACTTCAGGAAGCTAAGAAAACTTAGAATTGTCAAAGAGTCGAAGTTGCACAGTTTCCTAGTCATTATATCAGTACATCAAAGAAAACTGTCAATAGTTATACTTGTATACAACACCACAGTGGAGTGATCAATAATTATGTGCACTTTTCAAGAGGCATGTCAAATGGTGGTTACATGTTGTGACTAGAGGGAAAAACTTGAACTGTAGTTGAAGGTTGAGACATAGATTTGTCTAAACCATATATTTGGTCTGTGATTTATAGTATATAATTATGTATGTATATATTCATATGTTTCACTTAAGTTTGAATTGTTTCAAGATGTTTCTAAATTTTGATATAATTCTTACTATATTTGACACAACTGTTAACGAATTGTCCATTTACTAGGGCTGTATTGATTCAATTTTTTGCATATGGACAAAACTGATATATGGAAAGACAAATATTGATGAGACCATAATATATCAAATTGTATTTTCAAATTCCTTTCATAGACTTTTAAGTTATTAACCCTGTTTATGTTTGTATATATGCCCAACATGTTTACATAATGCACTACATATTTAAATGTTTAACTTGTATTTTTATGATAACAAGATACCATTTAAGTAATTAATCCATATCTTTAACTTCACAGTATTATATTATATGGCCGACATTTGGACTGCACTATCCACTAGAGCACTCTTTAACAAGCATACAACTACTGCGCGACGTTACACTATTTTAGCACCAATTCTCCTGTATTTCCCCCCCCCCCCGCTTTATAATATGGATATTTGTATGTATCGAATATAGATCTACTGAAAAGAACCATTGATATAATGACATGGATTGTATCAATGAAAGTCCTACCATTTACAATAACAGCATTGGAACTTTTATCTACAATTTTTATGAATAAATTAAGATGCTGGAACCTTAATTTAATGGCCAAGAATTGAGCATGCACTGTTTCTATGTATAATGTTCCTACTTTATTAAGAATTAATTCACAGATGTTGTAGAACATTTTATTTTATCTCTTCTTGAATGAATGTGTTTTGTGTGCAGGCAAAATGATTTCTGTTACAAATTACCAAGATGAAAGGTTTTCTGTCTGGTTACTATAACAATGTAATCATTCTAAATTAAATTCCAGTGCTTTACTGCCAACCCAAGAACTTCTTCTAGGCCAATGTTTTTAAAAAAGTTGCTTTACAGATTTTTCTACCAAAAGTATCCATTGAATGATAAAAAAAATATTTAAAAAAATTCTGTTCCAAAACTTCAGGATTTCCAAAATGGGCAGGAAGCGCAGCTTATGGCAAAACAGTCTTGACTATTGGTAACATCTATTCATGAAATACACCTTTCCACACAGGAAGAAGCTCCTGTGTTGCCAAAACATCAAACTTTTGTTTTTTTTTAAAAACTAAAATTTGTGGCCATGGTATTATTGCTGTGTGGACAAGGTGCTGCATTAAATGCTTCAGTGATTTTGGTATAGGCTAAACATTCAACTGAACAGCCTAAAGTGAGAAGTGGAAAGAGTGACGAACAGTAATTTTTCACTTATATGTATATTTGAAAACTGCCAAAATCAGGTCAGCAGATCCATAAAACAACTTGCATAAAACGTTGGCCTTGTATGTTTCTTTTTGAGCATTTTGCGCAAAACTATTATAACTCGGGCTTATTAACAAAGCAGTTACTATAGTTCCACACCAAACCAGCAATATAGAGTTCTAATGTAACCAAACTGAAGAAAAAAACTCTAAACTTTGCACAACTTCCAGAGTTCAAGATTCATTATTTCATTAAATTCATACGAAAGCAGGTATAGGAAGGGAATTAAGTTCTGGCATTGTTCAAGGAAGCATATTCTGGTTTTGTCTCGAGATTAACTAGGTAGGCTGAAGCCATGATTGGTTCTAATCATCCTGTTCCTTTGTCTTTAATAATTCCTGATATTTCCAGGCATGTGTTTCATTATAGCGTCCTAGAATTGCATTGTCAGCAAATTTAAACAGTTCTGGTAGTAGAAACAGGATTCATATATTGCCAGAAGTTTTAGTCACTACAATCCGTTGTCTGTTTTTTTTTTGTATTTTGAAAAAGATTTAGGCAAGATCATCAGACATTTGAGACTTTGATCTGCATTTCTCATTTTTGTGTATATGTATGTCTATAGTTTGATATTCCGTCAGTATGCTGGTAAGCTCAGGGGTGAAACTATTCTTCTGATGTCATCAGAAATTTCGAAAATATATTTTATCTTATACAAATATTGATTCTAATTCTAATACCATAGGTTTCATGACTTTGATATTATAACTTGAAAAAGTGAGATCCTTAATTTCACAACACAATACTGATTTTTATAGTATTACTGTGATGTGTATGTTTATAATGATAATTTCATTATGTGTCTTAATAATTTCTAGATTCACTTGTCCATTATCATGAAAATAAGTGTAAAAATATGTATTTTGTGTTTATTGTAAAATTGTCAATTTCTTTAACATATCACATGACTTTTGTCCGACAAGCCAAACATTCAGATACATTGTACATGAAATAAAATCTACTACAGTATAACATATTACTTTTATTATTAAATTTGTTTAATACTAGCTGGGATTGCTGTTCCCTCTTTCATATATTAGATGGACTTTACTAAGTAAACTTAGGAAAACAAGTAATAGACTGGTTTTGTTACAGAAATATCATGTACATTTGAAGTAAAAATTGCCATTTATTATGCATAAATCATCAAATTTAATTAAATTAATTACATACATCTATTCCAATTATTATCAGCATTTATAATCTTTATTTAATTAAGATTATCCAGTTGTCTCCCTTTAGTTGACAATTTTTTGTAAGTTGAGCTGAGTTTGTGCTGTGTATAAGTTTAACAAAATATTAGTTGTATTTATCATACTTACCTCCCTTATATTGTCACTTTTTATGAATATGTGATTATATTTACATGCCATAAAAGGTGAGTTGAGGTCATTCATCTGGTCATACCTGAGTGAATTGATATAAGGGCCATAAAACCTCCGTTCCTCATATTTTATCACCGGTATGATGTGGACAAAGACAGAATCTATTCCTGCCATAGGACATAATGTTAATAGCCAGTAGGACATACATGAGAAAACTGAAGCAAAACATCTAGTAGCATAGGAATTCAAGCATGGCAAATTGCTTTTTTTATCAAAAGGTTATGATAAATTACATGTGAAGAGGTTTCAATATATCTGTTGTTGCCTAGTACCATTTAAAGAAATTGGATGAGGAATGTTGCCAAAAGGAAATTTTCAAATTAAAGCATTTATTCTAAATCCCATTATTGATAGTGTCCGGTGAATGATTATATTTGTTTGTATTGGTACTTCAAGTCACATAAACATCCAGGGTCAGAGACTATTTCGGGTATTGGGGTTGAGGAAGACCCCGGGCAGACACCTGGGTAGAAGCATCGACCTTCCGTAAGCCAGCTGGATGGCTTCCTCACTTACGAATTCTATATCCCAGGAGGGATTCAAACTCTCATTGGTTAGGTAGGCTTTTTTCTGTACATTTTGGGAGAAAGACCCTAGATAAATTGGGAAAATATGCGTCTTAAATTTGCTGATTTGGGAAAACTTTAATCCCTTCAACTCCAATTTTGGGAATTTTCAAAGTTAAAAGAACAGACTTTTCATATATAAATTTTATATAAACAAGCATTCTAATCTACATTTCTTATGTCAAATGTCAAAAAGACACACAAAATGACCACAAACATTTATGACACATGGGACAATAATGGCCAGAGTTAATCAAAGTGCTTCAAGATATACCAGGTCGCTCCAGTGGATGATTTTTCGTAGGTGCTTCTGATTGTTTTTTTTTTGTCTGATTGGGAAAAAACCCATACATTTAATTGGCCTTGGGAATGGGTCAGATAGCCTGACCCGAGGGAACTATAGAAAAAGGCCTGTTGGGGCTAGTGACGAGAAGTTAGTGATCAATCCACCACTGAGATCCTATAATGCTATTATAAGAATGAGATTTACGTGAGTATGAAACGGTCAAGTTAAAATGTTTAGCTTACCATTCTGTGATAAATGTTTGATTGTTTTACTGATATTAGAAAAATAACTTGCATACTTGCTTAATTTAAAATTAAGTTATGTAGTTTGTATCAATTAATTGCCTGATAGTGATGAAAGCATATACAGTTTATTTGAATTACTCATGAGGTCTCTTTCTCCGAAAACAGGAATCCCACAAGGAGATGTAATTTATGTTCTTGGCATGATTTGAACCTCTGACCTTAAGTGATCTACAGGTGTTAATTTGTACTAAACATAGGTTCATTAATTAATTAGTTAATCAATAATACTGTTAGGTGTCAAAATTATACCAAAACATCAGTTGGAATACCATCATACAGAATTCACAAATTGCTGTCACCAAATATGATAAAAAATAATTCTTTCTTCATTACATTATTATTCAAGCAGAAACAGTGTGTTTATACAAGTTATTTAACAAAATTGGGAGATGCATGAGTCGATCTGAAGTATTTCAACATATAGTTCTTTGAATCTTTACATTATATAATTACAAACTGTATGTTGTTAAAATTTTACATTTTAATTGTATATCTGAGTTCTTCTCTCATACATTTACTCAGGTAAATCGGAATATGTTTTGTTAAAGATCACTACCTCTCCTTAAGGAAAACCAAAAGTATATATAAAATAAATATATTGTAGACTAAACAATATACATATTAAGCCACGTCCCGCCCATCCAAGAAAACCCCCCAGTAATTAAGCCTATGTTCCGAGTTACATGATTATTTTCTCTATTACTATTATATTTCATTCTCCTCTTTCAAAATACTTTATGAAACACACCTAGTTCAGCACTAGCTTTTACCTGTTGATCATCTTGTTGATGTATTTCAATACTTCTGTGGTATTTTTTTATCTGCACAAGATACGCATGAAGGCTTTGTTTTTAGTTAGGATAAATACATGCCCAAAGTCATTAACTATTACCAACTGAATATATTCATTACATTTTCACCATTCCCATATAAGCAATATGTCTTTGATCTTACTTATTTTGTGACAGAATGATGGAGGCTGTTCAGATAGGGTGATAAATATATTTTCTCATTCAGTTTTTTACGTTCACCCTTTCTTGGCGTTTGATCTCGATTTGGAAGTGAACTTTGCTTAAATTGCCTTCTGGCAAAATCTTAGCTTTGACTGGCCTTTTTATCATAATACATTTTCTCCACAAAATCTACAAAAACCAATTTACCATAAAGTGGTGAAACATTTTATGGTCTATAGATTCCTAGATATGACAAGTGTCATCAAGCTTCATACGAGAACCTCACATGTTCGGGTTCTTAACATATAGAATCGTTCCGCTTCCCTACTTGTGAAACATGGAAAACGTGTCTATGTTTTATTGGTGAATCAGTGCTTTTAAGAAAATTGATGTGTGATTTTATTGCACCTAGATCCGTCTAGTTGTTTTATTAGATGTTTCAACTACCTTTATTCGTTAAAGGAATAATATACCTTAAAAGCTGCCGTAGTTGATAAAAATTAGTATTTATGTGGTGATGTTATAACTCAAAATCAGGGGGGGGGTGGGTTAAAAATACTGTCCATTATTTTAATGGGTTTTGTAATTTATTTCATATGTTGCACTTAATATATTTTATTTGATGAAACTGAGGCTGTAGTGGTGAGGATAAGGTGTTGGCTGTTAAACCCGGAGGTTGTAGGTTCAAACCCACAAATCGAGGGCTCGAGGCAACAACGCGTAACTTCTATGTATTTATATAGAAGTTACAACAGTGTTGCGTTGAGCCCTCAAAATGGTCCACACACACTTCCTCGTACGACACCATTACTCCGACACCATTACTCTGACACCATTACTCCGGTTTGCTCAGAAAATGATTCAAACGAGCATGATTTCTATTGCTTAATCAAATTTTATAAAACTAATTATACATGTACATATATGTATTACCTATTGATGTTTTTCATGGAATAAATATAAATAAACTAAGTAATGTGATGAATATTTTGATCACTCTTGTTACAGTTGATGGACACTCAAAATGCATTACAATAATATCTTGGAGGAGTTGTATTGTAATTAATATCCTTGTTAAAACAATTGCTCAGCCTCTAATCAGTTTTACTGAGAGGCTGGAGTCTAACTAGTCCACTAGGCCTTAATTAAACAATTGTTTGTTTAGCATATTGCTACCTACCCTTGAAAATGGCCCCTACTCAAAAAAAATGTTTAAAGGGTCATAGGGGGTTTCTTTTAAAGCAGTATATTAATAGTGAACACAACTATGAGCATATAAAATAATAAATAAACAATTTATTACGGACTCAACTAAATTTCGCTGGGTGGGGGTGATGTCAAACAAACAATGTTTTAAGAATGGCCATATCTATTTAATTTTTATGGGTCTTTTTATGTAGATTGCCTTGCAGATTCATGCAATTGTTAAAATAATGTTCTAATTTATGTACATTGATCATCTGCGATATAAATGATACATTTTCTAGTTGATTTTGTTTAAAGTCCATTAAGTCAGGGTTCAAGAGTCAGAATTATGTGGGAGATTTAGACTGTATCACACATTTTAAATAAAGATTGCAACTGATTAGAAAGTGCTATTTGACAGTATCTGGTATATAAATCCATATGTTGAAATTGGAAGAAAATTTATGAAATTGTAAGAGTCCTTTAATTGAAGTTGCATTGGAAGAGAACATGCAATGTACGGGTTTAGAATTTTGCGTAATTGTAATTATTCATTTGCTAGCTATTCAGTAAATAAGACTTGCTAGCTGACACAGAAGGGCAATATAGAGCCATTGTAAAGACCCGCTTGTTTTTTGTAGAGACTGTAATGATGTCTTTAACATACAGGTAGTAGATTCGAAATAAGTTGAGAATACTGTTATTGTGTGCATTAAAAATAATGTCTTAATGGTCAATATTTTCTGAAACATTTTTTTGTTTGACTTTCCATGTCACACTTTGTTTACCATTTGTTCTCAAATGAATAAGAACGATCTATAGGTTCATTTTGTTCATACACACTTGGGAAGATTCACTTCTTGCTGATCTCCTCACAGGGGCATTGTATGCCAGGTATATGCATGTGTATTATAAATGATAGAAATATATAATGTAAAACAATGGTATTTTAAGTTGTTTCTGAAATTCAAATTTTCAAATAGTTTTAGCTGTACTGGCTTCTGTCGACAAGTTATTGTGGTTACTGACTAAAAATCACTTGCCCCTGGCCACTGTGGGTTCGAATCCCATGCCAAACCCTCAAAAGAAAAATACTGTCTGATTATGTTTGAATATTTCTGAACCAAAATCTGCCATAGATATGAATATTTCTGAATCAAGCATTTTGGGAACTAAAAATTTCTGAGTATTTGCTGAATATTTCTGCATCAGATATTAACTATTCAGACGTCTGAAAGTGTATGAATTACGGTAGTGCATGTGTATGAATTATTCAGATGACTGTTTATCTGAATTTTTCTGAATGCCAATTTTCTGAAATTTTCAGTCGTGAGAATACGTCAGAATTTTTCAGACAAAGACGCTAACTAAAACATTTCAGTAAAAGATTTATGATTCAGGGGCATGCAGAAGCAAAACAATTATCAGTAAACATTGAGACAGCCCCTTTTCTTAAGGAAGAGAATAATAAACATATACATGTAATTTGTTTTGTAGTGACCTACAAATATCGCTGCATTCAGAAATGTTAATAACTCAATTTTGCCCAGATGTGTCATTTCGGCCTAAATCTCAGAGAATGACACATTTAAGCTTTTGATTTTTCAAGGTTTACTTACGGTGGTCATTTATTAATGGAGCAGTCTTCATTTAATTTTTACCTTATTGTTTCCTCTTTGGTTTGGCAGCCATTTTTAGTATGATGCGTTGTGTGTATATAGGCAACCACTACTTAGACTCTTTAAATCTGTAATAGTGAGGAAGTAATTCGCATTCTAATGCCGCTGCTATCTTCTTGTTAGGTTGAATTATTGGCTATTTGTCTTTGTTAATTTTATTTGGTTATTTTGATACATAATTTTCTATGACCTGTCTCTTTATAAATATTTCTATGAACTATTGCTCAATAAATCATTTTTGTTGACTCTGCTTGCTGCGAGCTTGACATAGTTGCCACGATGGTTGTTCAGTGTATGTGCGTGTGTGCGCATGCATGCCTCTGGATTTGTTTTGTCCAATTTTACCATTACTTGGTCATTTATTGGGGGATTTTCATATTACTTGACACAAACGTTCACCATGAAGAGACTGTGTTGCACACATGACCTGCATCTGTAGCTCAAAGGTCAAAGTCACACATGAAGGTCAAACGTAAATAAAGGGTCGAAAAATATCTTGTCCAGAATATGACACTGTTATTTATCAGGTAATTTTTAAATTGTTGGGCACAAATGTTCACCATGATGAGACGGTATGTCGCATGCAACACCCGTACCCTACACTCGAGGTGACAATATTAAAGATGTGTTTAAACACCCAGGTTGTTTTAAGTCTTGATTGTATTGTGGTAGCTTGGAAGAGATTAGTGCATCTACACATAGTGTTTTTCATTGATGATGCTGCACAAAAATATTGGTACGATGATGTTAAAATCAACAATGATTTTCTGAAATACTTTCTTAATTCTGATTAACTTACACACATTCTCTTCAATGCATTAAATTTTGTTCAGCTTATATCATGGAAGAAACACTTCTGCAGAGTGCGTGGATGGACTTCACAGACAGTTGATTTAGAAGGATGTACTAAATTATGGAAATATGAATTTTGTAATTCTATTGTTTAATAAAATATCATTTTAAATTGCAGGGGTGTCACTAATATCTGAACTAGCAGGGATATCAACAAAAGTAGGCGGGGTCTGGGGGTTACATCCCCTTAATTATGATAACTCATACAAGAAAAGTAGCCAGGTGATGATGCATAAGTTACCAGGTAATTTACTGGCTACCAGCTCTTATTGACACTCCTGAAGTTGTCTAAGGATTCAGTTTTCAGTAATGGTCACATTGGTGTGTGCTTACAAAATTTGTTTATTATTGTCACCATTGCATTTTACTAAGTATTTTTGTACATGAATATAGTTTGATCAATATTTAATTGCATGTTCTATAAGCTCTGAAGATATGAAAGTATCTGATAAATTAATTCTTTGTTAGGTAAAACTGTTGAACAAAAGTTACAAATCAATGTTTTGTCTTATTATTTGTCTTATTTTGTTAAATAGGATATGTGTGTATGATAAATTGAGTCCGCTTTAACATAAATATGTCAAATCTTTACCGTATTCTTGGGTTTATTTGTCACTTTTTCATACATCATGTTCATGTAAAGTTCAGGAACTTGTGTTCAATTAATCTGATAAAAGTCTCTGAATTTTGTCTGATCTTTTCAGATATAGACTGAACAGTTCTGAATCTTAGTAGCAGAATTTTTCTGAATACTGGTTAAATTCATCTGAAAGTGTTCCATTTTAAGGAAAAATTCAGACATAGTTTCAGACAGAAAATTTTCTGGAAAAAAAATTCAGTAAAAATTTAGATCCAGCTTCCTACTGATTCAGACATTTTTTTCATGAGGCAAAGTATATATACTTTGTATGGATATAATTCAGCTATTCAACTGGCTTACAAAGGTCAGTGGTTCTACCAGGTGTTTGTCTGGTGGCTACCTCCACTCTTACCGATGGAAAAGTCACTATATGACCCTTGCTCTTTAAATACGTGACTTGCAGCCCCATTGCAAATGAAAGAAGATGTTAGCACATTTGAGCCTCTATCAATGGTGAAACTGGCAGTTTGTTACAGAATTTTTATTATACAAGAAATGAAATACTCGTCATGACAAAAACCTTACTATAAGAAGTTTTGTATTTGAGTTTAAACACCATTTTCAACCATATTTCCGTTTTGTATGGCTGTGGGCCCACGCACTTGGAATCAGCTGTTACCCACATGAAAGTGGAACCAATCCCCCTCTCATAGCATTTGCAGAATGGATTCAATAGATCAAGCTGTTACCGGTATGATTTACAGACACTTGTATTACATTGGTAAATTCATTAATTCTCTCAATATTCACCCTAGTTCCAGGAATGTAACACAAGCTGTTCACTGTTATAATTTGTGGTGGCACTACACCCATTGATTGATCATTCCTTCAAGGTGGAACATAATTATTATTCTGATTTCTTTTATTTTGTATATTCATGTACTAATGTGCATTTAGAATATTGTGATAGAGCATAAGTTAATAATTTTAAGTCCATAGAAGTGTACCCAGCACGCATTCCATATTCTTCCCTATACTATATTTCATTACTATTGTTAAATTTATACATTATTGTCTGTATGTTATTGACTATCAACGGTTCATTTTTCTCCCCCATTTATGACTTCATATTAATATTTGTTGCTTTTAAACTTATCATAATGTACAGGTAGACAGGTCTATATATTGAGTGGGTGGACATATTTTGTTTCATCATTTTGTGCTTAACATCCACCTAATACATTCAGTAGTTTGCTGTTAAACTTCTTTTCCAAACCAGAACATTAGCTCAGTAAGTAAGAAGCATCTGACTTAATTGTGTGCAGGAGGTTGGGGTTCGATCCTTGTCTGTGACCTTCTAAAGACATTCATAGCAGTACATCATAGCAGACAGCTTCATCAGCACAACATTGTGAGTGTTGTTCTAGGACTAAGTTGGCACGGTTTCAGATAAATGTGATCAGATGGGTATCATGTCATGTTTCAACAACAGTGATATCACAGTTTGGTATTATTATATGTTCTACTAGTAGAAACTATCTCTATTTTGCTGAAGAATTGTAGGTGGTACATTGGAAACCCAATACACTCATCTAAACCTCTCCTTTCTATACTTGGACTCTCTCCCCAATTTCCTCTCTCCCTGTAGAAGTTGCATCTAACATTGGCTATAAACCCAATACACTCATCTAAACCTCTCCTTTCTATACTTGGACTCTCTCCCCAATTTCCTTTCTCCCTGTAGAAGTTGCATCTAACATTGGCTATAAACCCAATACACTCATCTAAACCTCTCCTTTCTATACTTGGACTCTCTCCCCAATTTCCTTTCTCCCTGTAGAAGTTGCATCTAACATTGGCTATAAACCCAATACACTCATCTAAACCTCTCCTTTCTATACTTGGACTCTCTCCCCAATTTCCTTTCTCCCTGTAGAAGTTGCATCTAACATTGGCTATAAACCCAATACACTCATCTAAACCTCTCCTTTCTATACTTGGACTCTCTCCCCAATTTCCTTTCTCCCTGTAGAAGTTGCATCTAAAACATTGGCTATAAACCCAATACACTCATCTAAACCTCTCCTTTCTATACTTCGACTCTCTCCCCAATTTCCCCTCTCCCTGTAGAAGTTGCATCTAACATTGGCTATAACTTCTGTTCCATTTCTGAGAGCGTTTCATTCTGTATTTGATTTAATTCTTTGACTGTCAGACAAGCTGTTGACAGAAACAATACAATATATGTAAGCCAAGCTTGGTTGATTGCTTTCCAAGGTAATGTTAGCACTAATGTAGCATTGATTATTCCTCACTTGATGTATTGTTGAGACATGATTTCTCAGATTGTCCTGCAAGCTGTCGGCAAAGTCTTGAAGTATTTTGACAAGCTGTGACATTCAGCAAGTTTTGTATAGTCCACGTTGTAACAGAAAGTTGGTGGAATATTTTATCAGATTGATTAATTGAATCGTTTCATGCTTTAAGTAAAATGTTTGTCTAATTTTGCTTTGTATCATTTAACAGTATGTTAAAATATGTTGTACTGATGATGATTTCTGTTCAAATGCAAGCAAATTGTATGTTCTGTTCTATACATTGTGCTAATTTGTAAACCTATCACTAGTGTATATTGTAATTAAGAACGAAGTATAAATCCTTCAAACAGTAACATGTATGTTTGAGGCTACAACAGTGCCTCTTCAAACACTATGAGAACCTTTCCACAATCAAGTTTCTCACAGTGTTTGGACAAGCAGAAAAGCTCTATAATTCATGTTGCCTGACAAGGGGTACAAACTACTATAGTAAGCTGCATGAACTTGGCTTTGTTTTATAAAAATCAATAAAAAAAATAAAAATGTTAAATTAACTAGTAGTCCTAAATGCAGGCAAATTCAGCTATCTGCAGTAGCAAACATGATGTCACACCCCATGTGGTATGAATTAAATATTTCTGTCTCAAATTTGGTTTTGTTATCTTTCAGACCTAAGTTCACTTTACTATGTCAATGGGAAGTTACTGTACTGTTTCATTAAAATAAGACTTATAACACTATTGTTGAATTTTGATACATTGGTTATGAAGAAAGTTGTTCTTAGCTGTGAGGTGGTCTCATTATCAGGTAAAAATATGGAAGGAAAACTATAAACTGGTGTATAAAAATTATGGCTTTATTTAGCAGGTCCCCTGTGAAAAGAACTGTTACAGTTCATGAATAGTTCATGAATAGTTCATGTTCACAATTCATGAAAAAATCATGAAATTCCTTGAAGTCTAAATGAGACTAATTCTTGAAATGTTCATGATATTATTAGTTCATGAATTGGATATGATTCATGAACAGTCCATGAAGTACAATCAAGAATCTTAAATGGACATTTCATTGCCAAACATTCTTGAATTGTTCATGAACTATTCAACAACCCAGTAGTTTATGTTCAGTACATTACAGGTTCATGAACACAAAAGTTCATGAACAGTTCATGAACATTTTCCTATACAGCATCATAGTCTCATGAATTGTTCAAGATGCTAATTACTTGAACAGTTCATGAACTATTCAAGGTACCGTAAGCCATACATCATTGGTTAAAGTATTCTGTCCTTTCCCTTCTATATATATGGTAACTAAACACAATTAAAATAAAATTCTAAATTGTAAAATGTATGTTAAATTTAATTTTACAGCAGTTGCAAGTTATAATATTCTAGGCAGTCCTTCACTATATGTATTTTTAAATGGTGTTTTTATTGGAAAAAAATAAAAATAAATGTAATTATTGATAAGGGAGGTAATTTACTAAAATAATTCAAAATATCAAAAAAATGTTAGTTTAAATCTTGGAAGTGACAATTTCGCAACAGTGTCAATTTTCTTATGTTTTGCAATGAACTTCATTTGCCATGAATAAATTATACTTTTGAAAGGAAAAACAACATTGCAAATTCCAATTTCATCATGCATAAATAATGCAAACTTTAGGCAGCATTCCTGAACTGTCCATGACAAGTTAACTCCACAGAGTTCCACAAAATCTATCAGTGCCTGTGCAAGGAACATGGTTTAACTCTATATATAGCTATCGAGTACACCGTATATTGCTAAGTACTGAGGGATACAACTTTGTTATGGAGATTTTTTGTCAAAGCTCTTACAGCCTTAGTCAAGACGGTCATACCACAACCGCTCCGTTAAAGCATACCATCCATGTATATTACTATTCATGACTTGTAACTTTCATTTTACATTAAAATAGTCACAGATTTGGTAAATGGAATAATTTTTAAAATGTCATTATGAAACTGTTTAAGAACTTTTATTGAACCATTAAATACATCAATTATAGTTCATGAAATGGATATGATTGCTCTGGCAAATATTCATGGTCATTTCAAGGACTTAGCAGTATTCTTTAATTGTTCATGAACATAATTCAAAGACAGTTCATGTCCATAAGTTTATGAACACAAATGAAGAACTGTTGAAGACCAGTTCATGAACTATTCTTGAAGTTTTTTAAAAGTTCATGATTTCATGAACTGCATTTCACTGGGGATGGTCCTAATTTTGAGATTGTCTTCAAGTGAGGTTTTGCTGTATAGTCGATATATTCTACATCTGGTCTAATTAGTAATTGTTTTATGGAGTAACTCTCCAATTAAGCATTATAGTATTAATTCACTGCATTTGTTGAAATCTGAGTGCTTGCACCTTATTTGGACACATTTTATCCTGAGAGTTGCAGTATTTAAGGAGGCTTTATAATTAAATGTGGATATATAATCATAATAACCTAGAGGCATTAATATAATTGATTTGTATTGAAATGTAATGGCTGATTACTGCTAATTGCTTCATTAAGATACAGTTCTCATATATTTGGTCCAAAACATAACGATTTATATTGATTTATAAAATTGAACAAAATCTGTACTTCCTTCATTGCCCAAGGATGTTAAAGGTACATTTAGTCATTAGGTAAGTCCTGTTGTGAAATTCCTATGTTGTTTATGATACTTGTTTGGAATTCACTACCTGTTATGTCCCTACTGTAATATTTTAGTAAAAGTTTGGGTCATGCAGTTCTAATCTTACATGCACAAGGAAGTGTATATCAATCATACTGAATTGTTGTCACCCACCTGGAAAAGGTTATTCAAGTTGAGTTTAAAAGAACTTATATACTTGTTTTACATAATTTTTGAAACAAGTTATTACAACTTTCATTTACGGGGCCATTATCCTTCATTATTGGGGCCGAACATCGGCTCCATTCCCCCATGAAAATATTATCCCCCCCCCATTCAAACTCAATTTCCCCCTCTGAGCCCAAAAAACAAAAACTCGAAAAATGTTATTTTTTATAGAAAAATTTGACTTTCTGGCAAGCAGACGTTACATTTTGGCGCTTTACCGAAGCATGCAATTTTATGAGGATTATTGTATGTCTACACCGATTTGACCTTGACCGGAAAGATGTGGAAAATCCCCCCCTGTTTCCTTGAAATTCCCCCTACCAAGGGATGCGACCCCTTCTCACAAAGTGGAGCGAGGCCACTGATTTATAACTCTCAGTGACTACTTCCTGGGTTTCCAACCAGTACTTGTCCCTAGTGTATAGGGATTTTACAACAGGATTTAAACCCAAGACATTCGGACAATTGTTGATCAGCATTATACCCCTAAACAGAATTGTGTCTCTGCGATAAATGTCATTACCTCACCGTCGCTTAGTATATAGTGTTTATATTATGGTAAATTAAAACTATAGGCACATTAATGCCAAATGTACTTAAATGAAACTCATAAAATAAACTCAAATTACTTAAATAAACCACAATCATTGACTGTATGTTTCATTAATGTTGTGGTCAATGTTGTCAAACTTCCAATTTCTGCTGAAGTTCTGATCATGTATTAGGCCATTACAAATTAATTAATGGATTTTTATCTTGAAGTTTTATTTATTTATCTCTGATGCTATATGCGTTCTCAATCTGTGACAATGTAATGCTGAGAACAGATTTAATGTTACCTTGTATGTGCATTGGTTTTGTTTTTGAACCGTTTGTTTCACGTGCAACTAATTATTGATTTGGAATTTTAAACCATGCTTTATGAATTCTTTTGATATTGAATGTTGAACCGTATATGTCTGGATAATTTGTTACTCTTTGCAGTTATCTAAAAGGTGCATGTCATATGTATGCTTTCAGTATGTCGTACGTTTATCAATTGAGTTCTTTCCATTGAGATCTTTTCCATTGAGATCTTTCCATTGATGTCTTTCCATTGAGATCTTTCCATAAAGATCTTTCCATTGAGATCTTTCCATTGCGATCTTTTCCATTGAGATCTTTCTATTGAGATCTTTCCATAAAGATCTTTTCATTGAGATCTTTTCATTAAGATCTTTTCCATTGATATCTTTACTTCAACATCTTTCCTTTGAGATCTTTCCATTGAGATCTTTCGGGAATTCAAATTTTCAAAAATTAAATTTTCGTAAAAACTATTATGTGAAGGATTTTTAAATTCTTGAAAGTTTATATATTTATCTCTTGACGTTATGCTTACTAAACCTCCACGCAAGAAATCAACCGGTTCCAACCACAACTTGAATCCAATCCCTACAACCATGAAGGACCACTTTTCATGCATATTTTTTCACAATTAACTTACTACAATTCATTATTTGACAATAAAGTATTTCCTCATCTTGTAGAATTTTCTGGTGATGGCAGTGGTTATATTTAAGTACTTTAAAGGGAGTTTATCACAGCAGGGAGTTTGAGGGGAAAACTTTGGCCCTTTATCACTTCCCCTCACCACTTTTACCTAAGGTTCGAATCCCACCTGAGTTATAGAATATGTGAGGAAGCCACATGGTTGGTTCTAGCCAGGTATTCGTCTGGGGTCTTCCTCCACCTTATATCTAGAATAGTCATTACATCACCCTGACCAAGACTTGAAGCCCCACTACCAACATTAATATGTTGGCCCTTATTACTACTAAGTTACTTGATGGGCAGATTTCAGTTATATAACAACATTCTAACATCCATAAATGTGAACTATAATGTAGTACATGTACCTGTCAATTTATTAACTAAAACTTTAAAAATATCTTAAAAGTCCTGTGGTTCAATAAAAGTGTCCTGTTTTGACTGTGAGTGTAGTAATTGCACCCCCAGTTTGCCTGTAAAGCTGTTCTAGTTGACCCCTCCCTGACTTCTGGATTGGTTCAATCAGAAAAATTCCTATGCCAGCTTTACCCATATTTGGTGTGGTCAACAAATATAGCATTAACTTGACAGAGCATTTTTCATGTGACCTCTGTAGGACAGTAACATAATGAGAGTGTCCCGTCAGCTCAGCGTACATACTATAACTGCCAACAATATAGGTTTCATATTTCCCCATAAAATTGACTTCATCTCCAGTCTCCCTTACAGTGTAACAAAGACAATCACTCATTCAGGGAACAAGTACCAGCATAAAAACTTATTGGTCATAAAATTAATATGTAGCTATAACAGGCTTAATTGTTGATTGCTATCAAAACCGACTTAATTGAGTATTTGCTGGTCATATCTGTACAGCTTTGTAGCCTGTTTTTTGATAACAAACTTGTTAACTATGTCATATAAAATAATGGGAATTACTTAGAGATACTTAAAGGCCGCTATTTAAGTGCCCCTGGACATCTTTATCTGGTTAAAGACCTTTCATAAATTTTCATAACATTTTCAACATTTGAACTAATAAAATTTTCATAATTTATAAATCATATAAAATTTGGCAAATGATACTTTTTATGCCCCCTTCGAAGAAGAGAGGGCATAGTTATTGGTTTGCACATGTTGGTCCGTCAGTCCGTCCATCCGTAACCTTTTCATTTCCAATCAATAACTCAAGAACCCCTTGACCTATCGTCCTCAAACTTGGTCCACATATTCATCTTGGGTAGCAGAGGAACCTGAGGTCATGGGGTCAAAGGTCAAGGTCACAGGGGGCATAATGTTTTACAAACATCTCTTGTTTATTATTTTGTCTGCCAGTAAAATATACTTTAAAAATTGCTTGTTTGGCATAAAAACAAAATGGCTCCACCCCTGAGAAACTTACCATTGCTGACCATGGTTAACCATGAACAAACCAGGCTCAAGCTATGGTTAATCATGGTTAAACAATCATGGTAAACCATGTTTAACCATAGTCAGTCTTGAAATATAGACTGACCATGGTTGACTGTCATATGACCATGGTTGAAAACATTATGGACATGGTTGGCTATGGTCATAATGACTGTGCCCATGGTTGACCTTGGTTGAATTAATGGTCAGTGTTAATCATTCATTAATAAAAAACTGTTTTATATCCTTAAGTAATAATTATTCTAATAAAAGTAATGCATTCAAGACAAACTTATGTGTTCAGGTTATATTTTTTTTAGTTCATCAAAGCATCTTCTACTTTTACTCAATTTTCAGAGACATTTACCATCTGGTTTTTGCAAAATTTAATTTTGAACAGAATGCTACCTAAATTTTACATAAGCATGATAAAATTGGAATTTGCAATTTTGCTTATTTCTTTCAGAAGTATGATTTATTTATGGCAAATGAAGTTCATAGTAGTCGTAAAACATAAGAAAATTGACATTGTTACCAAATTATGTCACTTCCAAGACTTAAACTAACATTTTTTTAAAATATCTTGAAGTATTTTAGTAAATTACCCCCCTTGATAAAAAAATACATACTTTTTTATTTTATTCCAATAAAAGCACCATTAAAAAAATATACAGTGAAGGATTGCCTGAATTATTATAACTTGCAACTGCTGTGAAATTAAATTTAACATACATTATACAATTTAAAAATAGTTTTAATTGTGTTTTAAATTACCATATATATAGAAGAAAAAAAGTGCATTGAAATGGAATATATATACATGTTTAAACCATGGTTTGGGGATTAATTATCCATGGAAAAAGTATGTTAACTGCAAAAACAAAAGTAACATTTACACACATGACCAATATTGTCTGCAAAATAGTCAATAATATTTTGTGCCCATGTAAACAATTTAGAGCCAACAATGTTTTTATTCCAATATTTACCGATCTTTTCGTTTTTTTAAGATAAGTTCTTCAAAGTTTTTGTTCATATATTGTATTTATTCAAATAGTATGTACAAAAATTGTGGGTAAAAGTTATCGTCCTGATTTTGTCGAGATGCCAGTCCATTCTCTTTATACGTTTTCTAATAATACCTACCTTAATTACCCACCAAAATGTTGTCAAACTTCCAGTTTTTATGGCCTTATTATTACTAAACGTAGTGAACCGTGGCTGCATTTTACATTTCAAAGTATTAGTACTGCTGTATAACTATTTTTGGATTATATTTAATTGATGTTTGATCAACTTTATTTTCATATTCTTCAGTGGTGCATTACCAAAAAAAAACAGTTTTGCCTTTCACCAGGATGCTTTGATACACATTTTTCTATTTCTGTTGTTTGTGCTGATTTAAGATTAGTTTAGTAAATACACCATTTTGAGCTTTAATTCGCAGTCACTGTGACTACCGAATACCAGAATCCGGGTTTCGTAATGGGCGTCTGAATTAGTGACACGTCGAATTATATACGGAAATAATTCGGTCTTAAAAAGTTGCGGGGTGGTCTTGTTATCGGAGTGGTAATTAAGTTGGTTTTACAGCATTTATCGTTTTAAATTAAAAAAAATTTAATTTGGAGCACATCAGTTACAAGTTAACTTGAGCTTAGCTGAAATCTATCAATGTAGATGTATAGACAAGTAGCGTAAAACCTGTCCACAAAGTCTACTCTAGTATTAGCAGACCACCTTGTGTCTAGGTATACTGAGAAGTGTTTGCTTTGGCTTTGTTTTCAAGCATTGTTGCATCCAATAACTATCTGTCTCATACTCCTACTTCTAGAACCTGATATATTGGCAACAAATGCCTTTCATTGGTGTCATGTCTTAGGTTGAGTGGAACCAAAGTCGTCATCATAGCAAGCTTTGCAGAAGTTGCCAGACCATCTGGAATGTCAGACAAATTTCAAACAAACATGTCCTGTAGCTTTTTGCAATGTACCTGACCAGATGTCTCATAAGTAAATAAGCTACCGTGAATTAAAACCAGTAAATGTCTTGACAAAATTTCTTTTGGTCAAAAAATAATTGGCATTTTTTCTGACCAAATCTGTTGTTTGTAAGTTGCTGAGAAACATGCCTACATACATGTTCAAAACACACGATAAGGACATAGACACCAGCAACAGTGTGACAACAACAGCTCTATAATTTGAAAGCATTCTGTTTCAAGCCTTGCCAAATGTACAGGACCATCTGACATGTTCTGTAGCTTTTTGCAATGTCTCTGACCAATTGTCCAGCAAATTAATAAGCTACTATGCACCAGTGAATGTTGGACAAAATACGTTTGGTCAGACGGTTATTAAACAGTAAGCTTCTCTGCCCTCATGCCAGGTAATCTGTAGCCCAAGGAGTGAATTAAATTTAAGCCAAGGGAAATTTCATTAAAATGCTGTATAAGGAAAGAGTGGATTTCAATCAGGAATGTGCAGGTTACGGCAAATGCTGAATATTTTAACATACGCACTGATCCGGTGTACCAAACATGAAATATCTTAAAAAAAGATGGTCGGCGTAATTTGAAGGATAATATTTGTTGTGAAACATAAAAAAATGCTGAGATGTTATGATTGCTGGTGACACTCCAGATCCAAAATGGTTTTTGGTATATTTTGGTAAGGATACATATAATGTACCCTTTATTGAAAGGTTAACCAATCCTCGTTAAGGTTACAAACGTTGTTCGGTTGAAGAGAAATTGCCTTGGTGGTTAACGTAAGATTTGATTGGTTTACATAACACTGATATGCGAATAGCAAAACCATGTTAGTGTAACGGCTGCACGTAAAAAATGTTGCCCTCAATTTAAGCTTTAATCTTCCAAGTTAATAATTAAGATAAGTCAATCGCCCCACCACACTCACCAAACTTGTAATATAAATAAAAAGTTACAAGTGGTTAATTAATGTGTATGGATTAGATTTGATATAGAAAATGAGTTATTCCATATGTTGGATTGAATTTCTGCTGAAAGCGCCTGCCTTTATTATTTCATATGAAGGTACAATATTGGTTTCGCAGCTGTTGCTGTATTTCCACGGAATCAAATGCTGTCGGCCTCATGAATATTTTGATGGAATCAATATCGTTAAACAACAATTAGTGATTCCAGTCTGTGACAGATGTTCTGATAGAAAAGATTGGAATATATTAGAAATATATGTTTCCATATATGTGTCTGTATATGGTATAGTCCTGCTAGAATCTGATGATGTATTTGTTCTAATAGACATCATGCCCATCTATGTTTTCATGCTTAAACTGATATTACTGCTTTCCTTGGGATTATTGCCCTTAGCTGTATATTCCAGTTTTGTACCATACAGGTTCAAGGGTTGTACATGGCAAGGGTTGGCATTGTTGATTCGCATGGAGAGATATAAACTTTTTTCAGTCTGAGAATAGTTCCCAAATGTTCGTGGTTTAAATCAGAAAACATACAAAAAACATACATGTATTTGATAAAAGTTTATTCTTTTAAAATCTGAAACCTTTCATTACTATGGTTACCAAGGCATGAACTATATTCTAGAACATATTTGTTATGTAATGTAAGTTGCATTTGTAAACATTGAGAATAAAGGTCACCAAGTTTGGTCAAACCTTGTTCAGACTGAAAAGTATTGGTAAATATTGAGTTAATAAATACAAATTGATATTTGATTAAGTCGTTGTTTGGTATGTATTTGTTTTCTTAAACAGCGTTACATACTAAATGCACCATATGTCATTTAGAGTTTATATGGTAATAAGATTTTGTGACACCAATTAATAATAGATTTAGTGCCAGAGAAATGAGATGGCATCACCATAGAGTAGCTAGACAATATTAATTAGTAAACTAATTGCTGATATAGGCAAATTTTGTTTTTAGCCTTTAGCAGAACTTAATGTACTGATTTATGCAAGCCATAATAACATTTGCCTGGTAATTTACTCTCAGAATATTTCTATACCTGGTATGTGCTTTTTCTTACTGCTGATTCCGTTTTTGTCAGTACGTAGAATGTCTGACCTACGGACACTGTGGTGGAGGTTGGATTCCATGATGTGCCGCCAACTGTAAGGATCAGATTATAATACCTGTATGCTTTTGAAACTTGTACAAATACAGACGTACGTGGGACCCACTGCCTTAAGCAGAGATAAAAATTATATCTGTGCATTTTATGCTTTGAATTAATCCCTTCTGCGCTCTCTTATAAAATGTGACTAACGACCATTAATTTAAATGACAACCTTCAAAACTGCAATATGACTTAAGAGATTTCATTTTGATATTATATCGCATTGATGTCCACGTTTCGAGTACAATGGTACATTTATATTGTTGCTTCATCCAGCAACCCTCTGAATGCAGTGAGAAATACTGTCATAGAGAGACCTAAATAATACAAGCAATGAAATGGCTTGCTAACCCTTGAATCCCATCAGCATCTCTGACAATGTGGCAACGATTGGACTCCCTAAAATTATGGTCATATATGAATAGTGTTAGCCCTTTAGGAAATCCCTGTCATTCCTGAAGATGAAGTGCAATTCTTGGCTGATATATGCAGAAAGTTTATAAGGTTACTTTATTTTCTCATAGAAAAATTCACATGTCAAGACTGTCTGTATATTTCATTATGGATGAAAGCCTATCTGTATTTAAAACTATATAAATAGAGAAACCTTCACCCCTTGATTTCACACAGAATAAACCGCCAAGATGATTATAATAAGTTCTTGCATAACGTAGCAAAATGTTTGGAAATTATTTTTTCTTTACAACGGGTGGTTTTCCATTTCATACAAAGCAGTTTTAATTCCATGACAAGCTAATAGATCAAAACTATACAAGCATACCTCTGTTAAGTCTAAATTTGATGATTTTCCTTATATGGTAATGTGTCTCCATTTCGTCTCTTAAAGGTATGTTTTCCCTATCGATTACTTTCATTTTCTTTTCTAAGTTTCAAATTTCCTTAGATTTTTTTGGAAAAAAGGCATTGTTTACAGCTTCATGTCAGGATACATGCTTTATTGAGACATTGTGATTCTGTGCAAGGTATATACTTGTGCAGTCTTCTTGCATACAATATATTATGTAATCTGACAATTCAGTTCTCGATAATTAATATTTTGCTTCCAATAAAGTCACATTTAGAAGACAGTTTTGTCCAATGGTTATCTCACTAAATACAAGATTGATTTTATAATATATTTTGTACTATAAACTAAGTACCTAATACAGCTAACCAAAGCCTGTCATTGATCTGACACCCTGTCTGCCACACTGTTACAGGCATGTGGATTCCTATGAATTGAGGACATTATATGCCACAGTCTGTATTGCTGTCCTATGTAGTATATGTTGTGCATTGTGTAAAGCCGTCTAGACTTGGAAAGTACGGTTTTGTAGAACAGAATTGGTTCTATCAAAACAGCCAGGGTATAAATTTTCGTGGGACTTCATAGACTGTGTCTTTAATTTCAGAAGATGCTCTCTGCAGAATGAGGTAGACCAGTCTATCAAAATGGAAAGTTTTTGAAGAGGAAAGTTGGTACAGCTAGGAACTGGAGTTTTAGAATTGACTGGCTTAAATCTTCTCTCTGTGACATTTGGACGGGTAAGTGCACCATGCGCTATCTCTTGTTTTTTCATCTACAATCATCGATATATATTCTGTCATAATATTCATATTACTAATCTTGGTAACTTTATTTGTGTGTATTATTATTGAACTGGTATGTGTCATGCTTGGAATGGAGTAGTATAGGCATTTCAACATTTACCTGAATAAACTTGAGGCAGTATAGTTATCAGTTAATCTAGATGGGACAAACTACTTATTTAGTTTGCATGAATATTAGTAAGTTCAGCAGAAGGATGTCAATTTTTTCTGTATATATTAACTCACCTGATTCCTAATGATGTCCACGAGGTATTGGTATCAAGTTTGGCATGCTGATCTAGTGTGTAATAAATGTTTTGTCAAAAGAATTTCAAAAACTACTTTCTGGACTTTAGCCAAATTTCCTAACTTGGATGGAAGTATTTACATTAATTTGTAATGGTGACCCTCTCTCTTCCAGGAGGCTTAATACATATTTCTCGTAACCCTGGGGTGAGGCATTTATGTTCTCGGTGTAACCCTGGGGTGAGGCATTTATGTTTTCGGTGACAATTTGAGTGAAGATAGTGCAAGTAAAACCTCACCTAACGACCACATCAATAGTAAGACCACCTCAAAATTGAGACCACAGATTTTGAGTCCATTTTGACTGTTTTGCTCTTTATTCAACCTCTATATTGTAACGCCCCCTTACTCTGAGGCGTGACAATAATAAAACCAACTCAATAGTAAGACCACCTCACAATTGACACCACAATTTTCGAGTCCATTTTGACTTTTTTGCTCTTTATTCAACCTCAATATTGTAACGCCCCCCTACTGTGAGGCGTTACAATAATAAGACCACCTCAATTAGAAGACCAGTTCTCAAGGTTCCCAAAGGTGGTCTTATAATGGAGCTTTTACTGTACATCCGATGGCAATTGTGTTCCACTTCTGATTCATAATAGGTAGTTGACAGTTGCTTGTTGAAGAACAGGTTAGTTCTGGTTGGTATCGAGGAACACACTCGTTTAACAGGGCACTGTTCATGAACGAAATGCTGTTGAAAAATGGTGTCAAATGCAAAATTGACAAAATATATCCAGTCCAACCTGTGTACGTCGGGCAGCTTGGAAGATACCAAAGTGAATCTGAAAATCATACATTTAGTTTCATTCAGGAAAAAAAAAATTCGCACAAAGTCCAAGAGAAAGCAAAAGCTAATGATATTTCATAAGAGATAGTTGGTTATCAAAATAAAAATGCCATTTTTGCCAAGTTATTTCATTACATATTTTCTTTCAAAGTGATATTTGTCAAGTTACCTCCCTTTTTCCTCAAAAGTATCGTTGCATCTAAAATACAACAATTTCGTGTTTGAAAACAAGATAAGTTACACGTATTAAACAAAAGATTTGATGGACCAACAAGCTGCCTAGAATGTTAACTGACTTGTGTTTAAAAGTTGAGGAAGTGACATATTTAACATTTCATATCACAAATTGTTAGCTGTAAAGACTTACATCCATAACCCTTTTTTTAAATAATAGCAAATTCCAATTATGAGAATTGACTGGGCCATTGTTCACAGTTTGATGGGTGAAATGGGAGGAAAATTGGGCAAGTGACCACTATTCCCGGTCATTTCCAATGGGGGTAATTTTGAGTGGCCAATGTCAGCTGGTATCTGCTTATAAACGGTGGCTGTTAGCTCAGGTTCGACTGTATTTCATACAATTTAAAATAAAATTTAAATAAACCTCTGGGCTTACCTATATCCTGTATGGAAATGCAATTTATTGTTGCTTTGGGTTGTTGCTAGATTACTGTCTATAATTTTATTTCCTGAAAATTGATATCTTCAATCATCAGCTGCTGTTTTGCTACCTGTTATGGCATGTTGTTTTATTGCGTCATTTAAACTTTCCTTTTCTCATTCTTTTGCTATTGAACACAAAACATTGGACTATTTCAGATTGTAAAATAAGAAATTCTCATTGTCTAGGTATTGGTAAATAATTTCTTTGCCTTAAATTAGACAATAAATACAGTATGACTAATAATATTTTATAAAACCTATTAGACATATATGACAGGTTCCGCCTATAGATGCTCAAATTCATAGAATCTTTTTTCTATTGATCACATTCATTTATATTTCATGACATTATATATGCGTGTAGTTTTTTGTTTTTCAGTGTTAAGACATGCAATGTCAATTAACAGGTCTTTGTGGCTCCACTAAGGTATGCAGATGTATTGATGTGTAGTTCTTCATTGGATGAAAGGAGTAAGCTACTTTAATTAGACATGCTGTCCAGCCTTTAAATGTCCCCATAGCTGGTACACAGTGCGGTACTGTAACATAGATCACAGTACTTAATATACAGGTGGCTTTACTCAGTATACCGGTCACTGTACTCAGTATACCGGTCACTGTACTCAGTATACTGGTCACTGTACTCAGTATACTGGTCACTGTACTCAGTATACTGGTCACTGTACTCAGTATACTGGTCACTGTACTCAGTATACTGGTCACTGTACTCAGTATACTGGTCACTGTACTCAGTATACTGGTCACTGTACTCAGTATACTGGTCACTGTACTCAGTATACTTGTCACTGTACTCAGTATACTGGTCACTGTACTCAGTATATGGACCACTGTACTCAGTATACTTGTCACTGTACTCAGTATACTGGTCATGGATCACTGTACTCAGTGCACTGGTCACTGTACTCAGTATACTGGTCACTGTACTCAGTTTACTGGTCACTGTACTCAGTATACTGGTCACTGTACTCAGTATACTGGTCACTGTACTCAGTATACTGGTCACTGTACTCAGTATACTGGTCACTGTACTCAGTATACTTGTCACTGTACTCAGTATACTGGTCACTGTACTCAGTATATGGACCACTGTACTCAGTATACTTGTCACTGTACTCAGTATACTGGTCATGGATCACTGTACTCAGTGCACTGGTCACTGTACTCAGTATACTGGTCACTGTACTCAGTTTACTGGTCACTGTACTCAGTATACTGGTCACTGTACTCAGTATACTGGTCACTGTACTCAGTATATGGACCACTGTACTTATTGCACTGGTCACTGTACTCAGTATACTGGTCACTGTACTCAGTATACTGGTCACTGTTCTCAGTATATGGATCACTGTACTCAGTATACTGGTCACTGTTCTCAGTATATGGATCACTGTTCTCAGTATACTGGTCACTGTACTCAGTATACTGGTCACTGTACTCAGTATACTGGTCACTGTACTCAGTATACTGGCCACTGTACTCAGTATACTGGTCACTGTACTCAGTATACTGGTCAGTGTACTCAGTATATGGACCACTGTACTTATTGCACTGGTCACTGTACTCAGTATACTGGTCACTGTTCTCAGTATATGGATCACTGAACTCAGTATACTGGTCACTGTTCTCAGTATATGGATCACTGTTCTCTGTATACTGGTCACTGTACTCAGTATACTGGTCACTGTTCTCAGTATACTGGTCACTGTTCTCAGTATACTGGTCACTGTACTCAGTATACTGGTCACTGTACTCAGTATACTGGTCACTGTACTCAGTATATGGGTCACTGTACTCAGTATATGGATCAATGTACTCAGTATACTGGTCACTGTACTCAGTATACTGGTCACTGTTCTCAGTATACTGGTCACTGTACTCAGTATACTGGTCACTGTACTCAGTATATGGATCACTGTTCTCAGTATACTGGTAACTGTACTCAGTATACTGGTCACTGTACTCAGTATACTGGTCAATGTACTCAGTATACTGGTCACTGTACTCAGTATACTGGTCACTGTACTCAGTATACTGGTCACTGTACTCAGTATACTGGTCACTGTACACAGTATACTGGTCACTGTACTCAGTGCTATGGTCACTGTACACAGTATATGGATCACTGTACTCAGTATACTGGTCACTGTACTCAGTATACTGGTCACTGTACTCAGTATATGGGTCACTGTACTCAGTATATGGGTCACTGTACTCAGTATACTGGTCACTGTACTCAGTATATGGATCACTGTACTCAGTATACTGGTCACTGTACTCAGTATACTGGTCACTGTACTCAGTATATGGGTCACTGTACTCAGTATATGGATCACGGTACTCAGTATATGGGTCACTGTACTCAGTATACCGGTCACTGTACTCAGTATACTGGTCACTGTACTCAGTGCTATGGTCACTGTACACAGTATATGGATCACTGTACTCAGTATACTGGTCACTGTACTCAGTATACTGGTCACTGTACTCAGTATATGGGTCACTGTACTCAGTATATGGGTCACTGTACTCAGTATATGGATCACTGTACTCAGTATACTGGTCACTGTACTCAGTATACTGGTCACTGTACTCAGTATATGGGTCACTGTACTCAGTATATGGATCACGGTACTCAGTATATGGGTCACTGTACTCAGTATACCGGTCACTGTACTCAGTATACTGGTCACTGTACTCAGTATACTGGTCACTGTACACAGTATATAGGTCACTGTTCTCAGTATACTGGTCACTGTTCTCATTATATGGATCGCTGTTCTCAGTATACTGGTCACTGTACTCAGTATATGGATCACTGTACTCAGTGTACTGGTCACTGTACTCAGTATATGGATCACTGTACTCAGTGCACTGGTCAACATACTCAGTATATGGATCACTGTACTCAGTGCACTGGTCACTGTACTCAGTATATGGATCACTGTACTCAGTGCACTGGTCACTGTACTCAGTATATGGATCACTGTACTCAGTGCACTGGTCACTGTACTCAGTATATGGATCACTGTACTCAGTGCACTGGTCACTGTACTCAGTATATGGATCACTGTACTCAGTGCACTGGTCACTGTACTCAGTATATGGATCACTGTACTCATTGCACTGGTCAACATACTCATTACGTGGATCACATCATATATTGGTTCTTTAAACAGAAAATTGGCCACTGTTCACTCTTCTTAACAGATGTAGTAAATGTTAAATGTCTTATTAGGTGATGATTAGTTAGCTATGAGTTTTTTCTGTTATATATCCTGGTTATAAGTTTTATATATCTATTTAATCATCCTTAGGAGAGATTTTTTGTTTACTGGCAGTGAATGTTTTTAGCTCACCTGAGCACAAAGTGCTCATTTCGTGCTCATGGTGAGATTTTAGGATCGATGAATGTCCGTCGTGCGTCAACATTTTCTTAATCAACCTCTCCTCCTATACTAATGTATTGATTTTGACCAAACTTCACAGGAATGATCCTTAGTTGGTCCTCTTTCGAAGTTATATAAATTGTTCCGGTCTGTTGCATAAGTAGGTCACTGGAGCTAAAAATAGATTTTAAAAGTGTTGATATTTGGTGTGTAGCATTGTCTAGTGGTCCTCTTACAAGATTGCATAAATCATTAAAATCTGTCTAAAAACATGGCCGTCATCTCCTTTTAAAACCCCTGAATGGATTTTGACCAAACTTTACAGGAATGATCCTTAGGTGGTCCTCTTTCAAAGTTACATAGATAATTTTGGTCTGTTCATAAGTAGGTCACGTGAGCTAATAATAGATTTTAGAAGTGAAAACTTTGAAAATCTTCTTGTGCAAAAAAAACCCATAAGGTCTAGAGCTTTGATATTTGGTATTAAGCATTGTCTAGTTTTCCTCTTAAAAGATTGCATAAATTATTAAGTTCGGTAAAAAAAACATGGCAGTGTATTCAGGTAAGCGATATAAGGGCCATAATGGCCCTCTTGTTTAGTCATTTGATTAAATTGTGACTTACAGTTTGAGATAAATGCACAGTGGTCTAGGGGTTGTGCTCTGGGTTCCCAATTTGGAGGTCATAGGTGTGAGTCCTGCCAGGAGTGAGATTCTCTTCTACAGTCTTCACAATCCCTGAATTTGGTGTTAACACACTGGTTTACATCCCAGGAAGCAGTCATTGATAGTGATTAATATCAGGTTATAAAAGCTATAACATGTGTAGCAGGAAAGGGCAATGTTCACAAATCAGAACCCTTGGACAAATTTAGGCAATGGGGAATTTAGAACCATGGAAGCACACACCAGGAGGAGACAACAATCATTCTAAGTGGATGTTAAATAAATCAAGTGGTGGAAGCAACTGTTTCCTATCTGTTTCTTTATTTGGTAGTTTTTTAATCGTCCCATGACATGAGCTTCCACTAATCTTAAAGATAAATGCTATAAAATAATTTCTATTAATGTTGCTATCAAGTTTTCTAGTGTCAGACACTAAGATACATTTCCTTTTCCATGAAACAATCGTGTCTCTGTGTGATTGTAAAAGGATATATCTGTGTAACGTTAGAAATTGAGATGAGTTTCATTGTGGTTGGCACTTTAGGATTCTAATTCATCTAAAAACAATCCTTTTTGTACCAGATTTGACATTCAAGTCAGTGAACAACTCATTATAATAGCCATGTACAAATCAAGACGGTTTTTCCCTTCTTTATTTAATTATTGTCTGTGGTTTGTATGACGATTGAAGTACGAAACTCATATTATCTTTACATAGATTCTGTGTATATACTTATATATTAGTTTTTTTCCTAAATGTTATAAACAGGAAGATTTATATTCATCCATTTAAAATATTATGGTTTTAAGTGGAATTTTACTTCAAATAAGGTGCATAAGTCTTTGTTCTATTTGAGTTTCTCTGTTGTTTTTTCAACAGTATTTCAGTTACGTACAGCTGTCGGTTGACCTAACCAGTACTTTTGGGTAACCAGTCAGTACTAGGCTGTTCTTCCACTGACAACCTCCCCACATGAATCAGGAGTGGAGAACCAAAACTGTGTATCAGCTTCAGTCATGTTGTCAAACACTTCACACAATTGGTTCGAACCTTCAACCTCCAGTTTGCCAGTCAAATGCCCTACCAACAGAGTTATCTAACCGAGCAGACACATTCATGTTTAATCAGTATAATCTCTTTATCTCTAGTCTACATTTACTAATATAGAGTAAAGTAATATATAGTAAATATTAACACAAATACTCAGTTTTTCTGTATGCCAGTGTCGTGCCAATGAATCTGTTGAATTGATTTACATATCAAAAGAAACTTTAACCCCGACAGTGTCGAGCAATGACCATGTAGTATATTCTCATACATCTTGTGTGTCTTAATTCTCAGATATTGTAAGCTAAGACTTTCCACCAATATGGATTTCCTTATTTGTACATACTATCCTGTGTCGAGCATGAACAAAGGAAGCCCTTTTATCCTTTCCTCTTTTTGGGTAAAAATTAGGGGACACCATTTATTTATACACTGATTTATGTGAGGAAGCTATACAGCTGGCTTACGAAAGGTCAGTGGTTCTATACCCAGGTGCCGGTCTTAATAATGCCTACCAAAACAATTCTATTGGCCGCAAAAGTCACTATTTGACCCTGTCTGTTAATACAAATTTAAAAGCCCCATTACAAAATATGTACTCAAGAGTTGAAGGCACAACCATAATTGATAATATTAATGAAATCTTACTGTAAAATTGGGAAAATGTGTGTGCTACATATATGTTCCTATATCTATATTAAACCATGATGATTCTTTATTCATTTCAAATCAAATCAATTAAGAAAATATGAAACAGGATATTGCCTCAGGTCAAATAATGAAGACTGTCTATTTATTTAACAACAAACATTCCTCATATAGGATGCTAGTTTAGATTGTAAACAGGACTTTTACCTATAGCACAATCCTGTAACATTGATGATTTATCACCGCAATTATTGTACGAAATTTCTGTGCACTCGGGCGTACCATCGCCAAGATGGCGTACAAACGAGATACACTGTCTGCGATCCTTTTAACTCTGAAACAAAGAAACAAGAAATTAATTTGACTTTAATGTTGGCAAAAAATGTCAGTCTACCGTAAAACACCATATCGGGGTTAGGTGTAAGACAATTTTAAATCAGTTTAAGTGAACAGGAATTTACAACAATTTTGCATCAAACTGTTGATATAGGCATCAGTTTTGTTTGTTGTTGCATATCATCATTAGATGAGTCAACCAGGTGAAAACGATGCAAACATGAACGTATGTATGTGTATTTCTTTAAACCATACGTTTCCCGCACTTCTATTGGTACATCAGGTTGTCGGTACCTATAACCACCATGACACTTCAGGAATGAATGATCAGCGAATGCATGTAAATGTCACCTCATCTCATAAAACAAGACTTATGACAGCTTGTCTTTAATGGACACTTTTTATACGTATATAGAGTTCTTTTTGTGTCAATCTTTGTCTTGAAAATATTTTGTGATCAGTTCAGCTTACCTTTTCTGCCATTTAAGACGAAAAACCAATCATGAGTCATTTATGTGTAACTATAAAAACAGAAATCTTTTGTTCCAGGTTACATTTTACATTTTTAATGCTTTAAACTTTCATCTGTTAATGCGGGGTTATTTTGATAGACTCGGTCAATTGGTAAACGGTCAATTGGTAAACGATGATTGAATGGTATGTGATGCTCATTAAACAGAATAAGACTAATTTTGACAGTATAGAGGGTACTTGAGCATTGAAATGAACTGATTAAAGGTGATTGTGTACTTCAAGAACTGAATGAAATTGATGATTAAGGCCCTACAGCTGTACGTTCACTTACTGTTGAATAAATACGCAAGTGCTAATTGTCATAACTTCATCTCATGGTCTTATTGGGCAAAAAGGGGAGCTCCGTGTTTGAGTGGTTAATGGTCGCTGACTTCAAAATTACTTGCTGCTCGCTGCTGTGAGTTCGAATCCCACTTGGATGTAGATTCTGAATGTTATGAAGCTATCCAGCCGGCTTACAGAAGGTCGGTGATTCTACAAGTGTGTCGTCTATCAGGGTTTTTTTTCAGCTGTTTTTATAGCCATTATTCAGCTATATTCCCAATGCCAAAAAGTATATATTTTCCCTAAATTTTAATGTGAAAATTCCCAAATATGAAGAAAAGGTTTTGGTTCAATTAAGTAAAACATTGACAAAGTTAGAGGCTTTTCTCTCACATGCAGTTTATATATATAGCAATTGTTGATTAATTAATCACTACATCCTTTAATTTTATTCCTAATATTTTGCTGTTATGCTAGACTTTTTCCAATTTCTAAATTTAACCCGTAAAAATTCCCAATTTGAGGGCTATGGGTCATCTTCCCCAAATTGAATTTTGCAGGAAGGGTTGCTATGACATCGGTATTGAGAGTGGGTTAAAATAATAAAAAAGACAATAATTTGAACTGCACATGAATCTTTAATTTAGTCCTCTTAACTTGCATTATGGTTAAATAAAAGTGTATGTGTGGTTCAGGTGATACGGTAACAAATATTAGTCCTTAATTCGTTGTAGGTCGAAAAAATATGAATTTAGATACTTTGTTTGTTTAAATTTAGTTGATGAACCATGTGAAGGCTTGATTTATTAATGATAATTATTCAAGCATTATGTAGACAGAAGATAAAACAGATTTCTAGTGATTTAAAATCAGTTTAGGAATTATATCAGAGTGGCAGGAACAATTCTTGTTCCCTATTGATAAAAAATTTAGGACGGCCATTGAAAAACTAAGAGTCAGTCAGTTTTAGCAAACATTTTGTATTCAGCCTTACAATAGTATTGTGCAGTAGCTGTTGAAGTGATGATGCCTTTTCAGTCATAGCTCTTGTTGTTAACATCAACAACAGCTTTTTTGGAACTGCTAAATAGTAAATATAGCGTGACATGTTTTTTTATGGTGAATTTTAAAACAAAACTGCATTCGTGGGAATAAAACCATTTGTTACAGAATGTGATAAATCAATTCAACAAGTTTCACAATGTTCTTGTTTACAACTGTTTTCTGCAAGAAAAATTCTTTCACAATTCGCAGTTTTTTTCTGAACGCAGTTTGTATATTGAATGCCACATTCTACCTGCTATTCACAATAAATTACCTTATTAATGTTTGCTTCAGTTGATTTTTTTCGTTTACCGAAGACAGGATATTACTGAAACCCGAGAATATTTGTGCTGCTATTGAATTCTTAAATCTTCCAAAATTAATCACGAACCTCTATGCAGATTTGATCTAGCCCTCTAGTTAAACATGACAACAAAAGCTTTCCTGAACCTAATCCTGGTTAATACAATGCTCTCAATAGCGAGCATTGACAAAAATGTTCAACAGACTGGAGTTTCTTAAAGTCTTCTATCCTGCCATGTTTTGACCTTAAAGAGTTTTAATGAAGATGTGAAAGGATCCTGTGTTGATAGAAAAGCATACATAGAAGACTATTATATTGAATTTGGCCTTCAAAACAAATCTTGGAAAATGTACTTAATTTTGATAGAAAGATGCCATTCTTGAGTAACTGCTCTGTTTGCAGTTACCTCTTCCCTCAATATTATGGGTATAGCATTTTTATCAAGCCCTCGATATAGTCGCCACAATGGCAGTTCAGTGTATGAGCGTGCATGTATCCAACTTGATTTAGTCCAGACCATTACTTCATTTATTGGGGGATTTTCAAATAACCTATCACATATGAATGTGCCCATCTTGCACAGTGGACGTGCCCGTCTTATACTATGAATGTGCCCATCTTGTACAGTGCATGTGCCCATCTTGTACAGTGAATGTGCCCATCTTGAATTGTGAGTGTGCCCATCTTGTATAATGAATGTGCCCATTTTGTACAGTGCATGTGACCATCCTGTACAGTGAATGTGCCAATCTTGTACAGTGGACATACCCATCTTGTACAGTATACCAGGGCTCTCACTAGGGGGCGACTTGAGCAAAGTGGTCGCCTAAAATGGTGAGACTTCGCCCATTCGCTAGATCAAAGCGAAATTGACTTCGCCGACAATTTTGGCAAAGTTACAGACGCTGTCAATCATCTAGTGGTAGGCGGAGCGTTTCCGCAGTCAAAACAATACAATTAGCCAGAAAAGTTCGTCTTCAAAACGTAAAATAAACCAACATGATTCGGAATACAAACAAACTTTAAAAACCGCACTCCATTGAGGGATTTGATCAGTGCGATGTTCATCGCCAGCATAAATAAGTTGAATAACCGTAGGACTCACTGAGAAAGTTCTGACAGAGGGGCACTCGACGCTGTTTCAAACATGGAATTTACCATTTTCGATCCCTTAGAATCGGTCTTTCTTATTTTGATGCAGTAATATTTACTAGTTGCGACATTTTTGTGATGGTGTCCATTCACGATAAACGTTTATAAAACGAAAGTCGGCGATCATCACATGTTATATATTAATAAACGATGAAATCCGAGAATACCCAATGCATTGTTTTGATGTTTATTTTGCGACTCGCCGGTAATTATATGCGGCCCTGATAGAGATTTTTCGTAGGTACTTCCGATTGGGAATTTTTTTTCTGATTGGGAAAAAAAGCTATATTTTGCTTGGGGAATGGGTCCAATAGTCGGACCCGTGGGACCTATTAGAAAACATTCATCTTTGTTGCAATCAGAAAGTGTATCCAAACTAACTGGTAACAACTGGCACATATTAACCTTTCAAAAATGATCACTTCTCCTTAAGTCTCCCCACTTCTCCCTAATTTGACTGGAGGGAGAAGTCACTTCTCCCAAAAATTTCAGCCTAGTGAGAGCCCTGTATACGTGCCCATCTTGTACAGTGGAAGTACCCATCTTGTACAGTGGACATACCCATCTTGTACAGTGGACGTGCCCATCTTGTACAGTGGAAGTACCCATCTTGTACAGTGGACATACCCATCTTGTACAGAGGAAGTGCCCATCTTGTACAGTGGACATGCCAATCTTGTACAGTGGACATACCCATCTTGTACAGAGGAAGTGCCCATCTTGTACAGTGGACATGCCAATCTTGTACAGTGGACATACCCATCTTGTACAGAGGAAGTGCCCATCTTGTACAGTGACCGTGCCCATCTTGTACAGTGACCATGCCCATCTTGTACAGTGGACATACTCATCTTGTACAGTGGTCATGCCCATCTTGTACAGTGGACATACCCATCTTGTACAGTGGACATACCCATCTTGTACAGTATACGTGCCAATCTTGTACAGTGGACATACCCATCTTGTACAGTATACGTGCCCATCATGTACAGTGGACATACCCATCTTGTACAGAGGACATACCCATCTTGTACAGAGGAAGTGCCCATCTTGTACAGTGGACGTGCCAATCTTGTACAGTGGACATACCCATCTTGTACAGAGGAAGTGCTCATCTTGTACAGTAGACATGCCAATCTTGTACAGTGGACATACCCATCTTGTACAGAGGAAGTGCCCATCTTGTACAGTGGACATGCCAATCTTATACAGTGGACATACCCATCTTGTACAGAGGAAGTGCCCATCTTGTACAGTGGACATGCCAATCTTGTACAGTGGACATACCCATCTTGTACAGAGGAAGTGTCCATCTTGTACAGTGGACATGCCAATCTTGTACAGTGGACATACCCATCTTGTACAGAGGAAGTGCCCATCTTGTACTGTGGACATACCCATCTTGTACAGAGGACATACCCTTCTTGTACAGAGGACGTGCCCATCTTGTACAGTGGACGTGCCCATCTTGTACAGTGGATGTGCCAATCTTGTACAGTGGACATACCAATCTTGTACAGTGGACATACCCATCTTGTTCAGAGGACGTGCCAATCTTGTACAGTGGACATACCCATCTTGTACAGAGGAAGTGCCCATCTTGTACAGTGGACATGCCAATCTTGTACAGTGGACATACCCATCTTGTACAGAGGAAGTGCCCATCTTGTACAGAGGACGTGCCAATCTTGTACAGTGGACATACCCATCTTGTACAGAGGAAGTGCCCATCTTGTACAGTGGACGTGCCAATCTTGTACAGTGGACATACCCATCTTGTACAGAGGAAGTGTCCATCTTGTACAGTGGACATGCCAATCTTGTACAGTGGACATACCCATCTTGTACAGAGGAAGTGCCCATCTTGTACTGTGGACATACCCATCTTGTACAGAGGACGTGCCCATCTTGTACAGTGGACGTGCCCATCTTGTACAGTGGATGTGCCAATCTTGTACAGTGGACATACCAATCTTGTACAGTGGACATACCCATCTTGTACAGAGGACGTGCCAATCTTGTACAGTGGACATACCCATCTTGTACAGAGGACATACCCATCTTGTACAGAGGAAGTGCCCATCTTGTACAGTGGATGTGCCAATCTTGTACAGTGGACATACCCATCTTGTACAGAGGAAGTGCCCATCTTGTACAGTGGACATGCCAATCTTGTACAGTGGACATACCCATCTTGTACAGAGGAAGTGCCCATCTTGTACAGTGGACATGCCAATCTTATACAGTGGACATACCCATCTTGTACAGAGGAAGTGCCCATCTTGTACAGAGGAAGTGCCCATCTTGTACAGTGACCGTGCCCATCTTGTACAGTGACCGTGCCCATCTTGTACAGTGGACATACCCATCTTGTACAGTATACGTGCCCATCTTGTACAGTGGACATACCCATCTTGTACAGTATACGTGCCCATCATGTACAGTGGACATACCCATCTTGTACAGAGGAAGTGCCCATCTTGTACAGTGGACATACCCATCTTGTACAGTGGACATACCCATCTTGTACAGTATACGTGCCCATCTTGTACAGTGGACATACCCATCTTGTACAGTATATGTGCCCATCATGTACAGTGGACATACCCATCTTGTACAGTGGACATACCCATCTTGTACAGTATACGTGCCCATCTTGTACAGTGGACATACCCATCTTGTACAGTATACGTGCCCATCATGTACAGTGGACATACCCATCTTGTACAGTGGACGTGCCCATCTTGTACAGTGACCGTGCCAATCTTGTACAGTGGACATACCAATCTTGTACAGTGACCGTGCCAATCTTGTACAGTGGACGTGCCAATCTTGTACAGTGGACATACCCATCTTGTACAGTTGACATAGATGTATGCATCTTTATCAATGTGTATGCATTGTACAGTGGCATTTTATCTTGTATTACGTGAGATTTATATCCAGTGCATCAAGAGTCGATGCATGATAATGTTGTTAATACTGTATACAGTACATTTCTATCAAACATGACTGTGTGAGTGATTTACTTAGGTCATCTTAGTTTTCAAGTCCTCATATTGACACTTGTGTGATAAACATAAAACAATATCAAAGAATTGATCCACCCAATTTATCTCCAGTCCTTTTTACTGTTGTATAAACATGAAATGGGAACAAATTATTATCATGATGCATACATAATGTTATAATTGGACTATAGTACGATAAATCACATCAGTAGTCTATATTTGTATTGTTGTTGTTCTGATTGAATACTTGTTGTTGATTGGTGTTACTTCATATAAATAACTTGTAGAGGTGCTGGCAGTTACACTAATGTAATTATGGATTTTCTAAAGGTATGCAATTTTTCTAGGATAATTTAATTTATAAATAATGTAACTCATACAAGTAATATTACTTTGAATATTCACATACTGTGTATTATATATATGTACACATTCTGATGTACTTATGGGTGAATGGGACAAATATGTTTATTTTTGTGTCTTATGACATTTTCAGATACCATTCAATATTTGCCACTGTCATATAGCTAAGCGCAATATTTATTACTGTTATATAACTATATTTTGTTAAACTGAAATTTTTTGAGCTTGATTTTGAGTAGTTACTTATAACGTATACACCCCTTATTAGGCTTCCTAAATACTTATAGGTTGCTGCTCAATGTTTATGTCTCGAGGCATAAGGGGTCGAGGGGTCGCCAGGAAAAGCCTGGCTTCTAATCTGAAGGCATTGAGTTCAAATCCCATCTTGGGCAAAGTTGAACCACTAACATCATAATTCCTGAATTAGACTTGGTTGGTAACAGGTGCAGTTGTCATCAAGAGTTATTGATATAAGTTTAATGAAGTTGTTTCACAATCGTTGTAAAATAAATAATCTTTGTAAAATAAATAAGTGTCATCTATCGTCTAGGCAATTATTGATGAGGTAATGTTTCTTTGATTTAACATTACAATATAAAGTGATATGATGTGTGCATAACCATTTTTGTTTTGATTTGATGCCTACTTGAACCTCTTTTATTTATGAATTCCCTGTATGTGTACCTCTTTCATTCACAAATCCCCATATTTGAACCTCACCCTGTCTATGTCCTCTTTGGTGCCAACATTCCATACTGGCAGAAGGAAACTAAAACAACTATATTCCAAAACATGGTAAATGTCACACAAGAGATACTGCCAAGTGTGGTTTCATCAAGTTTATGTTTGATTATAAGGAACATTGGTGAAATATTCTAAACCAGATATCTTAGATTTTCATTGTTTTTGTTAGATTATACCACATTCTTAAAGTTCTCACATTACTCAACATCTGTGTCTCCTGCATTTTTCATTTCGTTTCGGATTAATTTCATGTGTTTGATTGGTCATTGACGGTATTTTTGGTAGAATTCGGCAGTTTACTGTTGAGCTATCATTTGGGCAATCCTTTAAGGTTGTAGTACTCGTACCCTCATTTTTTTTTTGTGGGTGAGGAAGGGTCGACTTGGTCCGTTGACCAGGTGTATGTAGTCCGTCTTTTGCCCAGAATTCGTTAGTGGTCAACTTTCAGAGATGTTCTGCCTGATCTGCAAGAACTGCAGAATGTATGTCTTTACGAAGTCTATGACGCTAGTTTCAATGTCAATGTTGATATCATTTGAATGCTTATTTGAATCTACTTACTGATTTATGCTTGGTGACTCGGGTGAGTGCCCTATGGCCATCTTGGTCCTCTTGTTTAGATTTGTAGTAAGGAGTAAAATTCCTGCAAAGAATAGCAAAAATTCAGTCTGGCTAATTTCAGTGGGTTGGCTTAGGTAGTAAAAACAAATGATTTTATACCGATGGCCTTGCATTTTGTGTGTTGCCATTGTCAGACATTCTGTAATGTGAGAATTTTGGGTCAGTTTTTATAGCATAACTTAAAGTATACTCTCTTACAGTACATTAGTAGTGTAACTTTGCCTGCTTAAGTTACCCATTATTCTCACTTACTATTTTTTTCCCCATCTATTAGTATTTCATCAGTATTTATCCTTAAGTATTCAGTTCTGTCTAAGAAGTATTTTTAATAGTTTATTATTTTCATCTTTATCCATTGAGTATGTGTTGTATTGGCAGTATCATAAGTATCATGCAGGATATATGTTGTCACCTCTGGCAGTATCATCATCAGTATCACACTGGATACATGTTTGTCACCTCTCGGAGTATCATCATCAGTATCACATGGGGTATGTGTTGTCACCTCTGGCAGTATCATCATCAGTATCACACAGGATACATGTTGTCACCTCTGGCAGTATCATCATCAGTATCACACAGGATATATGGGATATATGTTGTCACCTCTTGCAGTATCATCACACATTGCCCCCCCCCCATGACAGTATCATCACACATTGTCCACCCTGGGGGTATCATCACACATTGTCCACCCTGGGGGTATCATCACACATTGCTCCCCATGGCAGTATCATCACACATTGTCCACCCTGGGGGTATCATCACACATTGCCCCCATGGCAGTATCATCACACATTGTCCACCCTGGGGGTATCATCACACATTGCTCCCCATGGCAGTATCATCACACATTGTCCCCCCTTACAGTATCATCACACATTGCTCCCCATGGCAGTATCATCAGTATCACACATTGCCCCCCCTGGCAGTATCATCACACATTGTCCCACCTGGCAGTATCATCACACATTGTCCCCCTGGCAGTTTCATCAGTATCACACATTGCCCCCATGGCCTTATCATCGGTATCACACATTGCCCCTCCTGGCTGAATCATCAGTATCACGCATTGTCCCCCCTGGCAGTATCATCACACATTGTCCCCCCTGGCAGTTTCATCACCCATTGTCCCCCCTGGCAGTTTCATCAGTATCACACATTGCCCCCATGGCCTTATCATCGGTATCACACATTGCCCCCCCCTGGCAGTATCATCACACATTGTCCCCCCTGGCAGTATCATCACCCATTGTCCCCCCTGGCAGTTTCATCAGTATCACACATTGCCCCCATGGCCTTATCATCGGTATCACACATTGCCCCTCCTGGCAGTATCATCAGTATCACGCATTGTCCCCCCTGGCCTTATCATCGGTATCACACATTGCCCCTCCTGGCTGAATCATCAGTATCACGCATTCTCCCCCGTGGCCTTATCATTAGTATCACACATTGCCCCCCCCCCCCTGGCAGAATCATCAGTATCACACATTGTTCCCCCCCCCCTGACAGAATCATCATTATCACACATTGTCCCCCCTGGCAGAATCATCAGTATCACACTTTGTTCCCCCTTGGCCTTATCATCAGTATCACACATTGTCCCCCCTGGTCTTATCATCAGTATCACACATTGTCCCCCCCCCTGGCAGAATCATCAGTATCACACATTGTTCCCCCTTGGCCTTATCATCAGTATCACACATTGTTCCCCCTTGGCCTTATAATCAGTATCATACATTGTCCCCCCTGGCAGAATCATCAGTATCCCACATTGAACCCCCTGGCAGCATCATCAGTATCACACATTGTCCCCCCTGGCCTTATCTTCAGTATCACACATTGTCCCCCCTTGTTAGTATCCCCTGTGTCACACTGGATACACATGGTCCCCCTAGCCGTATCATCAATACCACACAGGATACATGTTGTCCCCCTGGCAGTATCATCAGTATTACATGGGATACACATTGTCCCCTCCTGGCAGTATCATCATCACTATCACATGGGATACACATTGTCTCCCCCCCCCCTCTGGCAGTATCATCAGTATCACAGGGGATACACATTGTCCCCCCCCCCTGGCAGTATCATCTATATCACCTGGGATACACATTGTCCCCCCTGGCAGAATCATAAGTAGCACATATTGTTCCCCACCCTGGCAGAATCATCATTATCACACATTGTCCCCCTTGGCCTTATCATCATCACGCATTGTCCCCCCTGGCAGAATCATCAGTATCACTCATTGTCCCCCTGGCAGAATCATCAGTATCACACCTTGTCCCCCCCTGGCAGAATCATCAGTATCACACATTGTCCCCCCCCCCTGGCAGAATTATCAGTATCACACATTGTCCCCCCTGACCTTATCATCCGAGTATCACACATGGTCCCCCCTTGGTAGTATCCCTGTGTCACACCGGATACACATGGTCCCCCTAGCAGTATCATCAATACCACACAGGATACATGTTGTCCCCCCTGGAAGTATCATCAGTATCACATGGGATGCATGTTGCTCCCCCTGGAAGTATCATCAGTATCACACGGGATACATGTTGTCCCCCCTGGAAGTATCATCAGTATCACACGGGATACATGTTGTCCCCCCTGGAAGTATCATCAGTATGACACGGGATGCATGTTGTCACCTCTGGCAGTATCATCATCAGTATCAAACAGGATGCATGTTGTCCCTCTGGCAGTATCATCATCAGTATCACACAGGATGCATGTTGTCTCTTTTGGCTGTATCATCATCAGTATCACACGGGATACACATTGTCCCCCATTATAATATGTAATGTCCCCCTGGCAGCATCATCATCAGTAGCACATTCACACCGGATACATGTTATCCCCTCTTGCTAAGATATGAAATAGTTAAGAGTGTGCTTGACTCAGGCTCTCCCCTCTATAGAAAACCACCTGTATATCACATTGACTTAATTTCCACTTTTTCTTAGAGTCAATTGTTCATCATGTAAGACTGTACACTTTGCTTTAGGTACCTGTTTTAGATGTTTACTTAATTTTGCAGTTTGAAAGTTGATACATCAAAGCGAAACAACGCTCTATTGTTTATTTGCTAATTGCTGAGAGAAATTTCCATCACTCAATCCACTTTGTTTGATGTTGAGCAATTTCTTAAATTCCATTACCTGATACCTTATGTTCACAGAGGTGTACAAAAATCACCTGAGAACTTTTCTTAATGTACCCACAACAAAGAACTCGTCTGTCAAATTTATTCTTCAATATTTGAACAATAAAAACGCTTTTTATATATTTTACGATCGGTTTCATGGATTTGTCGTCTGCAGATTTAATGTATTACCAAGCCGCCCTCGTCTCTTCAAAGTGCCAAGTACGGAGCAGTGTATACCGCCTGTGTTGGTAAATAAAGCGCCCATTTGTAGATCTGTGCTGATTTAAACGAGGTATACATTTTACATTTATGGCATTTTCATGCATGAGAAATTTAAGTAATTTACTACAATTCTATGTGGCCTGTGATAATGTGAAAATGTTGAGATTTTCAATAATTCCCACACTCGACTGGCAGATCTTACATAGCATCATGTGGCGTTATCTCCTGACAACATCAGACTGTTGTAAAATTGGTTATTTTGTGAAATTAAAGAGTCCTTACCTGATTGTTTCGATTATTTATTTCTGCTGATCATTTTTAGCTAATTTATTCACTAGCTTTCATCTCTGTTACTTAATTGACAAAAAATATTAATATTCTTTCATTTAAGCGAAGTAGTCTTGTGTTCTGTTTAAATTATCACCTGTAGATCTTTTATTTATTAAGGAGCTATAGAGAAAATGATTTAGTGAAAATGATTAACAAATAATAATTATGTACTTAAATACTTAATGACGATTCGTTGTCTTAACTACATTTAAGTAACAATGTTTCAATTTCTATCATTGATCAAAGACAGAGGATGTTATGCATTGTTCTTAACATAAACCATTGTATTTCGCATTGTTCTATAACATCTGTTTTGCACTATGGACTTTTGTTTTCTGAAAAATCATTGCTAAAAATGTGTAAAGACAGTTTTGAGTGTTTTACTATTTTGCATTATCTTGAGAAGCAAAATAAAATGAAGATATCACTTAATACTTTATTCATAATCAAAATAATAATTTATGCAGGAGACGCACCATGCTAGAGTATAGTGCTTGCTGAAATCTCCTCTTGATATATTTTATATACTTTCTAATATTTAATATTTCTAAATGCTCAAGGTTATTACTCTGTGATTGTTAATATTTCATTCAATATTATTGATAAGCAATAAAAATTCAAGTCATTTTTAATTAATTGGATAACAAGATTAACCATTGATACCTGCAAATTAACACATTTTCATATATGACTATGACGTCTGCAAGAAGAAATTTTCCTACCAGGTCATTCTGTTCCATATTGTTGGCTTTTATCTTGTCAACATTTCAATAATTTCTTCCTTTTTGAGAGAGAAAAATAGAAAAATGGTATGGTTCAATTTTATGATTTTTGGGCAATTTAATTTTTTTTTCGAAAATTCAGACCCTAATATGCATGCCAGGTTAAATTTGCACTTTGCAGCATGCTGGACATGTTAAATAGGACATAATACAGTATACTGATATTCTATATGTCCCCATATCTTCCTTATTTATTCTATAACTCCGTTGGGCCCTATATCCTTATTTATTCTATAACTCCGTTGGGCCCTATCATACATTCAGTTTCCACTCCAATCAAGGGGGGTTATCCTGAACCCATTCAGGTCAAGGGACATTATTCACAAAATGACCATCTAAACTTGAAAGAAAAAAATGCAAAATCATGTGATAACTTGATAAGGACATTATTTGTTAGTTCATATTTTATGCTGTAAAGTTGTTACATTGACTATGTTTTCTTAAAGAAGCCGTGACTAGTAACTTTATTTTGATTGTATGAAAATACTTGTATGAAGTTCGGATATTACGTTTTTTCGGATGCAACTAAAATTGAATATGCTGACATTTTATGCCGTCAGACTTAGCATATTGACGCAAATGATAATCTGTCGTATCTTACATGCTGTGGAGAAGTATTATGTTGTAGCGTCATATGGTTACCAGTTTGTAGTTGTTGTAGTATATACCTTATGTAGCTTGCGTTACCTTCAAACAATGCTTAATACAAACACAGGCCATTTTCAGGGTTTCCCATGGCTTGCTGTTGCTTACCAACTTTTCTGTGTCTTTGAGATGCTACATGAATGCCTCTAATGTTCACTTCAATTACCAGGTGACAGAAGCTGAGAACCAATTGTTTTATTGATACATTATAAGCTTGGTACCAGTATCTCAGGCTGCAATGTCGTTTTTTGTCCCAATTTTACTGTTTCTCAATTTAATTGACAAAACATAATATTATAACTGCTGTGAAATGGCTCAAAGACAATGTTTGACCGATTGATATAACTCATAATTGTCAGGTACATATTCATTTTACTGCTTCAAACTGTTCCTTCTATTCTGACATTTTGTGGCAGTTTTTCTGACATTCACTTTGTGTGACTCAGATCTAGATCTGTCAAATGTTTTTCTGTTGCATTTTTATGTTGAAGTTTCTCATGAAAGTTAGAGCTTCAAACTTTTTCCATGGATTGCACTGGTATGAATCATTCCAAATCAGTGTCTAGCTTAAAATTAATGGTAAGGAAAAATACAAAACCATCAACTGGTAATGTTACTTGTATTTATTATAAATGGGATACTTTCGTTCCAATTTGGCTCGAAGCTGACCTGGTTAGATCAGTTAGATGAGCACTAGACTGTCAATCTTAAGGTCGTAGATTTGAACAGCAGGCAGGATTTATGATCTGTTTGACTGAAGATAATGCGTCCAGAGTCATTTGTTCTCCATCTGTGGATCATGGAAGAAGTGGCCCCTGTCACCTAAAGCATCTCAAATAGAAATTTCAGCTCAATATTGAGATTTAGACAAATCTTGAGATTTGAGACAAATCTCATTTTGGATCTCTGGAAATTTCTTGAGAAAAAACTCAACTCATTTTGTTTGTGTTATACTACAGATTTAGTCCAGTCTCAGATGAGAATAATCTCAATGATCTGAGACAATATTTGAGCTGAGATTTAGCTCAGATTGAAATTTTTCTTGAGATCGGGCCTGCATGGTTAGTACTGGGGCATTATTGACGAAACTTTGAAGACTGAAACTCAGACTTAGACTTATAAAATGTTATATGTTCCTTTGGCTCCTATGTTATTATAACAGAATATATTTAAATCAAAATAGGCAAAATGTGGAGTGGGTATCAGCAATTTATTCAGACAAAATTTCATTCATTAAGATTAAATGAAATAGATATGCAAGTTTTGCAAATTTAAAGTCTAAGAGTTTCAGTCTTAAACGTTTGTGAATAAGGCCCCTGGTTGATGACCCAGGAATACTGGGTAGATCAACTGACCACTGTACAAAATAACTGAAATACTGCTAAACACACTGTTAAACTTCATCAAGATGCATGCCTTATTACACGTATTTCAGTAAAAACTTCGGAGAATCGTTGCATGATCAATTGCCTGGCTTGTTTATAACTTAATGGGCAATGTTCAGATTGAGCAAATATGAATTCTTGTAACATAAGAGGTGATTAGCTACCATTCGTTAAGAAGATGATTCAAGTAGAATAGTGTAAGACTTGCGGTTATCCCCTATTTAGGTCCAGGAAATCTATATAAGCCTAAAAGTAAGTGTCCCCATTTCAAAAATTTCCTGGTTTAGTAAGTTTTTCTTTCTTATGATTGCTTACTGTTTTACTACTCTTACACATTCTCTTGTTTTTTCTCAGTGTTTAAGCAGTACAATACTTGTGACATGCTATACGCTATACACAGTACTTGATAATAATACAATTCTATGACATCACTTGAACTACAATCCATATTGTCTTCTAGGTAATTCAATGGGGACTTTAACAACTTATTTTGCAGATAATAGTAATCTGTTGTTATTGTAGAATACTGAAAATACTCTTTAAAATTTTAAAGCATAAGGCTTTTCTGTGTATTGAATACAATTAATATCTGAAAAAATCCTGTTTAAATTCTTTTCTGAGTCACTCACTTAATTGATCTGTCCCTAATTTCCTTAGAATTCTCTCTGTGCTTATGCATCCTTTCTTTCGCCCTGACACATTCTTCTTCACTGCCTTTTTAATTTATTCTGTCAGTCTATCAATTTACGAAACTTGATAGCTTGACCAATCAGTTAATAATATTCATCTCTCGTTGACTTACTTCTCCAACAATATGTCAATCAACCACTTAATTAACGCATTGAATGATTCATCACTCACTCAATCAATTGATTGACCAATTTAGTTGTAATGTTTTTCGAACATTTCGGATAAACAATGCATTATTATTTATTTTAAAAAGATTGCAATATTTTCTGGCATTGAATTAAATCATTTTAATCTCAATTGATCCTAAATACTTACTTAATACCTTTATACTCACTTACTTAAAATCTCATACATGTCCTGAATTATTTTACTTGTTAGATCACTCAATGATCATATGCTCACTTGATTACTCACTCACTTATGTGATCACAGACTCAATTGATTCCTCACTAACTTACTTACAAATCTCTGATCATAATTATACATGCAAAATTATTTTATTTTAATTGCTCATTGGATCACTCGCTGATCACTTAAGTGCTTGATCGTCGTTCACTCAATTGTTCACACATTCACTATAGATCACTCACCAGATAATTCACTCAATCATACATTTACTGTGTATTTTACTCTATCATATCAATGATGACTATTGTAGATACTTGAATTTTCCACTGTTATCTTGCTGAAACATTAGCATTTGTTTCCCCAGATTTTCTGCATGCTAGATAAATATGCTGATTTCAGCATAATGAACTTGGTGTCAATTTTGCTTGATAATTACTTGTCAGACATTTCTATTAAGACCCATACTTATTCTGTTTGAATATAAAGAACTCTGTCAAAATGGATTCAAAATAAAATTATTATGTATTAAATCAACTTCAATGATTTTTACTTGACATGTTTGTAAGCCCTTAAAAAGATTATTGTCTATTTCCTCCATGGACCTTCCTTACCCCTATTTTTATGATCTCTAAAAACGCATCTGAAATTATTATTTTTTCTTCCAAAATATTTTGGTTATTATTTGAAAAAGATGCAAATATTGCCCAGACATGATAGATATCAATTAAATCTGTGACTTCTTCTCTGATTGACTTTAATTAATTTTTCTACTTATCCCTGACTTGAATATAAATGGAAAAAATCCTCACCAATTGATCCATAATTCTTTTAAACTTTAACCAGTAACAAACATTATTTTTTGGCCTAAATATAAAAAAAACTGATTTTGGATTGATTCAAAGAAAAACGCTATGCACAAACACTGACAGTAAATTCTCATTTCAAACACAAAAGTGCTTGTTTGACATCATAGAGTCTTATTTTGTGTTAGAAGTCATTCTTGTTCCATATTCTTATTCCAACATTGTTATCTGATTTCTTACATTCATCGTCAAGTGCAAGATGGGATACCTGGCCTATGTTTTAAATACCATACCTTAGTGCAACACTGTTCTGACGGTTCTCAAATTGATCCATATTTGCTTTCCTGTCATTTAATCCCTGGAGAGAAATTATGCAATGTTCACGCCCCTGGATTGAATAACTCTGGATTCTTGTCTTATATAGAATATTGATCACACGGGAGACGTCTTCTCAATCTGCACGCTATGGGTTCAAAACCTTGCTACGGTCCTGGTGGTTTCTCTCCAGCACTGGTGTTTCCCATAAATGTATAGATATTTGAATTCTTAAGCCCCCCACCCCCCGGGCGCTGAGTTTTGCTTCAATATTTATTTGAATAACTTCTGTTGTCCTCTTGAATAGCTTTCTGAAATTTATATGATAATAATACTTCAATAATATTATGGATTGAAGCTTTATCTTATCTTCTACAATGTTTATAGATGCCTTCCGACTTGCACCAATGTTTGATCTTTGATCAGACTTGTTTTGATATTGTTCTAAATCTGGCTCAGATAAAGTCTTAGTCCAAACTCCAAGACTGTTATAGCCACCATGTAACAGGTAGTACCTGCGTGATAAGATCTGACCCCTTGTCTGATAGGCTCAAACTTGGCTACGGTTAGCTGGCAGGCGTGTTTATCGGTCATGTGAAATGTGTCGGCATGTGATGCTGCTACTGTATAAAGACTAATCAGCGTTGATTATTTGCACTAACAATAATTGGCTTGCTGACAAATGTACTAGGTAGTATCTTCGTGTACAAGATAATTTTTGGTGGACAAATTGTTGTATCATATTTTTAGGAACTTTATCAGATTACATCAGCCCCGTTGAAGTGCAGTGTCATTCTCTGACAATGTCGTCTGCTTCAGATAAAAAAAGCACAAATGTGAAAAAAATCGTTCACCTTACATGCAGATTTCATACAGCTTTGAAAGGAATTTTAGCTTGAATTGCCGTCAATGAATTACATAAATAAAGTTTAGATAAAAGTTTCATAGGTCGTTTGGAAACCATTGTCTGTTCTATGTGAATGAAAAATTCCGTATTCCTCAGTTGCTCCAGACCGTAGTTTAATAAAAGCTGAATTTCGAAACTTGTTGTGACAAATATTCCTTTAAATCCAGGCATGCTGAAATCTTAAATCATGATGGTATCATCTGGAAGCATACCGCATTAAATCTACTACAGCTCAACTGGCACATGATTCAGTATGGATGGAAACCAGCCCACGTTTGCGGCTAAAAAGATAAGGCTTTAAATGGAGTGTTCCCAAGAAGAAGGTAGCTGGTTATCTTTGTGAAGTACCCCCATATCAGACAGATATACCCCTTAAACAATCTAAGATTGTATTTGCATTCCACAGCATGACACCGACTTTGACAAATATTTTATCATGGTAAATTCTACAGGTATGGTCTAGGTAATTGTTGGACACTCCGGATCCACTCTAAATAAAGGTATTTACATTAGTTACCTTGGTTAATTGACATTATATTTTATAACCAGCTGCTTAATGTTGTTATTTACATCCACTTTCACTTTGTCATTGTGTATAATATGATCGGTGGGGGTCAGTATATGTAAAGATTGTAGTTTGTATGAATCATTTTATAGAATTATATTCAGTACTTGTTCCTTATAATTTGCGTAAAAAAGAAATGTGCTGAATTATTGAAATCATTATTGCACATGTTCTGAGGAGTTAAATCTAGGAGTCTATAGTCTACATGTAGCGGAAGGAGATTTACTTGTTTTGCCTGTCATCTCTTGATACAATAAACATGCATTGTATCGCTTAAGTTTCTGTTTGATTTAAGGTGATGGTCTGTTCTAGATTATGTGTAAAACTAGAGGAGTCTAAGCGTTTATTAAACTGGTATCAATTTTGTACTGTATATCCGATGCTACTAGTGAACCCAGTTTACGATCTTAGTAAAAATGGTGACTTTCAGCATTTACATGAATATATGGTTGTTGTTAATCCATTATGTAGTCATCATGAGACATTCCTTCTAACTTCCGAATCTGTTGTTAGCAATTTTATATGTGCCTAGTTTTGAGATAAGCTGCATCAACCCACAGCATACGTTGATGATAAGATAGTAACAATGATGATGCTTGAACCTTTGTTATCTTATATTGTCAACATAGCTGGTCGTTCTGATAAATTTCTGTCAACCGATTTATCTACACCCAGCAGAGTGTGTTTGCTGTTGTTATTATTATGGTCATCATTATAATTGTATGTAATTATTGTATATTAATCATAGTCGTCATTTCATCTTTAATCATGGAAACCTCAACATCTTTGCTGTCATAATTATCAGCAACAAAGTCTTCATATAAACACCATCACTGCCTTCATCATCATTATCAGCTTCGAAGTCATCATCATCATCATTATTTTCATCATTGTAATCAACATCCTCAGTGTCTTCAACATCACTGTCAGCACAAAAGTCATCATCAGCATCACTGTCAATGTCTCCAGCAACATCAGAACTGTCTTCATCATCATCATCATCAGTGTCAAAGTCAGCATCAACATCATCAGTGTCTTCAACATTATTATTAGCACAAATCATTTACATTATCACTGTATTCATCATGATAATCAGCATCTAAGTCATCATCATTGTGATCACTGTTTCGTTATCATTATGTGTCAAAGTCATCATCAGCATCATCACTGCCTTGATCACCTTTATCAGCTTCAAAGTCATCATCTTCGTTACTATTTTTCATCATGTCATCCATGTCAAAGTCATCATCAACATCATCAGTGTCTTCAACATTATTATCAGCTCTTAAGTCATCATTAATATTGTCACTGCTTTCATCATCAGCAGCAATTTTGCAATCACCATTGCTGTTGTTATCATCAGTGTCATCCTTAACATTGTCAGCTCTGACATCACTAAATGATTGAAGTCTCCATTTTTAGGAAATAAATACACAAATGTTTATTTACCAACTCATGAAATTTCACACCAGAATGTTCTAAATTGAGTAATTCTATACAGTTGTGTTTTCACTGCATGTTTTGTAACTTCCTCTATTATTTGTGTTTTTTTTTCTTTTCGATAAATTTAGTTGACACTGATTTTAAGAAAAGATATTGCACACTGTCATGTATTTGATCTTGTATTGTGATTATGGAGTCATAGATCTAATGTTCCTTGGTTTGACTTCCTGATTCCAACTTTCAACACATTAAGCGCAGGGAAAAGTTTATACAGAAAATGACAAAATTAAGAGTTTCACGTTTTGCTTCTAGCTTATGTTGAGTCTGCTATTAAGCAAATAATCAGCCAGGTTAGCTCTCTCTCTCTCTCGCTTGACAGTCTGAGGGTTGTAGGTGTGAAACTTGGATGAGTTTTGTTCTCCATGAAAATTTGAAGATGATACATCGAAAGTCACTTAGTTCTTCACCTCTGCATTCATGTGGGGTTAGTACAGGTCGGTCACTGAGAAACATTGGTTTAGGTAAACTGACCATCACAGATAACTGATATACTGTTGAAACATGATGTGAAAATCTCCAACCCAACTTGACAATTAAAGGCATTTAAGAAATATTGTGCATTTGCAATTTTTTACCATCCCGAAAGATTTATCGTTGTCTGGACATGTTTGAGTTCAGGAATGTTGTAGGTGCTAAATAAAGTTTGTAGTTATTGATGGTGATATAGAATAGATATGAATCTAGATGTTCAATCCTTGGACCCTGTTATCTTACCTTACCCATTTCTCCTTAAATAGACAAAGTTCCATCATGTAAGGTTCACTTGATTACAAGATTGCATGGAATTCATATCTAAAGAGAACATTATTTTAATTCCATGAAAAATGGACCAGTGTGTAAGTAACAGTTAATCAAGATTTTTTTTGTTTTATTTTCTTCAACAACATTTTTACAGCTTGATGGAATGATTTATTTTTTAAAAACATGGAAGGTATGGAATAAATTTAGACACAAAAGTTGATTTACAGGTTTGTATTTATTTATTTGGTGGAATTTATTCACTGTATTTCTACATCTTAAGTATCACTTCCATGATTAATAAGGTATTTGTACTCATATTTCTGCAGGTGTGCTTCTTCTTGATGCGTTCTTCCTCGTTCTTCCTCATTCATACCTAATCCTTATTTAGAATCAAACCTGTCTGTAACTTTACAAGGTGATTTTATCAACAAGTAAATGTTTTTGCTAAAAGATACATTGACATCTGTTGAATTCTAAAGATTGCCTGCAGACAAGGAAATGTTTAAATTTGCATGGCTTCAATCTTACTGTCAACTGTGTATGTGAATATTTTAAAACATCACAGTTTTTCATGGAAAGTGTTGTTTGCTGATGCTGATGACAATTGCAATGTTGCTGCTGGTGTTGTTGTTACTGGTTGAATTGTTGGTTTAGAAAAGTGGTGATGGTGTGGTTGTACATGTATATTTAAGTGGAAATGTGCTATAAACATGTCTGTTGAATTATTTGTTGATGAGCCTAAGCATTACATGAATTGATGTTTTATGTGTTTGTTGTTGTTGAGACATTGTAGTTCTGACATTATAAGTGAAGATTAAAATAATTGAGATGATGATGATCATGCTGTGCAGAGGTATTGCCAATGATAGGTGTTGTTGAAGATAGGTATGTCTTCAGAGTACTGAGGGTAGATATTGTACCTGTGTCTGAAGGAGGTTATACATAAGATTGTGAGCGACACAGGCCCTCTGGTGTAACATCAGGTGAGCAACACGGGGCCTCTGGTTCTCTGGTGTAACATCAGGTGAGCAACACAGGGCCTCTGGTTCTCTGGTGTAACATCAGGTGAGCAATACGGGGCCTCTGGTTCTCTGGTGTAACATCAGGTGAGCAACACGGGTCATCTGGTTCTCTGGTGTAACATCAGGTGAGCAACACAGGGCCTCTGGTTCTCTGGTGTTACATCAGGTGAGCAACACGGGGCCTCTGGTTCTCTGGTGTAACATCAGGTGAGCAACACGGGGCCTCTGGTTCTCTAGTGTAACATCAGGTGAGCAACATGGGCCCTCTGGTGTAACATCAGGTGAGCAACACAGGCCCTCTGGTGTAACATCAGGTGAGCAACATGGGCCCTCTGGTTCTCTGGTGTAACACCAGGTGAGCAACACAGGCCCTCTGGTTCTCTGGTGTAACATCAGGTGAGCAACACGGGCCCTCTGGTGTAACATCAGGTGAGCAACATGGGCCCTCTGGTTCTCTGGTGTAACATCAGGTGAGCAACATGGGCCCTCTAGTGTAACATCCGGTGAGCAACATTGGCCCTCTGGTTCTCTGGTGTAACATCAGGTGAGCAACACAGGGCCTCTGGTTCTCTGGTGTAACATCAGGTGAGCAACATGGGCCCTCTGGTTCTCTGGTGTAACATCAGGTGAGCAACATGGGCCCTCTGGTTCTCTGGTGTAACATCAGGTGAGCAACATGGGCCATCTGGTTCTCTGGTGTAACATCAGGTGAGCAACATGGGCCCTCTGGTTCTCTGGTGTAACATCAGGTGAGCAACATGGGACCTCTGGTTCTCTAGTGTAACATCAGGTGAGCAACATGGGCCCTCTGGTTCTCTGGTGTAACATCAGGTGAGTAACACGGGCCCTCTGGCTCCCTGGTGTAACATCAGGTGAGCAACACGGGCCCTCTGGTTCTCTGGTGTAACATCAGGTGAGTAACACGGGCCCTCTGGTTCTCTGGTGTAACATCAGGTGAGCAACAGGGCCCTACAAGCCCTAAGGTCCTCTTGTTCTTTTTTAAGTTAATGTAATTGTTTTGTTGTATTGCTGATTACTTTGTGGTTTCTGGTGTTCTTGCTGATGATGACAGTGATAACCAACTGTTGTTGGTGGTAACAATGGTATTGATGATGACAATGTTGTTATTGTTGCTGTTTAGTTTAAATTTTAGGAGTTTAGTGCCTATATTATTATCATTATTTGTTATCAATTGCTATTTTATAATGAATTAGCAGCAACTTCATGTTGATCATTTTTATGTTACTAATTCCTGTGCACCTGTACCAAAATATACTTAATACTTAATTGCTTCAAATAGAACCATGTAGTAAACTTTATCACTTTATTCTTAAATGTATAGGGAAAGCCAGGTCTATAAATCTCTAAAATGTCCCTAAATTGAAGCAAATTGGTTGATTAACAGTCATAAACCTATGAGAACTTGGGTACAAAATCAATAAATTTGGGTTCTTATTTGGAATTATTTTCACCAACATTAGACTGGTATATTGTGTGGAGAGAATTGTGTGACCAGTGGAATGTGACTGGTTTGTGTATGTCGCTTGAGACAGTCTATAGACAGAGTGGCTAATTAAATGTCCAAGTGTTGATGCCTCCCATACCTGTCCACTAGCCAAGCAATGAATCAAGTTTTCAAAGATCTTTTGATGTGACACAGTAGGTGTCATCAATTAACTGTCTTTGGGTCTTATAACCTCTTTTGCACCATTATGTTGACTTTGGTGTTGATAATGAATGAGACAGCTAGCCAGTCCTGCTGAAAATAACAAACGAATATTATAAGCTATACTTTATGTCTGCTGAAATGATGGTAAATTTTTATCATATTAATTTAATGTTTCATTGATAGTGTTTGAAATAATCAGATAGTGTAATACTGTGTGGCTGTGTTAAAATGTATGTACAATGTATTCAGTATTATAGTCATGCTTATGTTTTGTATTTTTGGATAATTATGATAATAAGTTCATAGTTCTTATAAGCTTAGTCAGACATTTTATTTACTGTTATTTTTAAGTTACTGGATAATGTTAAAAAATTGCAAAAAAAAAATGATTTTCCTGTGGTTTGAATATTTTCAGTATTTACCAAACTGAATTAATTCAACTGAACAATGTCAGACAGAAGAAAGTTTAATGCATAATGTCAGATGATGTTGGCTCCAAATCTTGAGCTGCTAGTGGGGTTGCATATTGTTATCATTTATTGTCTCTGTTTGAGTTTGTATCTTTGAAATGAGTAAGAAAGATGTGACAACATGACTGTTATTGTAATAACTTAAATAAACATTTTGACATGATAGAGACAGTCTGTTTTGATGATACTACAAGTGTGTAGAGATCTCAGACACACCTTGCGTGTTGTCTTGTCAATACTTGATATGTCTAAGTATTTCGCACACTGTTTAAAACTTTCCATAGCCAATAAAATGGGGGAAAGAATAAATTTCCTGTGATACGAATGATTTCAAGAACAAAGAAAAGTGAAGATGATCCTCTTCTAGTAACTGTGTGTTGTCAGGGGAAACCAGCGGCTTCAGAATCTGTTTTAATTTCCACATAAACTTCCTTATTTAAGTAGAAAACACTATGATTACCATAAAAATCTTCCCTTTTCCTTTCTTTCACCTGGCTCCACACTGGCAGACTCTTCATCCTACTGAAAGTGTCTCGGTTGCCTCAAGTAGCATTATCATGATACAGGCAAACCTTAATCATTGAGCGCACTGACCATTCGTATTATAACCATACTAACACGGTTTTGCTATTTGCATATCAGTGTTGTGTAAACCAATCAAATCTTACATTAACCACAAAGGCTATTTCTCTTCAATGTTTGTTTCATCGGGTTTAACGCCGTTTCTCAACGATATTTCAGTTATATACGGCGGCCGGTTCACCTAACCAGTTTTTCCTGGGCTGAAATCTAACCAGTACTAACTTACTCTTCCACAAGGAGCTGGCATCTTCTCCACATGAGGAGGAAAATCGACATTTTTGTCATATTTTCATGGAAGGGTATGACCTGCCGCGACCGGGAATCGAACCCGGATCGCCGAGTTACAACGGCCGCGGCTATATTTCTCTTCAAACGAACATCGTTTGTAACCTTGACGCGGATTGGTTTACCTTTCGATAAAGGGTAGTCGTTACCTTACCGAAATCCGCTGAATTTTGGTGAATTCAAATTACGCTTTTTTCAAGATATTTCTTGTTAATGATACAGAGACAGTGTCTACTTGTTGCAGATATAGTCACCCATGCTACCACACTGTGACATTGCACCACACCTAGTCACATTAAACTGACACCAGGAAATCGAACCCTCCAACTTCTGTAGCTGGGGCAGCAGGTTACTGCTAAGCCAATGGGCAGATTATTGGTATTAACCCGATATGATGATGACTTCTTGTGATGTTATCATTTTCATCTGTATGTCTTATCTCTAGTTTAAAACCTCAATTTCAATAAAAATGATATTTAATTCTGTAAATCAGTACTTTTTGACTACTCGGTAAAAAATTCCACCATAGACATCTACTGAGCTTTTGACTGTAGGTTGTGTATTCCACTTATTTGCATATTTTGTGTAATTAAATACTGCCATATTTGGTCAATGTATTAAAGTTCTAATCTCATTGCGCTGATAATGTTTCCAGAATTATTGCTAAAATATGATGAGATGAATATTGAAATATTCGTGTTAAAACCTTGAAATTGCTTCTCAGATTGCATGATGACAGATCAGAGTGAAGAATTGTTGTTAAAAATATTGGGATGTAGAATTTTTTCCGTGCCGAAAAATAGAGGTGCCTCTATGTCTCATTTTGGCATTTTAATATCTTGCAAAGTGCTTTTTTCTGCTACAAAAAAAATGAATGTATTCTTTTCTTTAAACGTAGAAAAGCTTTGCCTTTTTTTCAGCTGTATAGAATCAAAATGGTTTCAAATGTTGCCGAGGGTGGAAATCTGACACCATTTAAACCTCGAATGTTTCTTTAGAAACTGTTACTTCTGGTTAATAATACCCTTCATTTATATGGGAAAGATTGCAGCCCATTGTATTGCTTGGCTTTTTTCTGTAACTAGCAAGACTGTGTGCATATTGTTAACAGAAATTATCGTGACATGTACAATAAATGGGACCTGTTGTTACCCTCAATTGTCAGTGGTAATCCGCTCCATACTTTATTTCTGCATGATAATTCTGGTTTTCTGAATTCGATATTTTTTGGGTCACTGTTACTGTCATAAATTGGTGCTCGGCAAGCCATTTACAATCACAGTGGGTTGCAAAATTATTAAAAAAATGTTTTAAAAACTCATTTACTTACTTAGCAGCTGGCGCACTTTTGTACAAACTTCCCATGAGTGTCACTTTGGGTTCAAGTAAAGCTACTAACGCACATTATATTTTTTTTAATTATGCGTGTTATTTTTTCCCCGAAATGTTTCTTTTGTTGTTATTGAAGTGTCTGCTTTAATAGAAGCTAAATACAGCAAAGTTGTGGACAAAAAGGGCAGAATTAAAAAAAAAAAATTGTTTTATTGATACAAAGCCCTGTTTTTGTAGTACAACGAGGAAAGCCTGTACTCCGAGCAGAGCTTGAACTTGTGATCTCGTGCATTCATGTCATGTGACCTGCGTAGCTGTGCAAGCTGAGTGGAAGATTTTGCTATAAATTCGGATATTCTCTAAATTTTCATTCATTAGATCAATGCATTGAAATATTTTTATTTTTTTTCAAATTGATGTCAGTTATTAATACATGGTGATTTATATATGTCCACGAATGAAAGCATGACTAGCCTTATCAGCACGCAACTGCAGAAGCAAAGGCTAATTTTGTTTATTCACCCCATCATATTGTCACCTCAAGTTGATAATTTAATGTTTCGGTTAGTGACTTAGAGAAAATCATCTCTGTTTGCATGACAATAATGATACAATATGTGTGGAGAATTCTGAGTGAAGTGATATATGTATTGATGTACATGCATTGACTTAATACAAATTGCTGACTCACTCAGGTGTATATATGTTAAGATGTCATTTATCTGTCAATTCATATGTCTCTGTCATTCCAGGGCTAAAGTACCTCTCTGCATTTAAACCTTAAATGTGTGCATACACCAGTACCCCATGTCCACTGTGTATTCTACAACCTTATGTGTCCTTAAATTCATCAATTAATAACTAATTAAGATTATGGTTGCTGATTTAAGACAAGTTGTAGTTTCTCAAGACCTTTACTGGATCAGTTTCGTTAATTGCATTCCTGGTATAATTACAGTACAACCTCTCTAGAGCAACAGCCTTTGGGAGATACAAATTGTGGCTGTTGTTGAGAGGTTGTTCCTCTGGAGAGGTTGAAGTTATTGTTATTATTTTTGACAGGAAAAATATATATTGGCGTCAAAAAGAGGTTGTTGTTAATGAGAGGTTATTATTCAAGAGAGGTTGTTGTTAAAGAGTGGTTGTTGTTCAAGATATGTTGTTGTTGTTGTTCAATAGAGGATCATTGTGTTAAAGAAATGTTGTTTTTCAATAGAGGTTGTTTTCCAAGAGAGATGTTGTTGTTGTTCAAGAGAGGTGTTGTTGTTGTTCAAGAGAGGCTGTTGTTGTTAATGAGAGGTTGTTGTTGTTCAAGAGAGGTTGTTGTTCAATAGAGGTGTTGTTGTTCAAGAGAGGTGTTGTTGTTCAAGAGAGGTTGTTTTTCAAGAGAGGTGTTGTTGTTCAAGAGAGGTTGTTGTTGTTAAACAGAGGTGTTGTTGTAAAAGAGAGGTTGTTGTTGTTAAAGAGAGGTTGTTGTTATAAAAGAGAGGTTGTTGTTGTTGTTTAAGAGAGGTGTTGTTGTAAAAGAGAGGTTGTTGTTGTTAAAGAGAGGATGTTGTTGTAAAAGAGAGGTGTTGTTCAATAGAGGTGTTGTTGTTCAAGAGAGGTTGTTGTTGTTCAAGAGAGGTGTTGTTGTAAAAGAGAGGTTGTTGTTGTTAAAGAGAGGTTGTTGTTGTAAAAGACAGGTTGTTGTTGTAAAAGACAGGTTGTTGTTGTTAAAGACAGGTTGTTGTTGTAAAAGAGAGGTTGTTGTTGTTCAAGAGATGTTGTTGTTAAAGAGAGGTTTTGTTGTTCAATAGAGGTTGTTGTTGTTCAAGAGAGGTGATATTGTTCAAGAGAGGTTGTTGTTGTTCAAGAGAGGTTGTTGTTGTTCAAGAGAGGTTGTTGTTGTTCAAGAGAGGTTGTTGTTGTTTAAGAGAGGTTGTTGTTGTTCAAGAGAGGTTGTTGTTGTTTAAGAGAGGTTGTTGTTGTTAAAGACAGGTTGTTATTGTTAAAGAGAGGTTATTGCTTCATATAGGTTGTTGCTCAGTGGAGGCTCGGGAGAAGTTACTTTGTGTAATTATTCTTCAACTTTTCTGTAAACCATCCTATCTATGCTCATAATTATAGACAATTACAGAGAAAAGTTAAGGATAGAATCACAAAGTATCAGAGATATTGAATTATTTGATGTTCTAATTGTTTAATTCAAAGTTTGTATCATGACAATCCATTGTCTTTAAGCATCTTAATTTATTTTCTTTGATGTCTGGGTTGATAAGTAAATTGGCAAATGGCCATAGATATCTAATCAATGTGACTGAGAGAGTGTAATCTGGCTTGGTGTAGCATTCCCTAATACAGTACCAATTACAAGCAATTTGATAGGACTGGTTTTAAAGAGTTCGGTCTGTTGACTTTGAGGAATAAGGCAGAAATTTGTCAAAGTAAAGTAAATAGGAGTACCTTGTAGTTTCTCACTTGTGTAAACAAGACTGGAGTCCTTTCTTGTAGAGATTTCAGTTTCATAGTCTTTGTTCACCAGACATTGAGAGTAAGGGACCGGAGGTTTAATGTCTGATCTAGAAAATGTAGTCAAATAAACCATGTTTAATGTCTACATTTTAATGTTCTTGAGAAAGTAATGCTTATACTTATAATGCCCCGAGGCTTAATGCCAATTGCTTGCTTGGTTTGTTTCTGAAATACAATGGGTGCTCGGTACCTTGTACTTACATATCTGGGCTGGAATTGTGATAAAAAACGCATTTGATATTTTTTTTTACTTTCAGCGCATTATATTGTGTGATATTGAGCAAATGATTCAACTTGATTATTTGTAACAGAGTCAATCAAGCTACCAGTATTTATTATATATCTAGTATAAAAAATCACAATTGTTTGCCTGTCAGAATCAAATTTTACTTATCGGACCGGACCTCACATTGTTACTTTGCCTCCACATTGCTTGACAATACAACTTGACCCAACATTTACTATATCAATGTTAGATGACGTGTAACTAACTTATAGTAATGTCAATGAGATGAGAACAACTATCAGATGAGAGCAACTATGCTACATATACGATTATTCTGTTATTTCAAAACTTCTTTTGATTACAAAGATCAACTACAGACATGAAGTGCTATTATATCCTGTTTCAGATGAATATTGTGTGAAATATTGTTGGGAGATGGTTTCTAGTGTCTAACCTCTTCACAGTTCCGCTTTGACATATATCATATTAAGAGTTGGTTATGTGGATTAGTGTTGAGTGGCTCCTGCTTGCTGGTACTGATATTACAAGTGTCGGATGAAAAATCATCTCGTTATCTGTTGGTTTCCATCAACAATTGTTATTTCCTGATTCGCATCCTGCCTTCAGATTGCTCAGACAATGGAACAACTGATCCAGTCCTTCATCCAAGTACAAACAACTTCAGATTTTTGAGCTCTAGGACACAGACCATCTTGTCTTCTCCCTCTTATGCATGGTGCCTCAGAGTAAACAGACTGTTTACCTAGATACTTATTCTCTTGTCTTATTATATGTATGATGTGTTTGCTTAATTCTAGTTTTGTCTTGGTAAAGGATATGATGTCTGATTCTTCCACAAAGCCCTGCAGCTATTTGGGTTTCATTTGCTTTAATTGTGTGTTTAATGGGCATTAAAGAGATTAAGATTATATGGACTACAGTTCATTGACATTTTAATGGGTTTCGTGGAAATTCCATATGATTCAGTCTCTGAATCTGCACTTCCAGCTTCTTCATTCCACAGTGACTAGAAAAACAATATATAAACATATTATCATAATGAACATTTCAAGGTCATTAAAATAATGACAATCGCACTTTCATGGCATTAATATAACATTAATATGGCGTTAATATCGCCGTTAAAAGTATATAATGAATAAAACTATGCACATCTTTTTAAATGCACTATTTTTTCACAATCACAATTGACATGATTAATAGCATTGGCAAACCACTTGTAGCCGACATAGTCATGAAACAGAGAATGTGTGAAATAGTTTGTATTGTTTTTGTGCCAGTGCATGTGTCATAGTATCTTTCTATAACAGATCAAGGTTGAGTCTAACAATTTACAATAGACACTTAATAACATTACAGTCTTATCAAGAAACATAATTCCTATAATTAACTCATTCCAACAGCTCTCTGTATAAATCTTAGTAATTGCATTGTGAGAGTTTTGTACCATTCTGCAGTCAGACCAATGAAAACTGCTGTCTGGGACACTTGAATGAGAGAAATATGGCTGGTGTATGCTATATAAGGAACTGTCGATTGTCTACAATATCATGACACTGGAACTTTTCGTATCATAAATAAGGTACAGCTTTTATCATTTTCACTGTTGTTCTTTATTTAGAGTGATATGTGACTGACTTTGATACATACAGGCAGTGTGATATGCATGGCATTTTATGTATATGCTGTTGCAGTAGTCTCAAATGGAATGTCACTGACAAGTTTTCCTTAAATAAGGATTTAGCCGCAGCCATGGTCCAGTGGTTAGTGCGCTGGACTTGTAACCAGGCGATCTGGGTTCGATTCCCGGTCGCGGCAGGTCATACCCTTCCATGAAAATTTGACAAAATTGTCAATTTTCCTCCACATGTGGAGAAGTTGCCGGCTCCTTGTGGAAGGGTAAGTTAGTACTGGTAAGAATTCAGTCCAGGAAAAACTGGTTAGGTGAACCGGCCGCCGTATATAACTGAAATATCGTTGAGAAACGGCGTTAAACCTGATGAAACAAACATAAATAAGGATTTAAAATTGAGAAATACTTTTCTCAGAGCAAAAATTTAGTTTCCTGTTCTGCCAACTACATTGTCATTGCTGTAGCAGATGAAGAATATTGCAGCTTGTGATCCTCTTACTCATAGTTGGCAATTTCCTTTTCTTTGAATTGTATGTGAAGTGTCGAGATACCAATATAGGAGCTTCAAATTGCTATTTTTTGTTCAAACAAGTTTTATTTTATCAGATTTTTATTAGGATGTGAAAGTTTAGGAGGTGGAGGGTGGGTTGATATTTGAATAAATGAGTTTAAAATGTAAGGATCAGATTACCATTTGGTGAGGGAAGTTACAATGGGAGTCCTCCCGGATGTTGATGACTGATTCTTAACTTGTCTGAGTCTAAAGGACAATCAGATGAGGTATTGAGATCAATTGTGGCATCTGCCGTCTGTTTGTTTGTATGTCTGTTTGCTGTAATTATTTCATTTAAATGCCTTCTTCTCAAGAATAGCTTTATGGAATTCTACGAAATTTGACTGGAAGCATCCTCTACACCTGACCCCTTTATATGTATTATAATTTCAGACAGATTTTAAGACAAAATAGGGAGACACTTTATGGCCTTATTGGACTCTTGCTTTGAATAATTAGGTGTTGGTTTATGGTGTATAAGACTGGCGGCCAGTTGTCGGAGCAATGTAATACATATGAAATAAGAGATTTTATCTGTTACTTATTATGGTTAAACGAATGAAATAAGTAATGGCCAGCACCTATAAATTGAGTATTAATTTGTGATGCAAAAATAGTGGAATTTTGACTGTGTTTCTTTCATATTAAGTGATAATTGTGAAAGTTTTTTATTACATATATTTGTTATAATTATGGTTCCTAATGTTTTTAGAATTAAATTTTGAGGTCAGTTGTTTTGAAGAAAATTTAAACGGCAAATAAAGAAACAGATCAGTTGGGCCTACATTAACCAATAAATCTCTGCAGGAATATCTCCGTCATTTGCTGCTTTGTCTTGGTTAATTTGTGGAAAGTGGCCTCTTTACTTCCTCTTTATATTTGGCATTTCCGTTGTTAGCTTCCTGCTATGTGAACTGGAATCATGGCAACAAAATCTTCCATTTCACGCTGCTATAATCATTATCACACAGACAAAACTATATTGTCATTTATGCCCATATTTGGTGTTAACAAGGGTTTTTGATATTTTCAAGTATGAAGGATGTCCTATTCCTGAGCCATCAAGGACAGGAAATTCCCAATTTGCTCTTTGTCATTTACTCTTGGGGAACATTCAGACTTATTTGAATGCTGTGAACATTTGCTTTAATAAGACCATTTATCTCTTGCGAAGAATTAGTTACATTTTCCCAGTTGACTGTTCCAATATTGGCTTGAATTGTCTGGGAATAAATCTCAGTGTTGATTGTACGCAGCTTTGGAGAACCAGGCAGATGCAAAATGGTATGTGCCATGCTTGTATTTTTTATTTTATTTTTAATGCTTTTTTTAGCAGTAATTTTTATTCAGTTTAAAATGTCAATCATTTCTGTTTTCTATTTGTATGAATGCCACGCTCGTAAATTAAGTGACAGTTTTAAAAAGGTTTATGACATAGAAAGGCGATGATGTGAAAAGGAAGCTTCCTATATTGACTATAGATCTGATGTCAATCAGTTAACCCCGAGGCTATACTTCTCTTTCTCCTGACAGTTACCGGTACATTTCCATTATAGGAATGATGAAAGCCTGTAGGCATGTATGTTTGTGATATATACATGTACATGTAGTCAGTCAACTTATAGAAAATAATAAATGTCTAACATAGGCTTGTTATTTTATGTTGATAGATTTTAATGTTTTTTTCCATATTAGTCACAAAAATTTGATATTTACTTCAATATCTGCAGGTCTGAGTCCGAGTACATGTATATGCCATGAAGTTATGTTGTATTTTATAAAGTTATATCGAATTATTTTAACATTGTGTGCAAAGTTGGTTTTTAACTTTTTATATAATTATACTCGGTACAATCAAAAACTCATTTTTTATGAAAATACCTGTCGAGTGTCATGAAATTTAGCATACATGTTGCGTACACATGCACTAATATCATGTCAAGTTCTGTTCTTGTATCCTAAAAGTCATTTAATGAAAATTTAGAAATCCCACACAGTGCGTTATTAACTGTGCTGACTATAGTTACTTGAATACCAGAGACATCTTGTCATAATACTAATATCTTGTAGTAAGAAGTTACTCAACTTACTGCATGTCTCGGCAAAAAAAGAGCAGTGCTGAAAATCTATGAAGGTTTTTAATTAAGATTTGATCGAACATCCATTAAAATACCATATTTTAAACTGTAATACTTAATGGTCAATAATTTAATGGTGTCTTTGGAGTTAGTCCATTAAAATGCATTTTTGAATTATATTCCTTTTTTTAAGATAATGAAATAAACATGGTTTGACTGATTTAGGAGGTTGGCAAAAACTGATATATTTGTCTCTGAAGTCATAGACCTCTTCTGAATTGGCTTACGGGTGGGGGGGGGGGAATTTTGCTCTTTTTATCACACCATTTATTATTGCTACATTCATATATCATGGTGCATGTCACAGCTTAATCTACTTTGGCTGCAATTTACTTCATGTTGTGGTTGTCGTCAGTAAGTGTACTTTCAGTACTTTGATTTATTCCATACTTTCATTCAGGTCATTAATAAACTCAGTTTAACCATTTTTATTTTGTTTTACTTCATTAACATTATGTTTTTTAAGAGTAACATAAACGGGAATATTTGGTTTTGTTATGCAATGCCATTCTTCAAATGGCGAAGGGGCATGGAGTGATGCCTTTGCCCGTCTGTGTGCTCGTCCCTGCAAAAAAGGATTTTGGATAATTATCTGCAATGAGATTGTGACTGAGAACTTAGGCCTTACCCGGGGTTAGAAACTACAATATCCCGAATGACAGTTGCTAACCAGGTGGACTCTCTACTTGATTAATGATTAAACTGGCATCTAGTGACAGGGGACATCTTGACAAGGGAGACACAGTGGTCTAGGAAGGCTGAAGATGGTGTGTTTGAATCCTGGATTAGGTGTGATTAATCGGTGGTTTTTATACACCCAGTATTTAGGTACAAGAAGTAATCAAGAGTCTGGATCTGTGTAAAATAAATATTAAGACATAAAAACTTCAAACACCAAATTTACTGTGTGTATATACAGTGCATCTATACATTACTTTTGTATTGCTAACTCTACATCACTCAAACTTTGTAATTGCTTTCTCTAACTGTAGATATAACAATACCATTAAATTCTTCCAAATATGTGCCTTGCTTGGATTCCCCCAATTACATGCCCATTTATTTTCTCTTTGATACCCTCATATATTCAGAGTGTCAGACCGAAATGTGATATGAATTACTCAAGTGGAACATTAATTTTGGCCCACAGGTAACTCTAGATGGGATGCACTTCCTGATAAATCACCAATGGAACTTTTGTGTAAGGTTCGCCTGGTCATAAAATTTACACTTGAGGAATTTTCAAACTGTGGAGCATCAATTTAGGCAGATATGTCAATAACTGTTGATCGAAAGAGAAACCCATGTATATTTGCATAGGATTGAGGCACTGCAATACAGGAAATCACCAATAAGGGTCCAGAAAGGGGCTGTATGGTGCACAGATGGGGTGGACAGTAAGTAAATATTGACGTGTATAGAATACACATGAATTAAATGCTATATCCACAAGGTATTGTGTATTGTGTGTCGAATGGTCAGATTGCTTGTTTAATAGAAATCCAGTCTATTGAAAAAATGCTTATTGACTTTAAGATGTTGTTATTGTAGCATGTCTTTGAGCTCAATCTTTAACTTACATGATGATAGTGTGTATTACATGTGCCATATTTGGGCATTTCATGTATTTTGTGTGCTTATATCTACTACACTGTTGTAGTGGTGTGGGGTTAGACGGCCACCCGGTTAGCTCAGTCAGTAGAGCACCGTACTAGTGTTTACGGGTCATGGGTTCGAGTCGCGCATAGGGCGTACTTTTCCTCCTTGATTAACTTCACTGTTAAAATTTTATTAACCTGAGATTTCGGGTTTCCTGTTATATGTGGAGAATTTCATCTACCAGCGATCTCGGTAGGTCAAGAATATCACTTTGTACCTGTTGCGATTGTTAGTGGTCAGTAAGTCTTTACTTAGGGAGACATATTGGTTCTTTGTTCTGGCTATAATTCCTTGGCACAAATGCGGACCAGCGTGAGGCAAAACACACGTACATGTATATGCATCCCCCTCATTTCAAGAATAAATTTCGATGTATTGATGCCTTGTTAAGGCACCTGCATTTAACAGAGAAACAATTCTACATGCATGTTTTTGCATACAATCAGTGTGCCGTCTTTGTTTATATGGAAATTTCCTTGAAAGCAATGATAACAACCTTGATTGTAAGTAATTCATAGACATAAGGCTGGGTAAATGAAACTAGTTTAAGGTATGTATGACCCTTATGATAAAACTAGTGCTTGATGCATGCTTTAAGACATTGAATGAGAATATTTGGTTGTAAATTTTCTACCCTTTCTTGAAATTTGAGACGGAATTTTTGCAAAAACTTCCTGTTATGTACCGTATGTAAACACATGACTGGTGCTATATACAGCCAACTATCATATTTTCCATTTTTTGCCATGTTGAAGGTCTGGTTTATTCATGATTATGTTTATTCATCAGTTTACCCAGAAGTTTTTGAAATATGATTGAAAATACCTGGAGAAATGCAGGTGACCAAAGTGGGGCTCAAACCTATAAACCCCATCAGCGTAAGTCATCTGAGCTACCGTAGCACCTCATGTCATTGACACTATCAGACAGTACAAGACGGACCATGCTAATTTTGTATAGGTGCAGTTTTTCTAATTGATACTTAATCAGGCATCCTATACTCATTCACAAGTATGAGAGATCTCCCCAGGTCTACTAGCTCTTTCAGGGCGTTGTTGTACCTCGCACAGTTGTATATGCTCTTAAATTTGCGCTTCGATCGTAAAACCGTCTGCATATATATGTGCATAAATGTTTACAAGTAAATTATATTTTATAGCACAGTTATGCTTAACGCTTCTATTCTGTTCTGTCTTTTATTTGTACTCAACCCTTAAGACCATGTTTTCTTCACAGACAGGTCTTATCTACATTTTCAATATGTTCATCTAAAACATTAAGTTATAAACATGCAAATTACTTCAATTCAAGTCTTGAAAGTCCTGCAATGCGAAATGTCACTGTACAGGAACTTGAATGAATTAATTTATCGCAAGACGATCTATTTAAGACTAGTTTATTGAAGGTACAATTTAATTTTGTGGAATCCACTGGTATATAAATTAGAGAATGTTTTTATCTGCGTCACCTGAGGCAGTGGCTCAGGACTTTTCAATCCTTGTGCTTTGAGGCGTAGGATAGTAAAGATGGAATTTTAACAGGTAAATTAGTTTCTATAAATAGAACTGTCTTTAGACTGTTACCTGTGGTTTAAGGAAATGTAGGCATAATCAGGTAGAGGTTTGACTACACTTGAATGGGGAACTACGTGGAGACAAGCTCAAATTCTTAAGGGGTAGAAAATAATCTCTGAAGATAATTGTAAAGAGATTTAATAGGAGGGACAGAAGATAAGGGGCGCAGGAGGAGTGGGAAGATTTTAGCCGAATGATGATAAAATCTTGTATTTACAATAGTGGCACAGCTATGTACGGAACAGTTGTTCTGCGTATTTAAGGTATGGTGACCTTTTAATTCTGATTTATTTTTACAGTACTTTTGGAGCACTATTTATATGGGCCATTTAATCAACTTGTCATACATGTATAACACTGGGTGTTTCTTAGTATAAAATTGTAGATTATGATTGAACTGTTTTAGTATATCGAGAGTTGACACCAAATTATTGTAACCATAGATATGTAGAGTGTTTTGATTTAGTTACACTTCATACTGTTTATACGTGTATGAAATACAGATGAAAGGTGCAGCAGGTAATGACGTGCAATTGTTTATGTGTGTTTTGACAATTTTCTCAAGGGATGGATTAGCATCGAGACGAGATTAATGGTGTAATTATCATGAACAAATCTCAGTTAATGAGTGGCATCTCTCGTCTCTTGTTAATGAATGAGAATTTGAGACTTTAAGTTATTGAAAAAATTATTCACCATATTATATGTACTTGTTGATCTCTTCAAGTACGGCCGATGAATTAATTTCTTTGACTACGTAGTTGGGTGGTTGACATTTAACCGTAACGATGTGTCATGCTACATGCATGGGTGGGGCCCGATGTTGACGATGTATATTGGGTATATTTTGCATTTCAAGAAATTTCATCAAATATAGTTGCTATTGAAAATGGTAAATTCAATGAATTTATATGCCCTGTTAGTTTCGTCGTCACATTCAAGGACAGCAAATTTGATGTTCTAATATTTTGTGATTTTAAACTTGAAGCAAGTGAAAGTTAAAGACTATTATGCTATTAAAAAATGTCAATTAATTAAATCATTGTGATATTTTTCTTAGAAATGGTAGGTTTGAATCTTTCTGCAGGTGGCTTTGATTGGCTAGCTGTATATAGATGTCCATTTTAAGACTGTATAGAAAATTTATTTGATGGTTTCTTCATGTAAATGAGCTGGAGTTGTTTCCATGTTTGTGGGTGTATATTGTATGCTAAGGTGTGGGTAGGTGTTGAATTTAGTTTGAAATAAGATGCGAAGTACATAAACTTTTTTTATCTCCCACTCGGATTCATAAAAGGAGTAAAAGACTTTCATTCGCTTGCAGAAGAACTGAAGTACGTAGTGGTTGGAAAGCCAAGAACACGAAAGTCTAACTGACCGTTTCTTTATATACAGTAAACCTCACTTAAAGACCATCTCAACAATAAGACCACCTCAATATAAAGAACACAAGTTCATTATCACTGTTTTGCTCTTTATTCAACCTCAATATTAAGACCACCTCAATAATAGGACCAAGGGTACCACAGTGGTGGTCTTATTATTGAGGTTTTACTGTAATCTTTAAATACGGATTCTGTTTAATATGCTTATTAATGTACTGTTTTTCTATTAATATATACTTGTCAAACGTGGTAACCCTGCGATTCTATTTCTCATGTATTCTAAACAGCTACATGGTGTATCATCTGTTGATTGTATTGCAAGGAATGATTCACTTGAATTAAACTATTGGAAAAAGTTGATGTAAATCTGTTAAAATCAAGTTCATAATATATAATTGTTTCTGATTACTTGGTTAAAATGTATTGAAAATTAATTCATGTAAGAAAATGGTGTGTAACATAGCTCTTTTGACCAGTATATAATCTTAGAGAATTGTTTAAATACAGCAAAATCTTAAAAATAATAAATAATAATAAACACACACCAAGGAGTGTATGTGACTGTAGTCTATGTGTACATGAATTAAGAAGCATATAGACCCGTCTTGCGTTCATCCTGGGTTTATAGACAGTTAATACCTTCAGCTTTTACTTTATCTCTCTGTTAGATGATAAATTCTACATTTGAGCTAAGATTGGTGCTAATCCTTTATTTTGTTATATAATCTGATGTCATGATGGCACTTTTGATTTATCACAGCTTGTATTGGCTGTAAAATAGTTATTGTTTGCTGTGGATATACTGTACGTTAGATAATATTTGTGGAAACTTTTCTACTTTGCTGACAACCAAAGAATTATACTGCAAGGTGTATGGAATTGTGATTGTTGTAGAAATAAAACTTAAATTGTTATGGACTCAGTTTTAACAAGAAATGTCTTGAAAAAGGATGGTCGGTGCAATTTGAAGGTTCAAGATTTGTTGTGTACCGGTTACGTAAAAAATGCTGAGATGTTCGATTGCTGGTCACTCCAGATCCAAAATGGATTTCGGTAAATTCACTGAAATTTCAGTGGATTTTGGTACAGAAATGTACCCTTTATCTAAAGGTTAAGCAATCCGCGTCAAGGTTACACAAAAAATTAAGCTAATGGACTCTCTCTTGGACTGCAACAGAAGTCTGTGTAATTTTCTAATCCAGGTTGCAATGTTTTATTTGTACTTATTATCTTGGATTAACCATAATGTTTCTTTAAGATCAAGATTTAACCTAGGTATGTATGACATTTGCTATGTCGTGTATAATCATTTATTTTCTGTTAAATCCAAAGCTATCATAGAATTATCCCTGAAATTTCAACATTAACTTTCAAATTTTAAGAACCATGTGGACTGAAAATTGATTACTGCTAATTAAAGTAGAAGAGAAGTAAATTTCTTATCTTTGAATAGCGAAGAAAGAAGAAGATAGATCTCATTGAATGGAAAAAGATGCAGTCACTATAAGTTCCTTAATTCGAAGATGAAAAGATTATAAAGAAGCCTTATTTAAGCCTGCATTATGGTCAAGAAGTTACACATAGCTTCAATTAAAGCTCTTGTGTGACCAATGTTATATCTACTAACATATATATACCGACCTTGACTAATTTATCTCCTGATATTATACTCTTCTCTTGAGTGCATTGTAACGAGGCAACCTGAGTATCCTTGTCTTTGATTGCAGTCTGTGGGATCAAACCTATGACCTCCCACACTCAAAAGCTCAATTGAGCTTAATTTAGGAGGAAATTTTAAGATCATAATGAAACTGTCTATATAATGGAAATTAATTTAATAATTTGGAAGTAAATATTTTCCAGCATTGCATATTTATGATTTAAGACAGTATAATTGATTGATTATCTTGGCTGCTGGCGGTAATCTTGAGACAAAAATCATCTAGGAGGCAATATAAGGGGAATATTAATTGGATGGAATTTGCACGTATGTTGTAAGATATGTACTTAAATCATTATGCATACAACCTTTTATAATGCTCTTGTAGAAGTTACCAGCTGTAAACTTGTATAAATATTGCATTGAAATTATGTACTTTAGCTATTACCTTGACATAGAGTTTGAATGATTACAATGCTATAATGTGTTAATACTGAACATTATTAGTGTATATGTTATATATCTGATTCTCTCCATACTGGCAAGCTGACTGCTCCTATATTTAAACAACTTTTTATTTTGAATAGTACTTGATGATACGTGCCATTTGTGGGCATTATGATTGCAATAATTGGTGCATTTAGTGTTTAATGTATTCTCGGCAATTATACTTAAAAGTCAATATACAAATTGCATGTATAAACAGTGCTTGAACGACTGTATGTGGTATGCATGATGTTTACTTTTTCTTTAATGCATTTTTTATTTAAACTTAAGTACAATGTCTTGGAGTCCAATATTCTAGGGTTTATTAGACATGATTGTGTATTCTGCTGCGTGTTATATATTGAACAAGCTAACGTTAAACAGACAAAGACGTCCTTAATCCCTTGGACTATAAACTTTATGCCAAATTCTCTTCTCACTATAATAAAACATGTGTCATGTTGTCTCCGTTCCTTAGAAGACCATCTCATACTACACCTTTCCCATAAAATCTTATCTTTGGCATATTTGTTTAAGTATTTACAATGGAATGAATGACACTCTAAGAAGCCAGTCTATATTCTCCCCTGGGGTACTTGCTGGTAATTTGAAAGACTCGTTCCAAATTTATTATACCCCATATAAAGACATGAAGGTAATCGCGTCTAAGAATGCCAATTATAACTTAAACTCTTCCAAAACTTGTTCTACTTGTGTAAATAACTGCGAGACTTGCTAGGTTTAAGGCAATAATGTGCTAACGTACAGTTATTTCTCAGGTAGATCAACAATAGTTAAGCTGGTATGGAATTTGTCAACATTGCAACATAATCAGCTATGTAAATCTATAGAACTTCTGCCAATTTAGCCAAAAGCTTGTGGAATTGCAGAAAATTACCTGACCATATTAAGTAACAGACGGTTTTGGAAGGGAATTTGTTTGCATTTATTTATCTGAGATAAATTTATATACATTGCTTGTGGCCATATATGAGAGCAGTTTTGACAGTTTGGATGTGATCAGGTAATATATTGATTATTTGTAAATGAAATTTTGGTCAGATTTTTGTTACCTGTAGGCATGCATGGATGTGTTGTATGAAAAATTCAGTGTCAGATAGTAGTGTGAATATTGTATCTTTTCTTTTATCTAATTGATTCAATTTCCACCATGGCGAAGGTAAATGAAATCTTAGATTTATCTTATAGACATAATTTAATGTCAGATCACATTGGAATGTAAAAAATATAGATTATGTATATGCAAGTACATTTTATGCCTATTTTGTACAAAAGTGTATAGTGTGGCATTTTTTTTCATTGTCTTCCATAATGGTTCTTTGTTCAATATAGTTTCCTTCTTGATGACTTTAAAATTGCTGAGTAAAATATTTCAGGGATAACATCATAGTTTTATTGATATTCATGTACATATTATTTATGTATAATAAGAACTGCAAGTTACTTGTTTTAACTTTGTTTTACTTATCTATGTTGTTAATGGATAATTGTTTATTGATAGTTAATTGGATTAATTAAAATTGATTGAAACTTGGTATGATGATCAAGAAACCAAATATACTGCTATTTGGAAGAACTGGTGATGGTCTTACTAGCTATTATAAATAAGTTCTGTGATATTATGCACAAAGTTTTATAATATTTAAATTATTTTCGAGAAGAAATGTATATACACTGCCATCCAAAAGTTTCTTTACACATGAATATTTAGAGTTTCATTACTTTTTTATGCAGTTTTTTCAAATTAGACATGTATGACCATGAATTAAAATTATTCATCCCACTTCTGTGATGCATATTGGATAGTTAAGAATTAACAATTTGCACATCTCAGCAGCAGCGTCAATCGGCCATCATCCGAAACCATCATATGTATAAGTAAATGATCTGACACATAAAATACGATAATTTGTTTCAGTACAAATTTATAAATACTTCTACAGAAAATTATTGCTGTGTCAAAAAGCATTTTCAATTTATTGCATTTGACACAAATGTGAAAATACATTAACTGCAATGGGAATTGTTGAAGTGTACAGGAACTTTTGGAGGGCAGTGTATGTAGTTTAAACTTACTTTGTAACTTAACAGGAGTCGGGCCCTGATCTACGCCTCGACCACTGTGTCTCCCAAACTCTTCAAATTTTCATAATGTTTCAGTTTTAAGTGGAGATCATAATTATAACTATAGCACTGTACCGACTTCTGCTGAAAATGATGGGTTAAAAAAATATTGAGTCTCGCCAGACATTTGATTCATCCGCAGTTTTCGTTCACAATTGCCGAGTTAGGCGTTTAAGTGATGGTTAAAATCCCAAGAACCATTTAGTATGATTGATATAAATTTTAATAACATGTTTCTCAACCGAATGTAAAATAAGTAAGTTTGATCGAATAAGTAAATGCAGTCGATTGTGATCGTTTAATATCTGGTATTATTTTTAAATCTCAATTGTATTTCTTAAACAACTACAAAAACAACCAGTAATACACAGAATGTTTATTTTGTGTACTTTCCATTCCATATAGTGGTACGGTATGGTGTAGGTTTTTACTGCTGACCTTCACCTTAACAGTGATATAAATGACACCTGTTTGTTGTATTTATGTACATGGTGTCGGTATTTAAAGGTACAAATTAGGTGCAAACTAATCCATTCTTCAATGTGAATAATTGACTTTTTTGTATCATAATGTGACATTCTTTGGGTCTTTTGGGAACAATTGTTCATATAAATATCTTGGAAACGAAAAATGCTGTTAAACAAAAACTTAGCAATGATAATTGTGTATTGCATTGGATATAAGTTTTTATCCTGCCTGTAAATATTTAGCACTTATCAATGGGGCGGGATTTTTCAGACACTCGTTTGGGAATTTGACATGAAACAAGGTACAAAATGCTTGGCTCTAGGGTGGGAAATTAGACCTCCAAAAATACAAATTGTCTCATTCCCCTGGGTCAGTCCGCCCCCTCCCCCCCCACATGGGGGGCCAAATATTTTATCAGAAAGATAAACATTTATTTTACATAGAGAATTTTAGACAGTTTTGTAATGTAATTAGACTAACGAGCTAGATAAACTTCATATCAATGTTAAAGAGGAACAGCGGAGGCATAGTGGTAAAAGGGTTGGGTCCTCACAGACTCCTGATCTGAATGTCTCGAGTTCAGTCCCGTCTTAGGTGTCGATCGTTGTTGTGTGAATTTCCCAGTAACCATGGCAGCAGCCATTGAGAGTGGTTAATATTAGTTGCACTAACTTTTTTACAATCATTGAAGAAAAGATAAAGTTATAACTGTAAATGGAACCATTAACAACTCAAGCCAGTGTACAATTTTACCCACAACTGTTTCATCAATTGAGTGATACCTCTTTTATTGATTTATATTCTTCTCAAAATGTCACAAATATGTATGCATTATTGTTCTTATAGTACATAAAAACAAGGCTTTCATTTATCATTGTTTGAAAAATCTGATGCGTCATTTTGAACATCCATTGTTGATAAATAACCTTGTAATTAGAAAACACATTGTGATCTAATGTTTTTCAACAAATGGAATCAATCTGAATTTCTGTGTATACAATTAACGTTCTAACAAGTGATATAAAAATCTTTTTCCGCACAAAAAGGGCGCAAAAAGTCTTAACATGAACATGAAAGTAATTATGTGTACCAGACTTTATATGTCAGGTCTATCGTTAACTACAATAACGGTAATGCAAAAATGACAGCATTACATTGGTCCAGTCCTTTCTTGTTGCTGTCTATAAACCATCGGCCATTACATGTCACTGACGTGTCGTTCACTTTATATCAGCCATAGAACACTAAAAAGGTCATAAAACGGTAGAATTCTTCGGGGCATCTATCATGTATTACACGATAAATTTCCTTATATGGTATGGCATCATAAACCATTAATGTCATAGAATGATACTCTGTCATTCTGCACCTGTACAAAAACATGATTACTATATACAACAATAACTGTTTATTATGAAGAAATGTGATGTTTAGCATACATATTGCTTCACTAAAGGTTCGGGGATAAAATACATTTAAACTTTCTGCTGTCTCATGACGATATTTGCGGGAGCATTTTATTGCAGTTTGCAACTGCGGCTCTTTATAGACCTGAAGTTCCTATTACTGATGACTAAATCTACACCTGTTTGATACCACCCACAACAATCGAAGTTTTGTCGAATTTTCTAATCTTTATTTGAAAATTAAGTTTTCACATGGTGAAATGAGGCGAATATTTCTTTTCTGGAATAAAGCTGGTATTTTATGTTAGATTCGTATACCTTACTCCTGTGATACAAATGTACTCTAAAATATGTAATGTTAAACGAAACTCCATTTTATAAAATCATTTCAGACAGTTAACATTATCTTTTTAAATAGTTGTAATGTCACCATGGTCACAGATGTTATATATTATTATGAAAATTTATAGTAACAATTAATGTAAATGGTTTGGAATAATTAAAAACTAATGTTGTAGAATTGTTAACTGCTTATATATACACATATGTTCCAACTTCAGTTAAATGAATTACTAAATATTGTATACTTATTTATAGCACTATATTTATTTCCAATTTCTTAATTCCAATTTTATACAGCATGTTTTTCATTAATTTACATTTCTTCATAATTTTTACTGAAGAGTAATTTTTATTAATAATTATATTTATTAACTTCCAGCTATTTTATGAATTCTAAAATTCATAAAATGTTCCTTAGAAACAAAGTTAAATATTTCCTTATTATGTGATTTTATGATTAAATTATCCATTTCCTATAGTGTCCATTTTAATTGCTGTCACCATCTAAACTTGTCACAGTTTGATCAGTTAAAAACAACAGTATTTTTCTCAATTGTTATACCTGGAGAATCTTTACAGAATCTTACCAAATATGATAATTGATAGATATAATTGATAACATCCTTCTATTAAAATTGGAATAGCATTGTCTTACATAATTCGCAATTATCCTCGGGCAACCATTAACTTGCTTTATTTACTCACCTTTTCTATACTGGCATTATCTAATTAACTCCTTAATTGGTAATTAAATGAGATAATTATCATTAATTATTGTTTGAGATTTCCTCCAAACAATTATCAATTTATCATTTCCTTTAGATTTTCTTGTATAAAGTCTACAAGACCCACCTGGATTTACCATTACCAGTCTGACACAGGTTGAGAAATATCATATTACAACCACTCAGTCATTTGGAACTTGGAATAATTTATTCAAGTCACACACACTTTGAGTGCCTAATTCTTCAAGTGCCTTCATTTGAATGCATTAAGTGTTTCATTGTATGAGAACATAGATACAGGCTGGAGGAAACCTGAGATTAGTTTACTTAATTTGCATAATTCAAGATTGAAGATGTATTCTTTACAGGTTTGCTTCTCTTTAGATTTTCTGTGAAAGTTTTCAGCATATCTCTTAACAATTTTAATGTAGTATTGATTATTTTAAACAATTTCGAAGGTATGCATTGCTTATTTATAATCACCTTATTCAAATATTGCCTATTTCGGTTTTTTTAGATGCATTTTGCATTGAAGCCAAACTGCCATGGTTTCTGTTTGTAATGTTTGAATGGAATCTCATGATATTTGTGTACCTGTTCAGTAGTGTCTCAAATTGTTGGAAGTTATTCTTTGTATTCTTTAATTTAAAGTTTCATGAGGGAGGACACTATAATGAGTTTAAAATGATATTTTGGTGTTTGAATAATGTTTCTTCTTCTTTCGGTTGTATTATGCATGTACCTGTATTATATTTAATGTACAATATTATATTTATATATAACTAGAAGAAAAGGATTTCTATATTTTCCCTGAAAAGTTTCACAATTTCAGAGAAAAAATTTCTCTTCATAAACGAATGGACAGTTTCAATTCTCGTTTGTTGTGATAATTTTGCTACATGCCAGAATTGTTTTGCTTCGTATTTACTGCAACCATAAGTTTTGCTCTCTTTACATAGTACTGTCAAGTTTTTGTACATTATCTATTGACAAGATGAAATGTCTCATATTGATGGATCAGTCAGTCAGAATGTGGAATACAGTCAATAGCCTAAAGCATTCATGATTTTTATCTGTCATAAACGTCCTCAACGATATATTCAGGTCTGTTTTTCCACAATTATTGCCGAAAATAGCCCCAAAACTTTTGAATAATTTCCTGCTAAAGTTTTAATGCGCATACTGTACAATAGACAATCTTGGACTGATCTTAAATGTTAATACTCTGAAACTTGTCTAACAAGTGGCCTCTAAGTGAATAGACCGGAGTACCTGAGCTCTACAGGTAAACTTGGCATGCCACTTTTATGTTTGAAAAGATTAATAGAATATCCCTCCAGGCAACTTCATACACAAGATCTTGGTGTGGTGACATAGAGCTGTGGAATGGAAGGAGGTTTTTGATTGATTGTAGCGATAGTCGTGCCTGTCACTGTAAAGTTAATTACAGGTGTATCAAACGTTTACCTGGGACAGTAAATATGGCATGTTTAAGGGTCACCGTTTCCCATCATGCTGTAGACATGACTGGAATGTTCCTTCTGGCTGGTCATAATGTCTGACTTGTTGCGTATGAAATTGATACATTTATCACACTCTCGTTCCCATGCATTAGAACTACATAATGTTATCATAGAAATTTTCTTGCTTCGAAATTTTGCACCAATATTTAAAGTGGGTGTAGAACTTTTAACCTAGCCTTAAAAAAGCAAACAAAACATCTCTTTTGTAATACCTGTTTGTTTATCTTTGTTATTACTATGCATGCTATAAATCCTGGGACATTCTTTTTTTTCTGTTTGTAAAATGATAAGACAAGAGTTGCTAATCTGAAGTACTTGTTTTTTTTCTGATCAGTACATCCTATTTTATGGTTGACATCTTGGAAATAATATTTTTGTTGCACAATTGAAATATTGCATGAACTATGCAATGACTTTTTAAGACTGAAACTCTAGACTTGGACTTGGTCAATGTTAAAAATTCTTTGTGCTCCTCCATTTTTATTTCAATATAGATTTTAATTAAAGTTGGCAAAAGTGTTTGTGAACAAGGCCACTAGACTCCTCACCCAGTCATTATAAATGTCCTTGTTCCTAACATGCATGAGATTCCTTGGCTATCTTTACACTTGCCTGGATTTTGCGCAAGTACTGATTGGTCAAGAAACCCAGAAAGCAATCATCATCGAGAGTGATTAATTTAAGTTGTAATTATTTGTTTCACATTCGATGTAAACTTGATAAGTTTACTCGTAAAGTTCAGCTGGTCAAATTTAATTCTGTCTGTAGCAATAACCTTTCTTCATCCTTAACTCTATGACCAAGTTGTTCAGTATTTATGTAATTTATGTCCACTAAGTGGTAATCTCCCATGAGCAGCAACCTCTGTACAAGAACCAGTTTTATTGTCTTGAGCATGTTATGGAGAGGTGAGACTAAATCATCTTGTAATAATACTCTAGAAATATCATCTAATAATCGAATCACTTGTCTGTAGAATTTTCATCTAATGTTCTTATGACTTGTATTATAAGCAAATAGTTTGACAGTTAAACGAAACATAGACGTTAATCATGCCACCATTTCTTAGAAAGTTTATTATGCAAAATTATATTACTGGTACAAAGTTTTTTACTGTTTCTTAGAATGATTCAATTCTGCTGTCATTTTGTGTACATAATGACGGAACACAGGTCATCCATTTTGTCTGTGTTATACAAGCATTCTACGTTTGTTTTTGCCTCCAGGCATTGTCATTAGACAAGGACTATTATTCTTCCACATTATTATACCTTTAAGATCTTGTTCTGTCATTTCTCCAGTGAGAGGTTTACTTTTCCCATAAACACAGGAGACATGATACTACCTGGAGGCCATGTACAGTCTTCTTTAGATGTTGTCATCCCTGCCATGCATTGAGAGGTGTCACTAGGGGAACATTGAATCACCTTTGATCTTTAGAATGATTTAGAACTGGACTAGTTAACTAAAAAAGTTGATTAAATTCTGAGTACAAATCTGCTGAATAATCATTGCAACATTATTTAATACATAATTTGTATCACAGAAATAAATATTTGCAGTTGATTAATTGTACCATCTTTCATGTTTGCTCAATAGCATTACTTGAATGTGCTGGAATCCAAAAACATAATTACATGAGGATTAAAGCTTTCCCATTTAAATACCTTCTCTATTTCTGTGTGTTGCAATTAGGATTATTAATTATACTTAAAGTCAACTTTTGCCCCCCACTGCTGATCCTCACACATTTTGGCAAATTTAACTGCGTAAGTGAGATGGAACCCAATTTGCAAGAATTTAATAGGATACTCCCCACTGTTAGGCCTCACACATTTTGGCAATGTTACTGTAGTGCTGTTTGTCGCTGTCACAAGGGTGACATTATAATGGAATCCTCACAAGGGCGTTCAGATTTACAATGACAGATAGCGATCGTGGAATGAAAAACCCGCCATTTTCATGACATTTACAGAGATTCGATGGCCTAGCCAGGTATTTTGTTGACAATGAAGACATCTCTAGATGTATGGGTTAGTTACTTGACAATAAAGCATGTTCTGTAGGTGTATGTTGTTATTGAGAGTATCGCCTGGGGCTATGATAGTACTGTATTGTTAAACATTTTTATGGTCGTGTTCTAAGAGCTGTGTTGACCTTTTATACACCTTGTCATCAAGGAGAGAATCTCTCTTTTGTAAGTTTTGACCCAGCCTAAGATTCCCTCCTTTCATTTTTCTCTTCAAAGAGTCTCTGCCTGTGATGTTGATTATCAGACAAAATTATGTAACCAGTCCCTTGTTGAATTATTTTTAATCCTTAACAACCCCATCTGTCCACTTTTTAAATCAACTCCCTATCTTTCACACTTTTTTTTATCAACAGAATTTTCTTTCTGCAACAAATGACAAAATAACCCCCTGTTAATATTTTTTTATTCCGTTCATGTCCCAGACCAATTAATGTTTTGTAAAAATTGCGACCTACACGCTACAAATCATTCAAGTATCGGATCGTTATACCCGGTCACCATCAGAAAGTGATTAAGTGCACATATACAAAATTTTGCCACTGAAATTAAAACCCGGTTTCATGTCAGGATCTTATTTTTCATTTTTCTACGATCATAAATTCCACATTTAGAAATGAAATGACTGTTTGGTCTATGATGCCTGAAATTTTAAACCTGAAAGCCAACCTATTGCAAACAAAATGGTCGGTGTTATCAAAAGATGCATTGTATTTCTGCCCTGCCGGAATTCAAGTGGAATAATTCATGCTTACAATGGGCGAGGACTTAATTCGAAGATGAATAGCAAAGGGACGCTTGCTGACACAGATTAAAGTGCCAAGATTAGGACTGGTTTTAATGTGTCGGTATTTATATTGAAAAAAACGCTCAGCAAGATTTCCAAATTTGGAATGGTTACCTGATTATTTTTCATGGACTGGTACTACAGTGTCAAATAGCCTGGTTCTAGAGATAACATGGTATCATCTTCTGAAGACTGGTTCACAGATTATTTTGTTTGTATAGAATTACCCAGGTACTTAAGCTGTGTAGGAATTTATGGGCTGAAAGGAGTTGTTTCCTGCTGAAATTCCTGAAGTGGAAGATGAATCACAACAAATAATGTGGGAAATCAGTTGTTTGTAAAATATTTGCTGCTTTTATAAAACCTTGCAGAGATATAAACTGTGTGTTATCATTGCAGCATAGTCTTTGGCTTTAAAATCTGGTTACTAATTTATGAACTTTGATAGTTCTACTCTCCAAAGGATTATAGTCAGAACAAAGGTCAAATAGGCAGTGCCTGTCCACCGCATATCTTTTTATCCAATCAAAATATTTGCAAATACCTGGGCATGTATGTTTACCATTATGACAAGACACACAAAACATGACTTGAGCTACAAGGTGAAGGTCAGGCAGTTTCGGGGGGGGGGGGGACTCCCATCTTAAGAAAACTACCTTCAAGTTAAATTATTGTTGTAATTGATTCAATTATACTTTTCCCATAAATATCTACCATCTATACTTGAACTACCATTACGTACTGCAATCATCAGTTACATGGACTTTAATTAAACCACTTAAAACCATAGTAAACTACATGTAAGTCAATTTACTACTTGTTGCCTTGTTTTACAGAAGTACTTAGATGTATATACACACTATCCAGCTATATTCATTCCTAATATACAACATCACATCTGTGATCATTTTAATAACATATTCTATATGTCAGTAATTTCAATAAAACATTGTTTTTCATGTTCTCAGTTTTGCGGAATGAGTGAGACTCATTACCATATTTGGTGAAAGTGAATGCTTGTCCCATCTCCGTCTCTTTATTCTTTTCTCATGTTATTTCTATGCCTGACTTCACAAGATGTTGATAAAATGAACAATTTGGCAGTGTACTAAAGATTCCTATATGTGTATATAGCCTAGGGCTAGTCATGTTTTACAATCGTTACCTTCATCTAATAGCGACTTAATGTTCTTAAATTGATAGTTATGATTCTACCATATAGGTGACTCGAAGTCGTCAATTTAGACTTTTGATCTCAAGAATGTGAAATCACAAATGGATCACAAATGGAGAAAGTTTGTGAAGTTTTTTTCCCTGAGAAATATGAATCACATTCCTTGTAGCTTTAATGATGCATGTTTATTATATACTTTTACTGAATTTGATATATTTTAAAATCTTTAGGAAGGGTTATTTTTCTAGGCATTTAGGTTTTCTTCCTTGTAACTTGTTGAAATGTATGGTAGCTTTTAAACAGCAGCTGGAAATATGTTCTGTTTAAAACTTCAACTACACTTCCTAATTGAGGTAACAGACTGGTTTGTAACATCTAATGTGGTTCCTTTTAAACTAAACCGAGAACCAGCTTAAACATCTAATTTCAAGTTTCTTTTGTACACAAAATCGTCTTCACTTGGAATAACATCATACAGTTTCTATAGCGTGTCAGGTACAAGGTTTGGTGTATTGTATTTCATGGTACATAAAGCATGACTTGTCTTGATCGAATAAAAGAAATATTGTGACTATAACAGAGTACCTATTGCTTCAGGGGACATTCCTTACTCGGTGTAGTCTCTCTAGGAATATATCAGACAGATTTTTTGACAGTTGTTGGTGTATAGGAATAGGGCGTGCGAGAAAGTACAGGATTCACTGTCATCAGGTGCGCTTTTGGTTGTCACGAGGAAATAACTAGTGGATTATTGCGGGATGTTAGTATCTTAGTTCATCTGTTGCTTAGGAATGTTACTGATATATTGGATAATTTCTTGCTATCACAAGGTTGGAAACACAAATTTATTAAAAAACTTTTTTTTAAAATTAATTATTATCTTCCTAAAGTGATGTTTCTGTAGAAGATATAACTTTTTCGTGCTGTGAACTGGTATCATTGTTTCAATCGACAAAGATTGTTTTAATCTCATGTATTGTATCGTTAACTTATGTGATAGTGGTATGGTTAGAGGAAGAGAAAACACGCATCTATTTCTATGAATTTCATTAATTCCTGAATTCAGGTGTTCACATTACCACTGGCACGTATGGGGAAATCCTTTAAGATAAATCGCGATAGTGGTATATATGGTTTTGCATGAATAATTGCTGGTTGACAAAAACAGTTGTAGGCAAAAAGGAATCTTTTATGGTCTGATGATCTTACGTATCATGTAAAATTAAGAACCAATTTCATAGAGCGTCTGATTTATGACAGGCTGTGATTTGTTGACTTCATGACTAAGGGTTGAGAGATGAATAAACACTCCTCATTTTTCTATGTACCAAAAAGCCATCATTACCTCTTGCCTTGATGGGCAGTGTCTACAGGTAAAATCAATTAATGTGATTCGTTTGACAATCTTTGGGAAAGGGCTGGTATGCCATATCTGCATTCTGATTGGTTAATATTTTTAGGAGAAAATTATCGTCTGCTTTTCGTGGATTGGTCATTGTATCAAGAACTTTCAGAGCTTTTCATTGTAAATGTACTTTAGAAGTTTGTGGTAGTAGTATTGTTGAAGTTTAATATAAAGTAGGAAGATGGTTAAAGAGTAATTTGTTATTTTTGGATTTTATTTGTTTTGTGTATGACAATTGAATTGTGACATTTGATTAAAGCAGTTCAGTACGGATTTTATGAATAAAATATTTAATCAACCTATTTATTTTTTTGGATGTTAAATGGATTTTTTTTACGATGATGATGGTAAGAAATTAATTTGTTTATTTGTGGTTATTTTTTGTAATGTGATTTTTCTTTATACTATCAGAAGTGTTATTTATTCATTTTGGTAAGAATGTACAGAATTAATTATAGGTTTTTTATATTCACTGATTTTGATGATAAAATTATTTTTGTATGGTATAAAAATCCACTCAATACCATACATTACATTGATCTCCTTTTTGGGATATTTCAACAACAAGAAATTATTTTTGTTTATTTTATAATTTATTTTATCTTATGTCAGCATGATTAGTTGAATAGTAGTGTATAACCCTGACTGTTTATCCATACTTATATTTTGTGAATGAGTATTTTCTTTATGAATAATAATTTTATTAATAAATGATTATTTTCTGAATAATATAAGTTAAAGTCCATTTAAGTTTAATATTATAATCATTTTGTCTACATGACGGATGTATGCCTACAATTGAGTTGCATTTGATGATTATCATTGATGCAAATGTTAGACATACAATATGTGTTTAAAGGGAGGTAATTAGCTTTCAACTGAAGATATTTTACATGTAATCTTGGAAGAGTAACTTCCCTTGATGATTTCTTCCTATACTTCAATGTCTTTTTGAGTATTTGTTTCTGACTGTTTTTGTACCTTTTTTGGTTACAAAATTTTATAATACTCTGCATGTTCTATTGTTTGTAATGTTTTGTATTTTGTGGGATTTATGTTTTAAAAATCCTAATCTTTCTATTTTCAGGAGGTTCCTAGCTTTTTTACCATAGCAACACAATGTCTGATGGTGTCAAGTCCAATGAGGATGGCTCACCAACTGATGTAGGCATCAAACGAGCTGGACGTGCTCGAATTTGTAAACAGTGCAAATTTACTACGACAGACGTTAGAGAATTTTCAAATCATCGTTTACATGCTCATGCAGAGGAAAATAGTGACGACAAATCAACAGTTGGTCGTAAAAATAACCTTAGAAGAAAATCATCAAATACTGGGACTCCAGAAGAACAAAAGCTGAAAGATCAAAGTGTAGAAACAAAAAACAAGCTCAGTTCTGAGTCACTGACTGATAGTTCAATTGTTGACAACAAATCTGATATTATAACTGAATCTGTTATTTCTGAGGACTCTGATCAAGTAATTTCAGAGAAAGCTATGGATACAGAAGATTCACACATCGAAGAAAAAATGGAAAGTGAACCCATATCTAATGAACTCTTGAACAGTCTGTTACTTGCTCCTAAAAAAACAGCAAGTACTGATGATAAAAGACCTTCAACTGAAAATGGAGTTTTAGAGAAAGCAAATGGAGATAAAGAAGAACTTATTCTTGTGAACAAGGAGGATGACCAGGATGATGAACCTGGGGATCGTCTTTTCATAGCAGACGGCAGTGAATTGGGAGAAATGGACACTAGCAATTCTGAACAAACACCTATGTGCAGAAGTGGAAATATTCAAAACCGTACCTACCCCTGTGGTGACTGTGACTTCACTACAAAAAGTGCAAAGGAACATTTTCGCCACCAAAAAGCATGTCATCATTCTGAAATGTTGATATATGAATGTGACATTTGTGACTATGCAACCAGATACAAACAAAAGCTTCCTCGTCACCGCAAGCTCCATTTCAGTGGAAAAGATGAATCAGATCTTGATAGCAGCTTGACAGAAAAAGAACTTAGAGAAATTCAGAATAATGCAGGTGTATCAGCTAATGGTGAAGAAGATATGGACGATGATGGTGACATAGATGATGATGATGAGGAAGATATGGTTACATTGTCATCTGCTCCTGAAGGTACTCCTGTTGCATCAGGAGCTCCAGTTGAGAAGAAGAAAAGGATCAGACAGGAAGTTGATCCATTGAAATATTATGAAGTTGTTGATGATGTTGGTGTAAAGTATGCCTGTTCCAAATGTGGCAATGTGTATAAATGGAGAAAATCACTCAATAAACATTGGAAAGAGAAGCATTATGGTGAAGTACCAGACCTTACAAAGCCACCTGCTACTCTTCAGAACTACACCCTGTTCTCCAGATACAAAGCAAAGTATGGAGGACAGCCACCACCTCCTGCCGCTCCAAATGTTGTGTATGGTGCGGCCCAAGCAACTCCAGCAAATCAAGTGAAAAATAGAAGCACCCCAACTAGTGCTATTTCAGAAAAAGATTCACCATCCCCTTCACCTTCCTTGTCTAATATTGTGATGCCAAGACAGATTGGACCATTTATTGGTGGGACTAGTCATGGTATGTTTAATAGTCCTGCCGTTTCCTTGGCAAATCATATGAACCAGAGAACTAGAACTCCAGAGAATCACCATGAAGTCAGAAAGTTGATTGACAACTTTCACAAACATTCTGAAAAGTCAGAGCAGAAATCAAAATTAGAAAAGGCTACAAGTCGTTTATTTCAACAAAACCAACAAATGGAGCCACTGGATTTCTCTAAGCCACTGGATTTCTCCAAGAAGCCAGACATCAAAAGTGAACCTAATTGGGCTGATACTAACAGTGAAAGTGACAGTCTTCAAGATATGCCTCTAGCACTCATGGTCAACCAAGCCAATAATCAGATTGCTGCTGCTATGAAGCAAGGTCAAGACATACATTCCGAGTTAGATGGAAGTACACTTAGATGTACCAAGTGCCATTTTGTTGCCAAGACGCTGGTGGACTATAGTGCACACATGTCTCTCCATCTAAACAAGAGAGCATTCAAATGTGCTGAATGCCAAGCCCACTTCAATGGAGTTGAAGACCTCAATAAACATTTCATGGATTACCATTCTGAGAAAATCCAAGAGCACAAAGAAGCCATTCAGAAGATACCTCATGGTCTACAGCAAACGTACCACCTATTGAAAATGCCATTAGACTCAATTTCTGGACTATCATCCCAGGAATTACTTTCTAATGAGCCGAAACAATTGAAATGCAGCATGTGTAATTTTGTTGCCAAATGGCCTGCAGAACTTCAGAAACATGCTGTGTCACATTCAGAAGAGCGTCCATTTGTCTGCATGGTCTGTGGATCTACATATAAGTGGAAATGGGACCTTGTTAAGCATTTTGAAAAGAGCCATAGTTCACTTCCTAATCCGTACAAGAGACGTGAAGGTGGTGGAGTTATAGCATCTACATCAAATTCGCCAGCTACACCTCCGCTTGATGCAATGTCAAAAACAGCTATTGCTCTTATCGATCCAGGTATGATGAACATGAACACTAATTATATCCTAGATGATGAAATGCCACCTGCTAAGAAAAGACGTCTATCGGACAATGACATGCAAGATGAAGAAAGCTATCGTGAGTTGTTGGAAAGACAAATTCAGCAAAGAAGAGTGATGGCCCAATCTTCCAGTACTCCAACTGGTGTTAAAATACATTTGCAACATAAAGGTGCTTACTCTGAACCACTAATGAATACAAGTGAATACAGACAAGAAAGATTAGCAATGGAAGAAAGAGAGAACATTGAAAACCGTACTCCAAAACGCAATGTTCATGAAGCCCTTAAGCAGAGATTACACTCCGGTAAAGCTCATGAAGAAGCATCTCCGTCAAAAGATATCAATGGCAAAGGTGGCAAATCTGATGTCTTACTCCCATACAAATGTTCAGTTTGTGAATATCGTGCCAGATGGCCATCTGAGATCTCCCAGCACATGAAGAATCATTCCAATGAGAAACCATTCCACTGTCCACGATGCAGTTACAAGAGTAAGTGGAAATGGGATGTAGTAAAGCATCTGAGACGATGTGGTGGTGGTACTGTCCATGATGTGATTGATACATCCAAACTGAAGAAAATGGCTCCTCCTAATGTTACAGTCTTACCTCAAGGTGGTCAACAACAACAACAGTCAATGCAACTACCAGTTCATGTACAGAAGACTAGTCCTAGCCAACCTATGTTCCCTGGTAACCAACGTGCAAGTTCTCTAAGTCCTGCTATGATGAGTCCTTCATCAGGTAGTTCAGCTGGCAGTTCAAGCAATAAATCAACTACTAACTTCACTATGGCAGTTGGTGGACAGGACCATCCTGATGACTTCCAAAGTTCCACAGACATTCAAATCAATGGTAATAAACATGCTGTGTTCCGAAGTCTTGTTAACCAGGGTGTACATCATTGCCTTGAATGTCCATTTGTTGCCAGTAATCCTACAGAGCTTCGAAGACATGCAATGTTACACTCCGACAGTAAACCATTCTCTTGCAATATGTGTGGTTACAGTACTCGCTGGAAATGTGACCTTAAGAAACATATGAAGACATATGGTCACTTCAATAACAGTACAGACAGTGGAGATGATGCAGACAACAGTAATGATCAATCTATGGAAGCAGATGATGACAGTGATGAAGAAAACAAGTCAACACTGTACATGTGTCCACAATGTCCTTACAACTCCTACAAGAAGAGCGCCTTTGATCTTCATTTACGTGTCCATGGTACCGTGATGGAAGATCAAAGTATGTCAGCCCTCAATTCATCAAAAGCTTCCTCAGCGAAGTACAAGTGTTCAAAATGTTCATACAAGGGTAATGACTTGTCATCATTTCTTCAACACAAACGTTCCCATAACAACCAACAAGAGGAAGGCAATTCACGTAATTCTACACCCGTCCCCGGTGAAGTATCCTGCAGAACTGTGCATTTGAAAAACCGCAGGAAACCAGTCAAACAATTCTGCTGTGACAGATGTCCATTTGTGTGTTTCACAAAGAACAGTTTAGATGTACATGCAGCAATGCATATTCCTCGTGGCTCAGACACATACCTTTGTATGTTTTGTGACTATAACGTATTTAGCAAGACCCTACTGCTTCAACATATGAGACTTCACGCTGAATACAATCCTGCTGAGTGTTCAGAAGCAGATGGTAAAGTAACTGCCAATGAAATTATGGAGATGGAAGAATTAGAAGACAGAGAGATAAATGGTGATGATACAAAAAGTACTGGTACGGAGGAGAACAACAATGTAGATGGTTATGAAAGTGGTTTTGAAAATTCAGATGCTCTAGACTTCAGCAAAGTATCAACAAGTGTTGATGATAGTAGATCTTCAACAACATCAGATGAAAATAAAAGTTCACCAAGTGCAAATAACAACAACACCATAGTGAATAACAACAATACTAAGACATCTGGTGGAAATGGAATGAACTTACCATGTGAATGGTGTTCGGCAACATTTCCTAATGTTGTAGCTTTATACCAGCATTCTCAGACTCAACATCCTAACCAACTGAAAGCTCAAGAAGCAGGTGATATTGCTGCCAGACAAGCCCCATCTAAGGGTTCCCAGTTAGAGCAGATAGTAAAAGAACGACAGAGAGAATACCAGGTGTATCATCAAATCATGGCTAATCACCAACCACAAATTCAGCTTCAGATTCAGAACCAACTTCAGTCACAAGTTTCACAACAAAGTTTGGTGAAAAAATACATTCCTCTTGCTCCTAAGCCGGAACCTACCACACAAGACAGTTCTCAACACTTTGTTGTTGCAATTCCTGGAAATCAAGATATGGGCTCCCATCAAGGTCAGTTGTCGCCCCACCAAATTGCTGCTATGAAAGCTAGGAAGAGTGCCAGTATTCAGAAGAAAGCAAGGTCTTTTCAATGCACTAAGTGTTCATTTACTGCACCCAACGCTGTAACCTATCTTCGCCATATTGAACACCATGGTAGCAACTGTAAGCACACATGCAGATACTGTGATTACAGTATCGATAGACTGAACCTACTGTATCAGCATATGAAAGGTACACACCCAGACAAATGGCAAGGTACTTTGGAAGAGAAAATTACTCTGAGTGTCAATAGTGAGGACAGCAATAACAATATCATTGAAGCATTTGGATCAGGAGATGACAATCAGGTTAATGATGAGCTACATGCCAGTTTAAACAGCAGCCAGAATGAATCACTGGAAATTGATCCTGCGCATGGCCAACAAAAGTTCAGTGTTGACAGTATGAAACAAATCCAACAGCACCTTGAAAATGTCCATACAAAGGAAACAAACTTTGTGCTTGGCAACTCATCCAGAAATACTGTCCTCATTGATGATTTTCCTGAAATCATTTGCAATGGTGAGGTTGCATCTACATCACGTTCCTCTTACACCTGCACAAAATGTCCATACAAAACACAAGAAAGTGAAAAGTTGAAGATTCATATGACTAGACACAGTTTCAATGGGAAATACGAATGTCAACTTTGTGATTATAGTGCTGACCAGTACAACTTCCTCAAACACCATGCTAGACTTCATAACACTAGATATATACAGTCTGGTCCCAATCAAGCCATGGAAGACTTCAACAATGGTGATGAATCATATGAAGAAACAGAATATGCCCGACGACGTGGACTTCCAATAGAAACAAAAAGGAAACCTGTGCAAGAAATTCGTTTTAAGTGCTCCTGTTGCCCATTTTTCACCACCAATAAGTCATCAATTTCGAATCATCGATTTAGCCATATCAACAAAGGACCATATGCATGCCAAAAATGTTTGTTTAGTACTAAACACACAGTACAACTTGAAGAGCATGTACGCTTCCATGAAATCAATCCAAGTAATGATGAGAAATACATGAATATTAATGTTGATCCATTTAGTGAAACATATCCAGAGTTTGCTGATGATCAAAAGGATGAAAAAAGTAGTAATTATGAAAAGATGGAAGATGATGAAGAGGAGGTTGAGGATGATGATGATGAAGTAGCCATGATGGAAGCTGAATTGAAGGAGACCATAGATAATGAAGGTGAAAAAACGGTTGAAAGAAATCTGAATGCTGAAGGAGCATTTGGTGGTGATATCCAGTTCAGAAATTATAAATGCCAAGAGTGCCCTTACAGTAGCAACAGCCATGCCGAGTTTAAGAAACATTGTCGTCTTCATGGTACTAATTACAAGTTTAAATGTGACTTCTGCTCCTACAGCCTAGATCGAGTTAACCTCATTTCTCAGCATCGTCGCCTTCATTTCCAAGAGGAAGACTTTGATACAGCCCCATTAATGACCAAGCTGTTGAACAAAAACCATCCTGAATATGATGTGATGTTGACTAAAGTTGGAAAAGAGATTGCGTACCCACCCTCCGAAGGTTTAGTTAAGACACTGGGTGAAAGTCCAGATTCGTATATTAGTCACAAGACACCTGATGAAAAAGCACGATACTCTTGCAGTAGCTGTCCATATAGATGTCAGGCCCTTAAAAGTTTCAAGGTCCATCTTCAAATGCATGGCTTAAGCCAGAAATACAAGTGTGACTATTGTGACTGGAGCACAGATAGACTCAACCTGATCTGTCAACATCGTAGAGTACATGCACATGAGAAAGACTTCGAGCAAGCTCCAGGTGACATTGTGTTCCTTAATAGAGAGTATGTTCTAGATGGTCAAAACAATGGTGAGAGTACTGTGAATGCCTCAAACTCAGATTATCATGAAAGTCCATTTGCAAATGAAGACCTGTTGATATCTCAGTCTCCAAAGAAGACTGGGCTTGGGGAGAAGATTCATTACTGCAAGTTATGTCCTTTCAAAACCGAAAATGCCAATACTTACTCATATCATAAGAAACTTCATTGCATTCAAGCCAAGTATAGTTGCTCTGAATGCTCCTACAGTATCAACAACATTTCTCCATTGAAAGAACATATCAAACTTCACGAGAAAGAGAGGGAGATGATCAAAGGTTGCATGAATGAGATGGGAGTGAGCCACAAATGTCCCAAGTGTCCTTTCAGTTGTCCAAACAAGTTCCTACTTGTTGCACATACATCAATGCATTCCTCAGGACGTAAATACCAATGTACACAATGTGATTTCAGCAGTGACAAGCAAATGTTGCAACAGCTTCATATGAAGGTACATAATGAGAGTTACACAGAGAGCGATTCTTTGGAAGAAATGGAACTTATGATGAAACGTAGACCAGATGTGATTGGTCCACAATTGTTCCTTACCTCATCCAGTCATAATGAGTTTGACAGTGACAGCAGTGATGGAAGTGACCCAGACTTCAAGTGTGAGAAATGTCCATTTAGTACTCCTTCAAAAGATATGCTCGGCGATCATATGCAACTACATGATACCCCTGGTAAAGTCAAATGTATGTATTGCTCATACAGTTGTTTAAAGGATGATGATCTTCTTACTCATATTCAAGTTCACTTTCCAAGTACTACGGTTGACAGAGACATGCTGAAAATGTTACGAAAACAAAGCAGTTCCCATAAAAGGAATATGAGTAAAGCCTTTGATGACTCAGATGCTGAGAGAAGTGAAAACCAGTCTAAAGACATTACAGGGGAACCAGACTCTACTATGAGCGAGATCTCTAAAGAAGATACTTTAGAAAACATGGATGTAACATTCGAGAAGCCAGAAATTGTCAAGGAGTCAGAGAAAATGAAAGTGTATGTTTGCCAGTATTGCGAACGGGAGTTTGACAATAAGTCCAATATGCTGATTCATGAAAAGCAACATCTCGTTGGTTGAAGTTTGATGACAGTTATGAAGATTTAGCAGCAATACATAATTTTTCTGTGTGTTTAGAGACAAAAGTGCAAGTTTTAATGGCTCTTATCATTTTTGATGGAACTGAACTTCAAATTAGTGTTGGTGTTATGTTAATAGGTTATTTATTACTGTGATGAATTGTGACTTTGTTGATAACCAGGGACCAAAATGGAACCAGAAAATCAGGGAACCAGACTGGGGCCAGCCAATAATGTGAAGATACACTGATCTTACTGTGTATGATCGAACATTCCTTTATGTTTTATATGACTTAATAATTTGGGATTCCGTAAATATTTGTCTTCCCATTGTTGATTATTTTTATAACTGATATACAAATATTATTCAGATTGAGCATTTCCTTGTATGTGGATGTGAAACCCAAGCCTTGTTTAGTGCCTTGTACAGATTATTATTCTAGTAAATATGTTCTGAAAAACTGACAAAGTATTACAACTCATACAAAAGTCTTCCATCTTCAGAAGAATATTGTTTTATTTCTATTGTAACGCACACAAATTCCCAGTCTACATCTTTAATGAATAGAACCATTCCATTTTATTGTTTAAAATTTATCATTCATTCTTGTCATATAATGTATTATCATTGCGAAACTTAATGTGCAATTAAAGTCCATCATTTGAATATTGTTTGTTAGAAAACCACATAATTTGGTTGTCATTTAATCATCTGATGCTATGTTGATTTTGTTTGTGATTTATAACTTTGTTTACAGTCATGCTTATTGTTGATTCCAGACTTATATTTGAATATTTTTTCTAATTAAAATGTATTGTCCAATTAAGAAAAATAATATTTGATCAACTGTTTTGATTACATGTAGATAATCTATTCTAGTTTAAGGATTTTCTCTCTCTTCTTTCTATTCTTGGTTTCCTTTTCCTTTTTTGTAAAAAAAAAAAAAATCATTTGATTCATGTAAATGTATTTATATTTGTCTTCATATCTGAAAAAAGTGCAATTTTATCATGTTTATGTGTAAATATTATTTGTAGCATTTAGATAAAAAATATGTATAACAATAGTGTATATTTCTGTTACTAATGCTATGCTACTATGGGGTCACTTCCTTCTACGGGTTTCCTGATGACAGACTTTATGGGAATAGAAAGGTGTCAAGCCAGTGTTCTTGGATTGGCATATTTTATCAAATACTGTGTTCAAAATTAGTCAGATTTTGCCTCCAAAGAAATTCACAGAAATAAATGGCTTCAGAGTAGAAATGTATAGTATGTTTTTAGTTTATGCAAAACTCAACAAATCATTCGTCTTCCAATATGTACAGATTTGTAGAGGTATACAATGTATATTTTTTGTAAATAAATATATTTTGCTTAAATAATGGCACTTTTGTGTAATTATATATTATTCAATGAAATTGAAGACACATAGCTTCAGTGTATATTCTAAATGATTTTGTATTTTTTTCTCTTGAATTGCTTCTGGTTGAAGAAAAGGGAGAAACAGTGTAATCGTATGTTGCTCTTTACTCAAAGTCAACTTGTTTTTATATGAATGCAACGAAGGTTAATATTGCGAAATGTCTTCCTAGCTGTTGTTCATTGTAAATGCTCAATTATAAATTCAACCATTGTGGTATTTTCGCAACACTTGCCATTCTGTAGAGTTGCCTGAAGCCTGATGCATTACTTGAATTTCAAACCAAAAACATTAAATACATCAATATGGATGTCTCCGTAGCCCAAGGCTGTATGCAAATTTGAAGTCTTATAAAAAATGTATGCTGTTTACATTAAGAAAATCAAATGTTTTCAGCAAACTGCTCGAGGCATTAATGACGTGTCTACTTCAGGTTGAAATGTATTAGAAATATGCCATAAAATCTTAATAAAACATCTTTATCGTCAACAACTGATGCTTGCGTATATATTATCTGTGTGTATAGCCTGTTCATTGTATGTGAATAAATTACATCATAAAGAATTATTTTTGAAAACATATAAAGTTCTTGTATGTTATCGATGGTGCTGAGTTAATTATGTACATAAATATATACATGTGTACTGTAATTGTTAACTATGATTTGTTATACACATATAGTGCCTATTTTGTACATATAACTATTTTTCTTGTGTTCTAGATGGCATTATTTGCCTCTGACTGCATACAAAAACATTCCATGGTTTTACTGTTGATAAGTATAATAATATTCAGTTTAGCTAGATGTACAATGTAGTAATATTGCTACAAAATCTGTGCAACTTTTTACTCTGATTTCTGTAGTTATAGTAACGAAACCATTTGCATTACAATAATGCCTTATCTCCCTTTGTGCCTCAGCTTTGCCTTAATCCTGTCCGCATTGTATTATATTGCCATTGTTTCTTATTGTTTGAACAAAGCTATTAGAATTCTCATTAATAAAAATTCAACAATGAATAGTTGTTGAAGACAACATTCCAGTTGTATCGAATTTAATATTACTTATTAAGGGGAAGCAACTCAATTACAATATGAGAACTGTTTACATTTTTGAATGATTGCCTTATTTGATTTATAGTAATGGGAAGTTACTCCCATTTATGAGTGTGGACCAATAATTAGTTACCTCTTAGAACTTGTCAGTATCCTCTGTGCCTTGTATAGAATGTGATAACAGAATAAATAATGTTTGTTTAAATTTATATGATGTTATATATTGGTTATAGAATTATATTGCAATTGTTGATTATCTATACTTGTATACATACCAACTATTCCAAAAAATATGCGTTATTTGCTGGATATGGGAACAAAACTGTAGATTTTTGGGTTTATATATTTTATCATTTGCTTCGATTTATTTTGTTCTATTTTCTGGTTTGAACAATTGTCTACATACATGATAGGGTTTAACCCTTAGAAATTATTGGGATATGTCTGTATAAAAAAGTTTTATATACCTGTCATAATAATTTAGCATATAAATGAATATTTTATGCATATCAATATAATATTTGATTGATTGTATCATATCTATACTATTATACTTAAAAATTGTTTATCGAACAAATTATTCATCGAAAGATGAAGTATGAAACATTTTGATTTTGTGAATTAATTTATGTATCTTTTTTAAAAAAACATTTGATTTGCATTTATTTTCTTATTTTCTTTTATGTTGTCTGATTTTGAACAATAATCTTATATTTTACTATGATATTGTTTGTCTATGCCAGGGAAACTTAGCCAGAATGAGTTGTTTTCTTACTTTCAAGGTACATGCACTATATATAGCAATATGTATGGTCACCATGGATACATGCAATGTTTGAAATAAACATAATGAATATTGGTATCTTCAGAAAAATGTCCACATTCTATACTCAATGTTGCTCTGTTGTATAGACTTTCTGTTATCATAACTTTATATATGTACTATTCTAGTTAGTTAATGCTAGTCTTCTTTTTTTCATACTTAGTTTTGCGTTTATAGCCATTGTCCATTTATTTCATTTGCAAGGTTCATTATGAATATGTATCATTTTGACTTGCGATCACTTGATCTTATCTATGCAAACTGTCAATAAAATAATTTCAGTTTATATTAATGTCTTGAGTTTTTTATTGTTAGTACTTGGAACACACAGCTGTTCTTGTTTCCCAAATTGCTTATCATGGAAAATATTCCTTGACAACTTTTCAATGAGTTTTCACTGTGGCTTCTTAAAGCGAGTATTTGAATAATACCATATATAATAATATACATGTGTGTACAATTGACCTATCAGCACTTATATTTGATGTAAATGGTGTAAAACTTCTTACACTACATTTACTAGCATTCACATGCATGCTGAATCTTGGGTAATTGACAAAGCAATTGTTGAGGGTTTGATCCACAACATTACTGTTCTTTACGAAAAATGAGTAACAATAGATTTGCACAAAAATCTCAATCTGTAGCATTTAATGAAAGAAATACAAAAAAATGATGTCAAATTTTCCCCTTGTGGTTAAAAGGTACATCCATGGCATTTTTGTTGTGCTTCCTGGCTTAGATTGAACTTTCACCACAAATATATTGCACCCTATGGCAAATTGTAATGTCTCACTCAGAGAAAACACAAACCAATGTATGGAACACTATGGCCCAGCATTTACGCAAATATTATATAGACTGTTTAGTTAATATAATTAATTTTACATTATGCTTTACACAACTAAGTTATCACAACTTGGATAAATCACTCGGAATGATTTCTCTCTGGTTACTAACTTGTACTCGCACCACATGCAGGGATTGTGAAGTTTACATTTCAAACTTGTCCAATGCAAAATTTGGACTTGCAACCTTCTAATCAGGGTTCGGGACCTGAACCACTTGCCCTTCCAGATCTACACACAAGTGCCCTTCTAATTGGTCGCTTCTTATAGTATCATATTGTTCAAAATAGATACTAAGATATATAAATTAACATTAACTAAACATGTTTTAATTCATTCTTGCTGATGACTCAATCATATTGAAACCCAAAATTCATACATCAAGTCTGCTTATAAACGTTTCTTTCAAAATTAATAAACGGCAAAAACGTAGGGCCTAGGGGACATCAATTGGAATTGTTTCTAGTATTCCATGTTACTTGATGGAACATTACGTTACTAAGAACACAATATATCAGAAAAGTACCGGTAAATAGTGCTCGGATTTGAACATTAATATTGTCTGTTGTTGTATGTAGGATCTATCTATAAGGATTGGATAAATTGAAGGATCTGTGTATATAATTACCTATGTCCCTGGTAATTAGTAGCATACTTATTTACAAAATTATTATCATTTTTGTGACTACTTTCATACAGTAACTTGACCAATCAAAGATCAATATTTAGTGTATTACAGAAACAACCAAAATTTTGGTTGTTGATAACGAAATATTAATAATCTTAAATGGCAGAATACTATATATTTCAATTTGATGGCAGAGGCTCCTGTACAAAGGGAGACCACTGCGTATGGGGTTACTTTCCCGGTTAACAAAACTTTATCTGGGACTATTTTCATGCGAAGGTAAACAAAATAGTTCAAATAATCACTGAACAAACTTCAATGTTTATGAGCGTTTAAATGTTATGTAGAAGAAATAATATTACAAATTATATATAGCTTCACTTAAATATAGATTTTTCATGTGAAAAAATTACATGGTTGGAAATTTAAATTAGCGCGTTATGATACAATAATAATTATTGACATAATCACCTTGGATTCAAGATGGCGGACTTATTTTTGACAGCTATTTAGTCAATCGGAACATTGCTATTTAGTGTGAAATGTTTTCGTTATTTCGGAATACTTGTTTATCTGCTTGATTGTTTTAAATGCTCCCAGTGTGGATATTTTGAAAGGTTATTGTATATTTTCTCTATACATTTACTGTAGTGGGCTGTTTGAAAAAGGCATTTGTCAGAACGTTGTTTGACAATTTCGAACTTCACTTGCAGAGACAACAATTCTCCAACACTTCTCAGTTGAAGTCGGAGACTTTAGCCCAAATAATAGAGCGTTTAGAACTGTGTTTACATTTTTTATTTTCACTGTTTTCGATTAAGGGATGGCTACTTTAATATCCAAGCAAATAAAAGAGCTAGATAACCGAATGAGCAGGACTATGCCAGTCGCACCTGCTTGAATTGTTGGCGTGTTTGGTTATTTAAAGGTCGGTGTTTGTTGTGAACAACTGTCCATAGACTTGTCATTAACCGTTGTTTTCTTTCAATGACCCATTGATTTTAATGTAGAGAATGTGTCATTACTTGTATTATAACCTTTTCTATTTCTATTCACTGTTCTAATTTATAACATGTTTCTATTATTTATAATGTAGTCTAAGTACATGTACTAAGATATAGATCTATGTTTATAAATTTATTGATCCCTACCTAAGGTTGTTACTAAAACATGGAATAGAGCAATTACATAGATCTAATAGTTTTTCATAAACATTGAACACTTGGAATAGCATATAAACATATATTATAATGAACACTGTGAAGGTCTGAAATACTAAACATGTGTAACTTCACAAAGTTCATTGGCTACAAAGATGTGTCAATTTATTTTTTATAACATTTATTACAGTCAGTCTATTAATTCATTATTGACTGGAAAGGGTGTGCAAGATATGTCTTCTGAAATCTTTTAGTTATTGTGAACTTTTCGATGCACTCCTATTCTCGAACATTTTGTTGAGTATTTCATACATATGATTATTGTTCACATACAGAGTTCAGCAAATATTATATATATCTACACTGCCCATTTCATATGTACGGTTCTTGGTGTTCCGTTAGATTCAGTTTGTTTTTTACTGATCCATGTATTCCATTCAATCTGTTCTGTTTTCAGTAATGGCGTATAAAATGTTAAGATATTCATTGATTATCATCTTAAAATTTTACGAATGTATTCTGTTTATTTGCATAAAAAATATTGCTGCATTTAAGAGACAATAAAGGTGCTAGGTAGGTCACAGTTGGAGCTAGAAAAGAAGTTTGCACCTCTGGCTTACTGACTGAACAATCCATGCCACCTTATACATTGTCTGCTCTTGAGTGGATAGTTATTCCCTTTGACATGTAATCAATTATGTTTGGCAACTGAAGTGTGAAAAACAGAATTTATGTTTATACTGCCCATTTGTAACAGTTTAATATCAACTTTAACTTTGAATCAAATGGTAATTTTTAAATCATGGGAATGTTAACTCAATGTTGTAACTGTTTTGTTTAATCTGTTCTTCTCAAGTGTTTTATTCACATTTCTAATTCACTTTGTATGATATTAACTATTAAGACATGTATAATATCAGGTTTTTATCTTGTGTTTATTATAGATGGGAGCCAGGGATGTTGACACTTATGACGACGATGATAAAAGTCGCGATAATGGATGGTCGTTACCGCTTCACCCACTCCAGATAGCTGCCTGGATTGTAATTATTGTATTTGCTGTATTCTACTACACTAGTTTGGTACCAGCTTTACATACATCATGGCAACCGGCTGGCTATATTGTATCCTTTTCTTCATATTTAATGGTCCAGGATTTTCCTTTGGATTTTTCAAATGGGGGTCCTGTGTCTCCCCTATCTGAAAGTTTGGGAGTCACTGAAAGTTTCGTGGACCCAAGAGTAAATGTATGGCTGTGACATTTTTTCATCATCCATTGTGAGCATGTATTACTGATGAGCTTGCAAGGTGCAAGCATTGAGGCGATATTGGGTGAAAGAAATTACCACAATGGCTTTTAATAGCCAAAAATTTGCTGAAATGGGCTATTGGACACTTGCCGGTCCTGCGGATGCATGCTTGTTCCTAAATACGGGTCCTCAGCCAGAAAATTGCATCTCTGAATCAGAAAACATGCATCCGGGAAATTCCTGAAGTTGGTGCTCTTTGCTTTGGCTCTTTTGTTGGAGAATGTGAAGGTTTTCTATTGCTCTCCTCAACAATGATCGGGAATCTTTAGGTTGTTGCTAATTTACTTGTTTATTCATTCCCTCCAAATACTTTTTTGAGATTGGGAAAAATTGACCCTTGTTTGCATTGGGAATGGGGCCAAAATTTGGGGCAGCTAGAAAAAAATCTGTAAATGTACTGGCAAACCTTCTGTTATCTAATATAACTAGCAGTTTATGAATTATTTTCGTAAATGACAAATTGAACGAAATTTTGTGATACTGGGTAGTTGAAATTCCTTTTTGGATACATTGCTGAATGTGTCGGAAGGTATATCATGATTGAGTTTAACTTTTAAATGTGTTTATTATTACAAGCTATTTATTCACTGTAGATACTGATAGAGTGAAGTACTCATAATATTGTCCTGATGAGTGTATCAATTTATTGAGTACAAAGATGGACTTGCAATTCACCAGATATATTTTCAATGTAGCTTTAATGTTTCATATTTAAATGTTTAAATCATTAATGTATGTAAAATCAATATTGCGATAGAAAACAAATTGAAAATATTTTCTCGTACCGAAATGAGAAGTTGAACTTCGTGTTAATTGAAGTGTACAAAGTCTAACATAGCATTGTGAATGTGAAGTTCTATTGAATTATCGTAAAATGAACATGATTGTCTTTGTGCTGGATTTAAGTGTGCAATTGTATGTTTTCTTGTTAGTAATGTTGTATTGTTTACACTGTATGGATTATATTTTGCACTCAATTGAAAGAGCGTTTTGATGTAGAAGACAAAGAAAGTATTACAATAAGTTTCTATTTGATCAACTTGGTAATTACTTGTCCCATTAAACATGTATTTCCAAATGAATCTAGCTTCATCTTTGTGTGGGAAAGAACATTGTATTGTTTAAAGAGAATAATCTAAAGTCTTTCATCATCTACATCTTATTCAAGTTGGCTGCAGTGTTGCATAGGAAAGGGCCTAATTATTTATATTATATTAAGGACTGTTTGGAAACAGATATGTAACTTACATATTGTCTAAAAATGGTGTTAAAGATAGAATTACCATGTCCTCTGTTGAGAAGCTATTGTCATCTTTTCTGATATCTTTTAATGAGAAAGCTTGAAGGTGTAGAAAGGCTATTTTAAAATAATCATTGTGTATACAGTTAAACCACTCTAAGCAACACCAGGTGTTACACTGGTGACCCTTTCGGAGATGCACATTTTGGCAGAACATTGTTTAGAGTTTTTTTCCCCTCTTGAAAGATTAGTGGGTCACTGGGTCAAAGGTCAAGATCAAACTTACCATTAGGTGGAAAGCCAGGTCAGCACGATTACTCAAGTATCCTTTGGCCTCCCGGGTCCTTACTGGTTCTGATGGTCTGTGGGTTGTAGGTGAACCCTATTGATTTTATGGGTTGAAGGTCAAGGTCAAATTGGCCATATTTTGGAAATCCATGTCCACGTGATAAATCAAGTACCTTTGTGCCTCCTGGGTCCTAACTTGCTTGGATGATTGCTTGCAGGTTGTAGAAGAACTGTATTGATTTAAGGGTCACTGGGACAAAGGTAAATATTATCGGTTAGCTCATCATATTTATTAAAATCCTCTCACTGACAGCGCATCTCTAGGGGGCAAAATGTTTTACAAACATCTCTTGTTACTCTAGAAGGGTGATCTTATTACAGGAAAATTGAAACTATTGTTGAAGAGAGGTTGTTGCTCATGTAGGGGCTGCTCTGGAGATTGAGATGATAACAGGGTTTCTTGTGTTACTTTCAGGTTTTAAGTGTGTGTTTACAAAAAACTACCTTTAGATAATTTCATCACAGGTTTTAGCCCGTAAATTTTATATGCTTACAGAGTTAGTTCTGTTTTTCAGTGATTTACTGCATATATTGGTAGATTATAGCCTGATATCTTAATGTTTTAAGCAGAATAACATGTTATTTGCACAGGTTTGCCCATGGATTTGTCATGCTAAAGGGCACAAGAATGCATGTCAGATCACCAATTGTACATCAGAATAAAGTCTCAGACTAATCTGTTCTATATTTTATTATGCGAATAACAAAGCATGAACACAAGGTCTATTAAAGCCTCAATAATATAAATTATTTACAAGAACTATTTGAACTTGGCAATTGCTCATGAAGTTACGTAAGACCTTGGCTCTCAGTACATGATATCACATAGAATTTTGAAACACATAAAATCCAATTAACAATTCAATACCGGAAATATATCTGTTTGTAAATAATCCTCCGTATAAAAGTTTTCAATGTTTTTCGGAATAATTTTTGATTTCGTTTTTAAGACACATTTTCTAAGTCGCATATAACTATGCAGGGCTCTGGAATTACTGGTCAGACGTCCCAGACAAGCCTAATTGCTGATGTTGGCTACCAACAGTTTAGTTGAAGTTAGTCCAAGACAAGTCTGTTTTTAAAGCTGATTAGCATTGCACATTTTAAATATCAAATGAAAATCATGCATTACAGATGCCTTGAAATGGGTGACAATTCAAACAAACAGTTTGCAAATTTTCATGGACAACTAGCCTCCCATGTCGGACAAATCAAATTTAACATGTTCACTTGTCCGGGACTAGTGTATTTTTTAAAAAGATCTAGACCCCTGATAGGTAACTCTTTCTTTCTGTTAATTACTTGTCCTTAACTCAGTATTAGGTACCGAGTGTGAGCTTGTTGGCACACATGGTGTGTCATATTGTGGCTTGTACCATTGATCCGGCTGATGCTGCTGTGTTGAAGAAAAAATATCCGAAGAAGAAGTTTGATAGAAATCAACATAAACATGTGATAGAAAATTGTCATTGTTATATTTGTCAAGTGGATGTGTAAGTAACTTAATTAATGTGCACTTACTCTACTTGAGAACATATTTATTACATCAACTTTATAGTACTACTAGTAAAGTGAAACCTCACTTAAAGACTTACTTCAAAATTAAGATCATTAAAAAAACTGTATTTTTATAGACCAGTTTTAAGCTCATCTGAGAACGAAGTGATCATGGGTGAGCTTTTGTGGTCACTCTGTGTTGTGCATCATCAACAATTTAGTCAACAACTTCTCCTCCTAAACCACTGGGCTAATTTGAAAAGGAGAGTTCTTTTAAGTGGTCCTCTTCCAGATTCCTTCAATAAAAAGAGTTCCATGCTGAACTATGGTTGCCATGGCAGCTGAAAGGAAAAACTTCAAAAATCTCCGAAATAGCTAGTCCAATTCCACAGAAGTGCTTCTTGTGTGACCCTCTATCAAATTCCTTCAAGCAATGTTGGTTTGTAAAAAACATGGCCACCAGGGGAGTGGGGGAGAGCTAGTTTTCGCTGTTTGGCTATGTAGAAAACTATGCAATCTCCAGTTGTTTATTATGTAATATGTATAGGAAAATAACAAAATGGTAGGGAGAGGTATTCATCCATGCTAATACAATGTGAAGATATGACTGTTGCTAAATAAAAATAAGAGTGAAGTTAACAATATTTAGCAGCCTTAGGGTCTGGCTGTGTGTTTGTCCTTACTCGAACTTTGTTCACATTTATATTGATCTTTTCTGTCTTTATCTTTTTTATAGTGCCTCCAGGTCCAAACATTGTAGTATCTGTAACAAATGTGTGAGTGACTTTGATCATCATTGTAAATGGTTAAATAACTGTGTTGGAGGAAGAAATTACAGGTAACATATTGTGGTCTTTGTTTAATTCCTTTTTCATTTCATGGCTTTGGATTTTGACTCTGTTTTTCAACAGTATTTCAGTTATGTATGGTAGTCGATTGACTTAAACACTGCTCCTTGGTTAACAATGTGTCATACCACAAGCAACTGACAACTTCTCCACATGAATCCAAGGTGGATGATTACTTTGGATGCATTATATGTACATGTAGTAAACTTGCCACACAGATCTACGCCTTACTCGAAGTTTGTATCAATGACCCCTAGATTGGCAGACAGTCGAGTGATCAAACGAAATATCTGGCTCTCGGATAACTGATTTAGTGGTTACTCTGCAGGGCCTTGTATCCATCTGAACTGAAATCCTCAAGGCGGATATTTCTATCCGTGCTGGAAGTCTGTGAAAGATTTGTTTTATCTGTGGTGAATACGACAGTGTGAATTCACGTATACATGTATAGTCTTTTCTATATTCTGCATTTCATTGTCATTCTTTGTCATTCATTGTCTGGCGTATATTTGATTGGTTGTATTATTGTATTACAGATGGTTTCTTGCTACATTGGTTACAGCTACAGTGGCCTTGACATTGATATTTATTGTGTCTGTGACAGAATTTATTGTGTACTACACAGACAAAACAGACAGAAAAATTCTACAGCCATATAGAGGTATTAACATGAATGACTGTGCTTTATTTTGATATTTTAGTGAAGACAGGTTGGATAGTTGTGCAGTTGGTATTGTACTATGTTTGGTTCAGTGGACATACTAGATGACTTAATGTATATGCTGATGAAAAGTGCTAACCTATCAACACTATTCCTTGTTTATGATGCTGCTGTACAGTAAAACCTCTATAATAAGGCCACCCTTGGAAATTGGTCTTAACATTGAGGTGGTCTTAACATTGAGGTTGAATAAAGGGTAAAACAATGAAAGTGGTCTTGCAAATAATGTTCGTAATTTTGAGGTGGTTTTATTATGGAGGTGATCTTTAAGTGAGGTATTACTGTATACATCTTCTGTTTGGTTTGATCGTAGCAGAATATAACATTTTAATGATTCTAATGAACTGAAAGTGTGAAACAAGGCAATGTAAACCTGTCAGCATTGCATTCAGTCTGTCAGATCACTTGGTCAGTATGTAGTGAAAATTCTCATAGTACAAACTTGTGGGTTAGCTCTTTTGACCAGTATATATGTATAATGATATATATTACATGAATAGTCCAATATGGGGATCTTTTCCACGTGCTTACATTTTTAAAATACACAGATCTGAGAAAAAATAAGATTTAATACCTTTGTGTATTGATGTAATTTATTCAGACAGAAATAAGGATGACAGGCAAAGTAACAGTTGTAATACATGATTGTTGTCGAGTAATGTGGATATATTTTATCTGTCAGGAAATTTCTTCACATTTTGAAATAATGCAAGAGATAACAAAATTGTCAATTTTTACCAGCAAGAATGTTCCCAGTCCCACATTCCTGCATTAGATTGCAGCTCTGGTTTCTGGTCTGATTTTCCTGTGCTACATTTGTAGTAACTTTACATGCTCATAAAACAACTTGAAACTTAGTGATATTTTACATCGGAATAAAATAATTTTTTTAAATTGCATTTATTGAATATGATTAGGGTTTCTTTGTGACTGCCAAACCTGACAAAGCACTGTTTCTCACCTCAAAACTAATTTAATTTGTATAAATCTATTTTGTGATTTATGTATGCTCAATTGTGATGAAAAGGTCGTTTTTGAAGAAAACCCAGTGCTGATGTCTTATTAGGAGGTGTGAATGTACCATTGTGAGAATCAAACTCACCTTCTTTGGGTTGAGAGACCAACACCTTAATCAGCTGTAATAATATATATTTCAGATTTGGATACAACTTTAAGTCACACTGAAGCAGTATTTAAACTATTTTATCAACCTATACCACACGAAGGATGGCAAGCTTTCCTGGGAGTGTATTTCATCCTTTGTGCTATAGCAGTCGGTCTTCTTGTGCATCTCTTTGGATTTCATCTATATCTTAGTAAGTATTTTATTGTTAACGTGAAACTGCTTGTAGTTTTGTGATACAATCGGGGTGTTTAATTTTTTGTTTCATTGTGTCCATTATTGATTTAATTCTTAGATTAATTGACTGTAAAGTGCTTGTTGTTATAAAGTTACATTTCTGTGTTATCATTGATGTATATTTTGTAATCATTAAAGTTTGCATCGGAAAATTCTCTGCTGTTGTGTGAACTTAACATTAAAATGAGATGGATCCAATTGATAATTGCATTTTAACTTGCTTAAATACCTTATTTTCCTATATATTTAATTATTTATTAGAATAGATCCTGGATATATTTCACCTAATGCGTTCACAGGTTTGGATGTTTGTTATGTCTATATAGCCAGTAAAAACATCCACATTATCATTTATTCAGTGGATACAAACATAACAGCCATCTGAGCATATGAACAAATATGGTGATAGATTATCAATTTTTTGGCTAATGAAACAAAAGGTCTACTCTGAAGTGATATAAATATGTTTTTCCCTAGTACTCGGTTACAAACAACTATTAAGATTATGCTGGAATCGCTATACAATCAAGGACAGCATATAACGTCTGACTAAACTTCATTGGATCTAAAAATATAATTCTGGACATCTATTGAGTGTAAACTAATTTCAAATTCTTTTATAGATTTTTGACATTTTTATATGTAATTGATATTTGTTTGGCCTTCGTTCAGAGTTTGGTGCAACGCTATTGTGTCTTATTATGTATCAAAACATACATTTACAGATGGCAAAGACAGAGCTTTACTCTAATTTTACTTCTTCCTAAGGTCGTTTTAAAGAACCCCATAACAAAAATTATGACATTAATCTTTAAAATTGGGAGATCACAGTTCCTGGTCAGAAAAGTGTGAGTTTTCTATCACATACGGGAGTCTCCCCATGAAAATCTGGAGAGTTCACATGCATGTCAAAACTGTGTCATCACAGTTTTACACCAAACCCTTGATTTTCATTATTAATTTACAGTTTATCACAATATGAGTACATATGACTACATTGTACAACAACGAGACTCTGCACGTGATGATGATGTGTCTAGTATAGCAAGCACCAGTAGAAGAAATAAAACAGTAAGTGTATTGATTGAACTAGTTGAAATATACATATGTTTAAGTCGAACATTTAAGTATACACCAATTCAAGAAGTCTATATTTCAATTCAATCAAACATTCCTTCTAAATGGATCTTGCCGCCTTTAAAAGCTGAAAAAATGAATAAATATATAATGAAAAGGCTGTGGAATTATTTTTCACGTTGTATATTTCATGGATATCTTTTATGAAGGGATATTTACTGTATTGGGTCAACATTTTCATACATACTGAAACTTTTCAAATGATTTTCCCTACTTGGAGATCTTATCTGTTCAATTTATGCTGTATTGTTTTGAGTAGATTTACACTGTTATATGAGCGATGTGCAGACCACCTTGCTGAGTTGTTTGTAGAATTTGGAATATTGTTCTGTAGAAATCTGAATTTTGTGAACATTTGTGTCATATTTCTGGTCATTAAAATCTAATCCATGTGAAGCTTTATTTTCTGATAAAGTTATGGTATTATATTAGATATCCTGAGTGCATTTGTTTTGGGAAAAGATAGCATCAAAGCTTACCCCCAGTTTCATGAATGTATTTGTTGCAAGAAGAGCAATACATATTTTTCGTAAATTTATGTTCTTTGTATTTCGAGGGCTTGAAGCAAAACAAGTGTATCTGCAGATAGCAAACAATCAGATATATTAGTTGTGCTTACACTCCTTTATTTACATGGTAACCATGTTTGGTTGTTGTTTGGCACATTCCCAGTTCTACCAATATGTACAATCACTACATTTATTTGTTTATACTGTCGCAAAACAATGATTTGTTATCATCCACTGTGTCGGCATGAAGTTAACTTTGGTAGTCTACAATGAATTGTCTGAATAGTCTAGCTTGTAATCATAATATGAGTGCGTATTCAATGAATGTTTTACTTATGAATCATTCGTTATCAAATAAATTTGTAAATTTTATGTAAATGTTACCACTGTAATTCTGTCTTATTGCCAGTATTCATTGTCTAAAACTGCTTTAAGTTGACACACAGTGATGAAGATACATTTTTTATATGGAAACTAAAATTTGTGGAAATTCACTTATGACCAGTATCATACAGCTAGTATATACACATTGCAATATATTTGTTTTTGTAGTTGTACATTGTCTAGGTGTTCTGTCCTCATCGAAGATAGAATATTGCTGTATTTCCTTCACAAAAGTCCTTTACTTCTCTCTGTAATATGCAACTGTATGTACCTTGCCTTTTAATCAACATCAGTCTCGTTCCTGGAGGGTTCCAGGACTTCATATACAGTCCCAACCCCCTTTTTGCCATACAATATAGTAAAACTTCACTTAAAGACCAATTCAATATTAAGACTACCTCATTAAGAACACAATTTTCAAGTCCATTTACATTGTTTTGTTCTTTATTAAACCTTGATACTAAGACCACATCACAAGAAGACCAGTTTTCAAGGGTCACAAGGGTGATCTTATTACATGTATTGAGGTTTACTGTATTAGTGTCAAATTATATTAAGTTTGCATTGAAACTAATGATGGAATCTTCATTTCAGAACCGTATTATGCCAGCGAAAGATTTGAAGACGACTGACCTCAGCAAGTTGTCCAAAAACAAAGACAAGACAACCATAGTGTAAATATCTTTCATGTTTGAAGTATGAAGTCATGTAGTTAGCACACACATTTGATTTGATTTTCCATTAGCGACATAAAAACATTTACACATTGAGCTTCCATTGGATTTACCTGAAAACTTTGAAGAGATTAGAACTTATTATTCTTGAATTGACGTCTGTGATATTACATGTGATTATTTCGTTATTTTGTGCACAAACTGTTTTATTTTCACCTGTATTGTGTTGTATTATCCATAGTAGTAGCTAACGTCTTTGTTTGCGTAATATTGTGTTTTGCGTGTGAAGCATTCGTTTTTGCACTTTCTCCTGCATGAGTTTTGTTGTGCTTTCCCATCACAATCTGGATAAGAAAATGAGTTCATTATTATATTGTTATTATTGGTGTTATTGTTCATGTTTTATGTATACAGTATGCATTTTCATTGACATGCGCTGTAGTCAAAAGCCAACCTGAACGTAGGATATTTTACGGCTGAACTTGAGGTGGTAGGTACGAACCCTGGGTGAGGCGTTCGTTCTCTGTAGCAAAAAGTCATTTGTCGTCCAAATCTGATTTGTGTGGGGAAGTTGTCAGTTGTTTGCGATCGGTTTAGTACAGGTTGATAACCTGGAAACATTGATTGGGTCAACTGACCGCTTTTCATTATTGAAATACTGCTGAAATAGAATTGAATTCCAACTCGGCACAATTGTTATCAGAGCTTGGCAATTTAAATACATTTTTCTGAAGAAAAATAAAAATCATGATAAAATGATCAATTTTTTGTACAATGTAATGACTTAATGTACCGGGTAGTATATTATACTGTATAGTATGTCTGTTTGATTGTATCATTATTTAAAATGCGCATTTGTTATTGCTAATATTTGATTTGGTATAAAATAAAAAATCTTCCATCACATTGACTTCATTAAATTTTATGTGTATTACCAGGTTATCTATGTAGTATACATGAACAGTTATTTGCTGAATCTTGGTATCAAGATGTCTCTGGTCTCATGCATTGTATGCTTGGTTTGATAAGTTGATGGTTTTGCTAGAGGCAGATAGTAATGCTTATGTCCGACATTGTTCTGCATATATTGTGTATTTGTTCAAATTCCAGCGGTTCACAAAACAGAAGACATGAAGAACTTTTTTATTTTTAACCTTCACACTGAGCTGGGTTTGATTCTTATCCAAGGTCAAAGTTCAATGGAAATTATTTTAGTTACATATTGAAGATGTGGCAGATTTCATGATTTCTTACAGATGTTATTAAGGTTTTCTGTTAATCAGTGACAAGAATGATAATCTCTCTTAACGAAATGCTGTTGAGATATGTTCATATCCATTTGAAGTTTGCTTAATTTTAGATGAAGTTTGAGTGTACAATGTTTTAAATTATTGGGATCTGTTTTGCAGTGCTGATACCCAGGACTACCAGAAGATACTGGAAGATGCCGAGGCTCAACACCGTTCACCAGGGGAAACTCCGCCTCCATCTGCTAGCCCTATACATATTCATGAGAAAAATAACAACTCAAAAATGGTGAATAATATTTGTACATCCTCAACTTTATAAAAAAACTGAATATGACAGATAGCAATATGAGTCTCATATCTTAGCCACAATTGTTTTGTTTGCTGGTGTCCATAATGGCTACTTGTTGTGTTGAACATTCAAGACTTGTTGAACATATTTGATTTATGCATGGCTGGTATGTGTTATTATGTTATCATGGCACATATACATGGCAAGTACGTTGATCATGCTTGTAATAATAATATTTGTGAATGAAAAGGCTCCTTGCCAACAGATTTATTATTCATTTGTTTGTGATCTGAATGCATTCTGTTACAGTGCCCAGTATGCAACAATATTGTTTACTGCTTGAGGTTAACATGTACTAAGCAATTTGTTATAGACATACAATTTTGTGATTCATATAAATGAATTTGTACATACTCATTTACCGACACAATGTAACAGTTTTATATGGCTGCCACTTCGCCTGTCCATCCATCCGCGTGTTAGTATGTACTATTTCTTAACAACCAAGCACCATAATTCATTGAAACTTAATTGGAAGCTTCACTACCGAAAGATGTGTATATTGTCGGCATGATCTGTTCAATGATTTTTCGGGGAGCATCCATCGGTTCTACCGATAATGTCTTGTTTGTAATAATTTCTCAATGTCTCATTATTTAGGTTGATTCACCTGATGAATATGTGGAACAACTCACTGCTGTCAAAAAGTTACGCAAGAAGAAAAAGAAACGTTCATCATCTCTAGATGAGAATCAAAGTGCAATCTCTACCATTGGTTAGTATTTCTGTCATTGTAACCTTTGTAAGTGTTTGTTGCTTGGAGTTTTTCATCAGGATTACAGTTATGAACAGTGATCAGTTGACCTTATGAGTGGTTCTGTGTTACCAGACAGTACTGACCCATTCTTCTGTGAGCAACCAACAACTCTCCCACATGAATCAAAGGTGATGGTCACATGACTGGATATATTATCGTCGGGTCAATTTTTCACTGAAAACTTACACCTCACCCAGTGTTCGAACCTACAACCTCCTATTATGAAACATGGTAACAGTGTCTGCACAAAACCAATACATGTAGTTTCAACATAATGCTTTCATTTCATAACAAAAAAGATATTCTAACTTTGCTGGACTATTATTTGATGTGTTCGCTCAGTGTCCACTAGAATTACACTGCAAGAGAACTTGTGTTGTCTACTTTCATCTTTTCAATTAGCACATAATCATATTCAAACACAAATTTAGATTCAGATTTATAATTCAGGCATTGTAATCTATACTAGTATTTGATTTTGCTACTGGCTTGAATTGCCATTTGAAAGGATATTTCGATATTTGTATTGTTTAATTTACTGGCCAGAATATTAAGGCCTCTTAACACAGGTCAGCAGTCAGATACATATATTAATAAATATTACTGTACTTTCAGATAATCCTAAAATGTACCAGAACAAAGAATATACGATATCCAGGGTGGATATACCTCCACTTGCTAACCCTGTGAGGATAATGCCCCCACCCATGGTCACACCACGTGCAGTGGGTAAGGCGGGAGATTATCACTCGGACTCGGCGGATTCGATGCTAGAAGTTCCAACGGATAAATCTTATACATTTAATACAATGGGAAGTAATGCTATAAGTACAATAAGCTCTGACAATGTTGATGGGAAAGAGAGTAAGAAGAAGAAAATAAAAAAGAAGAAAAAGGAAACAGAAAACGGTGTGGATGATTTAAACACTACAACACTGTTTTCAGTGAATGAAAATGCCAAATTTAAGGCAGATGGTAGCTTGGACTATACCAATGGGTTTCAAACTCTACCACTGACACCTAAGGCATTGCGGAAAGCTCAGGAAGATATGGATAAACCCAAAGTTAAAGAAGTTTTTAAACTTGACTTGACCGGCTTACATGGTAGTCATGAAAGTGTAACATTCCAGCCGTATACGGCCACATTCCGCTCTACAGATACCGTGTTAACTGACAGATTGTTGCCAACATTAAAAGAAGAAAAAATGAAATCTAACCTTTATCCAGTGGCTGACACTGAAGTTTAATTACTCAAAGAATAATTTTATCTTTGTAATATTTTATGTTTTTAAGCATTGTGTGATATAATTTATAAACTTATTATGCAGGGCTAAACCAACTGTTTATTGTTTTGTGTTTTTTACTCCGCTGTAAAGATGACGAATATTTGTATTAAGGATACATTGATTTACAAATACGATATTTCTACATATTTTTGTATGTGTTTCTTCTTAGCTTGTCTCAGTAACACATGTATGTGAATGAATGATCACAGTGTTATTTCATTTGTTTAGAAAAATGTGCTGTTCCATGACAAACTCTGTACTAGTGACCAAACAATCCATTTTTAGCTTTTTATATTTTCTTACATATATTTTTTTATTGTTTCATTTAATACCCAAACTATTAAAATCTGATGTCTACTTTTCTCTTTTGACAGCAATTCAGTTTGTAAGAACGAAATTGCAAAAGAAACTACATGTACAAAATGACATCATGTCAGAAATGCTGTACTCAAATGTACATTATTTCTTAATAATCTTCTGGTTTTCAAATGGAAAGAAATAAATTACACATTTTCATGTTCGTTTAATTCGATAAATCAAAACTAAGCAATCAAAGACACTTCAGAGAATACGCAAAATTTGTGACATCAACATTTCATTGTGAAATACTCAACTTCATAACCAATGACACTAATACAGGTTCTGTCATGGAAGCCTCCAAATTATATTTGTTCACACGCTGATTACTATACAAACCAACATTGAATTTATTTTACAAAAGTATAGGATAAGTCAGTACACTAGCTCTAAAAGTGAAAATAATACTAACTGTAAGTATGAGTATCTGAAAACAATTCTTTGAAAAGCCCTCCAAAGTCCAGAAATATTCTTAAATTTGAAATGTATACAATGCAGCTGTTTCATTCAATCATGTTTCACTGAGTCTTGTATAAACACCAACAACTTTTTGATGTATAGGATGAATTGATGACAATATAGGACGAATTAATGACAATATATTTTTGTGAGTAGTATAGGTCTAACAAGTTGGATTATGTTACTGCATCTAGTACAATATTGGGCGTTGATCATGAATACTATTTTTGCCTGATATGGTCTTGATGCTTATCTTGTGTAGATATTATTATAGTCATGCTTGATGCCATAATAGTTTGTTTGAAATATGAAATAGATTAAATAGAAAAAATATCAATATAAAAGTCAGTAATATACTGCTCTATGTATGAGAGAATGTTTTTTCATCCTATGATATGTTGTAAATATTTTTCTAGTTTCATTAAGGTGCTGAATGTTAGTGACTCGATCACATCATAAATGTGTTGTTACATCCCCCCCCCTTGTGTATGGCCTCTGTAGATCTTTTTTTATTATTTGATACTTGATTATACTGTATAATATAAATTCTCACAGAGTCATTTTTTTTCATTTTTGTACCTTCATTAAACTCTATGTAAACTGCTGCACTATTCTCTATGCTGTTACTTTCTTTATTTCTTATCTCAAGGTATCTGCATTATCTAAAATATTCCCGTATTTATGTATACTCTGAAACGTAGTAATGCACATACTAAAAGTGTCCCATCATTTTCAGATTTTTACTAAAATATTGATGCAAAAAGTGGTTATTTTTTATCTTGTCAACCGGTTAATTTAACCTTACAATTACTGTGATGCGTATCATCACTTTATTGCAATTTTAGTTCTTTTTCGAAAAGGAAAGTGAAATTATTGATGACCATCAGCCAATGAGTGTAAAATTATTTCTTGTAAATTGCATGTTATAAGTAATGTAGTTTAAATGAAAAAAATCATCCTTATTGGGCCTTTAAAATTCCTTCTAACCATAATATTTTAAGGCATTGAATGGATGGTTAATATTGATTGAATAATATCCTGCACTACTTGGGTTTATTTTGGAACCAGGAACTATTAATACTTTTTATTGGTCTAAATGTGTTCAGAAAAGTTTCCACATACTTAAAGTACACTTTACAACCACAGATATATATTTCCTCAGTTATAACTATATGTACATAGAATTTATTGTTAAAGTTTTTGGGACCATTTGATGTTTGTGGGTTTTTCCATAGTCTATTGAAATGTTTCATCATTTTTTATACTACCATCAGTATTACTGTAATTATGATCTTGTTGTTTTCAAAACTTGTGTCCTGTGTACCTAACTGTGTACCTAACTGGATGGTGGGATGTGTATTTTCTGCACGTTTCAAGATTGAAGATTTAAAAAAACAACTTGGATACCTCTACTACTATGGCGGTCCATTAATATGCCTATTGATAAATTAATCAATATTTTGCATGTTTCGATCATTTTGGGTACCTTCGTTCATAGATTTCTATCTTCCAGTTTGTCAAAATTTGACGCTCGCAATCGCCATTTTTGAGACGATTTAAGCCATCTTGGATGCTTAAAGCCAGGAGCTTCACCGGCCCCCTGGACCCCTTGCCTAATTTTCAGGTGATTTTGAAATTTTGCATTCTCATGCCTATTTTAAAATTTTCTCTGCAGAAAGTACCATTTCATGCGTCCAAGTTTTACACTTGTAGTTTGTACATATACATGTAGTTATTTGTTGTGTGTTCCAGTATATATATCGTGGCCTGTTTTAAATGTTTTATATTTATACATGTTACATGTTAGAATCATCTCCGAGATGGTCACTGAGTACTCTGTGATAATTGTTGATATGAGCATTACATGATTTTAACAGGGCATTGACAAGTTTTATCTACATACATGTATATGTTACTGAATAAGTGGTAAAGTTAGCGACTTGAAAATGTTTGCAAATCTCGCAATTTCAAGAATATCGTGAAAAATATCAGTCTGCTTAATGTTCCTTGTTCACAGAGGTACATTTTTCTATACTGTACTGTTGAACAATAATAATACTTATTTCGGCAATTTGCAAACACTTCTGCCTGCAGAATATCTGAAATTGCTGATAAGTGAACTTTTTGACTCGCAAACATTTCCACTTACACAGTACCTAGTGTTAGAGCATATGATGACAAGATGATCTTGTCCATGGGAATGATAAAATACGCATGGCAGAATTGAGATAACGATTTATATTATAGCTGTGTTTGAAGAACAAATAATTTAATTTTTTACATTTTGCGAGTTTTAGGCATAAAGTATACCAAGTGTTGTAATGTACAGACATACTTTAATGTTGAACTAAACCTATAAATCTGTCACTGGATGTCTTGTACTTTATACTGTATACGATATGTTGATTTATTTTTATATTGCTGAAGGGACAGTGGTGTATGTTACTTGCTGTTTAATAGGTTATATTGAAAGTATTACCACTGAGAACAAGATTTATGGGAAATATTGTCATGTTTACTGACCTATGTTTTTTGATGGTGAAAGTGATCATATTGGATAGCCTAAATTGCATCTATTAATTCAGAACTAAAATCAGAAAGTTTGCTCAGTAATTTCTCTGCCAGTAAGATGTTTTCAGTCCCATATTCATTCTTTTCTAAGAGACCAGTTTTCCATTCTTTTTGATTTTCTTGTAATGCTTTTAAAACTAACTGATTAAAAGAAAAGATTAAAAAATATACACAATACTAGACATATATACAATCACTAGACATCTAATCATCACCATACATGTTGTATTACTGTTGTTGTGCTGCCTATGTAGCAGTATGAGGCACCCACCATTAAGTCAGTAGGTAGTCACGTAGATTGAATGTAAAGTTTCTGCTTTAATTAGTTTTACTGATTTTTCTATGCAGCGTTATGACAATTTTAGTGTAAATATAACATTTTATCATCCATCGCATATTAGAAAAAGGGAGACAACTCCCAGATGATTTTATCCACTCATTTGAAGTCAATTTTGGTCATCTTTAAAATTGAATTTCTATTTTTGAAGTTAGGAAGTCAAAACAGTACAGCTTTGAATGTTACAAGTACTTCTTATGTTAATTTTGTTAAATTAAATGCTTAACCATTCTTACCTGATGTATGATGTGTCCATAATTAAAAATACCATAGATATACCGCATATATGCCATACATATATAATATTATATTATGAGACTACATCGAACTGGTACATGTAAATTTTCATCGCTATCTCTGGGCACAATCGTTAAATGCGCATGTGAACATATAACATATATTGCAGGTGGCTCTACATTGTACCATTGATGATTTCATGTGTGCCAGGTTAATATTCACAGACTAAATGTATGTGTATATATATGAAGAACCAATTATATGGAAGTACATTTTATGAAACTGTGACCAAATGTACTGATAACTTTAATATGACTACAATGATGGATGAAATATTTATTTTTATGCTTTTTGCTGTTTAAGGCTGGTAGACTTGTACAAAATATACTCCAAGGTCTACATTATTATCAGATATACATTAAACCATGCTTTATTCCTTATTGTAAATAATCAAACCTCAGATAATTCACCAAGTTTCTTACGCATAATTTGTATTTTTCTAACTTCAACGCCACTAGTATCAATATTTTTTACATCCATATTGTTTTAAAAGGCCTGTTACAAATAAAAAACCACAATCATTATTTTTACCCAAATATGAAGTTTTATACTCTAATATTTTTTTTATATTGTTGTATAATTTTACTGCATCGGTGATTAAGTTTTACATATTTTACAGCTGTATTCTAATAATTCCATACATCTAGAACACCATTCCTTTTTATTTATGTATTATTATTTATTTTTTGTCCGTCCATATTGTTTCATGTTCTCTCTTCCAACCCTATACTAGTTTAGAGTGATTTGTTTCTACGTGTGTTTAGTGATCATATTGCCTGGATTTACCTCCCCTGTCACTGATTCTGTTAGTCATACAAGTTTGTCAGAAACATAACTTTTCACCCAGTTGACAAACAAACATCGAGATCGTTAAATGTTATCAGAACATTGAAATCTGGAATTGCATGATTTTGTTATTCTTGTTTTCTAATAGTGCTTCGATCAAATGTTTCATTTCTGGGTATGGATGTCGGAATCGAGGTTCTTTGAAGTGTTCAGCATGTTTAGGTGAAAAAAAGGTCAAGTTTTGAATTTATAGACAAAGCAAAAGTTAGTCATCATAAGCTGTTCATGAAAATACTTAATAATATTGTTACATTGTTGTCAATTAAGTCTTTTACAGTACAAATAGTATGAAGTTTCTAAACATTCAAGAAGCAAAAATCGGACAAGGGAGGTAATTTGTTGATGTGAAATGGGTTGAAAGGGAGATAATCCATTCCTAGTCTTAATTATATCACTGTATATATTTTTTTATTTCTCTTGTGATACAGATTTTTTTATTTGCTTTCATATTTTATGAGAACTACAAGTGCTTTTAAATTAGTTTGCACGGAATCAGGTGTAGAGTCATTGCTATGTTGTTTGCAAATTCTTATTAATTATGATCTGAAATCCAGTATTAGAAATTACCATACTTTGATGTATGTATATTTCAATGATGAACTATCCATTCATTTAAGATATCTATACTGTGAAGTCATTTTGAAGTGTGGGGAATAAAATTGGGTGTTTTCTTGCATGTAGCTTAAAATGTCTGTACGACTTGATACAAGTACTGGGCTTGTGAATTCCAATGTCTAACATTTGTACAGAAACTTCATTTTTTGTAATTTTACAATAATTGTATGTGTTGTTTCTTATAATTGCAAAAAACGCAAAAAATATAATTATTTCAGTACCAAATCAATGTATCTACTGCAATGTTGCTGATATAGATATTGTAATGATAGTAGGATATATTGTTAATGACTTCACACTGAAATGGCAAAACTTGTAAACAAGCATTGAATAAAATATGAATTCTTCGTACTCAATAAATAATAAGAATTGCAAAGTTTGTGTTACTTTTTGTTCTATGTTTATGATGAAGAAACGGGTCATTAGATGAGTATCATTTAATCATCTTAGACTAGAGGAGAGAGTGGGAAGGTGTTTAGTGAACACGGAGGTTGTTGGAGCTCTGCACAGGTAGGACCACACCTCTTCCTATGACACCAGAACTGATTTTCCTAGAAGTAGACTCAACAGTTATCCAAAAAATCCATCACAATTCAGATTAACAAAATTGGTATGAAGTGTATGAGAACATATTTACACATCAGACAGAGACTGCAAACAATGTATAATAATAACACAAACAAAATCCTACATATCGGCCTATATCAAGAATGTAAACTTTAAAATCGGAATTAAATGACAAACCAGTATCCGCAAGCAGCCGACAACTTCTTAAAATGAATCAGAGGTGTCTGACAAATGTCCCAAAGCCAAATATCACGGAAGGACATGACCTGCTCAGCTTAGGAAACAAACCCAGACCTCCCAGGTGACAGCCCAGTGCTCTACCAACTGATCTAAATGGTCGGACTTGTTTTCAGGTAACTAATATAATTTTATTAAAACGAAACAGCACTGGTGACTTGTTTTGCAGGTTGTTCATACATGCATCTGTCTGAATTTTACAGGAAACATTACACAATTCATCCAAAATGCTACACTGCACTTCAAGTCAACTTATTCATATACATTTTTTTATATACAACTAAACATTCTTAAAGCAACATTTTTATTTATTTGTATAAATATTTTGGCAGAAAATAGCCAACACATCACCATAAAACAATCCATTCCAAGCGAGGTATAATGTTAAATCATGAAAGGTTTAGGAAGAACAGCTCACATCTAACTATTGCTAAATGACCATAGTAAGAGGCATCCCACTGATCCAAGTATTCATGGTATAAATGATATACTTATTGTTATTGCATAGAGAATTATCATCATTTTTCTTCATAAAACATTACACACTCTGATAAAATATTCTTAATGAATCATTAACAACACAAAGAAACACTCAAGCTGTCAATGTAACGAAATATACATGCTCAGTAGATGTTGTAAGTACTCAGGTAAATTTATAAATCCGGACATCCACATGTTTGTATTTTGAAAGTGAGGAATTTTTCTTGCTGAAGTAACATGAATGAAAATTGCTACATAACAAGGCTGAAACAACAGCACCATCATACTGACCATTTGAAATTTATTTCAAATAACAAAAAATAAAAAAGATTGTTTCTATGTACTTAAAAACTCATTCTGAGTGAAATAATTGGTTTAAGTCAACACATAGCTTTCCATGAACCATTAATACAATTTTACAATGAACAGTGTACATAAAGCAACAACTTTAACTGCTGATTTAAAATAAAACTGCTCGTAAATCTTCAAACAAAAGACACCAATATTACATTGAACATTCTGATATTTCATTCTTGAACAGGAGTCATGCAAAATACGTGGAGTTACACAAGCAAATACTACTGTAAATCACTGATATTTCACATGACTTGTACTAAGTGAATAACCCCGGCAAGGAATTATTAGTGTGGCCTGAACATAGCGAGTCAGTGGTATGCAAGCTTCCAGCCTGTCCATCCACAAATATTAGCAAATATAAAATGCTCACTGACATTACATGATTTCCAGCAGTCATACAATAAAGGACCTATAAATAAAATCTGTTTTATATGAATACAAGATCATGGGATAAAATCTATTGCACATGGGGGATCACACAGGTTTTATGTCACAACAAACACATTTTGATTGTATATATATCATCAAGAGAATTGCATAGAAAATAATGGGGACTCTTCTAGTATCAGACCAATTGGCACAAACGTTCAATCATAAATAGTTATAATACATAAATAACAGATTCAAAATAGGACCACACTTTAAGAACTATGGTCAAAACCAAGAGTTACATTTGAAACAATGACACACTGGACAAAGGCACAATGAGATGGCATAACTATGTTCTTTTAAAACAATTTTGCTTATTATTAACTAATTAAGCAATAATTGAGACAAAATATGAATGAACTAATTCCAATAGAGGCACACACATGATTGAATCTGTAATACTGCCATACGAACACAAACAAATAACAAGTAAAGCTTATACAAAGAAAACAAAATGTAAAATTGTCCTCCAAAATATATGCGATGTCATGATAATTTAAAAAGAAATTAAGCTTTGATTAAAAAAAATATAAGGCAAGTTAAGAATACTGAAGTTTTGGCTTCCATTTAATAACATTTGAACAGTTATTAAGATAAATAGACATCATCTTCATACATATTTGATTAATTTCAAAGTATTCTGGGATATTTCAACAGCTGTTTTTTATAGTTCTTTCAAATATGAAAAAAGAACGCGTAATTACAAAAATAGAGTAAGAAATAATACACAATATATTTGATAGGAAATCTTGACAGAGAAAACTGACATACATATAGAAAAGTATGAACACAGAAAATTGTCACACATCTAAAAATTACTCTCCTATTCATTATGCATATATTTACTGTAACACAAACAACAGGCATTTCAGCAAGGTACAAATGCTTTATTTAATATTTTATTACATATTTAGCTGCACTGTGCAAATATCATTGGTTCTGCCTCCTAATCACTCAGGTTATGAGTCATTGGTAGATCAAAGTTCACGACTCGTTGTTGTCTGAGTTATCTACCTTAGCACCTGGTTCCCCACCAGCACCGACTTGCTCGCTGGTACCAGGTTCACCTTTATCAGCCAATTGTTGTACACTGGAGCTCGAGTCACCAGCTTCTGAGACTTGTGAACTGGTACCAGGCACATCTGTGGATAATACTGCAATACGACCATCTAGAAGAGGGACCCCAACTATAGCGGGAACCGGAGATTCTTTTTCTTCCACTGGCATGGACTCCGGCTCATCGTAGTAATCATGCATTTCCTGTATATCTTGTTCCGACAACGTGAGAGAAGGTTCATCAGGTTCTATGACAGTAATCTTCAAACCGTCGACATCCACACAAGCATCATACACTTTAGTACCATCAGAACTCTGTAACATAAAACATCCATTGTTTGAAGATAAACAGAACCTCATGAAAAGATGGATAACGAGAAAGCTGCAATCCTGCATCAGAATAATATTGCAAATTATGACTGCCATAGTAAAGTCAAGCCCTGCGTTCAGTAAAGATGTTTGCGGCTAACGCTTGAAATTTGGTTCCCCCTGTGCAGTGAATACAACACGGAACAGTTTTGTAACGTGACTAAATGTTTGCCGTAACTGAATGCAGGGCAGGCTGTAACTAAAAGAAGTTAACATAAGGAAGATATATGAATTATACAGAACAATGCAAACACATAAAATTATGTATATCCTTACATACAAACATTTCATTTATACAAAAGCTTTCATTGATAGGGCAATACACTTAATGAATGCATAATGGATTAAATGTCCATAGTGACAGTAGGATTAAGAGAATAAGGTTTTAAAAAGTGAAACAAATATGTAATATTCACAGCTGCAGAACAATTTATTGGTAACTTAATTGGAAATTATCTTAAACAAGAGCACCAAGATGGAGGTTTTAAGAGGATAAACATTTTGTCTAGATAAGATAACAATTGGTGAAGATATGAAGTTGCTAGAAATTTGACAATGTTTCTCTGTGAGTTGACCAAATGACCATGATTCAATCTTGATCTAGATAACATGAAGCTTACCATTTTGATCGAATGTCATATAGATTAGTTACTAATATAAATGTGGTCTGCAGTGTTATGTTGAGGCAAGCATCCTGAGCAAGTTTAATCAGGACTGGGCCAAAATTGTGACCTGGAGTGTCTACAAACAACATGTGGATGGAAGACAGACTATGGACAATGGACAACGATCCTAAAAGCTCACAAAAAGAAGTGTTCAGGTGAGGTAAAAACAAATATAAAGAGATAAAAATAAGTATTAAGTGTTCCTCACTTTGTGCAACCAACTCTAGATTAATTTATCAAATAATAAAATGACATGCGAACATTCATACCTCCATACTACTTATCACATTTTTTATATTCTTCTGGCTTTCATGATCCTTGGCGAGCACATACATAAAGCCCCCTCCTCCAGCTCCAGCCATACACATACCCAATGCATGGGGGCGTACGGATGTCATCAGCTTGGTAATAAACTCGGGCTCACAACCTGGGGCCATTATCTTCTTCATCTGCCAGTAACGATCCATACATTCACCAACTTTGGGGAAGTCACCTACAAAAAGTAGAAACATGCTAAAACATCTTGCTTGATGAATGAGATAAAGTTTGTCACTCAGGTTTACGCATCCTATAGTGCATAGTATGTCATAGAAGACGGCTCTTTAATTTCAAAATACAAAAAAAACCAACTAAGACTGTAAATAAAATGATATGAATTTCAATATAAGCAGTTACATTATAAAGAAGGAAGCTCTGGACGAAAGAATTTCAGGCTGCAGAGATGGAAGTATTTTAACTATTTAAAAGATCTACTACAATTTGCTACAAAAAAGAAAAAAAAGAAAAATCACAGAGAAACTGTCAACCAAATAAGTTTGATAAAATGAGTGTATTATAGTACCTTGTTGGAAGTATTTAGCACAACATTTAGCAAGTTCTACCAATTTATCTTCTGTTTCAACAATCTGTGGATTCCTAGCATACCAATTCCGTAGCACATCCTGAAACAAAACATATACAATGGTGCAGTAAATATAAACCATCTCTTAATACTGAATGTTGCATATAAATGAACACTTCACAGTATATGTATTATTATTATGAGTCATTCATTAGTCCTTGTACACAAGGGTGCAATTAGAATGCAAGATCAAACTCCTCCCACACAATAAACCACCTGTAATTTTTCAGGTAAGACAAAATCCCTTCCTAAGATTTGAAATGATAGAAAAAACACCTCTCACTGGCGTGGAAAGCTGTTTAGTTTGAATATTTATTCTTCATCTAGGAGATATGTACACATATGTTTTCATTAAGTTCAAATTTGAACATTTATCTGTCACTCATGAATATTCATGCACTGCCATAAATTATTCTTGGCAAAATACAAAGTATCATATGCCCAATCAATGAAAGCAACAATTGTGCCTGAAGTGAGTGGAGAATGGAATATTAACGAACACCAGTTAAATGATGTTTAATAATATAACAGTACTTGACTTTCTTCATTAGAAAAATAATGAACTGATGCTGCAAAAAAAATAACACCCAAGTTTCAGACCCCCTTACTGTCCACCTAATGCTTGTTATGTTTTAGTCTACATACCTGTAACAAGTTTCTGGCCAATCTAGTTTTTCCAGTATATATCAATACAATTCTTTCATTGAAAGCTTGCATGATATATGGTTCAATCTTCAGATCAACTGCTTCCACAAATAATGGAAGCTTAGCAGCAGACACTCCCAGTTTGATCCCTCCAGTGAGTCCCCCAACTTGATCCTGCCATCCCCCACCTGTAGTCAGGAGCTGCTCCAAGTACAGTACCTGAAAGTGAACACATTTTCACACCAATGATTAATGTAATATTTAAACAGTTCAAGAAATGGTTGCTTAATCATTAGTTTTAAGAATTTAATAAACTACTAGATGCAAATTTTGTAAAATCTGCAGTGTTTTCATTTCAACTGAAACTTAAAACTTCTGTCACATCCCTCACTTAATGTAAGAAATATCCAGAAGTTGTAAACACGTTTCGTGTGGTTTCAATAATAGACAAGATGAGCAATACAGGAGTCCCATTGTAAATACAAAGTATGATTTGAATGTCATAACAAATCCAGATGACAACAGCTTAGGCAGTAGTATGATTCTTCAATACAACAAGAACAGAGGCCTTTTTCACAAACATTTTAAGACTAAAACCTCAGACTTAGACTTTCAGTTTTTAAAAGTTATATTTAACAGCATTTTGTTTGCATTACATCAAACCAAATAAAATTTTGTCTGAATAATTGTTGATGTAATATTTTGAAGTCTAAGTCTGAGTTTCAGTCTTAAAATGTTGGTGAATAAGAATAATTGATTGATGTTAATACATAACATGATATGAGCGCAGCTGTAAGAATTCCAACCTCTTCTTTAAGTGACATAATTTCCGGAAAACATCACTTGTGACATAACCATGTACTGACAGTAAGCAATTTTTGCCCCATACAGCAATATGAAAACAAAGTGACCATATGGAGTAAATAGTGTTTCCTGCTTGCAAATGGTGACATCACATGTTCCGTTTTCTTGAATTGACGTCACTTGCAGAAAGGGTTGTAAATCCCATAGCAGCGCTAATATATATATGAGTGAAGAATAGACAGCTTACAGCATGTAGAAGTCCCTGTGTATCACATGACTTGCCTGCAACCTTTAACACTGACGCCATCACAACACCAGCAAGAATACTGCTTGTGCCCAATCCTGAAAAAAATACAAACAAAAACATAATTTCACACAACATGCCTGAAACACACACTTATTAAACAATTCTCACTGCATAACACATTTCGAAATGACAACTTATTAGAAGAGAATATTAAACCAAAACAAAAATGTCAGTCCTGAGGAAATAACCAAACTGTTAAATACTGAAATACCCTATATTCAAAATATCAATGTCAATAGACTTAATTAAAAAATAAATTCATTTGTATTACACAATTTAGGAACCACAAATTATCAGGTAAAAAAGTAACTTCCTAAAAAATAAAAAATGCATATATCATACTCCTTCCCTTACTGCATGCATGTATTAACAAACTTGATAATTTATCCGCAGCTCTAAGCACCATTTTCACTTACTCAAAGATTATAAAGAAGTGAACAGGCACAAAGATCTTGAAGGTAAAGACAGAATCACAAGAACTAAGATGTAATGGTGTAACAACATTTTCTATTGAGAAAACCCTCACTTACCTGACCCATGTGGTAAGTGGGTCCAACTATGTAACTCAAACCCTCCGTTATATCTGGACTCTAGCTGTTCTTTGAGAGTCTGGTTTGATTTGATATCAATAATTTCAGCGCATACAAAAGCTGCTTTCAACAAAGCACCTGCAGTAAAATAATAAATTTGTATGGTAATTATCATTATTATTAATACAAGGGAGACACAGTGGTGAGAGGTAAAGTACCTGCCTCCTGATAAAATAAAGGCAGCAGGTTTGAATCCCACCTTGGGGAGAGATTGAACTGCGAACATTACAATCCCTGAAACAAGTACTGGTTAGTAACACAGGAAACAGTCATCGAGACTGATTAATATAAGTTGCAATAACTTGTTTCAAACTGACAGTCAAAAATTCAAAATACAATAAGATAAATAATTTGTTTAAACAGTTAATTAAGGTTACATTTTATCAGGTCTGTAAATTGGCATAGTTCTGATCCAGTACTGTGTGTCACAATACTTTCCCTAATTCCGATCATGTTTAAATTACAACTCCATTTTGTATGAGTTTTTATTCATCTTATTGACAACTTAACCATTACCACAATTAAAGCTTACACACACAAACATACCTGGACTGTGAGGCTGGAAGTAATCGGCTAGATCCGACATTTCCTGGCATACAATCTCTTTGCTATCCGATGATCCATGTACAACTAGTACTAGCTTTGGTTCAATAATTCTTCTCGCTTTTGCTCCAATTGGTCGCTATAAAATACACAACAACATAGTACAATAAACATACCTTTCTATATGAGGAAAACGTGAACACAAAAGTTTTTTTCTTCTTTTATAATGGAAATATCAATTGACCATATTTAATTTAAATTATGTCAGGCAATTAACCAATTTGTTGCCTAGGCATAGAATGATAGTGCCTAAACTAATAGATTTTGTACAAATAAAAATGGTAAATAAAAATATGCAATTACAACAAAACTGATGTTAAGGAAACATCACTATTAATAGAAACACGTAAATTGAGGTTTAAAAGATGAAGTATGAAATGTTACCTTGCCATCAACAAGTAATGCTACCGTGGCAACAGCACCTCCATGCTCATATGTGATGGGTGGGGTATCTGACCAACCTCCAGATATATCAATCCTAGCTGGACATTCAGCCAACACCCACGTACCTACAGGCATTGGTGACACATCTTCTAGCTTGAAAAACTGAAATATATTCATTAATTTAGCTTTTGTGAGACAGGATTAATAGGATGTTTGCAAGGCAAGCAGAATTTGGTTAATTACTTGTAACACAAACTTTCCAGTAACATGTACAATGTTTGTTACTGGATATATTTATGATTGATGATAAAATAAAGAATAGGCAAAGACCATTAAAAAATTAACAGGGAAAAAGTCTTATACCAAGATTTACTAAATTTAAAAAAAAAAAAAAATTAATAGTACTTATCGCAGTATTCTAGCAGGAGATGGTCAATAAGTCCTGGTCCCAGTTTTAAAAAAATACTCAAATCAACATTTTTTAAAATATTTCATTTCTTGTGCACCGAAAATTATGCCACTCATGGTAGTGATAAGAATGACAAAGTCATTAAAGAACTCACAGAAAAAACACATGCACAGATTCAATCAAAGATAGCGGAACCATTTAAAAACAGGAAAATATGTCATTGTTAATACAAAGTCATGTCCTGATTTGGTTACATACAATTACTTTTTTGTATTGGGACTTAAAGTCACATAAACAACCGGGGCCATGCAGTGACTTTTCTAGCTATTAGGGTAGAGGAAAACCCCCGGTGGATACCAGGGTAGAACCATTAACCTTCAGTAAGCAAGCTGGATGAATTTGAATCAATTTGAAATCAGTAACCATAACCACTCAACCACGGCGGACCCACACATAAGATTACTACATCCAGTATATACCTGTTTAGCAGTCATAACAGCATGTCGTATGAGAATCTGAGCTGCACCTTCATAATGTCTGGCAGCACGAATCAGTTTGTCTGATCTATCCAACCATTTACACCTCTCCACAGCCAAGGCAGCTATACCTGCTTGTATGTTTCTCTCCTGAAACAATATCACGTAACATCATCACAGAAATAACAAATACAAAATGGAATTACCAAACTTTTGTTCTTTATAAAGGTACTTTATATACCGAGTATGTACTATGTTGACAATATTGTGTATTGCCTGGAATTGTCGTCTATGTGGTGCATCGTCAAATGTTACTTATTTGCAAATGTATAAAAGCTGTACACAGCATCATGTACAATATCATCTCCTTGGCAACAAATCTAACAACTTAAAATTGTCTAGATTTGAATAAGCATTGTTCATGATGAGAGAAGTCTAGAATTGATTATAACCTTGTTTAAGTTCTGAAAAGTGTAGAAATGAATATGACCTTGTTTGAATTGTGAAAAGTCTAGAATTGAATATGATCATATTTAAGTTATGAAAAGACTAGAATTGAATATGACCTTGTTTTAGCTGTGAAAAGTCTAGAATTGGATAAAAATGTGTTTATATTTGAATGTATCACTATTAATACCTCTAAGAGTTTAAATGCTTTCGCCCATGTAGTATTTGCTGCTGGTCCACTTCTCAGACCTCCTTTTGGTCCAGCCATACAGCCTAGAACGTCAGCAATGTTAGCCAGAGTCCGGGCAGCCATACCAGCCTGTAAATCACTGCCGCTCTCCTCTCCAACTGTATCAATAAGAAAATGCTTAACATGAATACTTTATACTTTAATCTCATTCACTTGAGGACAGTTATAAAATTGAGAGGTGGTCAACCAATGAAAACATACTTTTAAAAATAATGACCAATAGATATGCAGTATAAAATACAAATGTAACAGTATTCTTAACTATTTTTTAATCAAAAAAGTCGCAGACTGTTTATTTTAGCCTTAAGGAGTTAGAAGATTCATTGACTCAAAAAGAGGAGATAAGAAGAAAAAACAAGATATGCTATACAGTGAGTATACACTCAAAAAACAAAATTACAGTTTTTCTATATAAGTATGGTTTTACTTTAATTGGAGACATTTTATTCCATATAAAGGGAATCAGCTGAAACAATTATGACTGTCACCCTGATCATATTTATAGCATCCTGTTAGTTTTAATGGTAATGTTGCAGTGACAGTGATTTTCATAACAAAAGCAAAACACTAAGTTACATTTGTACATCAAACACACTGATTTCAACGAATGCATGAATGATTTTAACAATATGTATTCATATAAATCGTAGTAGTTGCTACCTAAGCTGAATACTTAAAATCAAATTAGTCATGTGACTTTAGACCTGTTGAATAGTTTAAATATGCACAAATTAATTTTTTCCTGAGTCATAAATTTCACGATTTAGCAATTTCAGACGTCACACTAGTAGAAATGTCAAATTGCCGAAATGAGAATTTATACTGTCCTATATTTAAGTATTTAAAAAGCTTTGTCTGTGAACACGTAAAATTATGTTGGCTGATGATTTTGTGACAATAATGAATTCATGAAATTTGCCGACAATTCCTTGCCATGAACATCACCCCTCATACAGTAAGTACATGTAGCATCAGAAAATGAAATCAAACGAAAGGAATACAGAAGGAATCACAAAGAAGTTAGTAAAAGCTTATAAGTATTATGTGTGCAATCTACAACACTGCTGACACAATGTTCACAGAAAGTAACTACAAAATTTAGGAAAGAAACAGATAAATGAAGATGAAAAAACAGTGGAATAATAAATATAAACAAGAGCCCCATAAGCAGACGCATATGCTCGTCTGCAGGTTACATTATCATTGGGAGTATACTTGACGTCAAAACTGTGAATACTTATGAAGTATAGATTTGATGCAGATGTATGATTCTTGTTCAAATACATATATTAATCAAATACATTATGTAATACAGAGTATTTAAGCAGTTAAAACGACCACCTCATTAATGATGGACCAGAGTTCAATTCTTTTTCCACATTTGAACACAATAATCAGACTACTTAAAATGACTGACTTTTGCCAGGGGCAATGGTGGTCTTAATATTGAAGTTTCACTGTATATGATCACTGATACATGTACCAAGATTAGTAAAATTTGTAGACTAGTTATTAGTAGTAGGCACAGTACATCATAGTAAGTAGAACACTACAGTGTTATAATACCTTGACAATCCTCGCATGCAGACCAAACTGATAAAGCATACATTGAGATATACATTATCTAACACAATATAAAACATATCAAGCGTAGTGTCTAGACATATACTGATCAAAGGAGCTAACCCATCAGTTTGTATTTTAAAGGTACATAGTCTTATTTTTTTGACAAAATTTCCTTAGTCAGTTAGTGATAAATATGAGAAAATTTGTGATAATTTATTTCATACAGATGTACTCTACAACACTGCATTGTCACTTTTATTACATGTTTACCAACACCACATATTCAGGCGTCCGATACTGGCATCTTCTATCCTGACCTACACGCCGAGTTAGCGCCAGCATAGGAAATACCTGTATCGGAATTGTGTTTTACAGTTCAGGTAATGTTTTAGGAAAAGTTACAATGCAGTGTTTTAGCGTATCCCTGTGTGAAGGCATTAAAATGCCATTTTCTCAAATTATTACGCCAGCATATTTTGATAGAAAATCAGACTATCTATCATTAAGAATCTTCACTTTATTATGACAAAGTAATTTTAAATGATAGATGTGTTTTCGACAAGTTAACATTGACAGTTTTGATCAGTCAATTCATTTGAATCATATATGTTACAGCTTCCTGTAATCAAAATCAACAGCAGCTGGTGGGTTATCACTTTTTGACCAGTATCTATTTTTATACTGCAAAGATACTCTCATACAATGTTATAACATTCTTCATCACAGATAAGGCCAATAAGGTCAGTTTCCTGTAACATGCAGAAAACAGTTGCATTGCTAGGTAGCAATTTTACATTTGATACATATATATTTCACAAGTTCATTCATTTGTAGATTCTCTATATGCCTATTATGGTCTGACATAATTATATCTGATTTTCTGAATTTTCAGTCACTAAGAAAATAAGATCACGAGTTGGTTCAGGTACAGAGAGGCATATGAATATAAATATGTAAAACATTCATGCTTAATCCCAATATATGTCCCATCAGCTGCAGAGCATGTAAAACCCCTACCAATCATGTCTACCACAGAACGTTAAACTCCAACATTTTGTGCTTAAAACCCCAACCAAACTATACATTACATCTGCCATGTATACACCTGTTCTTTCAGTAACATGGAAAATCTAAAACAATCTAAAATTGTTTCATTGTTATCAGATATTTTTTGTCAGCATACATCATACATAAATATATGTGCATTCAGCATTAACTCAGTATTAATGGTACAAGAACCCTGAATGGTAAAATGTCTTTCCATTGGTTTTCCAGGACAAAATATCTAAGGGGCTTCGGTGGTCAAGTGGTTATGGAAGCCATCTGCAAATCGCCCTCAAATCTCATCCAGGATATAGAATTTGCAAGTGAGGAACCAATCCAGCTGGCTTACAGGTTGGTGGTTCTACCCAGGTGTCAGCATGGGTGCTTCCTCCACTCTTATAGCTGGAATAGTCACTACTGTGACTTAAAGACCCCTTACCAAATATCTGAGATTCTTGAATTTATGATATTCTTGAATATAAGGTACTTTGTGCAACAGAACTCTTTCTCACCTGTATTACCAGCACATGCAACACAGCTACATTACTTCTGTACCAAACCAACGATACTGAGGGTCGTGCAAAAAACTACAGTGACTCATTTTTTTATAAAGAAGCATTTACATTACTGTTGCAACAAACCATCGACATGTACTTATGATTGGACAAACATTACCTCAAAGCTTATGACAAATCAATATGAACAAACAACATTCAAATGGACAATGGTGCAAGTAAGGTAGTAACAAACTGCATGCAGATGATGAGACCAAGTGTATAATTCAAGTTTATAACAAGGGCTTATTGCAAACTACTGTAACTGAGTTTGAAAACAGAAGCAGCAACAATAGTTTTGCACCAAATCCTCAATTTAAATTGGGATGTATTCTCAGAAAAGTATGAATAAAAAAAAACAGTCCTGTGTTAATATCATAAAATATCGGTACAGTTTTCTAATTATTCAAGTTGCATCAAAGCAACACTTTAGTCAGCTTGATCATCAACCATGAACAATATATAAACAAGAAAATAATAACTACTTTAAATAAGGTTTAACACTGTTTTTCAACAATACTTTAGTTATAAATGGTAATCAGTTAACGAAACCATTTTCCTGGAATTAATTAACAACCAGTAGTACCTAGGCCTTCCACAAGCAGCTGACAACTTCCCCACCTGAATCAGAGGTGGCGGACAAATGACCACTGCCAAATATCATGGAAGCATATGACCTGCCCCGCCCGTAAATCAAACCTGGACCTCCCAGATGACAACCCAGCACTCTGCCAACTCAGCTAATCAGGAAGGCATTAAGCTAATTACTATTACTGGCAATACATTGTAGTTAAACAAATTGTCACGAAGTGTGTCGTGTATATTACCTGAATCGAGTGTTTTGAGCAACATATCAGTATAACCATCAATCACAGCACTATTATATAATACACGGAATCCTTTATTCTCTTGTTGTAGTAATGCTTTTGTGATATCATATTGTCCAACTGTGTAAAACAACTTTCTGAAATGAGTATTAAGTGACAGTGTGAGAAAACATTTAGTGAACGCAAACAGTGAACATTTAGGTCCCATCACAGGGTATACCTCGGTTATCTGGTCATAAACATGGATAAGATCATTAATCAAAAGTCAAAACAATTGTCACCTAATATTGTACAAACAGATACTTCAGAACTTTATTTTAATGAATGCTCCCAACAAGTCAATGTAACAGATCAGACCGACTCATTTACTAACATAGGCACTAATTACACACGCAGATAAATAGAGGAAGATTGTGGTGGCTATGCTCGAGTTCACAGCAAGTTGTCTCATCAATAAATTACTGCACTACAGTTGCAACAAAATATTCAGATAAAATATGCATTACAATTTAGAACTTGCTAGTGTCATAATATTATTGATCTTTTTTTTCAACAATATGTCTGTCTCATATGGCAGTCAGTTTGACCTCGAGTTTCCAACCAGAACAAACCTATTCTTCATCAAGCACATAACAACTTTTCAAGATAACTAAGAGGGCTTTCCATTTGCACTGGAAATAGAACAAGATCTTAACTTTCCTGACAATCTGTCCTTACCTGCGTGACTCCAGCTCAATCTGGAAGTCTGTTAATGAATGAATATCTTTCAAACTTAGTCTCCAACAGCTACGCCATCTGAAATACATACAAAAAAGATAACTATAACATCAAAGGATAGAGATAATGATAAATGTTATCATGTTATATCAATACAGGTCTGAAAGCCAAAGTGTGACATGTATCAATGTCATAAACATAGACAATCATCCTCTGGTAGAACTTAACAGCAGTTGAACATTGAAAATACAAATATACTGAAGATATTCAGTTTAAACTTATTCATTTTACATCAATTGTGTAACAAGTTATCACAACTTTGATAAATCAGTTCCAATGACTGCTTCCCAAGTAATCCCACCGACTTCAGGAATAATGAAGACCAAGGAATAATCTCAAACAAGGTGAACTTGGAATTCAGTGCTTTACTATCATGCAGAAGAATGTCATGAGTTATCCCCCTTTATCCCTTCTATAGTATATGCAATTTCAACCAAGGTAAGAGGTCTGGTGTGAAAAGTGTTTGACTCCTTGTACTATTTAAACATATAGTATAGAAGGGACAAAGGGAGATAACTCATGCCAATCTCCTTTGCACCACCAGGCCTTAATCAGATATTGAAATGTATATTCTAGATGACTGATTTAACCATCTCTTAATCTGGTAGAATGAAAGAGTCATATATGACACATTAATCGTATCTAGTCTCCAGCTGTAAGGTCAAAGCAATCAGTCCCAACGTGGTTAGATAATTGACTTTGTACCTTCTGAGAATATCTCGTTCATCATTGTCTGTAATGACTCCTTGTAACCAGAGCATTTCTTTCAAACCCAGTTTCTCACTCGCATGGAACACAGGAAACAATTGAGCAGTATATATAGTCTGATCATCAGGCTCCTGAAAGATATAACACACAAACAAATACACTAACATAAAACTGACAGACAACTGAACAAAACAATGTAGTCAACAATAGTTTGTGTTCTTTTTGTTAACTTTGGCATTAGTAACTGGTGTGTAATAACGAATGCTTTAATACAATTGTTATACTGACCTAAAGCTTATAGTGAGTTTTACTATCGTAGTATCGTTGAAAGTTCAAAATGACTGTTACATGTTACACATTCCAATATGATTTTAAAAGGGCTAAAATAATACAGTTACAGGACAGCATAGAGGTCAAGGGGTTTGATGCATGTTGTGAGTTTGAGCCTTACGTTGAGCCCTGTTTGATCACGAACTTGACAATCCCTAAATTTTAATTAAGTACTGGTTTATAACCCAGGGGGCAGTCATCGAGAGTGATAAGTAAAAGTTTTATGAACTTGTAACACAGTGAGTCCAAATCAATAACATAAAACTAAATTACATATCGGACTTTTCTTATACAAATGAAAGCTGTTCATCAGATTCTCTCTAAGGTCATACTTTGTAACATACTGAAATATGAACCTACTGTTTCTTGGCCCCACAAATCTTCCTTTATAATCCCTGTTCTGTTCATCATAAACACCCAGGGATCATTGCAGAAACTGCTTGTGCTCTTCCAGTATGGATCCTGCAATAGAACAATAAGACCTATCATAAAAACCATACACTGATTATGGTTCAAAAGTTTCTTTATAACTGATTGTTTGTTAAAAAAACTATTTTCATGATTTCAGCTCCAAGATATGCTGTTAAGTGTCCAGTACTTCCATCTTGAAGTAAGTACTACATTCTCCGCTATCATATTAAATATACAGTATCATCAAGGAATTGTAAAACCTATTTTACAAAAAACATTCATAACACCTCTTTAGTAATCTACTGGTACCTGTATGACTATATGTCATCTAAATATCATAAGAAAAATAGGAATGACTTCATTTCTCTTCATGCATGAAATATTAGTGAGTGATACGCGTACAACAAGGGCTAGTAGGTCAGTACTATTATAGCGCATTTCAATTAATTGTTTTGTAGGCACTGAAATGGAGCTTCAAACAGAAACTTTAGTAGACACACAAAGACAGTAATTTCAATTACCTTAATATTGTCAAATCTACCATGAGTAGTGGTTACAGCGATAGACTTTCCCAACATAGGAACATATATACTGTTACATTGAACTATAATAGACTCTGCAAAGGTCACATCCTCACAACACTGTAATATAACAAGACATTTTAAAATATTGTAAAACTTTAATCCACAAACAAATGAAATAAAGCTAGCACTCACTTAAAGATCACCTGGAAATTAAGACCAACACATTAATATTATCATATTTTCATGAACCAGTTTTTAATTTTCCTTCTTATGATCTCAATAATCTAACCTCATAACTATGACCTATATTTTCACAACCAATGGTGGTCTTATTATTCAGGTTTCACTGTAATTGGATATTGCTAAATTTGTAATTATCCACATTGGGTCACTATCACTATATAATTGGTAACAGTCGATCAAAAATGACGTTTACTCATATCACCATCTTAACGAGTCATTCCATGAAATTGTAGCATCTTGGAGAATCGAATTTGATCCTTTAAACTACATGAAGTATATGCATCAAATGAGGATTAGTCCCAATGTCACGTAAATTCTCAAAATGATTTTTTTATCAAGTAAAAAATTGAATTTACAAACATAAAAAACAATCTCATAATTGATAAAAGTGCTGGTATGTCTAAAGACAATCTACATACCAGTTATGATCATTGCTGTTCTATAACTCATAATGAAAGGAGAATTTTGAGTCCGAGACAATTGACATTTTTGGAGAAAACAGGGCTAAAAATTAAACAGTGGACTTTTCCAGTCATTTGTCATTACAAGTAGGAGAAATAATTTAGACTGAAGATCTGTCCGATATCTGCAAGCTGATAAACCATTAATTAATTAATAATAACTGAACTGTTTTACTTATGCCAATATTCAAACACAATGAAAACATGTTACTACCTCCACATCGGTCACCAGTCCAGATATAAAGGAATCCTTTCCTATTGTAACATTGCCGTGTATGTTACAATTTGATATTATACATTTTGTTCCTACATTCACATCTTCTCCTATCACACTGTTGATAACGATACAAGATGAATCAATTTTATCTGGATTCTAAAAAGAAACAATGGTAAAATATATAACAATAGCGTATAATTGTATGTCTAATTCCGTCCCACCAATATTGTGCTAATTGTCATCACAGCAAAGATATAAGCAGTGAAGCATTCAAGTCATAATTACGCCTAGTACCAGTTTATAGAATGTCTTCGTGCCATGAATTACATATTTCAATATACTAGAAATGAAAGCAGAAAATCTCTCTTTCCTTTAAACAAAACTATTCAGAATAATACATAAATTAAAAAAAAGCATTGCACAGAACACACTAGAAACGTGTCTCTTATAAATATTTCTAATGGTCAAATCATAAAACAGACACATTCACTGAAAAACATTTTACAATCACAGTACATTACCTATAGTGTAACTTACCTGTAGGTGGGCATGTGTTAGGTTGTCCCAACAATACGTTCCTTCACGGAAACATTGCTCCATTGATCTTTCCACAATATTTTTCTTGTGTTCTTGAATATTGTGAGGGTATATGCATGTACCATCTTCAATCATACCTGTAAGTATTTGGTATAACAGTTACCTGAACAATTTTTAATTCAATCAAGATCAGTAAGAATAAGAAGCAGACAATTATTTCAAATATGATTTATTATATGATTTTAGATTAAATGAGGCACAGAAAGGCAAGTATGGTAATCATGATATGAAAATTGGAACACAACAATGAGATTTTGCCTGGATAAAATAGTTTTAGAAAAATGTTTACAAGCTTTAGTAATTTGAAATATTAACAAATCTTCAGACACTGCTATTGTCTTTTAAGACAGTTACAATAAAAGCTGCATCCTAAATAATAATAAGTGATCAATGACAAGACTCAGTCAAACATGAAATCTACAGAATTCCAAGACTACACAGTGAATTATCATACCTATGTGAAGAGAAACTGACAAATAAATCCGCTTACATGCTTTAATCTTATACTTGTGAAGATCATCCCACAGAATGCTTCTGGCCATTCTCATTGTTTTGATATCACCAATAGCAACGTCTTTACCGTAACTTCCACTGCGAGCGCCTGAACGAAAATCTCGAACATTCACTCCAGAACACATCGGCAACATAACATCAAAGAACAAGGAAAGCTGAAAAACATGGCAGTAAAATCAAAACCCAGTCCCAGTCTCGATATGAATTTTTCTGCACATTTTAAATACCTATGAAACTGACTTATCCAAAACATTATTACCTCAAACGTTTTTGTTAATATAATACTAGTCAATACAAAACAATTTTCATGAAATTAATATACATGCAGACAGTTTATCAGTGAGAATATAATTTGTCAGGGCTGAGCTCAGATTCTTTAGGGGAAAAAGACCCATTCATTTAAAAGAAAATAGGAAGATGGCATTAAATAGCACTTAAGTTTAAACATCACACAACAGCCTGAACTGACCAGTCCAAAACATTATTATGTCATAAATGAATGAATTTTAAATGATAGGCCAGAAAAATGCCTGACTAGACTTTGCATCTATGACGTAAATGTGTAATTCTTCTCTTTACATAGAAGAGTTCTATAAGACTTGAAGTCCATCATTCTTATATCTTTCTGTATTACACATTCTATCTAAGATGGATGTAATTATTATATGTATAATTAAGGGAATAATAATGACTAAACTAAAGGTGTAATCAAGTACATCATAAAAATGAAATCAATGTGGACAAACCTTAATTGGTGATACTCCACTGTCCACACCGAAGTATGTACAAGCATCAAGTGGAGGTTTGGTGAAGAACGTCAGTAATGTCTGGGATACTTCAGCAGAAAAATATACCATCCCACATACCTGAAAGTCAAACAATTGGCTCACATGCAAAAAATCCGGAACAAGTTTATGCTACCAAATCTGACTTCTAATGAGAGAACAGCATCAGAAATTTACACTATTTAGCTAAATACATATTTCAAATGGATTAAGTTTTTTAGTTTAAACATATTTATCTTCTAAATTGTCATGTAATATACAGTAAATGACAAGGCAACAAAGTGCATGTAATAGACAAATGGATAGAATTGGAAGCACAAGCTTTTTGAAATTCTCTCCACTGCATACCAACTATAAGTACAGGATATGGCGACTTAAATACAGAAATTGACAAGATAAGACTGAATCTTTTGTATTATAAGTTTGTACAAATGCATTTGTGTGTGATGAAAGCTAAGTAACAAATAAAGAATATTGCCACTTATCATGATCTACAATCACTGCATATGAAGGGTTTACTCAGTATAGTAGAAATAAATCAATGAAAACTTCACAAATTAACAGTGTTGTGATCATTCACATCATCAATAGTTTATAAATCCATTGCAACATCAAGTACATTATTGAAATCACAATTTGACAAGGAAAAGAATAAATGTAACTCAAGAAATATCAAACTGTCGTTACCATAGGGACAGAAGTATCAGCTCTCTCGCAGACTTCTAAATTCTTGACCGACTCTTTGTACAAGATGTCTTCAACAAACCCCTGTAAATACCAAACATTCATTGTAGTCAAAGTGATAGTTATTTTCATTCAATTCCAGGTAGAGATGATAATTAGACAACAACCCAATATGTGTGTTATGCCTACTGATGTTCAGCACTACAAACAGAAACCAACATGTTATCTATTCCTTGCATGACAAAAAATACATTGTCATTAAACAATTGGACAAGGGTACTTAAAACATTACAGTAGCACAACAGACAGGTCTTTTTGTCGTTTAAAAAAAAACATTAAATGCAGCAGTTTTTGAAGTAAATGATGCACATAAGTAAGGATATATATCTAACAAAGACAGACAGTGTAACAGAGAATGTTGATTCTAGTTGAAATACAAATGATAAATCTATGACCTCTACATACATATAAACATGTTTTACAATTCAAAACAACACTTTAATCTGTCAATCCTACACATAACTGGAGTGTTTGGTACACTCTCTGGTTTGTCCTGAAAGGCCAACATAAATACAAGCCAGACTATCGCTAGTAGGTAGTCAAATAACAGTTGGCTATAAGAACTCCAAGCCAACTACGAAAATAGGCCAAGGTTGTATCAAAATAGCCAATTTTATAAAGATTGTATAAGTGTACCAATTTTATTATTTTTATCAAATCTGGCCACTTCTTGTTAAATGTAGTGCCACAAACAAAATAAACAGAAAGTATGAATTCAAAAATCAAACCAGATGATTTACCTCTTTATCAAGTTTATAAACACCGTGGTGTCGACAATATCCTGTTGATGACGGTACTGTGATGGCACATACATTACAATCTTCCCATTCAATCTCTATAAACATTGTTCATAAATAAATTAAACTTATAAATTGATAATAATCAATTATCTGAAGTATAACACTGAAGCATCTTCTTTGTCAACATATGTGACTTCTAAATATCTAGTATGTAACTGGACTATTACAGGACAACTAAACATTATTTTATAATACAAATGGATAAGACACATGATACATGAGTATGAAGCAGCCCCTCAGGCCTTTTTCCATAGTTCCCACGAGTCGGACTATCTGATCCATTCCCAAATCCAAATAAATGATTTTTTCCCAATCAGAAAAAAAATTCCCAGTCAGAAGCACCTACGAAAAATTGTCTACTGGAGCGACCAGGTATATCTTGAAGCTCTTTGAATAACTCTGGCCATTATTGTCCCTTGTGTATTAAATGTTTGTGAACACTTTGTGTGTCCTTTTGACAGTTGATAAGAAATGTAGATAAGAATGCTTGTTCATATAAAAATTAAGATATGAAAAGCCTATTCTTTTGACTATGAAAATTCCCAAAATTGGAGTTGAAGCGATTAAAGTTTTTCCCAAATTGGCAAATTTTACGACGCAAATTTTTCCACTTTATCTAGGGTCTTTTTCCCAAAATGGACAGAAAAAGGCCTGCAGCCTTATGAAGTGGCCAGTAAGTAAAGGTAAATAATGTATAGATGAACACCTATCTTGTCACTGCAGGCATGAAAAAGTGGGCTACAAAGTAGAAGTAAAATCCACTATAATATTTTAATGTGAGCTAGGGAAATGTGGTACCGTACATGTATTACCTGAACTATATGGGACAGTCAGTATCATATCTGTACTACTGACCCAAACACCAGGTGATGACTTGACAGCGATCTGAAATTTTTCGTAAATTTTATTGAGCATTTGTATGACTGGCAATAAATTCTGTAGAAAGGATGTTGAAAGGTTCCCATAAAAACCTTGGGAACATCCAAAACATTTTAAAACTGCACATAGAAGGATATTTTAGATAATTCAGATGTTTAGCACGATAAAGTTAACTATGTTAAAGACATGTCCTACAAACTCATTTTCACAGCAGAATTTTATTTCAAGAATGAACTAACAAAAGGAGACAAGTATTTATAAGTACAACAAAAAAAGAAGTATTACTAACTTCAAGGTATAATTATCCACAATATGTCATGTATTACTAACTTCAAGGTATAACGATTTACAATATGTCACAACACATAAATGCAATACAATAACTTCAAAAAGAACAATCACCTTTTCTGTAATAAGTTTCAACAACAGATCAAGCATACACACAAGACCATCACTTTCCATGTCAGCCATCTTTACTGGCATTGTTGTAAAAGGTCTACCACATGGATCATAGGCATAAGAACAGCCCTGTAAGAGACAACAGTTCAGATCTAAGTTCTAACATAACTAGATGTCATTAAAATGAGTCACATAAAATGGAAATAAATTGCTCTATTTTCTGCTTGTTGATCAATTACTAATATTGATATATAAGTATAATTACATGAAATAGAATATTTGCAATAAAAAAACATATTTTATAACTAAAATAAAGAAAATCTAAGTCTATGTACAACTACCACAAATCAGTATCTTTTAATAAATTAATAATGAAAACAACCTTTCATAGCACTTACATGATGCAATATAAGAATATATGAATCTTGCAGAACACTGGAATTTAACACCTGAAAGAAAATGAATCAGATTAAACATTGGATAAATATAGTTTTTAAAGGCAAACCTTTGTTTATATAAAGATCAGAATTCAATCTTTACATCCAAACAAATTATATTACAACAGAAAGGGTTCTTACTAGCCTATGTGATATATCATCAAATCACAAATATTAACTACATGTGGTGTTCACTGTCCAGGACGTCAGGCAAAGTACAATGGTTGGAATCAATAAATATGCTAAAACAGATGATCAATCAAAAGTGCACACAAACGTGTTAAACTGATACATGTAGGTCACTCAAGTTTCAGTATTTTTATAAATAGATAGACAAAACAAGTTTTTTACAAAGTATATATATGAAACTATGAAAAACAACATCACAATGTTATCAATAAATTATATGCTTACTGAGAATCCTCTCTGTGCACTGATATATTCAGCTACAGTCAGCAATGCATTCACAGTAGCACCACCACTTCCAACATCAGCCTTTGGATCTTCAACAGCCAGTAGAAACACATCTTTCTCAATGTATCCTTTTGATTGTTTGATTTCAAGCTCTGTTACAATGAATATGCACATTAACAGAAAGTTACAGGCGTTGGACAGAGGGTATATATGACGGTTGTTTGATTGTTCATAAACCAGTTCAAGCTTTTACTATACTTAAGAATTAAACAGTGTTCTAACTATTGCTTATTTCGTTGCAACTGCTATACAAAATACACTAAAAAGCTGCAATTCAAATTGTTCTTATATAGTAATTCTGTGCACAGAATCCCACTACAACGCTAGGCGTGCCACAATATTTTTTGACAAAGTTTACCCAAGTATCGGTGATCAGGTAAAATTTCGCTTGGAACAATGTTTGAACTGGGTTAAAGTCATGGAAATAAAGCTATTTACATTGATGTCACAACATGCATCAGCTTCAGAAACAGGAAAGGCTATTTTAAAAAATTCCACAAAAATTGGATGCAAGACATCAATAGATAAGTTAAACAATGGGAGGCGCAGTGGTTGAGGGGTAGAGCGCCTGACTCCTGATCCGGAGGTCTCGAGTTTGAACCCCACAATGAGAGGGGTTTCATCACAAACTTCACAATTCCTAAATTTGGTGCAAGTACTGGTTGGTAGCCAGGAAGCAGTCATCAAGTGATTAATATAAATTGTAAGAACTTGTTTCACAATCAATGTAAAATAATGTGTAATGGACAGTTTAGTCAAATTAAGATCACTTATACCTACATGACGGCATAATTTTTGACACTATTAAATTTGCTAGCAGATACATTTGTCTGCTAATAATGTACAGTGGAAGATGCCAAATGTCAGCAGTATATTTTGATTACTCAGCTATCAACGATAATAGGCAATCACAGTTAATTGGGTCATATAGGATCATAATAAAATATTTCTTTACTAATACATACAAAAAAATGAGCAAGTATACCTCTTTGCAATGTCTGCGACCATTCCTTGTGTGGACAAGTGATGACAATCGCAGTCCACCTGACAGATTTTGTTGACATGGTTAGATCTTAAGTATCACCCACTCACTGAAGAATTACAGAAATGTTATTTACACAGTCAGTGCTATGCAGCAAAATCTCCATTAACGTACAACTTGTCAACACAAAACGTATATACTGTAAGCCTTACTGTTAGACTGGCGAACAGAAGACAATGTGCGCACGGAGATTATCTACCTTGATAATAGTTTCCAGATGTGACTCAGACCAGCTGCTGTCAGTGTCAGCATGTAGCCAGTTATAAGAGGCTTGTTTACAACACACTAGACATCAAGGGACGCAACTTCCAAACACAATGCATTAGAATTATTTTTAGGCACATAATTGGTTGCATGACAACATATCGGTGGGAAGGAATGCAAGACTTTGAGCATTTTTGACTAAATTTACCTGTGTAGCAGACTTCCGTTCTGCAACCTATTGTGTAATACGTCATCAATTCATGCGTTAATGGTAAGTACTAAACGACGGTATCCTCCGATACCGGTATCCGCCGGTATCGAAATTGTTATTGCGGTATGCATAAAATGATTGGTGTAAATTAATATATTGAACGGACATTTTTGACAATTTTGATAGACCATAGGTTGCCCTTTTAATCCTTAAACACAATTAAACTGATTATAGTCAACAGAATTATTGTGATTATTATATTGTTACTAACTTAAAATAATTAAGTTGTTGCTGGGAACGCCACATTCAATAAACAATTTAATATTTAATTGTGCAAACTGTTGTATAATAATACGTATTTATTTTAAAACATAAATATGAACATATTTTAATTTGTACGCTGTAAATGCCATTTTAATCATTATTACCATCATCGGCGACATCAACAACAAACACTGAACCACGGACATAGGCTACTTGGAGCCACTTCTAACCCGAGACTTTTCAAATTCGATTTTCTCGAATATGAATCAAGATATTTATTTCAAATTAAATATTTTGTTGTTAGGCAACATAAGCTGTACAAAATTGATAAAATCGTTCAACTGTGACGACCGGTCGCTTTTGCACGTGGGACAGGTACGATTTCACTATTTTGCACGAGGAAATGTAGGTAAGAGAAAAATATCGTTTTTCATTTTCATTTAATTTTTCTAGAACGCAAATCAAACCGTAAAAACAGAATTTTGATTTTAAAATCAGTTATGATTCGAATTAATAATCAATCAATAGTTTATTTACATTTTTGCCGAAGGCCACAGGCCCATAACATGTGTCGCGCAATTAGCGTGTTGCAGGACGTCCAATATCCCGGATACGTATATAAATGTAGTCCTGTCTTATATAGCAATAATTTTAATTGCAAACTATGCAGTATCAACCTGTTTCTCTTTAAATCACAACAAAACTTGTAAATTTACCTGTAAAAAACAACTTACATTGTATTTTGTTTCGTTACAGGTAGCTCGAGTCTTTTGCAGACATTTGTCCACCATAGTCAGTCTACTGCAGAAGTTCCAGCGCACCAGCCGAGTTGACGACGAGCCCAGGGTGACTACGCCATCACAAGATGCGCAGATTGTTGCGGATCATCTTCAGAATCGTCATATATTAGTTCAGGATTTTACGTCCCCGTAGTCAATATTTGTGCCCCGAGCCATATGCAAACAACACAAACTTAATCTGATCTTATTGACACTCATAATGATACATGTACATATATTCGCTTTTATGTACTTTCAGATTGTTACATTGCCGTTATTTTGTCATATTCTGGATAGCAAAATGTTTCGTTCTCCCGAAATTAAATGGACATTTTCCTGAAGTCAGTTTGAATAAATCTGGTCTGTCCATAAATAGGTGTGTTGTATGATACTACATGGATACGGGCTTAATTTCTTAATACACGGAGACATTAATTGCTAAAGTCTCAGGCCAAAACACTGCTACATGAAACACTGTACAACTAAAACGAGCTTTCTAATTCCATTATGAAGACAACTAAATGTCGGTTTTAGTTGTGAAACGTTCCAGCTGATAAGCAAGTTAAAATATGGAAGCAAATTAAACACTGTTCAATGAAAATATTCAGAGGTGGTCTTTAAATTTCGAGGCGGTCATTCGTTATTAAGAGGTCACGTTATCATCTCATCCACGTTCGCCTGTCTTAACATTCATTATTTTAATGTTGTTATTCAATGATGGCTGTCTTACGCACTTTTACGATTCTGTTCTTTGCTAGTCTTGGTTTTTTGCACGTGGAATCCTTTTTGCTCGTGCATGGAAATATTCATAGAAATGTCACTAAGGTTTTACAGGTGTCTAACGGAGGTCCGTATGGAAATTGGGAAGCAAAGGAATTTTGTGCTGATGGAACATATGCTATTGGTTATACTATGAAGGTAGGCCTTACGTTATATCCATAGTCACAGGGATATGAGATGGTTAATATATCCCAAGCAACTTACAATTCCCTCCATGCAACTGATGGGTATGACACTTCGTTCTATACATGTATTACTGTCTGTCAATTTATCGGACAAGGGTTTGAATACATAACCTTTAGGTTTTCCTGTCGATTGGTCCATATGCCTATATAACACGGCGGGATGGGATGTAGGTTTCCCTGTCGATTGGTCCATATGCCGATATAACACGGCGGGATGGGATGTAGGTTTTCCTGTCGATTGGTCCATATGCCGATATAACACGGCGGGATGGGATGTAGGTTTCCCTGTCGATTGGTCCATATGCCGATATAACACGGCGGGATGGGATGTAGGTTTCCCTGTCGATTGGTCCATATGGGATGGGATGTTGTTGTTATTAGGTATCGATCGTCCTCCTTTTGTCTTTTTTGGAAAGAAAATAGTGAGGGGAGAAAGAAAAAGAACCTATATTGTCTCGTCAGACGGTGCGTATGTTCGTGTTCACACGGGATATTTTTCTTATTTAGATAGAGTCCTGGCAACATGATAACGATGATACGGCTTTAAATGGGATACGATTGGAGTGTGCTTCGAAGGAAGGAGGATTTGGTGGAACAATTCATTCTGGAGAAGCTGCATGGGGATCCTGGGTGCAAGAAGACGTCAAGTCGTGTGACTCTCGAGACAATGTCCCACACTTTCTTACCGGATTTTCTTTGTCTGTGGAAGGATACCAGGTCAGTTGATAAGAAGAATTTATTCTAGTAGTCCTTGATTATTAAACACAGAAATAGTCGAACTATGAGTGTCAGTCACCAAATATCTCGCTTGTAACGACATGATAACGTAGCACATATTCCTTTCGTCTAAATTACTACTTGGTATTGACTGATATAATTACGTTGAATATACACTAACGGATTTAAATACCTTTCATTTTTAATCATTATTTTCCATTTTCGTGAAATTTTGCATAATGGCCTTAAAAAATAGTATCGCTTTTTGAATAACTGTAATTTTGTCATCTAAATTGGGTAACTTTTATACTTTTTATCGTGATTTTGGATGCTAAAAAAATATATTATATTTTACATAACATTAAATGTAATAGTGCACCCTCTCCTGAGCGACCCACTACTGAACAACAGCCTCTTTTCAACAATGTTATCAGTTTTCCCTTATCAAATAATTATTTCTAAGTCAACCTCTCCAGAGGAAAATCCTCTCAATAGCAGCCGGACGTCTTCCAAAGGGTGTTGCTCAGGAAAGGTTCCACTATAGTACACAGTTTCTGTTTTAGAATAGCGGAGACGACACAATGGCCAACTATGTTAAGTTTCACTGTCGAGATTTCGACGGTCATACTCCAGAGTATGAGCTAGCTATTAGTCCCGGCAATGGTAAATGGGGCACCTATGCTTCATTCAGTGCAAGTTGTGACTATAACACGGCTATTTGCGGGCTCTCTACACGGATTGAAACGCCACAGGGAAGCGGTGATGATACTGCTTTAAATGACGTCATCATGTATTGTTGTACTTGAGATAAATAAATACTGCTTTAAATGACGTCATCATGTATTGTTGTGCTTGAGACAAATAAATACTGCTTTAAATGACACCATCATGTATTGCTATACTTGAGACAAATAAATACTGCTTTAAATGACGTCATCATGTATTGTTGTACTTGAGATAAGTAATTACTGCTTAAATGACACCATCATGTATTGTTGTACTTGAGATATATAAATACTGCTTAAATGACAAGATTATGTATTGTTGTACTTGAGATATATAAATACTGCTTAAATGACAACATCATGTATTGCTATACTTGAGACAAATAAATACTGATTTAATTGACAACTTGAGATAAATCATAACAACATCACGTATTGCTATACTTGAGATAAATAAAAACTGCTTTAAATGAATCAATAAAGTACTGATCTTTTCTCCATCGACAAAAGAAATTGATCGTTAGTACCTGTATGTTACAAATTCTAGGAATTCATTTGTGAGAAAGCATAAAACCAACATTTGCACATGATCTCCTGTCGTTGTGGAACTACTGTGCTTTGTACGACCATCACATCTTGGTCTTCCTAATGTTGGTTTGTTATTGAAATGTTTATTTGCGTAAACTATCGGTCTGACAACAAATCGCTAAACCGTATTCAGGTTATAAATAAAAAATATTACCATTACACAGAGGGTACCTGTTCAGAGACCAAATGTTCAGTTCGATTTATGGAAAAGGGAATCCTCTAGTATTTGCACACTGCTTTATGACAGTTTTAGCATGTGTCAGGCTCCCAGCTAGAATTTGGACCCAACTGTGACACAGTGTGGTCGAGGGTATTCTTGCACGAACTGATAAACGGTGTTTCGATTTATTGCCTTATATTCGGATCATGAAGACATTTTGCCCGAGAGAAGGAAATCCATTTGCGCCCGTGATGCTACGGTCCTGTGCCTTACTACATGTACATGTATACGGTATTTTTCGTAGATGCCGTACAAGCGGCAAAGACGGTGTTCACGGCGATATATCAATAAAAAAATATATTTGACTTATGTTCCAACAGGGTTGATGCAAGAAAATAAGTTCAATGTACATGTATACTGAAAGTAAAATCCCGTAAATCGGAAACTGTAGGACTACTTTAAAAAGAAACATACCATCGTAATTAGTCGTCTGTGTGCATATACTATGACAGACAACTCCTGTAGTCTGTAGCTTAAAGAAATAATGTCCATTTGCTTATTAAACATAGAAAATTAGAGCGACAAAATTGATCTAGTTTAAAAATATATAAAAAGTATGATTGGTGGAAAAATATCATATCGTATCCAGTATACAGTTGGGTGGCTGTTCTCATTTTCTTGATCCTTGTTCCCAGTACATGTGTCGCTGTATCCAGTATACAGTTCACCGTAATCAGTACATGGGTGGCTGTTCTCATTTTCTTGATCCTTGTTCCCAGTACATGTGTCGCTGTATCCAGTATACAGTTCACCGTAGCCAGTACATGAGTGGATTTTCTCATTCTCTTGGTCCTTGTTCCCAATACATGTGTCGCTGTATCTAGTAGAAAGCTCAGCGTAGCCACAACCCATGTACTGGTTGCAACAACACATGTGCTGATAACAACAACACATATACTGATAACAACAACCCATATACTGATAACAACAACCCATATACTGATAACAACAATCCATATACTGATAACAACAACCCATATACTGATAACAACAACCCATATACTGGTACAACAACCCATATACTTATAACAACAATCTATATACTGGTACAACAACCCATATATTGGTACAACAACCCATATACTGGTACAACAACCCATATATTGATAACAACAACCCATATACTGGTACAACAACCCATATAATGATAAAAAACAACCAATATACTGGTTGCAACAACCCATGGGCTGGTACAACAACCCATGTACTGGTCCCATATACTGATAACAACAACCCCTATACTGATAACAACAACCCATATACTGATAACAACAACCCATGTGCTGGTACAACAACCCATGTACTGGTACAACAACCCATGTGCTGGTACAACAACCCATATACTGATAACAACAACCCATGTGCTGGTACAACAACCCATGTACTGGTTGCAACAACACATGTGCTGGTACAACAACACATGTACTGGTTGTAACAACGCATGTGCTGATAACAACAACCCATATACGGAAAACAGGAACCCATATACTGATAGCAACAACACATATGCTGATAACAACAACCCCTATACTGATAACAGCAACCCATATACTGGTTGCGACAACCCATATATGTGTTGTAACCCTTATTTTGTCGGTTCTCCCGAAATCAAATGGACATTTTCCTGAAGTCAGTTCGAAGAAATCTGGTCGGTCAAGAAAATGGTGTGTTGTATGATAATACCTTTATACGGGTCTTATTTCTTAATTCACCGAGAAATTAAATGTTAAAGTGGCCCGTGCTGAACCTCAATGTACATTAAACTTTTAGGAAATTGGGTCAAATGCTAAGCGTCGGAAATGTAGCACAGATTCTAACAAGAAATATTTTTAAAAAAGATGGTCGGCGCAACTTGAAGTTTGCAAATTGGTTGCACTCTCTAGGTTAAATTTTGTTATACTCCGAGACCTGTAAGGGGAGACCACTGCGTTTGAGACTGCAACAATCGTAACTTCTTGGCGGTATTCGGCAGAACCAATAATGCCGAGGTGTTCCGAATGAGACGGCATAATAAATAACTCCGTAGTGTGATCATAGACACAGTATAGTCTGTTTCAATATAGTTCAACATTACTTATTGCGTAAATCGTGAACTCACACATCGATGTTGATAAACTTGTAACATAGCGATTTATCTGATTAAACGAATATAAATGTTCGTGACTGTTACATAAAACCAAGAAAGTCTTCTTAATTCCAACACCAGAGAATTCCCTGTGGTGATGAATAACAAGGCTACTTATTGGATAAATCTTGAAATACTCTATAGAAAATGTTAACCAATCTGCTCCAGGGTTACAACTATTTTTAAATTGATGAGAAATTGCGCGAAATTGCCTTGGTGGATAACGTAAGATTTGATTGGTTTACATAACACTGAATATGTAATTAGCAAAACCATGTTAGTACGGCTGCGCCGAAAAACACTGCTACATGAAACACTATACAACTAAAACGCACTTTCTAATTCCATTATGATGACAACAAAATGTCGGTTTTAGTTCCAGCAGAATATCAAGTTAGAATATTGAAGACAAAATTCATCGCATTATTTCCAGAGCCCCATAACTTGTTTCTCGTCTTTTGAGAAAACAACTTTAAAATATCTACGCTCCTATAGAGAATAGTTACATACGGGGTTATAGAATTTGCATTCTATTTAAGTTATGTGAATTCCAGAGCTATATGTATATGGTTACCTGTAGGTAGTACAGATAGAGTTGAGTTACGGGGTTCTGGAAATAAGGCGACGTTAATTACACACTTATCAATGACACACGTGCTCTATATAAACAATTTCGAGGCGGTCATTCGTTATGTCACGTTATCATCTCGGCGACGCACGCCTATCTTATCATTCATTATTTTAATGCTGTTATTCAATGATGGCTATCTTACGCACTTTTACGATTCTGTTCTTTGTTAGTATTGGTTTTTTGCACGTGGAATCCTTTTTGCTCGTGCATGGAAATATTCATAGAAATGTCACTAAGGTTTTACAGGTGTCTAACGGAGGTCCGTATGGAAATTGGGAAGCAAAGGAATTTTGTGCTGATGGGACATATGCTATTGGTTATACTATGAAGGTAGGCCTTACGTTATATCCATAGTTACAGGGATATGAGATGGTTAATATATCCCAAGCATCTTACAACTTCCCACCATGCAACTGATGGGTATAACACTTCGTTCTATACATGTATTATTGCCAGTCAATTTATCGAGGAGAAAATATCATGGACAAGGGTTTGAATACATAACCTTTAGGTTTCCCTGTCGATTGGTCCATATAACGACACACCACGGCGGGATGGGATGCTGTTGTTATGAGGTATCGATCCTCCTAGTGTGTTTTTGGAAAGAAAATAGTGAGGAAAGAATGAAAAATATCCTATATTGTCTCGTCAGACGGTGCGTATGGTGTGTTCACACGGGAGATTTTTCTTATTTAGATAGAGCCCTGGCAACATAGTAGCGATGATACGGCTTTAAATGGGATACGATTGGAGTGTGCTTCAAAGGAAGGAGGGTTTGGTGGAACAATCCATTCTGGAGAAGGTGCATGGGGATCCTGGGTGCAAGAAGACGTCAAGTCATGTGACTCTCGAGACAATGTCCCACACTTTCTTACCGGATTTGCTTTGTCTGTGGAAGAATACCAGGTCAGTTGATAAGAAGATTTTATACTAGTAGTCCTCGTTAGCTTGATTATTAAAAACAAAAATAGTCGAACAATGAGTCAATAAATATATCGCTTATCAATTTGTAACGACATGATAACTTAGGACATACTGATATAATTACTTTTAATATACGCCTAAAGAAATTTAAAACACCAACGGATTTAAATACCTTTCATTGTTTATACATCCTTTTCCATTTTCGTGAACTTTTACATAATGGCCATAAACAAAATAGTATCGCTTTTTGAATAACTGTAATTTTGTCATCTAAATTGGGTAACTTTTATACTTTTTATCGTGATTTTGGATGCTAAAAAAAAAATATTATATTTTACATAACATTAAATGTAATAGTGCACCCTCTCCAGAGCGACCCACTACTGAACAACAGCCTCTTTTCAACAATGTTATCAGTTTTCCCTTATCAAATAATTATTTCTAAGTCAACCTCTTTAGAGTAAAATCCTCTCAATAGCAGCCGGACTTAACGTCTCAGGGTGTTGCTCAGGAAAGGTTATACTATAGTACACAGTTTATGTTTTAGAATAGTGGAGACGACACAATGGCCAACTATGTTAAGTTTCACTGTCGAGATTTCGACGGCCGGACTCCAGAGTATGAGCTAGATATTAGTCCCGGCCATGGTGAGTGGGGCACCTGGGATTCATTCAGTGCAAGTTGTGACTATGACACAGCTATCTGCGGACTCTCTACACGGATTGAACAACCACAGGGAAGCAGTGATGATACTGCTTTAAATGACGTCATCATGTATTGTTGTACTTGAGACAAATAAATACTGCTTTAAATGACGTCATCATGTATTGTTGTACTTGAGATATATAAAATACTGCTTTAAATGACGTCATCATGTATTGTTGTACTTGAGACACATAAATACTGCTTTAAATGACGTCATCATGTATTGTTGTACTTGAGATATAGAGAATCTCGGGTTACTGTCCGGTGAGAACAATGTTATCAGGCGAGGTGATATCGTACAGGGGGCGAGCTTTAGCGAGTCCCCCTAGTACGATATCGCCGAGTCTGATAACATTGTTCAAGCTGGATAGTAACTTGAGATTCTATTTATCATGAAACTACCTCCGCTTGGCAAATTTAGAGGCTAACTGCCTCAATTTCATGTCAATTTCATGTCAATTTCATTAGTGGGCGGAGCTAAAAAGTGTTATCACGTCATGACCTGAGAACACATAATGTTATCAGGTCATGTGTTCTCAGGCAGTTACCATGACAGTTGCATGATAAATATAAATACTGCTTTAAATGACGTCATCATGTATTGTTGTACTTGAGACAAATAAATACTGCTTTAAATGACGTCATCATGTATTGTTGTACTTGAGATAAATAAATACTGCTTAAATGACACCATCATGTATTGCTATACTTGAGACAAATAAATACTGCTTTAATTGACGTCATCATGTATTGTTGTACTTGAGATTAATCATCATGTCACGGGGATATATCAATAAAGATTTGACATTTGACTTATGTTCCAACAGGGTTGATGCAAGAAAACAAATTCTATGTACATGTATACTGTAAAATCCCGTAAATCGGAAGCACTACATTTAAAAGAAACGTACCATCGTATTTAGGCTGTGTGTAGACCCTATGGTGTACGGGAGACAACTCCTATAGCCACTATTTGTTAAAGAAATAATGTCCCTTTGCTTCTCAAACATAGATCATCAGATAATATCTAGTTTAAAAATATGTAAAAAGTCTAAATTGTGGAAAAATATCATATAGTCGGTAGCCAAGTCTCCAATTCATTAAAAAAAATGCAGTTTATTCAGGAATAAGAACAAGTCCGTTTGGTAAGCTGTGAGTTTATAAACATACAGTCGAACCTCGTTTATTCGATAACGGTCTATCCGAATACTTGGTATCATCCGAAATAAATAACAGGTTCCGATGTATCTTCTTAGGCACGTCGAATTTGAATGGGCTATTCGAAACCATGTATTATTCGAAATAAAATTTAGGACCCGATGAAATCGAATGAACACGGTCCGACTGTATACGCAACCATGACGTGTTCAATCCATTTCCACCTTTTATTCAATGTTCATTTAAATACACAAATAATTATCGAAACTTTAATGACTTGAAAATAAGCTGAATGGTTTGACCAGTTTACGTATCATACCCTGGGACACAAATATTGACCACGGACAGGTAAAAACGTGAACTTTGACTTGCTACAAGCTTCTAGTTACACAACATATTTCTTGTTCTTTTCTTTTTTATCTTATTATTCATTACATAAAACAACTTAATGAAAACATGCTTTATAAGGAATATTCTTTTTCAATAATAATTCTTGACTTGAATGCAATTAAATAAGGCAAATGATGTTTGCATATATAAAACGTACATTTCTCGAAGACTTTGAATTATCACATGAACACTATGCTTATATGTATCGGTTATTGACTCACTATACACATGAACAATTATGATGTACCTTATGAACAAATTGCAACAGAAACAACAAACATCATTTTCTGCGTAGTGGCATGTTTGCTTATTTTGCATAGTTATATAAACTTATTCAATGATTCAAAAATTCTCTTTCGAAAACAAGTTGGTTTGATTATACAGTTCTTCCCAGTTCCCGCGACATTTTGCCGCAGTGACTGCCATATTTTCATTGATTGCCTTTTCCCTCTAAAATATTTATTTACATGATTATAGAAAAAGATCTGAACAATTATATTTACGAGTTATAACGCTAATTGCTTGGAATAAGGCAACACGCATGTTATGAAAGTGTTCAGAATCTTGTTACTCAATTATCAGCTACAAGGAAATCGAAGTACTTTCGATTGCACCACTACTCATTCGTATACATTGTATGTGCGTACATTTTATTATTGTTGTATCCAATGAATTATAACATTACGATTTGACAACAAAGTAGTATTTTTACGTGAACTATGACTAAGTAAAACTATAAATTGTAATAAATTAACCGTGATAATATAAAATATTTCGTATTTCTTACAACAGTTTATATTGATTGATAGCGGCTACACACTGGACTGATATACATGTACTGGGTACTTTGACCTATATACTGAGTTCAGCAACCCAAAATGCAGGGCACAGACAACAACATACTGTGTGCAGCGACGCATCATATATTCTGTACAGGAAATCATATACTTGTTACAACAACCCATATACTGGTTACAAAAGCCCTCTAACTGAGTACAACCAATCGTGTACTAGTACTACTTGAAGAATTTGTTCGAATTTTTTTAACTAACGGTTCAGCGCCCTGATTTCCAGGAATGTTTTCCCAAAGCGCGGTATCTCTTGTAAATCTATATTTTTATGATCGTTCGGTCAACACCTTCCGTCAACAAAGTGAATAGATATTTAGAAACGGTGATTATGGAATTGAATACTGTTATTGATGGAAAATATGATGAATTTTGCAATCAGTGACCATCTGTATTGGGAAGGTGATACGACTGTTTACTAATACCGTGAGGTCGCGTTATCAACCAGTGCAGATGTTTGTTATCAACCAAGGTACGTGTGTATGACTCGTGCATTAATTAGAACTGACTTCATTTTGTGTCGGAATGCATTATTATTTTTATGTTTGTGAATGCTTTGCCGCGGATTTCATCTCTTCAATTCTTTGAGCTTTTTAGCCAACTTATTGCCAAATATCGGTATCTGTTAAAGCTGCACAGTCATTGTCACATGGTATGTTCCTATAGTGGTTTTGCATGGTTGCCTCGAATGTCATTGGTCGGAAAAAGGAGACGAAACACTTACGCATCTGCGCATTCGCTTATATTAATTTCACTTATTAATTTATTTGGATATTTCTGCGTCACTCATGAGAAGGGAGCTGCTGTTTTACAAGGATATTCTAGATATTTTCTAAGGTAACTTATTTTGTTCGGAGTGATGTGTACACCTCATCCCAGATTTCAGCATTTAGCATTTAGTTTACATGTGCTAGATTAATTCTAACCCACTGAATAGTACTTATTCATTAGAAATTAATGGCTTATGTATTTTATGTACGTTTAACAACTTGCTTGGTAAGTTTTAATTAGCGTTAATTTGTTGTAAAAGTGTTTCATCCATACCTGGTTATTTCTAAAAAACATTTTCTATTAAAATTATTTGATCATTGACGTAGGCATGGTGTAGGAACGCTGTGTGTCAGCATTAACCAACATTTTCGGATACGACAGTTACTCGGAATTTATCATAAACATCTGGTCGATAAACACAAAAGCATTCCAATTGGTCAAAGAAACGCGTTAAACCTTTCATTTCATAGCAGACGGAACAAATTTGTTTTTAGTTAAGCAGGATTGATTACGCTTTTAAATCAAACGAGAATTAGATGCGTCTGTTTCTCGTCAATTTTGTGGTAAAAAAACATTTGAATTAAAGAGCTCTTCTGATTAGAAGGTACAAAAAATCAGAGAGTTGTTGATTGATATCGATGACGAAGTTTTGAGGTTTATAAAACAATGGACAGATAGCCGTGCCTGTTTAAAAGACACACATTTATTTGTCAGAAGGTTCCAGTTATTCGAAAAGAAATTTTTAAATACAACTTGTTTGATTTGGAGACTCGAATATTCTGGATATACATTCTGTTGTTAAAGAATATAGGTATGTAAAATATTATTGTCATAATTACTGATATTAATTGTTCAAGACTGCAGATTTTTAAGGCCATACTGTTTTTTTTAATTTTTTGAAAAGCGTCCCTGTATCATTTCACATGTTTTAATGGGGAAAACATTACAAAAATATAACTGTACAGCTTGTTTCTTTATAAAACGTACGAAGTGTAACAGAAATACTGACTAGTTTTCACTCACTATTTATACATTATATTTTTATACATATATATTTATACATACAAAATCATACGTAAATACAACACAGCGGTTATTTCCCTTGGCGATTTGTTGAGCTCAAAACCCGGTTCATGTACACCGGACGCTTAACAAAAATATTAAACCACATGGCCTAATTACACTTTTTTGGACAATGTACGGAAGAAGCGATAAAAACTCAATTAATGATTGTCTGGAATTTTATCGGATGGCGAATTAATTTAACCATTGCTTATTGGCCCACACACATTACATTTTATTCTCAATGCACTGACTAGCCATGATAAAAATGTGAACAGCCGTTTTTCAGTATTTTATATTATGACTGCTATATATAAGCTAATTCTGTGGTTAGGTCTATATTCTGTTTTGTCTTCTTTGTAAATATTGTTTAGCAAATCTTCTGTCTTCGTTCATATGCAGTGTATACATATACAGTAAAACCTCAATAATACGACCACCATTGGTACTCTTGAAAACTGGTCTTCTTATTGATGTGGTCTTAGTATTGAGGTTGAATAATGGAAATAAGACGTGCTTTGTATTTGTTATAATTAAAAATGTATGTTCTTATATGTATCCATGTAAAGCTTACTGTATTTTGTGTTCACCTTCTGAAAATAAAGCTATTATTATGATTTTTTTCAAGTAAATCCGTGACAACGTCGTTATGAGGATTTTAGTCACATACACTATAACATATGTCCTCTATGAACGCCTGGTTATTGTAAACACAGAACGGTGTACATAATCATATGTAGGACCGTCGTCATGAGGTAGATTGGCATATCGGTGATGTCTAAAAAAGAAACTTTTATATTTGTGTTCATTTAGGCGACGAAAAACGACCGCCATTTTGTTACAGTTGTGACCCCAACTTTTGACGCTACGTAAATCAGTAAAACTCGAGTAGTTAGTTCCGGATAAATTAACTACAAGGGTATTGCAACAGTCTTCTTTGTTCATGTCAAGACTATCTACTTTCACTGAATGTGTTTTTAACTTTTTAAGTTTGATAAACTTACGAACTATCATCTGTTTCATTTATATTTTAGATTTTCACGTTAACAATAAAACAAGACCATTCAGAGATCAGCCCTTAGATTAAATTTCCTCAAACGTATGTTACAAAGCACATGGTGCTTATATATACTCGAGGAATAACGAGACGCCTCACTGATAATCAAATGTAGCAATTCTATATTTATGCCGACGTTGTTGGCATATTCTGTTTCTCCTATCGGTTAGACGCACACAATATTGCTCATTTGCTGAAAACGACACTTTGCCAATTATGTCGACACCGGACCTCAAGCAATGCCTCGGCTTAATCTTTGCCCGAACGGACATCGCGTTATTGGTGAATGTACCCTTAATTCTGAAACGACAGGACAGTACTAGATCTGGACACATTATATCGTTTAGCAACTGTTGTCCAAGCATAAACTTAACATAATTTCTGATAACTTTCTTTTAGGTTTAATTGAAATTTGAAATGTCTCATAAAAATGTAAGGCTTTTTTTTAATTTGACGTTTTTTACACTGATATGTCCTAATGCATAGTATGTGTGTGGTATACAGAAGATTGACAAAAGTTATTTCGCTTCGTCCCTTCTACTATCTGCCTTTATCCCTTATATAGTGTATGTATATATTGTACAAGATAAAGGGAGAAAAATGGAAGGAGTAAAGGGGATGAACTCGTGACAATCTCATGTGTAGTGGTCAGCCAATGAAAACACGTTTTGGAAAACCTTTACCGATAGACATCGTATTCACAATAACGGTGTTCGCAACTAATTTTAATCAATGAAATTTAAATAAGTTCAAGTACAGGTGAACGCATTTATAAGTGAAACATGTATTCTATACACATATGAGAAATTTCGTTTTTAAAGTCGAGTATTTGCTGACCCTGATAAATAGCTGCTTACTTGACAAGAGGGATTAAATCATAGAATGTTTTTACTAATTTGACCATTATAAGTTTAACTAGTACAAATATAGTGCCAAAACATACATAACTTATCATTTTCTGTTTTGAACAAGTCTTACATGATGATTTTACATGTGAGGCTTGAAAGGCAACAACATCACGCACATTGCAACCTCTCCAGAGCAACAACCTTTCGTGGACGCAGATATTGGTTTTGTTGAATGATATTTGCTCTAGACAGATTAAATGTATCGTAAATTCTTAATAAAGGAAAACTATGACGTTGAAGAGAGGTTATTGCTGAAGAGAGGGCCGCTATGGAGAGGATGCACTATACAAAAATCAAAGTTATAACAAGTGAATAAATAAGCAACCGAAGTTACAAATAAACAAATATGTATGTATATTACATTGTATAAGCATCAACAGGTGGGCAGAACCACATTCATTAAATTATTACAGCAAAATAGAGCAACAACCCATATATGAGCCACATACTAATTAACTGCTCTGACTTTGTATTTGATAGAGTGGTTTTAATGTGTACATAACAATTTTATCACATGCTGTTAATATCTTAATTGCAAAATGCGTAGAACACAAACGTTTCATCAAGCCTCAGGGGTGTCGTCTCATCCGATATGAATAATGTTTACGACGAAACGTATTCTCTCGATTGAGTCCATATAAACTAAGAATCTAGGAAGCAATTAGTGATATAATGATGGTAGATTAAACAGTTTCTGTCATTAATTGTGAGCCACTAACCTGACTAAGTGATTATTGCGTGATGTTTTGTCGACCAAATTGTACCATTTTTGTTTCAATGCCAACAACTCTGTTGTCTCTTTTCATGATAACTGTGGCCCACTCAGGGGGTAGAACGCTGGGATTTTACTAGGGAGGCACGGGTTCGATTCCTCGGCACGTAGGTATCAGTCTGTGATATTTTGCATAAGTCATGTGTCCTCCACCTCTGATTTATATGCAGTAGTTGCCAGCTGCTTGCGGAAGGGTAACTTAGTACTAGTAAATAATTAATTCAGATAAAACTGGGTATAAATGACAAAGGAAAATGGCGTTAAATCCAATAAAAACGAAAACAAACTTGTAGGAGTGACATGGCACACAGTATCGAACGAATGGTACAATGTTTGCATTGTGTTACACACAATATCCATCTCACTCTTCTAATCGTAGAATACATAGTGCATCCTACTTCCGGATTCAAAACTTATTTTTTTGCTAACGCATTAGCTAATGTTGTTTTGACATGTAAGGTTTAACAAGGAATGAGAAATTTGGATTCTCTTAGCAGAGAAAGCAGAGAAGTTGTTTGATAAAAAAGTAGAACATTCGATTTGAAATATCATAGAAGCTAGTAAATAAGTTTGTATTCAACCATTTCACATTTTTCTGAAGTTCATCCCCAAACAGTTTCGATTATTAGTAAGGACGATGCGCAATATTTTTTTACGAAAACCAGTACGCAGTATGCATGTTCGGGCATCCTAAAGCCGGATTTCCATGAAGCCTACTATTTCGGCGCCGATTTTATCCATGAAGCCGAAACCCGACGCGGTTTTCGGATAAAAACGCATATGCATTTTAGTTTTATTGATATTGTATTGACATCCAAGAAAATGGCCGTTTCCAAGTTAAAACAAACACTACATTTGCAAGTTTTCCTTGCCCATTTGGATGAGTTTGAGGTCGAGGATATGATGCTTGCGCTTGTGCTTAAACAAAAGTTGCTGCTTCACAAACGCAGGCATCGATTTTGGATCCACAACATAATAAGCTTCTCATAAACTTGTACACTAAACTCGAGGAAATGACGTCATTTTTCCTATCTACGACACCTCACTAGGTCATTTCCGCGCCGACACGCGGAATAAAATCGCTACCCGAAGCGAATTCTTTCGGCGCCGACAATATTCAGCGCCGAAAAACGCGTCAATGGAAACGTCATCATGCAATATAGACTGAAGCGAATTATTTTTAATCGGCGCGTGTTCGGCGCCGAATAAAGCCGCGCCGAAAACGCGTATGTTTTCCGCTTCATGGAAACCGGGCTTAAAGCCGGGTTTCCATGAAGCCTACTATTTCGGCGCCAATTTTATCGGCGCGGAAATGCGCGCCGAGTAAGCGCCGAAAAACTGTTTCCATGAAGCCGAAACCCGACGCGGTTTTCGGAGAAAAACGCTTATGCGTTTTAGTTTTATTGACCTTTTATTGACCTCCAAGAAAATGGCCGTTTCCAAGTTAAGACAAACACTACATTTGCAAGTTTTCCTTGCCCATTTGGAAGAGCTTGAGGTCGAGGATATGATGCTTGCGCTTGTACTAAAACAAAAGTTGCTGCTTCACAAACGCAGGCATCGATTTTGGATCCACAACATAATAAAAAGAAGAAAGACGTTTGGTGCCTTCTATCATCTAGTAAAACACCTGCAGCTAGACCCGGAAACCGAGGAAATGATGTCATTTTTCCTATCTACGACACCTCAAAACGTCGTTTCGGCGCCGACACGCGGAATAAAATCGCTACCCGAAGCGAATTCTTTCGGCGCCGACAATATTCAGCGCCGAAAAACGCGTCAATGGAAACGTCATCATGCAATATAGACTGAAGCGAATTATTTTTAATCGGCGCGTGTTCGGCGTCGAATAAAGCCGCGCCGAAAACGCGTATGTTTTCCGCTTCATGGAAACGGGGCTTAAGTCAAACGATTTTTGTTTATCTTCATGACAACGTAACGCCATCTTCGATTATTATAAGAATTAGGTGTATGCCTACATGGAAACGTCTCAAGTATCGCCATGTAACTCGATATGCATAAATAAGGAACAGGCTGCAGGTAGATCTATACTGGCAAAGCAAATCTATATTGAGGACTGAAACCATTGCTTCGAAGCGACCTGCGATACCAGTCGGTTTAACATAGGCGTCGGAGATGACGTCACGCTATCGCGTCTTTGGTGATTTTATAGCCGTACGATGACCCAAACATTCTCGTTGTTGCTAAAAGCAATGTCATTAAAATATTATTTTGCTCCATAACAACCAACGAGATCAGCTGTGACTGTGGGGTTCGGGGAACATACATGTAGATGCACTACTCTAATCAGATACAAGTAAGCCTATCTTCGAGAGGTGCTGGCAATAACAAAGACGCCTTCATAGCCAGTATTCCGTAATTTACCACTTATGTATTATTCTTGTTTTTCAGTTTCTGTCTCATGTTACGATCGAGGTGTTTTAACGACAAGACTAAGATGCACTGAAAAACGAAGATGGCTTCACCCGTTTATCAAGCATTGAACGCATCAAATGCAACGTACTACACAAATTATAGTGACGTCATCAATGATGCCACAATACTTTATTTTCCTTCCAATGAATCGGTGAGCAATGCAACTGATATGGGAACAATAGAAGAGGAGGTGGGATTTATTCTCAAAAATATAAAACTGTTGAAAGCAGTAGTCTTGTGCTCTGTGATACTAGTTCTTGTTCTTATGATGGGGAAATTTCTATTTAAAACGTTTTCAACATACATTGATGGTGAACGGAAGGACGAAGACTGATTCACATTCCACGGTCGTAGAGAATGTCACAGGGGAAAGTATCAGACTAGTTTAAATACCGGACCCCTATGGAGAATGCAACCGTGTTGTGTGTTTTTTCCATTTCATAAAATGAATCTAAATACATGGACACAATTATCGTCACGGATCCCTGTTCGAAAAGCGCAGTTTTTGTGTCAAATAAACTATTCTTTATAGCCTACTACATGTTTTTTTACATATTGGACAAAGCTGTGTATCTATAACGGCTGTGAATCTAGTTGAACTCACAAAAAACGTTTATAAATGCAAGCAAATTATTTTGTTTTACGTTTTAATAGATCTCGATCAAACTCACCTCATCGAGAATAATCGTATAAAAACTTACAGAAATTGTCGCGCGAAAGCTGAACATTAAGGATCGAGAGTACCCTGCTTGTGTCGGATGTACAGAACAATCGTCACCCCTTGGAGAAAATAAGCAGAATTGTTAAAAGTGTGTAAGCTCACTAGAAAATATGAAAACCACAATTTGTGCTGGATTCCTATGTATGATGTTGTTCTATGAATTAATTAATGTTTAATTTAAATATACACCAAATCATTTCAGTTTCGAAATGACAGTGCGTTTGTTTGAATACAGCTCTATAGACCTACGTGTACTTTGCTTCTCGTAGTTTTATCAAATTCTATGAAAATTATGATTATGTTCTTTTTAATTACACTTTTTTGTTGTTAATTACTCGAGTTTGTTTTCTTGCATGAGCTTCTTTTGCTGACCAGAAAATTATTTCAGTATTCTTTTCTCACCACACTGGGATTTTGTATCATTTTCGGTACTAAAATATCAAAAGCAGTGTTGTTAAAAGTAACATTTTGAATGATTAAATCACTTCAGTTACAAAGTGGTTGCTTTGAGAAATAACTGTCGTTTTTGCATAAAACAGAATTTAGAATTTGTCAAATATTAGGTCTGTGAAGTTGGCTCATATTTGTTAGTTTGAAGTTCAGCTGTACGTGCCTCATCGAATTCACAACTGTTAGTCGGTAGTTCACATGTTCGTTCCCGAATTCACAGCTGTTGGACTACCAACAAACAGCAAGGTATTCGCTTGATCATATCTGAATTGGTAACTAACATCTGGCTATGTATTAGCGAAAGAACATATAAACAACCAACTAACCGCTGTTAATTCGATAAGGCACATCTGAACAACCAACTAATAGCTGTTCATTCGCTTACCCTTAGACAAATTAACATTTCCGATCTGGCTAAAAATTCTCGAATTACTATCTGAACTACCTACTAACAGCTGTGTGTTCGCTTGATCATGCTTGCATTGGTAACTTACACCTGGCTGTGTATTCGCGAACTAACATCCGACGTACAAACTTAAAGCTGTGAATTTGGGAACTGCCACCTAACAGCTGCGCATTCTCTTGCCTATATATATGAATTCACATCTGACATCTGGCTTTGAATTCTCGAATTAACATCTGACCAAAACCACTTGCAACATTGAGCTCGATAAGGTTCAGCTAAACTACCAAAAATCGCTACCATATTTCCGAATTCACATTTGTTTTCTGGCTTTTAATTCTCGAATTAAAGTCTGAACTACCATTGCAACTAACAGCTGTGTATTTGATAAGGCACATCCTAACTACCAACTAATATCTGTGTATTCGTTAACACATATCTGAACTGACGACTCGTCTGGCTGTGAATTCGAAATACCAACTTACAGCACATATGAACTAACAACTAACAGCTGTGAATTCATGAAATAACATCTGAACTACCAACCAACTCACATCTTCGAGATTATGCTCGCATTCACTTAATACCGAAACAGGTAGGGCAAATAATATACCTAGAAAAAATCCTATTTGTAAAATGTGGATTCTGAATACCATTTTATTATGTGCTGTCCTCTGTATAGAAATATTAGAAAAAAATATTTAGGTAATTGATCGTGGCCATCTCATTAATATCATGTCTTAAAAAATAAAAGATATTTGATTAAAATTGCTAGTTACTTAAGGGAAGCTTAGATTATTTTTTTTAAATCATGCAGTTCCTTAGTTTCTTTTCATTTTTTTTTCATTTTTCTTAGACTGAACAGTAATATATAAGAAGATGCTATTTATCTACGTATTTGATTTCAGAGTGTTGATACGTGTTACCATTTTACTTGTATGTCACTTAGATAATGTGTTTCATGACTTTGTTTGTATGAATGTATAACAAATGTATGTTTGTTTGTATGTTTGTACGTATGCACTGACTTTCTTTGTGCTGTTTTTGCGTTATTTAACCATATATATAAATTTATATGTATATATATATACTGACAACTAAAAGTCAACTTCTCAAACCTCAAATATGTTAACAAGGTTTCTAACAAACACTGGTATATGCGTATGTCATTATAGGGTAACTTAGGGCCTAAATATTGAACGGTTAAGACCAGCATGTCAAGTCATATTTTTTCAAAATGAACCATCCGGACAAAGATGTTGAGGTTACCTGAGCACAAAGTGCTCATGGTGAGCTAGAATGATCGTTGGCTGTCCGTCGTCAGTCGTTTGTCGTCCGTCTTCCATCAACATTTTATTTAAACGACATCTCCTCCTTAACCGCTGAATGGATTTTGTCCAAACTTCGCTGGAATAGAGGACGGACCCACACCAGTTTAGCGCTGGGCTGTCACCCGGGAGGTCCAGATTCTATGCCAGTGCGGGGCAGGTCATGTCGTTCAGTGACATTTGACTCTGGTCATTTATCCTTCACCTCTGATTCATGAGTGGAAGTTGTCTACGGCTTTCGGAAGGGTCAACTTTGTACCAATAAATGATTTAGTTCAGGTAAACTGACCGCTGTGTCATACTGAGAATGTGTTGAAAATTACGTTAATCCAATAAAACAAACAACACTTATCCTGACCTGACGGTATAGTCATTGATATTTATTTATACAAGGTGAGATTTCTTACTTTTTTTTGAATAACAATCCTCGGGTCAAGTGGTCAACATCGATATAATCAATTAATTACCTCTCTCCGTCAAGAAATGAAGCTTGAACTGTTTGTTGTTGTTTTCGTGTATGAAGTAGGCTGTGTTTACTGGAAATGTTCCATAAAACAAATATAAGCACAAACTTCACGCAAACCTACTCTGCGCATTGATCGTGTTTGATTTGGTACCCTTATAACCCGTACCTATATAAATATTACAGAAATGTTTTGTCTCCACATCCAGTATGATATTCCAAATCATTAAATCAATTAACTAGTCGAATTACTAAAGAACAACAACAAACTTGGTGGCTTTATAATAACATACTACAAGCTTGGTTCGCTATCACTAATGTTAGATAAGAAGTAAACATTTGGTTAAGTATTAGGAGTTGAACCGGAATGATTTCCTACGAAGGATAGCGTGATTGGGCGAGTATTTTTAACATTTATTTTACGCAATGATAAAAAGACAATTAGTTTCGCTATATGCGCGGCTTTAGACAGATTATTTCAGTAAAATAATTTCTTACATCAGAAAATTGAAAAAACATCTTCCATTGTTTACACAAGCTAGGTTTTTAGGGGGTAGTTTAGCTGAAATTGATGTGTATGCATGCCTAGTTTGAGGGTTGAGGGGGGGGGCAGGGACATGGTCCGCCGAATAAAAAAATTGAAGTTAGATCTTCAGAGTTGCGTCTTAGTGTATACATGTATTACGTTCCATTAAATATGCTTACAATAACATCAAAAACATACATAAACTATTTTATTGCAGTTTTTGCCAGTATTTTTTTCGATTTTTCGAAAAAATGTTTCACGGCCTATACAAGTTTGTATCATGGTGCAAAACATGTTAAAACAATATTTTTGAATCGTTGTTACATAACACTTGTTCGAATAGATGTACATGTATTAACTAACCAATGGAGGAACAATACTGGATGAAGCCCATTCAAATATTTTACATTCTGGTGGGCCAGATACCTTATTATTATTATAGTATTTTTCCTCAATGTAATAATAAATTAATATTACACATCAGAGGTAGAGGCTCGGCACAATCCAGTGTGTATATATAGAGAATATATATTATATAAAACATCGTTGGTTTCAAAAAGAGTTCTATCTCGTGAACATTTCAATCGTTGCTAACTTAGTGGCGGCCACTTTATAGAGAACATGCTTTGCCTATTTTTTTTATCTTCCTCGGAATATTTTATTGAAGTACGTGCATGCATCGACTTAACAAGAGTAAATGTCTATTTCACCGAGGTAATTAGCTTAAACATTGCAAATGCAATGCGGCAAAAACCAACAAAATAAAAAACACGTTTACCGCTTTCAGCACCCAATGTTTATTTATCAAACAGAAAACCGTTGGGAAATCTATTGTAATCACCAGTTTGATTTTTAGCATTTATAAACGTATAGTACAAATTAGATTGATGCGGTATAATCAAACAATACGTGTTTTGTTGGAAACTGAACATGTGTTTATTATCCGTTTGCTATAGTCTTTTATAGCAGGTACCCTCCTTTTATTGAGGCGTGGATAGTCGTCGGCACATGTTGCCGCTTAGATGTTGTAAGGCAAGTTCATGAAATAGCAATATCAAATGCCCGATTTCAAACGGCATGGTTTATCACTTATGGACCATATCGCAGGTGATATAAGATATATTGATCGAGTTTGTTGGAGTGCGCGCAATTTCAAGGGACACGAATGCTCCCAACGTTACATACTGAAACTTATCTCCCTTCTATGAATATTTACAATTATATCTGATAGAAAATGCATACATATACATTTTAGTCCTTAAATAGCAGAATGACTTCTATGGATAACTTGCTGTAATGGTTGTGATTTTCGCGGAAATATGTAAATACAGTGGAACTCAGAAGAAAAAATCGGTTGAGAAGGGGTTTTGTCACCGGGAAGTTTTATTTCATTCGTTTCAGTCATTAAGCATAAACTTTTAATTTTGCCTGTGTTTGACTGACATTTTATCATAATTATAGAAGCACGTGATAAATATGTTAATGATTTTTAAACACGACAAATAACCTTATACATTTGTATATCGCTTAGATAGAGACTGAGATATGTTTAGCTAAGAAAGTTACCAAAGAACTGAATACTTTACGGACAGAGAAAATTATGTACAAAAACAACACATACTGTACATCTTTGAAGTACATGTATATTTAAAATATAGCAAACAATATTAAATAAAGTTTTGGTGATTGGTTGAAAACTATTTCCCTGTTGGAAACCATTGGCCACCATGAGAGGGGCATATTTTATACAGTCACTTATGTACTAGGCAACATCAGTTCATCGATGCGCACACCGGTTTTATCGCAACATGAAAACAAAACAGCGCCTGAAGATTTCATTGGTTAAGAAATTGTGGTTTATAAAATACACAACCGGAACAAACATTCAGCTGTACTGATTAACTCCTCTTTAAAATTATTATTTGATCTCAAACCATTTTACGTAGCTATGTATACATTAAAATGTATGGTGGCATATTACTGCCACTAGTTACCATGATAGCGTTCGCGAATTGTTTCGTGTTAACCACTTATTTATTGCGATAATTAACTAGCTATCTAGTTAGTATTCGTGATACATTTTCGGTAAGATAAATATCATAAAACTAGAAACAGGCTTGAAAGTGCCCAGAACTGCCACCTCTTATCTTTTTATGATGTATTACACTAGAGTTATCGCAATAATTAAGTGGTTAACACGAACAAATTTCGCGAACGCTATCATGCTATCTGGCGGCAGTAATATGCCACCATAAAAATGCGCACTTACATTGTCTTTTTCTGCTATTTATCAATCTTGAAACTTTGCCATACTTTACTAGGCGAAGGCATTTACTAATGTTGAAAGAACTTGTTGTCCAACCCTCTTTTGCTTTTTCAATTATGTAATATATTTTCTGCTTGTAAAACTGTAGACATTGTTATAATCATAAGAGCAAATAAAATATGATTAAACACTCACATAAATACCACCTCGACATTTAAGCCACCACATTTGTGAGACTCTATTTTTACCCTCCAGTCCATATTATTACTCGATAATTCGACTTTTTTCGGAACCCAAGATGATCTTATTAAGGAGGTTTTTGTCTAAATGTCAAAACTCTGATTTTTAGAGAAAGTAATAGACGGATACCTAAAGGCACGCTCCCTTACCTGTGTACCATATTTATCAACACCCCGTTGTACTTCATAAATAAGAACAGCGCTGATGACTAATAGATGAATTATAACTTGTATATGCTTTTATTTATCGTCGCCACCGGTTTCCCACATGGGCGACGCCTCCGGAAGAATGTTAGTCATATTAGATTTGGAGGATAGTGCATGATACAGAAGATGCCCCAGTTCCAGAAGCATCCCTGGTTCTTTTACGTGCTCGATGTAAAGCATCATACACGGGACCTCGGTTTTTAAAATCTCGTCCGAAAGACTGTTAGTACGGTCAGTGATGGAGCGGGGAATCGAACCAGCGATCCCTGGATTACAAGTCCAGCGTTTTACCACTGGACCACTGATCCGCTACAATGAATTATAAACGTCACTTCGACGTACTTATACGTGTATTCATATAACGTCTCGCATGAGCACTCACAAACAAACATGTTGAAACATTATTTTGGCATGTACTAAAATATAGTCTGGCCTAGCCAAATTTCAGACTTAACTAGGTCATACATGCATTTATATAAGATTTAGGCGAAAATATGTAAAACACGTAATTGAAGGTACGCACTTATGAGTGTGTATGTGGACTAGTTAAGATTCGAACTCACGACCTCGGAGATGATTACTGCATCCGCATCTTTGTAACAATGACGATTGAATGAACATAAATTAAGTACATAATTAAAATTTCATACAAATACAATCCTGTACGAACAATTGCGGACGCAAATACCGCATACTAGTACATTGTAATAACATTAATTTAAAACAATGAATGACGTTATTTACGGAAGTCAAGACAAGACAATGAAGTCAATCCATTCACAGCTGGTTAATTGTAGTTTAAACTTACAGTAATACAGAAGTAACGCTCTTCACTTAATTAACATAATTATGTCGCAATTCTTGGAATTATGGTAAAACTAACGTTATTTACGTACTACTATGTATATTTAAAAGTTCATCTAGGCGTCCAAGAAAAACAGTGTTTGTCCCCCCAGCTTCCAACCAAAACAAATATATTAGGAGCATCGCAAATACGACTGTTATTTCATTTTTTGTTTGAAATATGGATCCAACTTTAGTTTGTGATTTTAATGGAACTATTAAAACAGAGTACACATGTATAACATAGCTGTTTATTGCTGAAAGTGATGTTTTTTTTAATATACAAAAGACGCAGGCTGGGTTTATATGACACAGAAACAAATATATATTTAAGATTGGCCGCCAGTTTATACTAGTGCACACAGGGATTGATTGGTATCATGATGTATGACGTGTTGTGTTTATGACACCCATATTTATTGCTTTCGTCTGCTTTGTTTGAAATTAGACAAAAACAACAGAAAGATCCGGTTCACTCTTTTGTATATAAACACGAGCATTTAACTCCTAATTCATTAATCAGCTTCGAGATTGGATGTTCATGATGAGCAAAATGCGTTTTGAAATAATTGTGGTCGTGCTGACGGCGTATAGATGCAAGTTCACGTTTGTAAAACTTCTTTGACAAATCGGCGTTTAAAAAGTGCATGCAAGTACTAATTATTTAGCTTGATTCTGATGTAAGCATTTTTTCTGTCTGTTTCTCTGAAAATGAAAATAATGGTGTCTTATAACGAGTTATATATAAACCCGACATTTGAGCTGTTTGAACCTGCATACATTGTATTTGGGTCCCGCGGCGGACACTTCGACTACTACGATATCACTTCCTTTCACAGTTGTTAGTGTTAAGTTAGGGTACCGAGCACTATGCAATATAATAATTACATGCAATATAATTATGAGAGATGTTATATACAGCTATATCCTCGGATACCCAATGATGACTACTCAATTGGTTCACTGCATAAATGGGGAGCAACGGAATAGATCGGTCGTACGTATCCGACGATATATAACTCGGCTATGGCACTTGTTACTTCTTGTCTGTTGAACACGCACGTTTTATGCTGAATTATTAAAAACTTGCCTTCATCGATATCTTAATTCATGAATGAGATGCTTCAAATACTAGTAAAGTAAAAACATATAGATATGCAATGAAAATAATTATAATTTTGAAAGTTTTTTAAATACTTAAAATGAATATACCGTCATCTAAAGATATATAGTCAATACGATTTCCTTTAATCAAAATGAAATATTCCTTAATAAATATAATTTCGTGACAGATGTTTGAAGAAATTTCTCAAAAGGGTAACGTATTATTAAAAAATCACATAATTTAATGTTTGTAACACGCACTATTCGGTTTGTTTACATCTTAAGTTGTTTGTTTATGTTTCACGCACCAGTAACTCTTCCTAGTCGCTGTAGTGCGTGGAAAGACGACTACTGTTTTTTACTGCCGGCCTATTTGTTTACAAATGTTTATGCACCTAACAAAGCAAAACTACTCCATCCATTGGTATTTCTGTCATAAAGTGTATTTGAAATATAGTGTTGTTCGTGTTCATTCAACATTGACATCAAAAATACAAGATTTTCACTTTAACTTGTATTTTATGTGGTTGCTTATGTCATTGTTTGTGGCGAATATAACAATTTCAGTAAAATTATTCAACATTAAAAAGGCAACTATTTGAACAAGGCGTCATTTTGTAGTACCAACCGTCAAAAGCGTGTTATAGTTATCTATGCGTTAATTCTTGTTCAAAAACTTTTTTAAACTCTTTTTTAGACGAATTATTTTTTATTTCATCATTGATTATTTGTATGAAGTTATGTTTGAGAGATGAAGAATATTTCTGTCTTTGTAAAGTGACTTTATGAATATGCCCAATTTTCAGATGTCAACATTTCCTATGCTGAGTTTGAATTTAGCGATTTGAGTGTCCGATTTGAATAACAATACTTACGGATTGCTGAGTAAACTTTGATATCTCAGTGCAAGGTGCAGAGTAGGATGCGATGGTTATAATTTCGGGCTGACCGATAGATAAAATAACTAGATTTTTCAAACAGATGCATTGCAGCAATCGATGGAAGTTTATTCTTAGAGCATTATTTTACTATAAATTTGATGGTCGGATATTGTAGGAGAGTCATAAGAGGTTGTAAAAGAAAGTAAGAGAATCACAGAGAAATTGTATTCATGTTCCATCATATTAAAAATAACTGTTGTTGATAATATTGTTTACATATAAATGGATTTGCCTATAGGAAAGCACCGATCGTGCAGACACAGAAAACATTCAAAAGACTGCTAGGTTTGTACCTGTATTCTTTGATAAAGCGTGCGTTGTTCAAAATATGTCAAAAGTGGCCCTGATATCATTAAACATGTCTAATTTGTTTCAGTGTTCGCGAGGATGCCGCCGTGGAAACCTGACCGATTCTGTAAATCTGGAGTCATTGGCCCTGCTTGTTCATCAAATTACAACTATTCAAGGCTTCCACATTGCAAGCCAGGATACACTTGTAAACGAGGCTTCTGTTGCCGGGACCCAGTGTGTCCCAAAGGGTGGATTGAAGGTGATTCATGTAATCTGAACTCTGGACAAAAAAGATGCCCTGATCAGTACCAGTGTATCAAGAATTTCTGCTGTAAAGAGAGGAGCAATGCCGGTAGGTATTATCATAAAATCAAACACATATATCTTGCTTATAAAGTTGAATAAAACAAAACCATCTGGTATGATTTACATGTTTTGTATTGTGGTTGCCATCACTTCACAACTGATGTTAAAGGAATGGTTTAAACTAATGTTACAATGGGTGTGATATCACGTCACGTAAGTCTATGGTGTCCCTACCATATATATCAAGTAAACATCGTCTCAAATACTAAATAACCTGTTATCCTTTAACACAACATTTAAAATATCATCAAAATCACTTAAAAGTGTTGGATATTTTGTAATAATAGTCAAAGGTGGTAAACGCAATGAGAATCGTGTTAGAATTACACATTATAAAATGTATACGTTTTCACCTTTTATGACATATGTTATTACAATAATTTACGCCTTATAAGATAATATAAATATATGTTATACTATGCAATACTTTTTTCAGAACTGTGTCCGAGGGTAAGACCACCAAAGGTGTGTCCAGTATACAAAAAGAGCCAGGATAAGTGCCAGACAAATGACGATTGTACTAGAGGACTTTGTTGCAAGGGACCTTGTGGTTGGAAGTTCTGTTACGGATATTTTCCACGATCACTGGATTCCAATGCTTCATAAATTACAAATGCAATGACACTTCTTGTGTTACCATAGGTGCACTATAACTTACATATGTCAGGTGACACGTACGTGCCAAGGCACATAATCTGACAAGTTCATGTCATGTATATTTTAGATATATGTATAGTTATGTCATCTTTGTCTATGTATATAATGTTGTATCGACGGCATCATATTGGAAGCCATTGAATTCAACCATTGTCAAGAACCACATAAAACAGTGGATACCACTAAGTCCCATTTAGCTTAATTAAGTGTTTGTTAAAAACAACAATGACATATTGGATATTACATTACTGGAAATGTTCCATAAAACAAATACTAGTATAAGCATGTACTTCACACAAACCTACTCTGCTCACTGTTCGTGTTTTATTTGCAACCCTTAGAACCCGGACCTGATATAAATAGCTTGACGTCCATTATTTTGTTAAGTATGTTTGAAATGCAATTTCGATGATTTTTTTTATGTACAATTCTGTTTCGCAATAATTTGTATGTGTTGTGTATTGTTTAACAATTATTTTCTTTTGCGTCGTAAAATGTGTATTAGAAATAAATAATTCACTTTATATTGCTTAGTACTGTTTTGTATATGTAGCATTTGTCAGCAATATTTCATTAGAATATCATAGTATTGACGCTGTCCAAATAGTGAAACTATGCCTTATTTTAGTTAAGGTTGTTTCAGGTTCTATAACGGTCAAATGAGCTAACGCAACATTTTGTACTTGAAATTTTCACCGCAAATTTTGACAAAGTGGTCTGAACCGATTTATGTAGTTTTACGGATGTAAAACTTTATATTGGCTATTTTCGACAGTTCAGTTTGAATAATATATAATTATATAAATATGTATAGTTTTGAATCATAACTATTACAGTTAATTGCAATCGAAATTAAAAGAAGATGCAATCACCTGTAGCTTTAACCGCTAACATCAGCATGCCAAGTTATATTTTGTCAATATCAAACATCCGGACAAAGATTTTCGTGCGTCGTCCGTCAACTTTTTCTTTAAATTTAAGGTTTCTTACAAACAATGGTACATGTATCATTATAGAATAACTTGGGGCTTAAACAATTGATCCGTAAAGAACAGCCTGTCAATCATATTTTGTCAGTATCAACCATCCGGACAAAGATGCTTAGGTGAGCTAATATGATCGTTGACTGTCTCCCGTCAGTCGTCGTTTGTCGCCCACCTTCCATCAACAGTTTATTTAAACGACATCTCCTGCAACACAGCTGAAAGGATTTTGTCGAAATTTGAAACAGAAATGATCACGTAATTAACGTACCCACTAAGTTAGCTCCGTTGGTACAGCGCTGGCCTGACATCCCTCCCGGAGTCGATTTTAGGGCGGGGCATGTCATGTCCAACTACGACATTTGACTATGGTCCTTTGTCCTCAACATCTGATTCATGAAGGAAATTTGTCAGCTGTGAAGGGTCAAGTTTGTACCGATCGATAATTAATTCAAGGTGAGCTGGTTAATACAACTGACCGCCGTGTAATACTGAAAATGTTGAAAAATGACGTATATCCAATAAAAACAATAAGCCTGTCCTGACTGTATTGTCATTGATATTTACTTCTGCAAGGTGAGATTTGTTACAAATTTGCGAATAACAATACATCGGTATATTTGATATAAATATTACAGAAATGTCTCCACATCTGGTTGTTTACCAATCTATTCAATAAAGTAACACATTTACTCAGTCCTGCGAATTATAAGCCTAGAAAAATATAGCCTAATTTTGTACGAACAACATCGGAGGGTTTGTAATAATATACTACCGCCAACACTTATTTAGATGGAAAATGAACATTTAATCAAACTTTACGAGTTTAACCAGAATGATTTTGTACTTAATAGCATTATAAGGCGCGCATTTTAACATTTATTTTAAGCGATAATTAAAAGATAATTAATTCCATAAGTTGCACGGCTTTAGGGTATTGTAAGCTCATTTGTATTCATGTTTTACTTAAACAAATTATATTTCATAAAACATCAATATAATTATATGTATTATAAAGAAAACTCATACAATGTACGAGGGGCATTCAATAAATTATGTCACTGGTTTTCGTATGTTTAAAATGTTCACTGCATCGGAAATTTGTTCACGTCAACCCTTCAAAGTATTCCCCCTGTACAGATACACACTGTTGAAGTCTTGCTCTCCACGACCTAAATGCTGCGAAGTAGTCTCCCCTGTTGAGACACTGTAAAATTGCAGAACCAAGGGCACTTCTAGTAGCATAGCGCTTACCTGAGAGCATTTGTTTAGCAAGGGAAATATGTGTTTAATATCCGTTCATTATGGTCTTTTATAGCAGGTACTCTCCTTTCATTGAGGCCTATGATGTCGTCGTTTCCCGCAGACGCTTAACATTTTAAAGACAATTTCATGAAAAAGGAATACTTATTGCCTGATTTCAAACAAAATACAAAGAACATGAGTAATCATTTAGGGACCATAACGCAAGTAATGATATATATATTGATCAAGTTTGTAAATATACATGTATATACATTCACATGAACGTACGTTTTAAAAAATTTTGTCTGCTAGCCGATAATAACTATACGTCTCCATCGGTACGTATATTCATGACAATATTCAATGTATTGCTTGAAATACGCTAATGTTACGCTGAATCACATATCCCTAAACTAGATCAGGTCATATTATATTAGTTTAATAGTTGTCAGGTTGTCTACATGCTAGGAATAGTTGACAGCAAGTGGAAAAGAAATGTGCCAGATTACGGAAAAAAGAAGACATTTAAACGGAAAACGGAGGGTATTTCAATGATACAGAATAGCCACTTAATATTTAAATAACATTTAATTCGCATTTGAGTCTTAAAATTGATCGATATAATGATGATTTAAACATTGTTTATCATACAATAATGTCATCAGTGTTTAATGCCTTTAGTAGTGATTTTGAACACTAATACTGTGCTGCCTTTTTTTGAGCAACAAGCTGTCTTCAACAACAATATCTAATTTCCCTGTAGTAAGAATACGTGACCAATTCAAAATCTCGCAAGCAACAACCTCTCGGCAACAACCAATACATGCGTCTCCCAAATGGTGTTATTCTGGGTATGTTGCGCTGTATATCTTTGGGGTACACGAATCATCTCTTTATAATTTCACAGCAGCGTTAGTTAATAATCAAGTTTGTGTGATTGGCTGAAAACCATTTCGCTGGTGATAAACCATTGGCCACCGTGAGAGAGAATGTGTCATTTATGTACCAGGCAACATCAGTCCATCGTTGAGCACACCGATTTGATCGAACACCAAAATGAATCGATATGCAAACAAAATGACTCCTAAATATTTCATTGGTTTAGGAATTGTGGTTTATAAAATACACAGCCGGAAGAAACATTCAACTGTCTTAACTATATCCTCTTTAAAAGTGCGATATGGGAATACAATAAAACCTCACGTATAGACCACGTCAAAATCTTATTTGTAGGGTCGTATGTCTTCTCTTTGGTCCATATTCTTACTCGGTAATCAAAGGTGGTCTTATTATTGAGATTTGTGTGTAAATGTGAAAATTATGATTTTAAACCGCTGATAATGTTAATTTTGATTCTCACTGAGAGGTAGTAATGGACAGATACCTAAAGGGACGCTCTTTTACCTGTGTACCATGTTTATCAACACCCCGTTTTACTTCAGTAATGCGAACAGCGCTGATGATTAATAGATGAATTATAAACGACACTTTGACGTACTTATATGTATTCATATAACGTCTTGCATGAACAACAGTACATGTGTGTTGAAAAATTAATTTGGCATGTACTAAACAATAGCCTGGCCTAGCGCAATGAGCCGAATTTCCTATCATGCCCGTAAAGGTCATTGTATGTTATGTATCAGAGGTGGTGGCAGGTTAGACTCTGAATTCTTGAATTGCATTGGGTTTTTCAATAAAACAGTTCGGTAACTTATACTTTAACTAATTTCGGACTCCTATCAGTCAATCACTACTCCAAAATCTCAACTATATTATAATCAGCATCAACGATTGAACGATCAAGTAGGATTCTTTTTCTACATGTTTGATGTTTTTTAAAAATCGGCAGGAATGAAGTCGGAGATACATGTACCTGTAAATATTTTACAATCGGCATGTTTTAAAAGCGGAGTCAAGCTTTGACGTAACATTCTAAGGAATCTGGTTAGTGCCACAATGAATGTCGTGTGGTGAGCTTGGATCGCGACACACGAGATACGATGCGACATACATGTTTTATGATTCCTGTTGTTTTGTTTATCTTTCCACAATCTATGTGAATATACATGAGTAACAACTATTACATTTTTTTTTTAAATATTTTTTTTTTTTTTTTTTTTTTTTTTCTTCCTTCTCCAACTCAAATTGTTAATACTATGTCACGTGATTTATTGTATTGTATAATTTGTGATGAACATGACTATGTACTATGTACACGTCTTTCAAATAAACTTATGTTCTGTTCTGTTCTGATAAAAACCCCATCTAAATTGATGTTTATACAATTTAATGCAAGGTTTCATGACATGAATTATTCCTTAAAACAATAATTTCGCAGTTTTGGCAGCAAGCAACTGAATGTCAAAAATTCATTTTAATTGTAACGTCTATGTATAACTATGCAAACGGTCACAAAATACAGTTCTGCGGTAAAATTTATTTTTATACGATTTCACCAAAAGCCACATTTATTTTATATAAGTTATGCAACTATTTGTCTAAATAATTGTAACATCTGTTACAGGCTGGGTTTATATCAAATTTATATTTCGAAATTTAACGACCAAGATACCGGTAAGTTGCGATAACCTTTAAGAAAATGGGATCCGGAAGGAGAAACAAATATGTTTTAAGACTGGCCACCAACTGATACCGATGCACCACGTGATTGATATAATGATTTAGGACGTTTTGCATTGGCTGCCACGTTTTACTGTCGCCTGCTACGTCAAAAACAGAAGAAAGATCCGGTTCACTTTATTGTATATAAACAAGAGCACGCGAACTCCTAATTCATTGATCAGCTTTGACGTTGGATGTTCATTTTGAGCAAAATGCGCTTTGAAATCATTATGGTTGTGCTGACGGCGTATTGCCTATCTGCAGGTACATGTTATTTTTACAAATATTTGAACATTATATTTAACAGAAAACCTTACCTTTAGGTAATAATGCTGTAAAAAGAAGAAAGTTCACAGAAGAGAGAATAAGTTGCTACTTTGACAATTCGACATATATGTTTTTAGCGTTTAAAGAACAACTATTTAGCAATATTTTACGATACAATAATAACCATCAGTTCGATTAAGACATAACTGGCTATGCGTGCAAGTTTGCACGAGACCTATACATTTATAACATATCTAACGCGAGATACAAAACGAGATAAAGCTCAATGAATTAAACATAACTTCATTGATTTTTGCCTTTTTGCCCCTTGAATGGGGCAAAACGCATTTTGATAGGGGGCAATAACCTCTAAATATCATATATTTATAAATAACTTCAGGTAAATTTAAGTACAACTTCGCGATCATGTAAGCACTGCAAAATACCGTCATAAAAACGCACGACTGACAAAAATCGAGAATACAAGGTGTACGAGGCAATACTATAAAATTAAACAAAAATGAGAATTAAAAACTTACAGTTGAAGATACATGTTTACATTTTTGGCGGTATTCACATTTGCGTAAGACGACACAAAAAGAATATCGCGCGACATGGTTAATCTAACGATATCAGAAATTTTTCGCGTAGGCCTTTTACCTCGTATGGGCATTTTGCCCCACCTTACCCTACATGTATGTGCCAATTTTTTAGCGTTTAAAGAACATGTATGTACCACGTTTTTAGCGTTTAGTTTCATACACAACAATATCGCTCATCAGATAAATCCAGTCGATGCTGATCGTTATCGATGGAGCTACTGGTCAGCAGTCAATTTGTCTGTCGGTAGTTTCCGTAAGTGGTCGTTATGCTATCACTTTCAGTCCTTTGATTTTCTATTATTATAGATATTTATTATTTTCTGTGTCTGTTTCTCTGGAAATGAAAATAATGGTGTCTTATAAGGAGTTACATAATTGAGATCGTGACATTGGAGCTGTTTGAACCTGCATATTTGGGTTCCGCGGCGGACACTTCGTCCACCACGCTGTCGCTTCCATTCACAGCTAGTCAGTGTTTAATTATGTTAGCGACTATTATGCAATATAATAAATAATTATTATATAATGATGAGATATGTCATATTCAGCTATACCCTCGGATACCCAATATCAGATCTTATGATACAGATCGATAAATAAAGTGGCATGTTTTGGTGCTCTAATAAAACAAATGCATTGCGTCAATCAATTGAATTGTATTCACGGAGCATTCTTCGGCGCTAATATGTTTCATGTTGTGAGCAGAGGTTGTAGAAGAAAGAAAGAGAATCACAGAGAAATGTTTTTTATGTTCCATCTTATAAAAAAGTTGCTGATAATGTTTACATATAAACTGGATTTGACATTTCGAAAGCACGTGTCATGCAGGCCCGAGAAGCTTTAACAAACTGGCATGTTTCTACCTATATTCTTTTGAAAGCATTGATAAAACGTGCGTTGTTCAAAATATGTCCAAAAGATGGTCCTGGTATATCGTTAAACATATCTTATTTGTTTCAGTATTCGCACGTCCAAGTGTGTGTCCACAATTCATGCCACCCAGGGGTGAGTGTCCAACAACCACGAACCCGCCTCAATGCCAAACAGATGCCAATTGTAGTAGCGGAATTTGTTGTATGGGACCATGTGGTATGAGCTTCTGTATCGGACTCCCGTCTACTTGGTCTTGATTCTACGGATTCATAAATTACAAATAAAATGACACTTTTTGTACTTCGTGTATTATCATAGGTGTGCTTTAACTGCCATAGGTCAGTTGACTCGTACGTGCCAAGTCACATAATCTGAAATTTGATGTCATTTATAGTTTCTATAAATGTATATTTATGCCACCTCTGTCTTTCATATGATGTTTTATTGATGTAGCATAGTGTTTCTAAATTAAATTGAAGGGGTGGAAGCCATCGAATTCAACCATTGTCAAGGACCACATAAAACATGGGGTGACTTTCATTTACAATTTCTGTTTATTATTTGTATGTGTTTTGTACTGTTTAACAATGAATTTGTTTTGCGTAGAGAATTAAAAAATAAATAATTCACTTCATATTGATGCATTTGACATCAACATTGCATTAGTATAGCATAATATTGAGGCTGTCCAAATAGTGATATAATAAGTATGCATTGATTTTGTTAAGGTTGTTTCCAGATAGTTAATGGTCAAATGTGCTAACCCACCATTTCATATTTTAAAATCTTCACCGTACGTTTTGACAAAGTGGTCTGAAACGATTAATGAAATTTTGCGGATTATACTAACATAAGATTTCATTGGTTTAGAAATTGAGTTTTATGAAATAAACAGCAGGAACAAACATTCAACTGTACTAATGTAATTGTATCCTTTTATAATTGTGATATGAGAATGCAATAAAACTTCACGTGGAGACCACTTCAAAATTAAGACAACGTTATTTGCGAGGCCATATTTTTACTCTTTTGTCCATATTCTTACTCTTTTGTCCATATTCTTACTCTTTTGTCCATATTTGTACTCTTTTGTCCATGTTTTTTACTCTTTTGTCCATATTCTTACTCTTTTGTCCATATTCTTACTCGATAATCCGACAACTTCGGAACGAAATGTGGTCTTATTATTGAGGTTTTTGTGTAAATGTGAAAACTATGATTTTGTGTGGTAGTAATGGACAGACACATAAAGACACACTCCCTTACCTTTGTACCATGTATCATTTTAACCACATACTGTTGTACTTCATAAATGCCAAATGATTTATAATTGAGGAATTATCAACGCTTTTATTATTAGTTAAACAGGTTGTTGGCAGGTTTTATGGGAAATATAACAAGTCTGTGTGTCCGTCAAAAAAACTTCAGATATTATACGGAGAACATCTACAACAAATTATATGCACAATTAACTTCTTAAGTACTCACGACATTTCTGATTCATCAGAAAGACGATCAAGAATAACTATCATTGGTAATAAACATGCATTTTCTTAAACATCCCATGCTTTACCGGGTATGAAAACGATTTAATGGCAAAAGTCAGTCACTTTATGAAATGGTTTCCTCAGCCGTCGTCATCCGTAAATTTGACCGCTTAGTCGGCAACGTCATCATTGCAAAATTCAGTCTACGGTTACCGTTATCATTGTTGCGCATGATCTACTCCAATCACCAGTTTGATTTTGTAGCATTTATATACGTATAATAGAAACTAAGAATGATGCGGTATAATCAAACAATACGTGTTTTAAACATGTTTTGATTTATTTATTTGTTTTCAGGTAAAATATACATACACATATAAAATACAGACATGTGTTATAACTTACACATAACTATCACAGTAGGCCTTACGTTAATATTATATCACAGATTCAGTACAAATAATAATTACTATATGGTGACTTTTTTATATTACAACAATTAAATTTAACTTATTGATGTTTATTATTCGTTTGTTGTGGCCTTTTATTTTGTATTTGCGTTTATTTATTGTCGCCACCGGTTTCCCATATTGGCGACGCCTCCAGAAGAATGTTAGTCATAATAGATTTTTGGAGGATAGTGCATGATACAGACGATGCCCCAGTTCCCGAAACACCCCTGGTTCTTTTCGTGCTCGATGTAAAGCATCATACACGGGACCTCGGTTTTTAAAGTCTCGTTCGAAAGACTGTTAGTACGGTCAGTGATGGAGCGGGGAATCGAACCTGCGATCCCTGGATTACAAGTCCAGCGCGTTACCACTGGACCTAAGATCCGCTATAAATGGTACCATCCTTTTATTGAGGCTTAAGTTTTCGTCGGCACGTGTTACCGCTAAGAAGTTGTATTTCATGAAATAGGAATACTAATTGCTGGATTTCAAACAAAAGTCCGTACAAAGAACATGAGTAATCATTTAGGGACCATATCGAAGGTAATGATACATTTATTGATCAAGTTTGTTAGAGTGTGAAAGTTCAAGGGACACTACTGATGTTGAAGTTACAAGTTACTCACTAAAAGTTGTCTCCCTTCGATGAATCACATAACACATATTTTTTTTTATAGTTTACGTTAAATGACTAAAAGACTTTTATGGATAATGGCCTGAAATCGTTGCGATTTTCATGAAAATATTTATATACATATATACATGTATACATTCGCATGAACGAATGTTTGACGCGTTTAAAAAATATCTGCAAGCCAGTTATATTTATACGCTTACATATCGGTATATAAATTCATGACAATATTCAATGTCGTATTAATTGAAATATGCTAATATTACGCTGAATCACATGTCCCTGAACTATACCAGGTCATATTATACTAGTTTAATAGTACAAAAAACTGTTGTCAAGTTGTCTACATGTCAAGGATGTTTGACAGCAAGTGGAAAAGAAGACATTTAAACGGAAAGCGGAGGGTATTTCAATGATACAGAATAGTCACTATACATTTATGATATCCACTTTCATTTAATTCGAATAGTTGATGATATGTGTGTCTTGAAATTGATCGATGATGAGGATTTTATAATTGTTTATCATACACTGATCATCAGAGTTTAATGACTTGAGTAGTAATTTTGAACACTAATACAGTGCGAGCTCTTCAGGGCTGCCTTTTCTTGAGCAACACGGTCGCAAGGCCAATGTCACAACAGGGGGCCAAATTGTATGGGACTGGCTTCCGCTTTACAGGAAATCGACCATAAAACAATGGATTGCATTTTAAGAGATAAAAGTATTGTAACATTAAGAACATAATTAGTTGAAACAATTTTACATCAGGAATAGAAAAAGGTCAGTCCACAGCCGACTGCGGGCCTGGATATGTTACTAGTATCGCAAATATGAATCTAATTGCATTCCCTTTTTTCATATGGATCCTACTTTAGTTTTGTCATTTTAATGGAACTATTGCAACTTATATAACGAAATTTGATGACCAAGATAAGTTTCCCTAGTTACATATCTAACCTTTTAATAAATGGGATGGGGTCGGAGAAACACATTTTTTAAGACTGGCCACCATGTGATACTAATACACCTAGTGATTGATTGGTATCATGATGTATGACGATTTTTATAAGACCCGCGTTTATTGCTGTCGCCTGCCTCGTCCAAAACAGAAGAAAGATCTGGATCACTCTACTGTATATAAACACGAACAAGTGAACTCCTTATTCAGTAATCAGCTTCGAGGTTGGATGTTCATGTTCAGCAAAATGCGTTTTGAAATAATTGTGTTCGTGCTGTCGGCGTATTGCCTATCCGCAGGTACATATGTTTTTACAAATATTCTAACACTGTATTTAACAGGAAACCTTACCTCTAGGTAATTATGTTGTAAAAAGAAACAAGTTCACAAAAGAGAGAATAAGTTTGCTACTTTGACAAATCGGCGTTTGAAGTACATACATGTACCATTTTTTAGCTTGATTCTAATGTAAGTATTTTTTCTATTATTATTGATATTTATATTATACTGTGTCTGTTTCTCTGAAAATGAAAATAATGGAGTCTTATAAGGAGTAACATAATTATGATCATGACATTTGAGCTGCACAGTTGGGTTCCGCAGCGGACACTTCTTCCACTACGCTATCGCTTCCATTGACAGTTTGTCAGTGTTTAACTAAGGTAGCGATTATTTTCCAATATAATAACTATTTATTACATAATGATGAGACATGTCATACTCAGCTATACCCTCGGATAACCAATGATACAGACCGATAAATAAAATGCCATGTTTTTCAGTGCTCTAAAAAGAAACAAATGCATTGCATCAATTGATTGGATTTATTCTTGGAAGATTCTTTGGCGCTTCTATATTTGATGGTCGGATGTTGTAGCTGAGTCGTAAGAGGTTGTAAATGAAAGAAAGAGAATCACAGAGGAATGTTTTTTCATGTTCCATCATATAAAAACTGTTGTTGATAATAATGTTAACATGTAAACAGGATTTGACATTTCGAAATGACGGGTCGTGCAGGTCCGAGAAGCATTCAAAAGACTGGAATGTTTCTACCTATATTCTTTTGAAATTCATTGCTAAAACGTGCGTCCATTCAAAATATGTCAAAAAAGTGAGACCTAGTATATCATTTAAGACATTTAATTTTTTTTTCAGTATTCGCAAGGATGCCGCCGTGGAATCCTGACAGATTCTGTAAATCTGGAGTCGTTGGTCCAGCATGCTCATCAGATTACTACTCTTCAAAGCTTCCACCATGCAAGCCAGGATACACATGTAAACGAGGCTTCTGTTGCCGGGATCCAGTGTGTCCTAAAGGGTTTATTGAAGGTGATTCATGTAATCTGCTCCCTGGACAAAAAAGATGCCCTGATCCGTACCAGTGTATCGATAACTTCTGCTGTAAAGAGAGGGAATCCGGTAGGTATCACACAATCAACATATATCGTGCTTAAAAAGTTGAATAAAATAGAGGTATTGAGGGGGCATGGCGGTATAAGGGTGTAGAAAGACTTTTCTGTTTCTACCTTTATTAGTTTGAAATTCATTGATTAAGCGTGCGTCGTTCAAAATACGTTCAATAGAGGGCCCTCGTATATCATTAAACATGTCGAATTTGTTTCAGTATACTGTAAATCTGGAGTCGTTGGCCCAGCTTGCTCGTCAGATTATGCATGCAAGCGAGGATACACATGTACACGAGGCTTCTGTTGCCGGGATCCATTGTGTCCCGAAGGGTGGATTCAAGGCGGTCCATGTATTTTTTCCCCTGACCAAAATAAATGTCCTGATCAGTACCAGTGTTTCAGTACTAGTAACTTCTGCTGTAAAGAGAGAATATCCGGTAGGTATTTTCATAAAATTAAAAACATATATCGTGCTTATAAAGTTGAATAAAATAAAAACCATTGAGGAGGCATGATGGTATGGGACGAAGAACCGGTTTCAATGTTCTTTGGTTCAAATCTCGCCATGGGCGCTTTACTTCCGCGGTCTTCATAATCCCTGATTTTTTGGAACAAGTCCTGATCAGAAACATCGCAGCATTCATTTGGTATGATTAATCGTGGTTACAATGACTTATTTCATGACCGATTATATGAATGAGTTTAAACTACGAACAAATTTCATTTAGTGTGGTATCACGTCACGACACCGTCTCAAATACCCACTAATTGGCCTTAGCTTTTGTAGTGATTTAAACCAACATTCAAAATAACTTCTAGCTTATTTTAACGTGTTGCATAGTTTGCATATGATTGTCAAAGGTTGTAAAATCACTGAGTATCGTGTTGTGTAAAACAGAATATTTGTTATAGAATTATACATTATGAAATTTAAACGTTTTCACATATCATATCATGTTATTACAATAATTGACGCATTTACGTTTTCCAGTTGTGTGTCCACAATTCATGCCACCCAGGGAGTGTCCAATATACAAGAGCCCGCATCAATGCCAGACAAATGCCAATTGCCGTCGAGGAATTTGTTGTCCGGGACCATGTGGTAGGAACTTCTGCATCGGAAACTTTCCACGACCACTTGATCTTGATGACACGGATTCATAAATTTCAAATAAAATTACATACTTGTACTTCGTGTAGTCAAAAAATCAGAAAATTTGGTGTCATGTATAGTTTCTATAAATGTACATGTCATCTCTGTCTTATCTATAATGTTTTATTGACGGCATCATAGTGTGTCTGAATAAAATTGAAGCAGTGGAAGCCATCGAATTCAACCATTGTCAATAACCATATAAAACAGGGGTGACCACCAAGTCCCTTTCAGCTTAATTATGCGTTTATTAAAAGCAACAGTGACAATAACTTGAGGCCCTTTATTCTGTTGAGTATGTTTGAAATTCAATTTTGATGAGTTTTGTTTACTTAAGTCTGTTTCGCAATGGCTTTTATTATTTGTATGTGTTCTGTATTGTTTAACAATTTATTTGTTTTGCATCGTAAAATAAGTATTAAAAATTAAATAATTCACTTCATATTGCTTTGTATTGCATTTGACAGTCATCTTTCATTAGTATAGCATAGTATTGAGGCTGTCCAAATAGTGATATACATGTAATAAGTATGCATTTATTTCGTTTACTGTGATTTTGCGATGTAGTTTAAGATTCCATTATGTTATGTACGTCAAAACAAAAAGACAGGGATTGTATAGATATGCAGATTGGAATACAATTAGGGTAATCGTACATTGAAATCACATGTAAGGTATGTAATACTTATTTCAGCACCATCGAGTCCGTTTCTGGATAAAATACAGATACAGATTGTTATGACATTAAATAACAAACAATTAATGACGAGTTATTACAGAAGTCAATGCAATATTGTCAAGCCGTTTACAGCCAGTTAATTGGATTATAAACTAACAGAAATACAGTTACGCATGTTACGTAATTAACATATTTATGTCGCACTTGTATTCTCTGAATTACTGTCATGTTAATCTATGTCGCGACAGTGAAGGATAATTTCCGTCATTTAAGTACAACTATGAATATTTAAAAGTTCATCTAGGCGGCATACAAAAAGATTGTTTGCCCTCCCCCCTCGCTTCCAACAAAAAGCTCCAACACAAATATGTTACTAGTATCGCAAATATGAATCCAATTTCATTTCCTTGCTTTAAATATGGATTTGTCATTTTAATGGAACTAGTGAACAGATTACGAATGTATCAGAGAGCTGTTTATAAGTGATGTTTTTATTAATATACAAGAGACACCGACTGGGTTTATATCAAATTTATATTTCGAAATTTAATGACCAAGGTAAGTTGCTATAACCTTTAAGAAAATGGGATCCTGGAGGAGAAACAAATAAGTTTTAAGATTGGCCGCCATCTGATACTGATGCACCACGTGATTGATATAATGATTTATGACGTTTTGCGTTTTTGAGACCCATGTTTATTGCTGTCGCATGCCTCGTCAAAAAACAGAAAAAAGATCCGGTTCACTCTACTGTATATAAACACGAGCACGTGAACTCCTAACTCAGTGATCAGCTTTGACGTTGGATGTTCATGTTGAGCAAAATGCGTTTCGAAATCATTATGGTAGTGCTGACGGCGTATTGCCTATCCACAGGTACAAGTTTTTTTACAAATATTTGAACATCATATTTAACAGAAAACCTTACCTTTAGGTAATAATGTTGTAAAAAGAAGCAAGTTCACAAAAGAGAGAATAAGTGGCTACTTTGACAAATCGGCGTTTTAAGTAGATGTATGTACCAATTTTGTAGCGTTTAAAGTACATTTATGGACCAATTTTTTAGGGCTTAAAGTACATGTATGTACCACTTTTTTAGCGTTTAAAGTAGATGTATGTACCGATTTTTTAGCGTTTAAAGTACATGTATGTACCGATTTTATAGCGTTTAAAGTACATATTTGTACCAATTTTTAGCTTGATTCTGACGAAAGCATTTTTTATCGCGCTGCTTCGCAACAAGAAACTTATTTTCAAAATTCGTTACTAATTATTACAATATTTTCTGTACATAGTCAAATTCTGTTAAATACTACCGCGTACTGTTATGGTCTGTCGATGGGTTGTATAAGGTCCAACTTGCGACCCTTACAGCAGATGCAAGCTGTAAGATGGTCTTTTCTATGTTTCCGGGTTGCCTCCCTTGTGTACATTGATAAACTAACATGGTCATTATGGGGTCAATCCAATATATTGATACCTGGTCAATGGATTTCATACCTGATTCGGCTTAAGCTTACCAGGTACGATTTCTACTGACCAAGTATCAATCTGTACCAGGTCACTACATTATTATGTAACTATAATGGAGATGAGGCGATTAATTGATGCATCACGCGTACGATGCAAGCACTCCCGATACAGATATAGGTATGTATTGGGAAAACATCATGTATTGATCTGCCACTCAACATGGCCGAAATGTGTATTGTCCGAAAAAATATATGTTCTGACACGTTGTTGTCAATATTGTAAGTTTGTTTCTAGTTTGAAGTCCATGATAATGTACCAAATAGAACGGCTTTGATCCTATAATATAAATGTTCCTTGCAGGTCACTTTGTAAAACACAATAACACATAACGACAACATCTCCGAGTATAGCATTTCGCGATGTTTCTCTGAAAATGAAAATAATGGTTTCTTATAAGGAGTTATTATGATCTTGACATTGGAGCTGTTAAAACCTACATGCATATTTGGGTTCCGCGGCGAACACTTCGTCCACTACGCTATCGCTTCCATTCACAGATAGTCAGTCCTTAATTATGGTAGCAATTATTATGCAATATAATAAATAATTATTACATAACGATGAAATATGTCATATTCAGTTATACCCTCGGATACCCAGCATCAGGTCTTATGATACAGACCGCTACATAAAATGAATCAATTGAATTTTATTCTTGGAGCATTCTTCGGCGCTAATATGTTTGATGTTGTAGCAGAGTCATGAGATATTGTAGAAGAAAGAGAATGAAAGAGGAACGTTTTTCATGTTCCATCTTGTAAAAACTGTTGTTGATAATGTTTACATATAAACTGGATTTGACATTTCGAAAGCACGGGTCATGCAGGCCAGAAAAGCACTGAAAAGACTGGCATGTTTCTACCGATATTCTTTGGAAAGCATTGATAAAACGTGCCTTGTTCAAAATATGTCAAAAAGAGGGCCCTTGTTTATCATTAAACATATCTAATTTGTTTCAGTATTCGCACAGTTTGTGTGTCCACATATATTTCCACCCAGGGAGTGTCCACCAACCACGAGCCGGCCTAAATGCCAAACAAATGACGATTGTGGCAGTGGAATTTGTTGTCCGGCACCATGTAGTATGAGCTTCTGTATCGGACCCTTTCCACTTGGGCTTGATTCTACGGATTCATAAATTACAAATAGAGTGACACTTTTTGTACTTCGTGTATTATCATAGGTGTGCTATAACTTTCATAGGACAAGTGACTCGTACGTGCCAAGTCATGTATAGTTTATATATATGTATTGTTGACGGCATCATAGTTTGTCTGAATAAAATCGAAGCAGTGGAAGCCATCGAATTCAACCATTGTCAAGAACCACATAAAACAGGGGTGACCACCAAGTCCCTTTCAGCTTAATTATGCGTTTATTGAAAAGCAACAGTGACAATAGCTTGAGGCCCGTTATTCTGTTACGTATGTTTGAAATTCAATGTCGATCACTTTGATTTACTATTTTATTTTGCAATGACTTTTATTATTTGTATGGGTTTTGTATTGTTTAACAATGAATTTATTTTCCGTCGTAAAATGAGTATTAAAAAATAAATAATTCACTTCATACTTCACTTTTGTACTGTTTTGTATGTATTGCATTTGACATAAAAAATTCATTAGTATAGCATAGTATTGAGGCTGTCCAAATAGTGATATAATAAGTATGTATTTGACTTTGTTAAGGTTGATTCCAGATATATAATGGTCAAATGAGCTAACCCACCATTTTATATTTTAAAAGTCGTCACCGTACATTTTTGACAAAGTGGTCTGAAACGATTAATGTAATTTTATGGATTACGCCACCTTAAGATTTCATTGGTTTAGAAATTGTGTTTTATGAAATAAACAGCAGGAACAAACATTCAACTGTACTAATGTAATTGTATCCTTTTATAATTGTGATATGAGAATGCAATAAAACTTCACGTGGAGACCACTTCAAAATTAAGACAACGTCATTGGCGAGGCCATAATTTTACTCTTTTGTCCATATTTTTTACTCTTTTGTCCATAGTTTTACTCTTTTGTCCATATTTTTAATCTTTTGTCCATATTCTTACTCGATAATCCGACTTCTTCGGAACGAAATGTGGTCTTATTATTGGTTTTTTTTGTGTACATGTGAAAACTAAGATTTTGATAGGTAGTAATGGACAGACGCATAAAGACACGCTCCCTTACCTGTGTAGTGTTATTTCTGTAGCGTGATAGCGGGGCGCCGCGCCCTGCCCCTTTTTGGCCCCGCCCCGCTGCCCTAATCAGCGCCCCTAATGCCCTATTTGCAATAATCTGTCAACTGTGTAATCTACATCCTGTAAAATGATTTCGCATTAATGAAGTACAACAGTGTACTACCATGTATCATATTTAACCACATACTGTTGTACTTCATTAATGCGAAATTATTTATAAACCCTGATTATTAGTTATACAGGTTGTTGACAGGTTTTATGGTGAATATAACCAGCCTGTGTGTCCGTCAAATGCCACCTAATATATTTTACGGAGAACATCTACAACAAATCATATACATACATCAAGTTCACTTCTTAAGTACTCACGACATTATTGGTTCATCAGAAAGACTATCAATAATAAATATCAATGAATACCAAACGTACATGGCCTTGAAGAACGCCGTTTATTAATTATTGGTGATTAACATGCATTCTTTTTACATGCTTTACCGGGCATAAAACGATTCAATGGCAAAAGTCAGTCATAAGGTGGCCCTGTGGCTCAGTGATTAACGCTGCTGACTTCGAATCCGAAGGTCGTGGGTTCGATCCCTCGTCTCGCCGGATAAAACAGAAATGATTTTCAATGTTTCCCATCTAACATAGTACTGGCATGTTACCAGGAAAGTACTGGGTAGATTCCAGGAAAGTACTGGTAAGATGCCAGGAAAATGGTAACTGTACGATGGGTATCATTGGCACTGTGCAGTGACCGTATTTGCAGGGCTTCAAAAATTGTCATTTTGACCTATACTGCTCTACTGGCAGGTAAATTTCCACCTTCGGTTTCAAAAAGTATATTTATGGTGTGCGGGGGACATACTGGGTCGACCAAAATACCATAAAGTGCATTACAAAAAATGTGCGCGGCGACGGGCGACCTCATAAACACAATAATACATACATACAAGTCAGTTATTTCATGAAATGTTTTCCTCAGCCGTCGTCATCTGAAATTTCGCCGCTTAGCCGGTAACGTCATCATTGCAAAATACTGTCTGCGATAAACGTCATCATATCTGCTCATGATTTGGACAATTTAAAAGCTCTGACAGACTTGCAACTCCCTATATTTGTTCATAAATGATCTTTGTTTTGATCTGTGGAGTACAACTATTCAATTATATCGGAAAACGCTTAAAATCGAGACGCTGGAGGCGATATTTTTACACTTTTTCTATACGTCAACTATAAACAAACGGTACCAGCATTATTCCGCAAAGATATCGCTTTGTATCGTTTTTTTATAGAAAATGTAGACAGACATGTCGTTCAGACGATAAAAGATCATAGAGAAACATCGTAATTACGAATTATTGGTCAGTAAATTAAACCACTACTCTCCTACCAGGGACGCTTAAATTACTCTGTCGCAAACGTATCAGGCGGCGGAATACACATCGGGTATAACTCCATAGAAATAACACAAATTAATTTTGTGTAAGTCTGTGGGAATGACTACCAACTGACAGTGTATTTCAATATCATCAAATGTCAACATATTCTTCAGCAATACATAAAGACATATCAACTTTGTAACATTCTACAAATACTTCTTACATAGTACATGTATATGTATTACTATCACTATTTTTCTTCTTCGTGAGGTATCGAAAACTTGGTGTACTTTGTTTTAACAGATTAAACTAAAAAATATAACGTCTTATCTCTAGTCGTTCCCAAGGCTGAATGACTTTGGCGCAGTGGTCGAGGGGTAGAGCGCCTGACTTCTGATGCGAAGGTTTTGAGTAAGATTCCCGCAATGTGCGGGGTTTTATCACAAACTTCCATATGCATACATTTGGCGTGAGTACTGGTTGGTAGCCAGGAAGCAGTCATCGAGAGTGATTAATATAAGTTGTAAGAACTTGTTTCACAATCGATGTAAAACAAATAAGTTTACTAAAACGTCCGATAACTCTTCATTTCTAGGGGAAAAAACGTATACTATAATCATAAACATTAATCAATAATATAAAAATCAATAGTATGAACGCAAACATCTTTTACTCGTTCAGTCTTATCTCTGTTTGTTATTGTTACTCAATTCACCCTATGCGCAGATACCCGCCCATGGTAACCAATATACACACTTCATTCTCAGCTGTTTTAGTGCAGATACTCGCACATCTCAACCAACCGTCTGATACCGAGTCTTTTAGAATGACCTTCCCTGTTTATAATCACTCTTACCAAATGATTATTTAAGTTTTTTAGAGAGACCTCCCCTGATTATAACAAGGGAAGTCACTCTTACCAACTTAAATATTAAGTTTATTAGAGTGACCTCCCCTGATTATAGAAAAGGGAAGTCACTCTTTAAGACTTAATGTTAATTACTAACTAATTAGTTCTTGTATATTGTAATTTCAATCTTTCATTTTAACTTCGCTAAAAAATGAAAACAATCCATGTTATATAAATCCAATCTTATTTCCAAAAGATTCTGGCGGCCCTGGAAATTGATCGATCAAAGACTTACAAATCTACAAAATGCTGCAGCAAAGACCTAAATACCAATATTTAGGTCTTCGGCTGCAGTGTTATTTTTTTTAATTTGACAAAAATATCCTTAAATGTGGTAGCAAATATACTCGCCATGATACCGTGGCAAAGTCTGGTTTATAAGTATCTGAGAGTACGATAAGCATATACAGCTTTCCGTACCTTTAAGCAAGCTTATCGCATAGGATTGTCTCCCTTGAATATGACCCGAAAATTGATATCGAGTTTCCAGCTATACCAGTTTTGATCAATAGATTGTATAGGGAAATTCTTTTCAAACGTCAATTTAAACACTTTATCTTAATTCTAGAATATATTAACAGTTATAACAGTATTATTCAATTTCCTCTCTTTCATTTAGTGTAAAAATATTTATTCTAACTAAACATAGTCTTGCTTCTACCACGGACCTATATACACGGACCTATAGGTCCGTGCTTCTACTTTGGTTTTAAAAGTATCACCTTTAAATCGATGTCAAATAAATAAGTTTAAACTAACAACTACCAGGGTTTATTTACTCAGTTTCGATAGTAGTTGAGTAACGTTCTGTTTATATCTTGGTGAATTTCTGATGCAACTTCCAAGACTAACGGAGAAAACAAGTGTCATGTTAGTAGAAATTTCATGACCAAGATAGTCTTCAAATATATATTATATCTTTAAAACGACTTTTTCACGTCGCAATAACGAATTTTCATCTTGTTTTAACGAGTTTATCTGGTTATAAACCACTTTCTAAATGTAACGTGTAACGTCAGCTTGAAATAAGTGCCGCATATTTAATAATTTAGCCGATATTTAAACATTCAAGATGGCAGCCTCCATACACACGTGAAATCAATGTTTACAATATTTAAGAGAATCAAAATATTTGGCGTATGTTTAAATGCGAACAAAACTAAAATGAGTACATTCGTTTCGAAGATAAACAAAATAACAGGAAAGATGGAGTGGGATTTTAGAGAAGACGATTATGATTATAAACAGGAAATTGCCAGGTATCGATTCACGCCTGTGTTGATTATTTTTTAGTATTAGATTTTTGCACAAGATCTGCATTCCAAATTTAGACTAAATGAAATGGAAAGGGGTCTAACTGTAATAGCTTAATTCTGGAACCTTTTTCTGAACGTCTTAACTGGGTCAGTGATACGAAGACGAAATGGTGTCACTGTCGGGACACTTCGGACCACGGACATTACGGTCGGACCAGACACTTTGGACCATGGTATGGTATGTAGTGTCCCCAAATTATGGTCCGAAGTGTCCCTACAGATGGTCCGTAATGTCCCTACATATGGTCCAAAGTGTCCCAATAGATGGTATAGATGGTCCGTAATGTCCCTACATATGGTCCGAAGTGTCCCAATAGATGGCCTGTAATGGAATTATGGACATTTCGGACCACGGACATTTCGGACCAGACACTTCGGACCAGATTTATGGACACTTCGGACCAGATTTATGGACACTTCGGACCAGATTTAGGGATACCTCGGACCATCTATATGGACACTTCGGACCAGATTTATAACTTTAGTTAAGACTATGTTTCAACATCATTCATGTTTTAATAAATACTTGTAAGTAAATACTTGCTATATCAGTGATATGTAGTTGTTATCTTTGTGTATTTTAGCACATATTTATGGACACTTCGGACCAGATTTAGGGACACTTCGGACCAGATTTAGGAACACTTCGGACCATGATTTATAATTTTTGCACACAATTTCTTTCAACATTATTCATATTTTAATAAAAACTGGCAACTAAATACTTACATTAATATCTTAATGGCAAATTTATTACTGTAGAGCTTTCCGATATTATACAATTATTTATGATACTACATTTTTTTTTACTTTTATAATACGCTAAACACCACACATATGAAAACTTAAATGACTTTAAAAATCAGGTAATCAAGATTGTCAATCAATATGGGTTTTCACATAATTACCCTTGTCAATTAAAGACTGTCATTATATTGTCTTTGATGATATGTGAGTGATAATTAGGGTGATAATTGCAATTAATAATCACAAATTATTTACATTTTTTCACTTACAATTAGCAGTTTTAAACATCAGTTTCATTAGATATAGATGAAAAATCCATCGCATTTTGGTCTAGAATATGCCATATTAACCCTGATACATTACCCAAAAAACTTTCTGCAACTGTCTATAAAAGTATGTTATCAATTGTCAATACTAACGACAATGAAACAATGAAAACAAAGTTTCCATGGTTTTATAATATAAAAGAAATTTTTATTAAATGCGGAATGATAAATATATGGACCGATCACATATTCCCCAATAGTAAATGGCTAAAATTAACAATTCAACAAAAGCTAAAAGATCTCTTCCTTAATGAATGGTATACATCTTTGGAAAACTCCAGTAAAGCATATTTCTATAGAATAATTAAAACCAACTTTGGAATGGAACCAATTTTATCCTCAAATATGTCATCACTAAGTTACTCCATGATTCGTTTTCGTACTCGTAACCATCGTTTACCTGTAGAAATTGGCAACTGGGCAAGAATTCCCATAAATGATAGAAATTGTAATACATGTAATAAGCTTGGCGACGAATATCACTATCTTTTTGAATGCACATTTTTTGATAATGAAAGAAGAAGATTATTAAAACCATATTATTTCAGAAGACCAAATGTTTTGAAGATAAATGAACTTATGAACACTAAGAATAAGCAAGAGTTTCTTAAGTTATCCAAATTTGTCAAATGTATAGTAAATAGAATGTGACTTTATTACATAAATACATATTTGAACAATTGTATAGTTGAATAACAATGTGTTGTTGAGCTCTTTAATTTCGTTTCGATAAGAGCTCGACGTACATACACATGTCATGATTATTTTCAATTACTGGTCCAGTTATCCCTGGCCTTTCTTTAAGGTCAATCGCTAAACTGGACAAGTCAAGTAATAAAACAGTGTATCCTAGTGTACCAATGCACCTGCTAAGAAATAATTAGGACATTGAACATAAGAGAGGTACATAATTTTAATTAACAAAACACTAGTCTCTGTTATATTACAATTCATATTAAATGCATAAATATATTTTGCTTACTAAAAGTTTATGATTCTGTATCTCTTGAATAATGATATTACCAGGATGTACTGGTATATTATTGTTCAAGAATACCAGTATTCTTATATAAAAATATTAGACTCTCCACATACTTGTTTTACAATTCAAAGGTATTATTAAAAATTGAATATGTATAATGATGTATTGTGTACCTATGTTTATTTTTATGAGCCTCATTCTTACTCATATTCATGTTTGTCACCTCATTTTATCATGTATGTGATATGAGAGAATAAAAGGTTTTTGACTTGACTTGACTTGGCAAAGATTGCAACCAACAAAAGTCGTTATGTCAATAAAAAGCAGGAGTTTTATCTTTCATTCTCGGATCCGTGGTCCAGTGGTAAAACGCTGGACTTGTAATCCAGGGATCGCTGGTTCGATTCCCCGCTCCATCACTGACCGTACTAACAGTCTTTCGGACGAGACTTTAAAAACCGAGGTCCCGTGTATGATGCTTTACATCGAGCACGTAAAAGAACCAGGGGTGCTTCTGGAACTGGGGCATCTTCTGTATCATGCACTATCCTCCAAAAATCTAATATGACTAACATTCTTCTGGTCCGAAGTGTCCCTAAATCTGGTCCGAAGTGTCCATAAATATGTGCTAAAACACAAATATTACAACTACATATAACTGATATAGTAAGTGAGTTATTTACAAGTATTTATTAAAACATGAATAATGTTGAAACCAAAGTCTTAACTAAAATTATAAATCATGGTCCGAAGTGTTCCTAAATCTGGTCCGAAGTGTCCCTAAATCTGGTCCGAAGTGTCTCTAGAGATAGCCCGTAATGACTCCAAATCACGGTCTGAAGTGTCCCTAAAGATAGCACGTAATGACTCCAAAGTCTTAACTAAAATTATAAATCATGGTCCGAAGTGTTCCCAAATCTGGTCCGAAGTGTTCATAAATATGTGGTAAAATACACAAAGATAACAACTACATATCACTGATATAGCAAGTATTTACTTACAAGTTTTTATTAAAACATGAATAATGTTGAAACATAGTCTTAAATAAAGTTATAAATCTGGTCCGAAGTGTCCATATAGATGGTCCGAGGTATCCCTAAATCTGGTCCGAAGTGTCCATAAATCTGGTCCGAAGTGTCTGGTCCGAAATGTCCGTGGTCCGAAATGTCCTGATACCCCTGTAATGTCCCTAAATATGGTCCAAAGTGTCCCTATATAGACGGCCCTTAATGTCCCCACATATGGTCCGAAGTGTCCCTGAATATGGTATGTAGTGTCCCTGAATATGGTCCGAAGTGTCCCTGAATATGGTCCAAAGTGTCCCTGAATATGGTCCGAAGTGTCCCTGAATATGGTCCGAAGTGTCCCCTGAATATGGTCCGAAATGTCCATGATCCGAAGTGTCCATATTTCGACGAAATGTATCCGTTGTGCTTTGATTGTAAACATATTTTTCTTGCATGGTGTACCAAAAACGTATATATATCACTATATGTTAAGTTAATCTGATAAACAAACTACCAAATATAAGCACATTTCGACTGCTCTTCTTAGCTTACTACCCAAATTGTATGATACATTCTTTAATTATTTCACCATTGCTGACAAACTGGTTGACAAATTTATGTCAGACATTGAGATCCTGACCAGATATCTTGCTTGCCAAAGCCTTTAATAACAAGTATGGACACTTACATGATTGTGTTTATGCACTATTTAGTGTTATAATGTATAGGTTATTAGGTACACAACAGCTATATACTTGTTTGGGAAAACATTATTGTGTTGATATGTGTTTATATTGTAGGTCAGCCTATGCAGATATGCTACATGACACTGAGAGGGTAAGTGTTGTATTCCTTTCCTCTGTTTAGTTTTTTAAATAACGTGTATGTTTTTTATTTACCGTAAAATCCCTATTTAATGCCCACGCAACCCCCACGCAAATAAACGCCCCCTGCCCTTTTCTGAAAATGTATTTTTCCCGAGTAATCAGAAAATAATTTTTTTTAAATTACAAAGTTTTAAATCCCATTCTCTTCCGTAGTATGTAACATGAAACACTTCCAGTTTATCGTAAAATTTCCGTGAAAAACAGACAACAATTAAACTGTATCAACACACTTATTTACAAACAGTAAACAACAAATATACTGTAGTCCACTGGTTAACAACAACAGGTGCATGACCCAATTTTTGACAGTGGTGCAAGTTGTTTTCGTAGCTAAGAATGACTAGGGTCACAATGACATGGGTCACAATGACTTGGGTCACGTAGGCAGTAGCAGTATCATCAGAATGCCAGTGAGATCAAAGGTGCCAAAGCAGAGGCTATGCAGAGAAATCAGCAGCGAAGATCAGAAGGTGTCATTTGTTGACTGCATGCTAGGGGGAAATTCCCGATGTACTTGCATGAACTTTTAGTGAGAGAAATGATAATCACACTACCATATGGCCTCCAATGCCCCCATTTCAGAAAATGTAACACCCCCGGGGGCATTACATAGGGATTTTACAGTATTTTTATACATCAATTGTGAAACAAGTACTTAAAACTTATACTAATTACTCTCAATAATTTCTTTCTGGGTTCAGGTGCTCTGCACTTCAAACACTGCACTTTCTTTTTGTAGTTTGCCATGCACTGATTGTAGTACATGTATATTTATATACTGTGAGTTTGAACCAGTTGCAAGATTCACTACAAAATTTTCAAATGGTTTGATCTTACAGTATGAATTTCTCAAATGAAAGTGCAAAAATGATATCCTGTTTTGATGCTGCGAATTTTATTTCATTCCTTAGGATATATGATACCGGTAACTGCTAAGTTATATTTTAGTGTTTGATTCTTATTGAAATGATTAAAGAAATATTTGCTTTGTACCTGAAAATACATTTCAGAATAAACTATACTACAAAGGCTTGGAAGTTGCTATCTCTCGAGTAAGAGAGCAAGGTCGTTCAGTACATGTTCTTGACATTGGAACTGGTACAGGTTTACTGTCTATGATGGCAGCTCATCTTGGTGCTGATACAGTGCATGCATGCGAGGTAATACATTCAATACAATTATGGCATGAGAATTTTCCACGGATTCGTGGAAATCTGCGGATTTGATGCTCACAAGGGCCGTTTTTAAGCCATCTTAGATGCTTAAAAGCTAGGAGGTTCAGCAGCCGCCGAATTTTTCGCTGATTTTCGAAAAATTTGCATTCTTGTGCCTGATTGTTACATGAATTTCCCAACACATGCATATTTTTTCTGAAATGGCTTCATTGGTTATTATGCAGTGAATTGACTCCTTCAATAGCTGCAGGATAAAGTACCTTCATCCTATGAAGTATTGCTACCTCTTGTGATTTATGTAATGATTAGGATCTAGAATGTGTTGGTTTACAATCAGTAACTCTTGAAAGGATGGGCAGGTTCATTTCATATTAGGCATATACATACAGGATAATAAAATACAGGTCTAGTTTGATATTGGTTACAATTCACCAAATTTTGGAGGAGTTATGGCCCTTTTTCGACTTAAAATTTGGTTTCCAATTAATAACTCTTGAAAAGATGGATGGATTCAATTCATTTTGGGCACATATTGACATAAGCATCGGATAATAAAATACAGGTCAATTTTGATTTCTGTTACAATTGCAAATTTTGGAAGAGTTTTGGCCCTTTTTCGACTTAAAAAATTGGTGTCTAATCAATAATTCTTGAAAGGATGGATGGATTTAATTCAAATTTGACACATAAGCATAGGATAGTAAAAATGAAAAAAAAGTTTTATTTCCATTACATTCCTCCAATTTTTTAGAACTTGCAGCCCTTTTTTACTTAAAAAATTGGTTTCCGATCAATAACTCTTTAAAAGGATAGATGTTTTCAAACAATATTGGGCACATAAGTGTAGGATAATAAAATACAGGTCCAGTTTGATTTCAGTTACAATCTACCAATTTTTGGAGGATTTACGGCCTTTTTGGTACTTAAAAAGATGTTTTTTGTTTAATGCTTATTTCTGGTATTTATGGTTTATTTACATAACAGGCTTTTAAACCAATGGCTGAATGTGCATCAAGGATTATACAGCAAAATGGTTTTAGTGAGAAAATCAAACTGATTCCTAAAAGATCAACAGAATTAACTGTAGGAGAAGGTACTTTTTACTGATTGTTCGAAATAATCTGAAAATTCTAATTTCATTCAGTGCCTCATGACTTAGTTTAAGGACATTTAGTATTAATAATATTCACAAGTAGTGCTGTTGTAGGTAGCAAAACCTTTTACATAATTATCCTTATTAATGCTATAATTCTTCATACAATCACCTTCTGTAAAATTATTGTTATCAATAAAATACGGTTATAATGTAACAGAACATCATGTTGCTTAAGCTTAGTTGACTTGGGTACAGATTAAAAAATATTGTTTAAAACAAATACATGTACTTATCATTGGCAGTTTGTTTACATGACATGTTTACATTTTGAAATGCCAAATTAGTGTGCAAAACTTATACCAGGCATTTGTGATGTCTTCTACTTGTTATTTCACTAGCAAATAATACATGGTATTGTTACACATTTACAATGTTGTAAGTGGTAGAAACGTTTCTATATATTTGATTATGATTTTTTGCAGGTAAAGATCTGCCACATAGAGCCAATATTTTAGTGACTGAAGTGTTTGATACAGAACTGATTGGAGAGGGTGGTGTAGGAACATTTAATCATGCACATAGAGAATTACTAGAGGTGAGAGGTTACTGGATGAATTTGCAAAAAAAGCACGTATTCGGGGCTCTAGAAACTCACTTACCCGAGTCTTCCACAAGTCTCGGGCTACCACCAGTTGAATTGAAGTTAGACCAGGACAAGTCTGTTTTAAAGCTAATTAGCATTGGACATTCTGAATATCGAACACAAATCATGCAATACTGATGCCGTGAAATTGGTGACAATTCCAACTGTCAACAAATTTTCTCATACAATTAGCTTCCCATATCGGACAAGTCAAATTTAACATGTTGACCTGTCTGGGTCAAGTGTATTCTAAAACATTTTCTAGAGCCCTGGTATTAAAAATGTTATATTTGCTCTACATATTCAGATATAAGAGTGAAAGAAGAGTTTCGTAGTGTATACTGGTTTACAAGTCTAACCTCTAATGTGAAGAGTTTCATAGTGTATACTGGTTTACAAGTCTAACCTCTAATGTGAAGAGTTTCGTAGTGTATACTGGTTTACAAGTCTAACCTCTAATGTGAAGAGTTTCATAGTGTATACTGGTTTACAAGTCTATCCTCTAATGTGAAGAGTTTCGTAGTGTATACTGGTTTACAAGTCTAACCTCTAATGTGAAGAGTTTCGTAGTGTATACTGGTTTACAAGTCTAACCTCCAATGTGAAGAGTTTCGTAGTGTATACTGGTTTACAAGTCTAACCTCCAATGTGAAGAGTTTCGTAGTGTATACTGGTTTACAAGTCTAACCTCTAATGTGAAGAGTTTCGTAGTGTGTACTGGTTTACAAGTCTAACCTCTAATGTGATGAAAGTGTTACACATACTTGATTCACTCCTTTGAGTAGATGGGGTCATGTCATTATAAGGGTTTGAACCCACAACCTCTGTGTTGTCTTGTCGATTCCTAGACCACCACCCTACTGCCCCTCTTGTTTCTTATATCGTGTGTTTTGTTTACAACATTATGGTTGTCATGCTTCGAAGGTAAGATTTTATTATTTACTCAAAGGACAAATATTTATTGATTAAGTCGTCTGCTTTCTTTACTAGCTGAATCTCTCATTAACAGCAATGTGCATACCTTTTTAACTACGGGTCCAAAAGTATATTTTTTATAAAAGGGTCTTGTCCTTAAACCAGAACTAATTATATTTAGATCAATATGCTAATTTTTGAATGGATATATTTTGTGTTTCATGCAGATGCAACAAAAGTAACTTTTCATGCAATAATTTGGACATAATTCCACAAAATTATAATGTTTATCCTATTTCCTTTTAATAATTTACAGAAAGACTGTATAGTGGTGCCATCCTTTTCCAACTTGTACGTTCAACTTGTTACATCTGACCTTGTAAAGCGTTGGAATCAGGTACCAGATATTGTTGTTAATGGGAAAAGAGTTACTTCCCCTGAAGAAATCCTGAAATGTGGTGGAGCACCGTCCTTACACGATCTTCAGTTAGATCAGCTGTCTACTGATACATTCACCGTTCTTACAGAACCTGTACAAGTTTTTAGGTATACTTAACTAATACAAATATTTAAATTGAATAATGTATATGAATATGTTTATAGCATTTCAGCAGGAGTAAATCTGTTTCATTGAATTTCACCCAGTTTAACAGTGTGCCATTATTTTGTCAAAAATGTATTTTCAATTTTATATAATAAACTAATACAAAGATTTCTAAACAGTTTGTATATTGTTATTATGTAGGTTTATATGAAGTTTTGATGAGACTTTGAGTTCTATATGTTGTGTTGAGGTTGATAATAATCATCAGTCTTGAATTCCTTTTTGTGTTTCTTGACATACAGTTTGTCTGGTCATTACAATGTGTATTTCATGGAAGTAGGAGGCCTCAGAAAAACATTTGCAAGTCCTGTTTTGTTTCTACATTGCAAAACCTTACTGGGAGCACATGCTGCATAGATCTTTCTTCATCCCATTTATTTTCTTAAACAGCTCCAATCAAAAGCAGCATGCTTGTATTGCATAGTATACTATACTGTAAATAAGCTGTACATTTATATGCTAAATTAAAATTAGTATTCTGTTTTGTTCTTTTCTGCTCATTTAGTTGTTTCTAATTGCAGGTTTGATTTTACTGGTAAAACTCCACTACCCTGTGACAACACTTCCATCTTGGAGTGTACTATGTTGGACTCTGGTTCTGTTGATGGTGTATTCATGTGGTGGGACTTAGAGATGGACCCTGATGGAGATATCATACTGAGTTGTGCTCCTAGATGGGCACATCCCACACCACACAACATGCAGGTAGGTTTTGTTGAGCAATAACAAATGTGGACTGCTGGAAAAAATATTGTGCTAATGGAATCGAAACTAGGCAAAAGCACAAACATGTGGGAAAAAGCTGATGTCTGCACTTTGTGTTTTTGTTCATAGAATGTAGACAGGCTAGAACTCCAAAATGGTATTTGGATTTTAATGTTAAATTCTTGGAAAAAAATATTTTATGCCTTAAAGTGATTAAGCTTGTATTTTTGATGTCAAAGTTGAATGAACATGAGCATTGAAATCTAAAATTGACATGTTTAAAAGACCATTCTTCAAAGAAATTCCCAAGGATGGAGTAGTTTTGGTGCGGCATTAATATGCAGATGTAAACAATTGGAATATTTCATGCCCATGTAAGCAAAGAATGAACAATTAATTAGTTATTGAATTATCCGTATGTTTTTTAAGATAAGTTATTCAGAGTTTTCTCCCTTAGAAAGTATTTAATTTATGAATATATTCTAAAATTATGGTTAATAATAATTATGCTGATTTTGTTGAGATGCCTGTCTGTTATCTTTACACAAGTGAACTAGACAAATGAAATGTTGCACTTTGCTACTTTGATTTGTTTTTTTGCTGTTGTTGAGTGTTACTGATACATTTTGTGCTCTAAATATATCATAATATCTTGGTAATTGTGTATATTTTATCTCATTTTCCATACTTGATTGCACTGTGCAAGAACTGGTATGTTTGCTAAGGCAAAAATATATGCCTTATCAGTTTCACTTTTAATCACTATTATTGTATATATTTAAGTTGTTTCATTCCTATATTGTATATATTTTCTGTTTGAACAGTGGCGAGATCATTGGATGCAAGCCATCTACTATCCATACAGTCAACTAACAGTTGCTAAGGGCGATGAGGTCAAACTTATTAGTAAACATGATGAATATAGTCTGTGGTTTGATGTGGCTAGACAGTCTATGTGAGTAACTAGTGTAGTGCTTTGATGTCATGTTTTTGAAGTAACAGCTGTCCCAGTCAAACATACAACCTTCCTCTAGTAGACACTTTGAAATTTGACCCTCTTCCTTTAGAAGTCTTTTTTACTGCCTTCTGGGGATGGGTTGTATTTTTTACTGAAACAGCACCATATGTTTAGATTTGGCAGAATTATATGTGTGTTGTTTATTGAAAGGTGTTTTGACAATCAAAATTTCAATTTCATTTAGTCCAAATTGACATTAGAAAACAAAACATTTTAGAATTATTAAAATAATATAACTTTTTACTGCCTTTTTTGCTGTGAATTAGAAGCATTATCAGTGATGAGACAGTGTATCTTTTTCCTGACCATATACATACTTACAATGTAGTATTTGGATAAATTAGCCTTATCCAGCTGTTCTCTGTGTTAGCATGATATTAAGGTTGACTACTTGTAGTTTGTTTTATTGAGTTTTTTCTAAAGCACCAAATAATTCCTGCATTAGTTTAATTGATAGTTTATATATTTTACATCTATCGTGACAGAAGTTCTGACAACTTACATTAAGCACTCTCAATGACTGTTTCCTTGGTAACTTATAAGTACTGGGTCAAACCAGGTCATCATGGTGCTCACAATCTTCAGATATGGAGCCACTACATCTCCCTTTTCTGTGTCTGCATTGTTAGAGTTAATATGTATAGGAGTTTATTTAAATAGTGTGATACATTGTAGTCATATAGAATATTGAATTATCACAGTTAAGTTCAGATCAAATTGGTAAGCATCTAAGTTTTCATAGTTTAGTATATAACTACAATTTTGTCGAGTTGTTATTGTCACTGACTTCAAATCACTTATCCCTGACTACTGTGAGTTCGAATTCTTCTTATGATCTAGAGTTGTGAGGAAGCCATTCAGCTTACTTACTGAAGGTCAGTGGTTCTACACAGATGTCTGTCTGGGGTCTCCACCACCCTAATAGCTGTAATGACTGTTTATGTGACTTAAGGCCTGCCCCCATTACAGTTGACGACATTTAGGTGAATGACTTATATTGGAATGTGTATTGCAGATTGATTGTATGTTTGCTGTAATCTTCAGATTGCTATAAATCATCCTTTTAAATATCTTCCAGCAAAGACATTTGTCCCGAAGAGCGTCCAATATGTAAATGTTTGTCACATATAACCTATGGAAGGCCACGTATGGCTATGTTGAGTGACTCGGATAGGAATGATGTTTATATCAAGGCATTGACTAAGGTAAATTGATTGTGGGACTCCCATCTATTTATAGAAAAACTTTGTTGTGGGACTCTCATCTATTTATAGAAACACTTTGTTGTGGGACTCTCATCTATTTATAGAAACACTTTGTTGTGGGACTCCCATCTATTTATAGAAAAACTTTGTTGTGGGACTCTCATCTATTTATAGAATAACTTCATTGTGACACTTTCATCTTTTTATAGAATAACTTCATAATTCTCGCAGTATGTAATTGTTTCGACGTTGTCATGATTTGCAAACTTTCATTCATGAACGCTTCAAACAGTATCTTACAAAATAGTCATTTTTAATACGAGGCCAATAAAATCACACCAACATGACGTCTGTTAAGACCGTCACGTCTAGTATTTTCTATAACATTTCCCTCTAATTTTATGTAAAAACAACTCATTTTTACAACTGTACCAGATGGGATAAAAGCTCCAATTTAGCGTGCTCCACTCTAACCATATGTGGTTACTATGGAAACAATAACACAGGTACCATTATCAAAATTACTAAAACAATTTAACTCCATGAAAAAGTAAATGTTAAAGAATTGTGTGATGTAAAGCTTAACATCGAATTAGCGTGTGTAAGGAAAAAATAAAGGTTGTCTACGAACTTCCTGGACAACCCTTGTATGTCCGACTTTCTTCAGGACCAAGGGTGGTCCTGTTATTGAGGTTTCACTGTACTGTGGTTTTGATGCCAAATTGATGTAACACAGTTTGTGGTACAGTCGTAGTTAGCATAGTTTAGCGCCAAAGTCTCGACATTGTCTGGTAAACTGTGCACATTGTATTGTTATGGTTTCAGTTTGTAGATGTTGTTGTTGATGGCTTTTTTGTTAATTATGTTTGTGTATAAAACCTTCATGTTAGTTTTTGTTTGATATTGCAGAACATAGGACCAGAGTCCGTATGCCTGTGTATCAGTGATGGGAGTTTGTTGCCCCTTCTTGCTGCTAACCTCGGATGTAAACATGTCTATACCATAGAAACTAACCCTATGTGTAACAGAACAGTGAAAGACTTTGTTAAGGGTAACGGTTTAGAGGATAAAATTACCGTACTGGATAAAATGATTGATGAATTAGAAGTTGGTGATATGCCTAATAAGGTACAATTTAAAATCCTTCTTTATTTATTGCAGATTTCCAATGTTTTACCTTAAACAAATTTGTGTGCTTTAACCAATAGTCTTTTTGGTGCTAACATATTGCGTCATGTTGTTTTAGAAGCCTTTTATGGCAAAACATTGGTAATTAAAGCGGTATATTTAATGTTTCAGTATTTGATGGATTCTTACTCTTACCAAGCAGATAGATTTTACCAGATCCTTCAGGAAGTCCATAACCTGGAATAATTGGTGTAATTTGCATAAGATTTTGCATTATGAGTATTAATTGATCAAACCAGCCACACTTGTTCAGCTTGATCAGAAATGTTAAGCATTAACTCACTTGCCACATTTTCTAATTCCACATGTAATCCTCTATATTCTGGCAGAAGCCTCACTCTACTTTGGGGGAAGGGGTCACTGCCTTTGGTAGGGGGAATTGCAAGCAAACTTTGGGAATCTTTCTAGTCAAGGGCAACCAGCGTAGACATACAATAATCTTCATACAGTTGCATACATCGATAACAAAACACGAAAATGTATCAGTGTTACGTCTGCTTGTCAGAAAATCATATTTTTCTAGTCACAATCGTATTTACCAGTTTTTCTTTGGCTATGAGGGGGAAAATGAATTTGAATTGGGGGAAAAAGATACTATTTTGGTGGGGGAATGGGGCCTACATTTAGCCCTAGTAAAAGAGTTGAGGGCCCAGTCGGGAATTGTGTGCTTAACACCTACACAACTGTACTTCCTGTTAAAATATTTTCGGGTCAATGTTGTTAACAATGTTGTACATGTAGTTGGTATTATTTTTTTCTCTATATTTAACCTCAGATTGACTTGGTGATTGGGGAACCAGTGTTCCAGTCCTCTGTTTTACCATGGGACAATATGTGTTTCTGGTACCTGGCTCAGCAAGTGATAAAATATTCGACAGAAAAGACTAAAATCTTACCTGGAAAAATGACCATATATGGCTGTGCTGTGAACTATAGTGACCTTTGGAAGATCCGAGCTGACGTTGATGTGTGTGAAGGTTTTAACTTGGTGGAGTTCGATAAAATAATTCAGGTATGACTTAATAGGATGTTTATATGGAACATAATTTTCAAAGGATACGTCATTTAGGGTCTTTTTAAGTTCATAATGCTTGAAATTGAACCTGTCAAGGGGCTGTATTGCGGGGTTGAGAGAATGTAAAATAATAATAACCTGTTGTTTTTTGTTAATTTTGAAAAAAAGTATGTGGCACTTTGCCAAAAAATTATTTTTACAATGCCTACTCTGAACAATAAGCAAGATATCTCCATACACATTATTTGTCACTGTACGAAGGTAGGTAAAATCTTGGTCATATTTTGTTACGCAAAAATACTAAAATGTACAAAATAGTTGTCTCCCTTTAATCACAAATTATGGAAGGTCAATGAACGCATCCATTAATGAGGGGAAATGTCGGCATTGATGAATCACATTCATGACCTCACCAGAGGGCTTTATATGATGAATTCACTAATATTTGGTAATGTTTTTCTTGTAATACTTTGATGACTAGCTTTTATTGTGATGGCAGACAAGTTGCGTCTTTTGTGATTATTCTGATGTGTGGTAACACTTACAGAAACAGTTTAGTTTTGACTTTGATCTGCAGTCTATTCAACTAACGCTGGTTTGTAAGGGTGTCACGGATTGTGAAGTCTGTTGGATATATTGAGTCAAATTTATCAACCATGTTTCAATATTTGTTTATAGAAATAGAACATTAAGATTTAAGAGATTTAACTGGTGTTTATGTCTCCTATGAGCCCCTCACAAAAACAAGTCTCTTATCTTGGGCACAGCCATTTAGTTTCTACTGGAAACCGTTATGACTAAAACAACTGCATTATGCATAGAGAGAGGACAATGACAATGAAAAATACATGTGTCATATACGTATAATACAATGATCACCGCTCCAGATTGCTTTAATTCTTATTATATTTCAAAATCTTTATTGATATTTTTTCTTTTTATGACACCTCTAGTTGTTTAGTGGTCCCTTTTTAGTTTGAAAAGGCTGTAAGTTGATGTGTCTTAACTATTTAGTACTATTTAGTGTTTAAGTCACTCTTGACATTATAAGTATTGCATTGAGAAAATTATGAATTTTTCGAGCCCTTTCAAGTATCAAATGCATTCACTCTGGGATAAATATGTTTGAAAATGGTACAATATTTAGTGACTATTATTTTGACATTCCTGATATTTAACCAGGTTATTAGAATGGTGTGTGTCGTTGTGCGGTGGGAGGGCGTCAAACTGGGGTTTCTGACGAATAACTTGAGTTCTTGATCATATTGTAACCAAACTTGGTGTATAGTAAGAACATATGGAGAGCTCGCTTGGGATTGCTTATGGGTTTGTTCCGTCCAAGTTCAAGGTCACTTAAAATTTAAAAATCATTTTCGACTTTATATCTGCGCTATATGTGGGTGTATTGACATCAAACTTGGTGTATAGTTGTTGTATATATATATATTATACCGAAGTGTGAGTGTGTGTATGCACATATCACCTCTGGCATCTTGCAGCATTGATGATTGTCATGTATGCATTCTACAAATAGAGCCTTGGTTACAAATAGCTAGGTGGAAAACCTGGTTTGTGGGCATTGCCCATTTCTCATAAAATGTGTGCTTTTGTTGGTAATTTCAGAAAGAGATTTTATCATTCACTTGAAGGCGTATTTTTAAACTTAATTACTTGAAATTGATGGAATTTTTTCTGTAGAATTGCAACATAAAGCATTTGTTACGTGCGTATTGTATTAAGGAAATATTGCCGTTCGTTTGTTATGATTCAGAATATTTTTGGTATAAATAGAATGAGAATCACGACGGGTGTCCAGGTCATACTTTGATCCGCTTAGTGGTACTTAACACTAAAATTATAACAAATGATGTTAGATGTCAGTCCGGTGACTTATAGTCATAGTTATTTATAAAATACTCAAGTGTTTTGTCTTTTGAATAGTTGAACTTTGCTCTTAATTGACATTTTATAGGGCAATATGCTGATAAATGTTGAAATCTATAGCGTTATTGAGACAGGCTTATTTATAGCAAGACTTGTAGTATGAGTAATCAATGTTTGCTTACCATCTGAACATGTCAAAAGGTCTGAATCTGGAGCATAATTTAGGTATACGGTAATTACCGCAAACTTCACTGAATAAACAAAAAACATTCGGTATCAGAGTTTAATGATACTTTTGATGTATTATGAAATACAACAATAGATTGATATTATATTAGAGAGTCCTTTGTAAATTCCTTCTCGCGATCGTGGTGTTAATGGGAGTTTTCTTATTTTATCACTGTGCAACCTGTCTAGAGCAACACACTTTGTGAGAGACTAACTGGGCTGTTGTTAAGAGGTTGCAACTCTATAGAGGCAACATCATTTGTTTATCTTACTGCTGGAAAATTGATAATATTGTTGAAGAGAGGTTGTTTCTCATGACAGGGCTACTTTAGAAAGTTTGCAGTGTAATGGTTGATTACTTAACTATTGATTGCTAGCGTAAACGAGCCTATTCAAAACACTTAGTTTTGCTTAATTGTTTAACAAGTGGATAAAGTATTTACCAGTCAACTCGTCTTTGGTCAGTTAAGGGTCAACTTGCTTCAAACTTGTACAGATGACCAACCACTGACATGCTGATGTGTTGCCAAGGCTACAAATTATTTTCCAAGAATCACTGCTTTTGTCAAGACTTCATGTGACACCATTTATAATAGAATTACCCAACTGTTGAATGAATCTGTTAATGAATCTGTATACATCCATGTGATTGCACGTACTTCACATCTCTTTTCCCATTTTCTAACCATTTTTAGCGTTTTTGTTGTAAATATGCTTGAATTTATAACTGTATAAGTGTTATGCTCATTACATCCATTCAAGAGCATCGTAAAAATATCAGTGTTATCTTGTTCACTAAAATACAATTTTATATAAAAATCTTAATTTCGGTGATTTGCACATTCTAGTTCGCAAAACATTAGAAATCGCCAATTCATGTTTTGTTTGACTCGGAAAAAGATTGGACTGTTCCTTATTATCACATTGCAATACTTTATTCTATTTTATAGATGAGTTCAGAGGAAGTTGATGAGACTGTTGAACCACAACCATTATGGGAATACCCCTGTACAGCATCTGGTGACCCTGTTCCTTTACTCTCCGTAGATTTTACGCAAAATGTTGATCAAACTTCTTCTGTAGACACGCAATTGGCTTTGAATGTTGTCAGGTGAGATATTTGCTGTTACGTTTAATGTTAACTGCATCACAGCCATATTGCAGCAGCCATATTGCAGTGATATAATAGCAGGGAAAAATTCTTAGTCAAAATAATTCTGCTTCTCCGGCATTTTGTGGCGATCAAATAGCAGGAAAATTCATTTGCAATCTATCTCCCATTGAAAATACAGTGCAGCCTCTCAAGAGAGGTTGTTGCTCAAGAGAGGTTGTTGCTCAAGAGAGGTTGTTGCTCAAGAGAGGTTGTTGCTCAAGAGAAGTCTGGACTGAAGATATTCACTGTATATTAAATCTTGAAAATGGTAGTGTATATTAGGGCAAGACCCATTTTACATTTATTTGTGTGTAGCCCGGTGTTCTTCTGTGATGCATTATGATTAACTACCTATTAATCTAAAGGTGAAGTTACAACATGAACAGTTGCAATGAGAGTTAGATCATTTAGTGAGGTTTGACCTTATATAATTGATGAATATTACTATTCATTGGCAAATAAATCTAACATAGAATTTGTGCAAATACATGTGAAACTAGTCTTCGTTATTAACTTGAAGAATTGCGTTATATTCCAGAACACAAGCATGTAACGGTGTTGCTATGTGGGCTGAGTTTGAATTCGATGAAAATCTACTGATATCCACGGGCCCGAAGCAACCAATCAGAATTGGAGAAAAGATTATATGGGATTATTATTCAAAACAAGGAGTGCATTTGTTTTATAACAATCGTAAAATATCAACAGCACCAAATAATACAGAAATTGAGGTCTGTGTAAACTTTGTACCAAATAAAGGAGATCTGGATTTTAAGTTTAATCCAAAGTGGTAAACAATGTTGTATGGCTTGTATGTGCATATGTATGTCTTTATAAGTTCCTGGAACTATACCTACGTTTGTTATGATTTGTGACCTCTCCATGTATTGATTACAAAATTTTAACCTCTTTATTCTGTATGGTTTTTATTTATAGTGATATTAATAAAACGCTTTAATTATCATATATTATAGTTGTGTGTGTTTCAATGTAAGCCAAAGTTTATAAAAATGGGAGATCAGTCTTGATTGTCAAACTAATTTTTATTCATTCATTTATTCATTCATATGTTCATTTGATCGTTCATTCATGTGTTAATGTAATCACTTATTATTTCTCCTTTATTTTCCTCTGTTGGTCATTTACAATATACTGTCCAAAAGACGGATCATATCTACAAAATTTGTTAAGTCATCAAAATGCCACTGATTTGTGAGAACAAAGGCCGTTTATGTGTTCCCCGTCCGGTTAGCTCGGTAGATCGCTGGGTTGTTCGGGTTCAATTCTCGGGCGGGGCAGATCCTGTACTTCCATGACATATGTCACAAGTCATTTCTCCTCCACGTCAGATTCAAGTGGAGAAGTTGTCAGCTGCTCAAGGAAGGGCAAGTTAGTACTGATTGTTAATTATTTCCAGGAAAACTGTTTAGGTCAAGTGACTGCTGTTTATAACAGAAAAAAAGTTGAAAAATGGTGAAAGGCACTACTGTATTGGTAAGTTGATGTTCCCTCTGTCAAAATCTTGCTTCCTGCCAAGTGTTTCATAATTTGCACAGTTTTGTCAATTAAAGGACATGACTCAACTGTTATGAAGAGAACAAACTAAGGCATGAGTTAAATTTTTATTTCATCAGTTCATAAATAAAAAACAGTCACTGAAAATGACATAATTGTTCAATATACAAAACAGGAATACCATCAAAGACAGAAAAAACAAGTAAACAATGAAAGAAAGAAGGAAAGAAAGGAAAAATGAAATTGTAATAAATTGTAATATTAGAAGGCAATATTCTGGCTTTAAGAAAGAAACAGTGTATCGTTGGTAATAAACAGCTGAGTGAATTGATGATTTACATTAATTTTCCATGCTGAAATTTTACGTTGCTTTTCTCTGAAATAGTGTAACAAAAAATAATTGTAAATCATTCTTCCAATCTTTATATTGAGCCTGAGTATTGTATACACTTTGATATGTTGTCAACATTCTACACAATGCAAGGAATCCTCAAAACTCTGTGGCCAATTAAGGAAATTTGATAAATGCTTAATTTTATATACGACTTCAACAAGGAATTTCATGTAAAATTAAGTTTGCATCTAAATTATAGGCTGGTATGTGCTATTGACCGGTACAAGTTTCCGTTTGTCTCAAAGTATGAATTTATTACCTTCTAATAAACATAATGGTTCAAAACGATGACATAAATTAGCTATGAGATAACAAATATACACATATGTTATCAAAGTTTTAGTATAATGTGAAACAAAAAAATAAATGTTCCATAAAATCCATGCTTTATGGGTTAATGCACAGCTACTTGAAACAAACTATTTTAATGTTATATATATATATATACATACATATATGGCCTATTTACTATAATAAGAATAGTAAATAGGCCATATAGAACATTAAAATAGTTTGTTTCAAGTACATGTGGGTTAGTTTTAGTAGATACATGTTGCAAAAATGGTCCTGTAAAAGTACACACACCACTAGTTGTGATGATACACTTGAACAAATGTCTAGCTGAAAATTAGTGTGACCTCATCCTGATAAATAATATATAACCTCAAAGTATCTGCTTAACAATAAATGTCATTGCATTGAAATTATGTTGTATTGTATACATATACACTGCCACACTTCTCTATTATGGCACCTCGTGTTTCTGCTGTTCATCCATCTTCTAAGCAGACGTTTTGGTACAACAATGGGTGAACTCATGGTTTTAAATTATCGAGGTATGGGTAAGAATGAATTGAAATAAAGTTGATGCAGTTACTATATCACTATTTTAATATTATTTTTGAAAATGTGACAATACATGTATAAGAAGGGACCTATTAGAAAAGCATTTGAGTGTAGATGACAAACTAGTTACTAGGTGCCTGCACCTTTATATATTATAACATCATAGACAAAAAACAATAAATTTAGAATAAAAATCAGCCGCAGTATTTACAGCCACACATGGTAGGGAAAGTTAACAATGAAAGTAACAATGAATGTTTGACTATTGTGACTTTTGATGGTGAATTCAATAAAAGATACACTTCTAGTTAGGACTTGACTAGAAGATTACAGCATGATTGAGTCAGTGGTAAGTTTCTGATGATTACCCTATAAGCAGGGGGATGACGAAAGAAGGAAGATTCGGGGTTCTAGAAACTGTATTCAAAGACTTTTATCCTGGACTTGTGGAAATGTCAGACTTGATTTGTCTGACATAGGAGGCTCGTTGTCCAAGAATATTGGTACATTTAGTACCTACATGATGTTTGCAAAAACTACTGTAGTTTCTTTGTCAGTTGTCTGAGGTTAATTAGCTTTAAAACCAGACTTGTCCTGGACTAATTCAATTGAACTGTTTGTAGGCCGTATCAGCACTGTCTGGGCATGGGGCTAGTGGATTTCTAGAGCCCTGCTAAGATTATTAACAGGAAGCATGAAGTAGTGAAGGCACCCTCAAGAAAATGTTATATACAAAATAATAAATATTTATATTCTTATATACATTTAACACTAAATGAATACCGCAATATCAGACTTGTAAGGCAAGGCAAGCTTACACTCGTGGACAAATACTGCGTTCACGCATTTATGATGATATTTATATGATCAATGATTTCGAAGGTATATACATTTATTACACCTTTAAAGGGACTCCACAGGATATGTTTGCAGACACTGTAGTTAAAGACAAAGTGCAAAAATGAATATACACTCGCTGTGGTATCTTTCGTAAAGAAATTCTGACGCAGCGAGACCACAGCGCTTGAAAAGCATGAGAAAGTATATGGTATATACTTATAAACAGAGCATAATGTATTAATTGACATGAGTACCCATTGTCTTATACTCATTAGACAATTGCCTCAAATACACTCCGCAATATAGAAAGAATATTATTTACAAACATTGCACTATGTGTGTATCTGGTAAAGTCGTATTATAAATATACAAAATAAATGGATTTTATATGTACTCTTAAGCATTCTAGACGTGTCCTTGGAGTTCATTGACATCTCTGTTCAAGGACACGTCCAACTGAAGATCAATTGTTTTCTTCCTGTTCAATCATTTAACAGGATTTCTAGATTTTATGGAGACTTCATGTCAACAAAACAAGGGCCACACTTAATATTTTGGCTCTTGATGACAGTTTTTACAGTATGTTTGAAGTCCTTTTTAATACACATGTATCTCAATTATGAATATAGTATTTGCCATTTGTTTCCATTTTCTTTACAAAGTATTAACTCTCCTCTTTCAGTTATCATAGCAACCACACACACCAGTCACGTTCTACTGAGTGGATTTCAGCACAATTCGGTAGATTCGTCATTAAATAAAACACGTTTGTTTTTCGTCACGTGACCACTGTTTAGTCAAGAAATAGATTTTCGTCTGCAGAAGCAGCAGGCGCCAAAAATGCGCATGATCATTTTCTTAGCGTCTTTTCGGAAATTGATGTTGAAAAAACTGTAAATAATTGGATTTATGGCGTTGTTAATAAAATAGGATTTCACACAGAATTTAAACAACACTTCCTCTCCGGGCGTCAGGTTATCTTCAAAGTCTTTCTTCAGACTTCTTATTGTCATAAGAATCAAAAAAGGCAAGTAACTGATGACGTAAGCGACTGTCACGGCGAAAAGAACGACAGTAGTGCGAGTAACTTTGATCGTTCTCTTTTTTGTTGATTTCACACTGGCCGTGGAGATTGCTGAGAACTTCCGGTCCTTACCACCCTTCTTCTTAGAAAACCCATTATTCATCTGTTCTGAAGAGTTATCGGTGCTGATTGGGTCTGATCCATTTTCAATAGGGGGTTCAGCTTTGTCGGTCTCCTCTCCATCAGTGGTGTGACTGTCTCTTGCAGAACTGTTGCTGAATGCCCTGCTTGATTTAGTGGAATATTCCGAGTCCCTGTTGTGTTTATGACCGATTTTGGCCCTTTTCTGCCTCCAAATCTGAAGCCCAATTTGTATATATATCACCGAAAAGAAAATAAGGCAACATATGAACAGCAGGCCAAGAAAGCCGTAATATAATGGTGGGAATATTGTCCCATGCATGGAATCGTCTGTAGAACAATCCACTCCCCAAACATTCGGTTCTAATTCTTCAGTAGATTGCCCAAATAAGAAACAAGCGGGCCATGACAGAGCCACGCCTACAAACAATGCTAGCACACAGATCTTCTTCGCGGCTGGCACCGAGATCATCTTGCCTAATCTACATATTCTCAGGAACCTGTCGACTGCCACTGAAATGAGAATCATTGAAGAGCCAATCGTTGTCACAGATTCTACAAAACGTAACAGTTTACACGCAGCAGAAGCGTAGAACATGTACGGAAATCTAAGATCGGTAATTTCCGTTGGCATGCCGATCACACAGGTCAAAAGGTCAAGAACAGCTAAAGCCAAGATGAAGAAGTGTGACGATGATTTCGTCGGCTTGCAGCAGTAAACACAGCACACTAGTATATTGCCGAAGGTTCCCACTATTGTCAGTATAATCATATACGCAATGACGGGAATGTAAAGTGTCGCTTTCGCCTCATTGTATTGCACAAGCTTTTCAAACAAAATGTCTTGGCTTAATGTCGTAGTATTCCGCATGGCTGTTGTTGTTGTTTCAACGACTGTGGTTCCAATCGAACTGGTTGCTATGGCGACTGTAGTTGAATTCATCGTGTGGCAGTATTTTGTCGACAGAGATGCTTAATGTGACCTGAAATATATAAATACAATTTACATTAAAATCAGAGATAGGCCTAAACAATGAGTGAACGTAGGCCTACATTATATTCGAGAAAACACTTTTTTGTGATTTCACTTGGAATTTACGCACATTAATAATGCGCAATAACATTACGTTAAAAGGCTCATGCTTGTTGAGAAACTCGCGTTCATTATGTTTGTTCCTCAGAAATGTTCTCCCAAATGTTCAAATTAAGTTCAATGTTAATTTGGCCTTTTTTGTTCAGCTCGATAGTTTGAACAAACTTAACGAACAAACTTAAAAATATACTACTCATAAGAATTGAACTCTGATTATGTTGGCGCGCGTTCCAACAAAGAAAAGTCACGTGATAACCGATTACTCATTAAGCAATTTTGTCTGAGGAGCTCTGAATATGGCTTCATACATACAAACGGCGATGACAACATTTTACGACTTAATTAAGCTCGTAAACCCACACTCATTAATGGGTTCCCGGCAACTCAAGAGAAATTTGTCACTAGTGCGTAGATTTATATAAACAGCTACATGAAAAATAGTAACTAGTAAAGAGGTTTAGTTGTACTATGTATTGTATTGTGTAATTTATGAAATTAGAAATAAATATTTAGACTGTTGTTATAGAAGATTAGCATTAATTCATATACTTGTAATAGTATGATCTCAGTTTTGAACAGTTTCTTTACCATATTCATCGGTTTGATGTCTCAACACACAAATGGAACATTAATGTAAAATGCCTAAACATTAAAGAAATGCGTTTTGTGAAGCCATGGTTGTGGTTACTAACGACATAGTTAATTAAGAAAAAACGACAACATACTTGACTTCTGGCATAACGTAATAATTTATATGACATTGTTTGTCCGTGATGTCGCCGTATTATGTGAACTAACAAAATGATTTCACCTTGCGAGCAGCAGGTTGAAAAACGCTTGTATTTGAGTGTTGTTGGTTGTGCCAGACAGTGGCCAAACTATTCGGAGTCGGTATAAGATCTTTGTTTTTTCGATGTCATTATGACCTATAACAGTAGCCAACAAACTGTGAGTTGGTCAGCCAATGAAAACAGCTTTTGGAAAATATTGTCCAATAGAAATGCTGTACACAATAACGATATTATCAACTAATTTTGAATCCTCTATATACCGAGAGCTGAACGCGAAACTGTTCCATCTACTTCTTTATATATATGCTCTCAGAACAAGTTCGCCTTCATCCTCCGATATGTATATACAATACTCCAAACAAAATAATCCAATACGCAATCAGCTATATGTGTATTGGTTCACTTTATAAAATCACCAAGCGTGTTTGCGCGCCAAACCATGATTAGCCTCATCCTAGACCATATCGACGTCCATTTATTCCAAGTCACAGATGATAAAACTTAATTTCGGAACATTTTTTATATATCAGATTTATGCAACAAATGTAGGAGACGGCAAGAATATTGTTGCATATGTTCTTTCTGACGATAAATCAAACTTAACTAACCACGAAGTCAATCAGTGTGCGCGTTAACAGTCATTGTCCAAAATGGATCTACATTGTACAACGCTTTGCGGTATTTGCTATTGGCGTTATATATATTCAACGACTTCATCGTCCAATCATGGAATGCAAATCGTAACAACAATATATTGTATTGCACATCAACTAAAGATGCATGGTGCCTCGTTTTCAAACAACAAATGTGTCATATAGCTTGAATACGGGAACAAACAACAATATCGTTGAGCTAGTACGGTCTGTGATATACATGTACTGATGTACTTGCAGATAAACTTGTTTGTTGTTGAAATCAATATATTATTTTCCTGAACAAGTGCAGTTCAAGTTGAAGTGTTTATTGTCCTAAACATATATGTAGGTTCATAATCCTCGAGTAACGTATTGAGTTCGTGTAAACTTAGGCCTTATTATCGTCCGTATGCGTCATGCACTTTAATGTACCGGCTATTTCTGTTGTTTGTGAAACGTTTTGAAGAGTATTCACTTCAAACAGGTCATTATCTCGTAAGTATCAGTCACAATTGTTGTGAAAAATGCTGAGTGATTATATCCGTTTAGATACAAACGCTGACAAGAGAAGCACGCGGTAACTTATAGCAACGTATCTGATGTAAAAGTTTACTACAAAGTTCACACGCACTGAATTATAATTTAATCAGATCCGGATCGAACATTAAATGCACTTACTAATATGATTGTCGATCCGTATTGCACTTAAATGTTTGAATTGTCTTTCTGACGGGGTATAAACTCCACGAGAGAATGACGTAGGTACTAGGATTCGAAAGTTCATTTTCAATTTTCCTATTTTGGCGCCTTTTCAGTATACATGATCCATTAGAGATAGATCACGTGATGTCTTTGGCGGTTTAGTTTAAAAAATGCTCAAACGAAAAAAGACAACGTGATAAAGCAATACATTTAATATTTGGTATTACATGTATTACGTTAAGTCTGTTTTACTCTGTTTATAAAAAAAGAAAAAATGGATCCGACTTCATAAAACTGCATCATTTTGTCTATGAGTCGACTTGTTACGTGAGCTGCTTTGAAAGCGGGTATGTGGTATTCTTATACCGTTAAGTGCCCCTTACATCGTGCATTGTCTTATTTGCACTTGATAAAATACAAACAAGTACATGTATACGGATACACCTGAAGACTTTAAACAGCTCAATTGATCTGAAACATTTTACAACGATTCTTATATGATTGCAAACTTCTCTTTTTATAATACAATAACATTTACTCAAATTCAATAAACAATTTAATGCAATTAAGAGAATTACCTCACCTAGAATTCAAACGTCCGACAGATGTAGCGAGGAAAAGCACACTAAGTATGTCCAAATCACCCAAATTATTTTCTTCAATTATTAAGCACCAGTGTCTATAAATGTTAGAAAGTCTTTCACAATGCTTGAATATTGTCCACAAACATCGGTTTAGAAAAACATAAAAAGTTGTGTATCAATATATCGTATTGTCAAATCCACAAATTAATATCATAACATCGTCCTTCCAACAGCGCAACAACAAAGAAACATATTATGCGAACTCGTTACGGACTATATTAGAAACAATAACGTCCCAAGTGTATAAATACACGGTTACGGAGATCGAATCAATACGCGACCAACAGCACGATGTGTGAAAATGATTATCAAATACTAATCACGTATTTTAAACCCCGTTTCAGCTGAGATTGTATACGGAAGGCGACGCGTGAGAAAAAGTATGACTCAGTACGGACCTACTAAAAGTACTTGTAATAAGCGGTTAACTAATTGATTCCTCTAAATACTGTATCAATAAGCTGTATATATTTCCTGTTGCACTTTAAGTCATCTTCAGGCATCTTCTGCTACGATATGTTTTAATATTGCGGGTCAGATGATGTCAATATGACTCTCGAGATTCGTGGGAAATGCTACGTTAACAAGCATTAAGATTAAAAGATCAAAAGCTGCCCGTGTGTCTGTGAGAGAATGATCAGCTACTTGTGAAGTTTAATAGCATCAGTTCAAGTAACAGAACACGTTTTAATTTCATTGACTTGAAGTTTAATATCACAAGTTCAAGTAATTTTTAACTGCATTTAGTTGTATATTCAAAGACAAAAACGTCATCCAGGGTCAACAGCTTAGTCAATAGTTCTAGTAAAAAGGAGGGGTGGTCTAAGGGCACAACGCCAAACTCCTGATTGGATGGTCGAATCCCGCCATCGCAATCCCCGAATTATGCGCAAGAACTGGTGAATAAATAAACACTGGTTGTAGTGCTAACCATGTTTGACATACAATCGTTAGCACAAATCGTCCACATCGAATCTACCTCATCATCTAATTAACATTATACTTTGACTGCATTGCGATGTGGTATGATGGTATGGTACACACCCTATAAATACCTTGCAACTACAACTACAAATCAGAATCCTCTAGTTAAAGCGGGCAACACCACAAACGACACAAACATAGGTATAGGATACAATGACCATCATCACTGTAAGGCAGTTACTGTCCCCAAAAACTTAAACACCTCGTGCTGTATATTTCATGCACTGTAAGTCGAAACTTGGTGTATATGTATAATTCTAATGTAGAAATAATTATAGTACAAGTAGTTCCAGGATGTGCAGCACTCACGTAGCCCATTCCATCAGCAAACATGTTCCTTACAGGGAAACAAAATTATAACCAGGCAATTAAGTTTTGCAATGAAACAATACTCAATATATTTCAATCGGCTTGAAATAACATACGGGAGACACGATGGTTCAGGGATTCAGTGCCGGACATCTGATGTGGAGTACGTGGGTTCGAATCCTGACATGGGCGCGATTTTTACGCGGTCTTCGCAAAACCTGAATTTAAGCGTCAATACTTGTCAGCAGTAAACAGGTATCGAGCATGATTAATATCATTTGTACAATATTTGTTCACATCGATGTGAAACAAATAAACTAAGACTGGTCTTACACAGATTACATCACATATTCTACCACAGAATACAATTTAAAGTACCATTCGGTGTTAGTTGTTTGTGGTATTATAACAGAGAGTTTTACAAGGCGTTGGTTAGTGCAGCTGTAAGCGGTTTGATTAAAGTAGGAACTAACTGTTAGCTCAACAAGTGATTTTGACATATGAGTCGTTTTTTGAACTCCGATCTGACAAAATAATCAGTCGTTTTCGTGCTCCCGCTCGCTAATTAACGTTACATTTATTGAAGTCACATGCATTTGATTTGCCTTGTACATGTAATAAGTGACATTAGCAACCGAGTGAAAGGTTGATATCACGTATACTTCGTGGCTATATCGTGTACTGCGTCACAAACACTCGATGCTGAGTTTATCACGTTATAGACCATAAAACAGAAAGTGGTTAAAGTCCGACTACATGTAATGCGTTTTTTCCAACGCTTAACTTTGCCCTCAGTACCAACGTTCGCAACAAACATGTGATCATGCACAAGTGAAGACAATTTACCATAGACTTTAAACTACCGAATATCAATTTTACACTTCGTTATTACGCCGTTTTTTTAACAATATTGATGTGAACCAGTGCTGCTGCATGGGTTACCAACGTTACTAGCCTACTCCCCCGCAAGATCAAGGTCAGCGTCAGCCTGTACATATGACCTAATAAACAAAACTGTCAAAAACTTTGAAAAACATTAATAATTCTTACCTAAAACTCAAAAGAAAAGTAATTAGAATATATCCAGAAAATGAAATGACAAGAATCCAGAGAGTTATAGTCAAAGCACTGTTTTAAATCCATATCACTGGGACGCTGCAATAGACTGCTGAACAAAGAACGGAGTCTTACAGGGGAAAATCACAACCTGTACGGAAGTGTGAAACACGTATCCAGAATGCGGTTCGAATACATTGAAGAATTAATAAACGAATGACCGCGTATAGTTAATATGATGAGATGACAGGACGAAACGCGTTTCTAATGATGCATTTACGAGGTTAGCGCAGTTCAGAGCCCGAGGGGACGCGTGTAATAGATTTTTGTGAGGTTGATGACGTTTTTATGCAACTGTTCATAATTGATTGCTGGTAGTGTATCTCTGGGTTGACGGAATGTATCGGTCATTTCTCAAATCATTTCGACGCTATTTTACCGTTATTCGAAACAGAATGCTACATGGACCGAATTCAAAATTCGATGAAATCCTTTTATACTCTATATCTCCATATGCTTCTGAAAGTTTATGTTACTGAATATTTGAAATTAATTTTAAACTAAGTATTACGATGGTATTACGATGGTAGAGTGACACATTCATGTTAGATACGACTGGCGTATAGTCGGACCTCGTTCATTCGAATTCTTTATTTCGAATATTTTTTTCGAATTACCAATTTCAATTCGATGTGTAAAAGAGGATACATCGGGAACTGATATTTATTTCGAATGATACCAAGTATTCGGATGGAAGGTTGTCGAATAAACGAGGTCCTGCTGTCTTTCCAATCGAAGTTATCCTATAAGAAAAGTTGTCGATATCCCCCGGTGAAGTTTGCAACATACAGACACATTTTCTTATTATATAAGTCTATTAATAAATAACGGTCCTAAACTGTATAAAGGTTTTCAATCTTAATCAGACATTGGATATTAATAAATGTAACGATAATTAAATGTGAATCAGACCTAGAATTAGATTTCATATCATACTATCAGAATATTTCATAAAACCGCTGAGTCATATAGTTTCATTTAATTATGCCCTCTTGATCCTAATTCTATTGCACGAGACGGTGATTTTATCATTCAAATGTTGATCGTTAAATGTTTCAATTTCAATAGTTTAATAGCAATATTTCATGTACTGAATTAATTAACGAAATTGTTTGACTGGATTTATTAGTTTAATCACGCTCTATAAAGTGATCATATTACGACTGCCATAGGGGATTTTTACAATAACTCTTTTATAATTTTACACATTTCTTTCACCCAATACATTTTTATAGACTTGTTGTTTTACAATTTTACCTGGGCGATTTGTATATCAGTGGTATCATAGCTACAACTTTACTTCGCTAACTTTCTAGATGCGTGATTGTTACATATTATGTCCTATAACAAAGACCAATTGAATCAATCATTCGAATGTTAACCATACTGCTCCGTGAATAATCCACGTTGTTTGCAGTATCACGGTGTAGAAAGCAATATTTTTCTATTTTGAAAAGTCAGTGCAAATAATCCGGAGACAGACTGGTGTGAAAAAAAGTACAATAAATAACCTACAGTAAAACCTCAATAATAAGACCATCCTTGGGACCCTTGAAAACTGGTCTTACTATTGAGGTGGTCTTAATATTGAGGTTGAAAAATAGCAAAACAATGATAATGGACTTGAATAGTGTGTTCTTAATTTTAAGGTGGTCTTATTATTGAGGTGGTCTTTTATTGAGATGGTCTTTAGGCGAGGTTTTACTGTATCCTTGAAAGAGGACCGAAATATTAGATGTAACAGGAGTCAAATAAACTGTGTATTTACCAGTTTTATCAGTAAATCCTAATCTCCAGACTTCTAAATGATGTGTATATGGTAATAGAATTACATTTACATCTTTGGCAACTCTGGCCAGAGGTTTCTGAAAGACAGATATATACATTTTATGCTGTGGTCTTTAAGTGAGGTTTGACTGTAATATGTTTTCAAATTTATCAAATAGTAAAAATATGGTTGGAATTGTTTGTGCTTTTTATTTGTGTGTATGAAGTAATCGGAAAGCATGTACATATGGATTATACTGTTAGAATGCTGGTTCAGTCGTCTGGATTAATGTTTAACATTCACTTTGATTGTGAAACAAGCTTTGACAAAATGCATTAATTTCTCACGGTGTCTGCTTCCTGTGTTACCAACCTGTACCCTCTTACTAATTTTGGGATTCTAAGGTTCGTGACCAAATCCCACTCCGCGCGGGGTCCCGTTGGGTCCAGAGTTAGACACTCTGCCACAGGTCACTATGCCCACGCCCCTCCCCATTTTGCCTTTCACCTTTTGGCACTCTCTGGTTAGTATTTCTTCTAATCGAATACCGAGATTTATGTATTTACAACAAGACAACAATTATGTAATGTACATTTGTACTGACCGCTAACATGCGTTGAATTTATAGTAATTTATACTCCATATTTCACAAGTACTAGTAAACAGAATTTAATGGAATATTTGAAATGTTTGTTCACACATTTTCTCCATTTACATGATACATGAAACAGATTTAGAATAAAACTGTACACACAGTTAAAGTTTTAATTATCACTTGCCTCCCTCATTGCTGCAGGTTCGAATCCCATCGGAATATGTATGGAAGGAAGCTAGCCAGCTGGCTTATGGAACGTCGACGGTTCGACGGTGCCTGTCTATGTCTCAAACAATGCAAAAATGGGTACATTGGGTCTCCCGAAAAGCTGGAAAAGTCACTACGTGAGCCTGACTGTCCATGTGACTTACAGCACCATTACAAAAACTAAAATTTAAGGACTCATCATATTAGTTTTAAATTTCGTAACCTATAGGGGTCTCCGAGGGGACGCTCTGTTTTGTGATTTTCTCTGTGCTACTCGATTTTTAGTTTTATGAAAATATTGTGGACGAATCAATACACAACTTGTGTGTACAAGGCTTCTTTAAAATATATCTATATAAGTAATGATATACAGTTCAACCTCTCCAATGAGGCCATCTCTGGAACAACAACATGTCTACAACAACATAAGCCTAACCAGTCGTTCCGTAGTACACAATTACTACCAATCTAATATCTGAGCAACACCTCTCAACACCAGCCTAAAGTTACATCTCCCAATTGTGTTCCTAGAGACAGGTTGCATTGCAAAAAAGCTATGTCGTTTTGCTAACTGTCTTTTCTCGTCTAAAGTGCTGTTTTATCAGTTTGCAAGAAGCCATACGTCCCATAGTTTGTGTAGTTATCATGTTAATCATCCAGAAACAAAACTTGCATCGCGCATTTTTGTCGATATATTTTTTTTGGTATTTCACTGTGGTGACTACCGTCTGGTCCTACTTGATATTAATCATCGTGTTTAAATGAAGATTTCCGTCACTAGAGGCTATACACTAAACAATCTACTTGACATCGACTTAGACATTTAAATGATTCGAACAGCCAACGTTCTGACTCACGGGATATTTGAACAAACATCGCGCCAAAGCAGACATGCGCTCTTAACTCGTAAAATGTTACATAGGACTGTTTTGCTGTTTACTTTTTCACAGATCTATAAGTTCGATTTTATTTACTTAAGAACGATTGTAAACAAACTGTGAGATGGTCAGCCTGTGAGAGCATGTTCTGGAAAATATTGACCGATGGACACAGAACGCACCATAACGATATTCTCAGCTAATTTGGAATCTGTTCGACTTTGAAACTTCAGACCTCGGCTTAGAGACTCGTGCATATACCATGGTGTCTTGAACTTTAAGTACTATGAAAACAAATGGTTTGAGTCGGAATTTAAGCTCAATAACATCCCTGAACTATATGATCTAAATTTGCATAGACATTATCAATATTCAACATGAAATTCCACAAGACGGAGAATATAGTTTGACCATTTGACCACGACAATTTGTAATGTAACTATTCAGTCCACATGTAATAATATTAATTAGTGCAGTACACGATATTACTTGACATAAAAAAGAAGCGCATGTTCCCAGGAAATATTAAAGAATATTTCATTTACTCATACACAAAATCCGTCCAGTTTTACGTTCTGTGTGACCTGGAACACACATATACGGTCCCTGGTGTGACGCGGGATAAAACACTGTCCAGAAAAAACTACACGACTGAAAAGAGTATACTCTCAAATGCGTTATTTCCTGGTCCCAGTTCCAAAATAAACTTCTCAAATTGGGTAAATGAGTTTGAGATAGAACTCATTAGAGATATTTTGGATCTGTGATTTCCTATGCTAGTTCTATGGACAAGCATTCAAACTTAGTAATGTGCGTCGTTATTTTCCCATCGTATATTCAGTCACCAGGTCTGACCTTGACAGCAAGTAAAGTACTTAAGTGGCCAATTGTCCAAATAGGACAATGACTTCAGCTTAAGATGACAGAGCCATATTGTAACATCGCCACACAAGTTTGATGTACACGTTACGCCAGTATGTAACTAGTTTGCTAGCTGTGGCCGACACGTCCGGGACAGAATCTATATCAACCGCTACTTGTGTAACAATGGGTGTTGAACCTAGATAACATATTGACCTTGGTAATTAGGAAACAACTCTTTAGATTTATTGTTTTACGATGTTAATCAGAAGCAATATTTAAGCGACGCTATATGATGCAACTGACCATAGTGTGAACCAGTTATCTGTATCTATCCGGGAACACATATATTTGGTCACTCGACGTTTCTGCGGTATTTAAATCTTTCAAAGATACGTAGAGAAATGCAGAGTAAGTATATCTAGAATCTATTTTCATATGTGAATTTTCAGTCTCAAAAATTAAGTATGGGTAAAAACAAATTAAGGTAATTTATATTTCACTGTGTTTATATGATATGACAATATAAGCCGTGACCAATTAAAAAGCATTTTCAGGGTGTAATAATGAGATAGACATTGAATACAAATAATTTATATTCAGTTGATAAAATCATCAACAATATAGTCCTACATGTAACTAGGGTATAATGAAGTTTCTCCATGCACAGACTAGCAAAGTTTTAAAGTGATAATTAAGCTGTCTCTTTGTTCATTTTTATGTAAACAAACATGACAATTCTATGTCATATACATGTAGTCAAATATTAATAAGTACGTATCATCTAAGAATACACTAGTAACGTACAAGTAGTTCTCTGTATTTGCCAAAAAAGACATTATAAAATACATGTATTTAATACTATTGTAACATACATGTATGTATTTCAATTGAAAAACTTCATTTTTTTTTACAAGCGGGGGTTTTGCAAGTTTTGTCGTAACATGATAAAACAACTTTATTGGAATATGTGATACGCTGCACTTGTTCGTACATGTATAAACGATATCCTAGCATATCAACAACACTGGATGAAATCCGTTCACATATTTTACTTTCAGATAGGACAGACACGTATTTAAGCAATAGCAGTATATATGTGGTGAAAGCATCTAACCGTCAATATTAGCGTCTACATGCACAGTTACAACACGTCTACATGCACAGTTATAACACTTATACATGCACAGTTACAACACGTCTACATGCACAGTTACAACACGTCTACATGCACAGTTATAACACTTATACATGCACAGTTACAACACGTCTACATGCACAGTTATAACACTTATACATGCACAGTTACAACACGTCTACATGCACAGTTACAACACGTCTACATGCACAGTTACAACACGTCTACATGCACAGTTATAACACTTATACATGCACAGTTACAACACGTTTACATGCACAGTTACAACACGTCTACATGCACAGTTATAACACTTATACATGCACAGTTACAACACGTCTACATGCACAGTTATAACACTTATACATGCACAGTTACAACACGTCTACATGCACAGTTATAACACTTATACATGCACAGTTACAACACGTTTACATGCACAGTTACAACACGTCAAAGCCAATACACATGTATACAGTAAAATCTCACTTAAAATTAAGAACACAATTCTCAAGTCCATTTTCACTGTTTTACTCTTTATTCAACCTCAATATTTAGACCACCTCAATATTTAGACTAGTTCTCAAGGGTCCCAATGATGGTCTTATTATTGAGGTTTTACTGTAGTTCGTTAAATGGGACACGAAATCTAGATATTTTAATAATGAGATCTTATACTGTCCTTGATGTATACAAATTTGAAACTTAATATTTAAGATTAGATAATTAAAAATAAACTGTACAGCGGTTATATAATACATGTATATATATCGCAAACTCGACAAAGGGAATTTAATACATTTGATAATGAACATGTTCCACAGTGACATTAGTTTGTATGATAATGTTCTATAATACTTACTGACAGATGACTGATTTAGAGAAAACGTTCTCTTTAAGAGTTAATATAAGTAAATCAAGGTGAATGATTTGAAGAATACGTTCCATTTAAGAGTTAATATAAATAAATCAAGGTGAAAATTTTAAAGAAAACATCCTCTTTAAGAGTTATTTTGAGCAAATGAAACTACTCGTATAGTACATGGTTCAATACACAGATTTATACATATCACGCGGGTGGTAGTTTGCTAATACATTGTAGTTACAAAACTATCAAATTTTACCGTGATATAGTGACGTCTACGAAGCCTTGAAAATAGAAATATAAAGATTGTGTATAGATACATTTCACACACATTACAATAAATTCTCTGTGCATTGAAAATGATCCATAAATACAATTAATTTCTAAAGTTTAACCAAACTTGGTTGAGAATAGCGTTATTTGGAACACTCTATCTATTGGTCAATATTTTCTTAAACATGTTTTCATTGGCTGACCACTTGACAATTTGTTTACATCCGTTCTCAAATAAATAAAAAAAAATAACAATACTTTCGCAAATGTGCTCGCCCATATCATGAGGATTTCCCGTTTGTCTGGAGAAAAAAATTCAACCACAGACGCCAAGGTGACACACACTTTGCACCGGTATTGAGGTGAGTTCCAAATGCCCTGTTCCGCGGTTATAACATTAATTTGGCAAAACATAAATTTACTCTGTACAGTCGGACCTCGTCCATTCATCGAGTCCGAAATTTCATTTCGAAAAATACATATTTTCGAATAGACCACAAGATTTCAAATCGACGTGCCTAAGAAGATATGTAACATCGGGACCTGATATTTATTTCGGAAGATACCAAGTATTCGAATAGAAGGTTGTCGAATAAAAGAGATTCGACTGTATATGTTTTACTAACGATCCGCTCTCTTAACATAAGAGAGCATTTTTAATTCACAACCTAATCTTCTAAATACAAAAATGAGATTTTAGGTAAGTACATGTAACTAGATCTTTATTTAGACTCGTGCTGATTTTAGTGCACGTTATCATAAAATAGGACATTACAACCGGTACAACTAACAAATTCGCACCATAAAAAATGGAAGAAAAAACGGGAAAATGGAAAAACAATCGAAACAAAAAAAAATAGAAAAAAATGGAGACCCAAGCTTTCGGAACAATCTGAAGTTTTATTATATTTACTTCAAATCGATTTTATGAGATTCCATTATAATTTGATGTTAAAATTCTGTGGATATACACTTTATATTTAAATAAATAATATACGAAGGTTTTCAGCTACATTTCTGACCTTTTGACTTACACCGTTTGAGTATTTGTCTCGAATACACTACAGTTTGTTATCACACAATTTGTTTTTATAATGTATTTAAAAGTGAATCGGTCCTTTTTAAAAATAATTTCACTCAATAAATATCAATGTCCTTAAAGTTTGGGAGATATGTAAAGTTTTATTTATTTAAGCAACTTGACTGTCCAGGTCAAGAAACTCAATTCCATTATGTGTAATTTGTCAATTATTTGACAAATTAAACAGACCTCCCCGTAATGCAATAATTTGTATTAATCATACAACCTGTTGATTCTGACACATCCAACAAATCAACACCAAAACAGGACACACGTGGGCAAGGGAGATCAAACTCTTGAAGTTATGGGAATGAACTTTTTGTGATCAATGCAATGAAGAACGGAAATAAGTGTCAATTTTAATCAACATGAATTCATTAATTGAGTTTTCATGTTTATCATCGGGTAAAAAAACATTCCGTTGTGTTGCAATCATGACACTCTTTCAATATCCTTAAATACTGAAAACTGAGTTTTTTTTGTTTCGGTTTTTCCCTGACTCTTATGGGCGCGTTTTGCCATAAAACACTTCAAAGTCGACACGTGTCCATATATATAAAACTGACATGATAAAGACATTACAATATATAAAACATAGATTCTAAAAAAATATGAAAAAAAACGTTCTATACGAAAGGCTCACACTTCTGTTTTACATAAGTTAACTTAGATCTATATTCCCCCTTCGTTCAAAATTAGAAACAAAATATCTGAATGAGTGATTAAAAGTTTCCAAAGTTTACTTAATACCTGTACATACGTATTTGGTTCATTTTCCATGCGTAGAAAATGTCCCTTAAAGAAAATTTGATACCTTGAAACGAAAATTACGTGTGCGCAGTTACGCAGTCCCAACCTTTTATAGATAGATAGATCGTTTATTTCCTCCAAGTTGTAGAGCAATGTATACTTGTATAATTGTATATTCCTGACAATAGCTAGATTCAACATCACGTCTCAGCGATTGCGAAATTTTCACTAAGCAAATTCAATAGAGACCATAATTATCTAAAAGGCAAATCGTTCGTAAGTTCATAAAACTTTTAGCATACATGTATTACCTTAATAAACAGAGCAAAATAATACAAAATAGTAAAACACATACAAAGACATGTACATGATTATGAAATTTCATTTCATGACGAACGTATCAACAACAAATCACATATAAAATTTAAATCGTCTTTTTACTAAATGACAAATATACTACTTACTTTAATATTCCATCACAAAACACATACTTTTACACTACTAGTATACGACATCAGTGACTTCTGCACGTACCGAGTTCTATACCTAGAACCAAGTGTTTACACCGTACAAACTCCACTTCTATATGTACTTAAACTATCTGAGAAAATTTAACACAAAAAATGTCCTCTCCTGCATAAAGAATTAAATATTTGAACAAATATTTGACAAATCGAGATTTAAACTAACTGCAGATTTTCAATCGTGTTTAAAATTTGTAATTGCCACTTAAGTTTCCGATTTCCAATAAAATTTACTCGTTAAAGTGTCGCAAATTATCGAGGATACGTTACATGTTTCTCGATGTGGGACTTGTACAATGTGCTACAGGCGAGCTGTCAACTTGTCAATATGACTAATTGTATTGTGATTATACACGCTTAATATTAAAAGTACAAGCAATTAAAGAGATAAAAACGAAATGGTGTTAAATACCAAAACACCGTGTGTTCGTGTTATTCATCTTTAAAATGACAGGTATTTCGTCTAAATTGACAGTTGGAACAAATAACGAAAATAACAATTATCTGAAAGCCAATATCAAATGTCGATCAAACTAATCAATTATTTTTTTCATTTTACAAAAAAAAAAAAAATGAGCGCCGCCGTGCGATTTCCAACCTCTTCGTAAAGTGACGTCATTTCCAGAAAACGTCACATGTGACGCCACCATGTACTGACTGTAAGCAATATTTGTCTCATATGGCAATATGGAAACGAAATGACCATAGAGGGTAAACATTGTCTCCTGCTTGCATTTAGTGACGTCACATGTTGCGTTTTCTTGAAATGACGTCACCTATAGAAGAGGTTGTCAATCCCATAGCAGCGCTCAAATGTATATTCAAGTTCAAAAGAAAGTGTGCAGTTTTCTTTTTATAATAATTTTAGCTTCGTCGGTTACAAAGTTTTTAAACGTGGGTCACGTGACGCACACCTGTCACTGTGTTTAACCAGCGTTATGAATCGGTCAATATTTGGCTAATTATTGCATAAACATTCATACATGTGAGTTTGCACGATTTGAACGTGCAATGTCTGAACAAATGTGAAATCAGTCAAACTTTTTTTCAATACTTTTTTAGATATTCTTGGGATTAAAAATACCACATTGAAACTACCATTGGAATTATTTCAAGACTTCCAATGCCACGACTCTGAGTGTCAACGTATTGACACTTTAATGATGCTTGTCAGAGGTGGCCCATTTGCTGTTGTTTCACGGGTATTAAATTGCCACAAGAACACAATAAGCCAACTTTATGACGGGTTCCAGCAAATGGCGATCGCCCGCGATCCGACAAGCCACGTGTAACTGACGTCAAACTAGACCTTAATATTGAACTGACAGACACCAGACGTCGTTTACAAACCGCTACAGCTACAGCGAGACAGTATGGTACCAGCAGGGACATTATTCTGATGCGTCTGTGTCATTGTTTTAAGTTCTTAAGGGAGTAATAAAATGTGATGATACACACAATAACATCAATACCATGGTTTACGTATTCTTCATTTGACCCTTGACACGTGTGGCTGAATTCTGTGCGTCCACCGAAATCGTTGTTTGGTTTGTACGTAATTGAACAAGCTATGGTAGCATACATCACGGAAAGTCTTTCTGGGTATCAAGAAAATTAAGGAAAAACTAACAGCACACTTTCTGCGATTGAGTATGGTCATTCTAATACTCGGGATCTATACAATCTAAGTTAGCACTCCCAGTACTTTGATTCTATTAAACCAATCTTTGGTGGAAGATCAGTTCGTAGATCGTCAAATCGGCAGTCGAGTGTTCTACTGATTAAGCTATACCGGAAATCTGTCTCAGGCAAGTAATGTCAAATACTATATAATTAAACAAGAAATATATTGAAAAAAGAAGATCGGCGCAATTTAAAGGTTAAGATTTATTGTGCAACATAACACAATGCCGAAATGATTGCTGGTCACTCCAGATCCAAAATGGATTTCGGTAAATTCACCGTAATTCAGTGGACTCCGGTAAGGTAACGTACGCTTTATCGAAAGGTTAACCAATCCGCGTCAACGTTACAAACGTTGTTGGTTGAAGAGAAATTGCCTTGGTGGTTAACGTAAGATTTCATTGGTTTACACAACACTGATATGCAAATAGCAAAACCATGTTCGTACGGCTGTGCCGAAAAATGAAAAAGAAAGAAAAGACAAACGTCTCATTGATTGGTTTCTTCTGTTGTAAAACTTTTAGTAACAAATATATTTTTCAGTAAATATTTACGGTAGGATACATCATAGAATACAGGATCGACAAAAAGCGGCCAGTAAATGTAATGTGGCGATAACAATTTCAGTAAATTAGATTGAAGTGATCTTTTTAAATGACTTAGACACGTATTACTATGAGACATATTTCCGGGGGGTGATGTGGTAATGTGACTGAAGACCACTTCTGATTCAAGTAGTCACTTGGTAGTGTCAGAACTGGTTAGTACAGGTTGATAACCATTGGATTCTGCTTAGGTCAACAACCCTCCGTTAATGGTGGAAATATCTACATAATTCAGAGGTGCGTTTTTTAGAGGTAGGGGAAGTAAGCGAGAAAAATTAGCCAATGTAGAAAAGGTAGTTGTCTAAAAACGCTAGAACGCTTCACTAGCTACTAAATGGCGCCCGCCAGACCAGACGACACTGCTCCGCATGGACGTCACAGCTAGCACTGTCAGATCACGCTACCTATCAAAAGATTGGGGCTAATTTTCCTACGTTTAAGTAACGGCACCGCCACTTTCCCAACTTAGCGCTAGGTAGAATTCTATTTTTCCTACCTCTAAAAACGCGTCTCAGATGTTGAGGAAAAAATGACTTTGATGTATTATCGTTCGTCAAATTGTTACAGAGAACCGCGATCCGCCTCCTTGGAACTCGAACCTACGACGGTCAGATTGACAGTCGAGATTGTACCGTACGACTGAGCTAATCGGCCCGAATAGTTATTCTTTTGAATGTAATTAAGCGCTATTGTCAAGGACCGAAGCTTTCCGTTTCTATGCTGTCTGAAGCTCAGAGGCGGTCTTCACATGTTAAGACTGAAACTCAGACTTAGACTTTCAAATGTTAAATGATCTTTTTGCTCCTATGTTATTATTACAGTAACGATTTTAATAAAATTTGGCTAAAATATACAGAGGGTAATAATAACTATTCAGACAAAATTTCGTTCGTTTCGATGTTATGAAAACGAAAGGCTGGGACATATAAATTTTGCGAATTTAAAGTCTTAAAATGTTTATGAATAAGGCCTCAGGTCTGTGGATCAATGAAACTAATCCAACCATGTAGCCTGCTCGCATGTTTTGTTCACTAACGACCTTCTGTTACAACTTGTTGCAAAGGGTTTCCCGATCACCAGCTGCTTCAGTTGGGTCCTTTTTCTTGTTCAATTCCTTAGATAAAGAATAAGCTTTAGTCGAATATTATACTATATGTGAGTCAGATACAAAAATATCCAATATTTGAAGTTGTTACTAAGACGACAGATGTCGCAACTCATAAAATCTAAGAAACAAAGAAACACATAATTATTTATTCATTAGTAATAGATTAAGTTGATTGTTTTCAGACAATGGGATAATAGTTACGTTCATAGGTTGGATAAAACACATTTGTAAAAAGTGAGCTATATCGACTCCTCATTCTGTCCTGTAACGCTATACATGTATATACATGCATGTAGTACTTTTACCCTTGAATGCTGACAATCCTAGTTGAGTTGATGCTTTTTGTCGATAATATGTTCTGTGTTATACAAGTACATTATTGTTGCCACAACAATCCCATCATGAAACAAGTCAACCCCAATTATTTTATACATGTACAGTAAAACCTCACTTTAAGACCACCTCAAAATTAAGAACACAGTTTTCAAGTCAATTTTCACTTTATTCAACCTCAATATTAGGACCACCAAAAAAAGAATCCCAGTTTACAAGGGTCCCAAGGGTTGTCTGATTATTGAGGTTTTACTGTATTTCATAAAGGACCCATAACATGCAATTGTTTAGTTTAAAAGTGCGCATACACTTTTGTTAAAAACTTTGCAAATAAATCACAGATCATTGAATAAAGAAGACATGAAGCCAGCAAAAAAAGAAATAAAAGAAAGCGAGCCTGAGAAACTGATTTACAGAGTAAACTCTCTATAGCGGCACTCTCCTGAGCAACATCTCCTCTTCAACACTCATGATTTTAGTACCAACTTATCCTCTCAACAGCATATGAAATTCCAAAGGGCTATTTCTCTGCGGGGGATGCGCTGTTAGTAAAAGTGCGTAACCATGGTAACTACAGAACTACAACCTGAGACAAATAGCGGATCGGGGGAAAATTTCATCGTAAGAAAAATAAGCGATGAGCGTTGTTCTCGGAACATGAAGACACTTTAAAGGAGGCAAGTGTCTCTGCAGAATGATTGTTTAGCGGGGTTTCAGAACATGTGTATAGGCCATTGAATGGCACTATATGCATGATATATTCTGAAATAGCTGACATATTGTGAAGAAGACGACCTATTACCTTAAACAAATTGCGCAGTTAGTAATGGTGTGTGACGAACGAACTGGACTCTTTGTTTGTAATAAGTCATATGAATATCGCAGTTCAATAGATTCACTGCTGATCTAATATTGTTGTCATTATATCTAGATATACTTAATACATCAAAAGATCAAGAAATCTGATAATGAGATATGTTCTTTTATCTAGAAGTATACACTTCCGCCATTTAAGTACTTACAACAACGTATTGTTTTCGAAATAATCATTTGACCATATATGTACGTATACTGATAGTTTTCTGCGGTCAACATCGACGTTATGACATATTACTGTCTGTTTGAAGTCCTGACATCTTTTTTTGTCCATTTCTGAATACTCTCTTGTATTGAAAACACTTTAATCAAAGCAAACGGTATAACGCTTTAATGGGGCGGAAGTAAGCTGGAAATAACATCATGCTTCGTCTGCATTACGTTCAGTGTTCAAAATAGCGGCGCCTCTATGCGGTGACATTTTGCATACATAACTTCCGGTCCACACGCCTGTAAAGTACATTTGTCGGAGAACCAGGACGAGACTGGCTTTATCTATAGAGGATCTACTGACTACATCATGATTTCACCAAAATAAGTGTGCGTCGTCGTCTTACTATTGTTGTCTCAAGTAGACAATAGAAAGTGCACCAGATTGTGCATTTACAAGTTATGCCAATAAGAAAATGAATGATGAAGTCGAAGAGGAAATGCCACCACATGAAAACCATACACGTCACCAAATACAAAAGCAAAAGGGGCACAAAACAAACATAGAAGATGGAAGAAGATAGGAGTATCATCCTGCGGATGTCTGGGGCAAAAACGTCATTGGGGTTTTAAACTTGAGTTAAGGGTGCACTCAACATGGGTGTCGTGTGTCGCTTCGTATGTCGTGTGTCGCTTCGTATGTCGTGTGTCGTTTCGTATGTCGTGTGTCGCTTCGTATGTCGTGTGTCGTTTTGATGTCGTGTGTCGCTTCGTATGTCGTGTGTCGCTTCGTATGTCGTGTGTCGCTTCGTTTGTCGTGTGTCGCTTCGTGTGTCGTGTGTCGCTTCGTGTGTCGTGTGTCGCTTCGTGTGTCGTATGTCGCTTCGTATGTCGTGTGTCGCTTCGTATGTCGTGTGTCGCTTCGTATGTCGTGTGTCGCGTAGAAAGTCCGCGCTGGACAACTCCACAATATATTTTAGTCTGACAGCATGACTACTAGCTAGTACTACTACTATTTAACATCGGAACATTTCTACAATTGTTATATTTTTAAAGTAGCCTATCCCAATGTCATGTAAATACTTATGGATTCAATCATAAAGGCGCTAAATGGTATTTTTTCAGTCCGAATAGCCGTTTACCCTAATAAAAAAGACAACTATTAACTCGAAGAAATGCAAATATCGTGGATTCCCGAGTTAAAAATCCAACATGTTGCACACCAAAGGGATTTATACAATGTTTTATCTAAATCACTGGAGAAGAAAATCACGGTTTTAACAATGCCTATGATCGGAGCTGCTTAAGGCCAGAAAAAACCGGTTGGGACAACAATTTCGCCCAAGTCAACTTCCCGGATGGACGTCTCACAAGGAGCGTCAAATGCCCCGTGCCTGGAATAATAGGCTGTCTTAGTCTAAAGTCCTTGATATGCCCGCTGTCTTCTCTCCTGGGTTAAACAATTAACGAACAGACATATGTAGTGAATGATTGCAAAGCCATGTGCATACTTATCTGAATATCATAATTTACGAATAATTATAAAAATAATTTAATAACAAGAACGGCGTAGGTTTAATAGAACACATGGTGCAGTACATTGACAGACGCTACGTTGTTGACACTTCCGCCGGAAGTGAGGAGATATTTTTTGGTGAACTGCTTCATAATATTCACCGGATAATATGGCATTACTTTACTCGAGACGTGAGTTCCTCTACAGCACACGTGAAATCAAGGGCGCAGTTAATAAGTTCCAGAAATGTAGTTATTTATTAGACCCACATGGTCCGGACTTCAAGTCACATCCTATTCACTGCCATTGTTTATTTTGATAATGATTATAAAATGTTCATGTCAAATTCAGACAATTGCATTTAGTATGCACGTGCACAGGGTTGGTTACACATCTGAGTCCAAGCTTGAGTGTATTGAATCTTGGAATTGTACTGCTTTTACTTATATATAGATCAGTGATTACGAAACTAGAAGATCTAGAGCTATAAATCTAATAATTATTCACCTTTCTTACAGAAAAAGACTTTTATATTTGTGTTTCCTGTCAATGCAGTTCATTTATGCTGTACACAAGTGTGGATTGGAAATGTCTGACACTGGTCTAATATTGAGGTGATCTTAATATTGAGGTTGAAAAAAATAAAAACAGTGAAAATGGAATTGAAAATGTTGTTCTTAATTTTGAATCAACAAAATTAAGTAATAAGTTTTTGCGCTGATTATGTTCTTCATTTCTCTCACACGACTTTTATCATTTGATATATGGCAGTTGCTTTTAATTTACCTATTTAATTAGCTTATATCCATTAGAAGTGTAATTACGGGAAGCATTAGAGTAGATCCGTCTTACGTACGAAGCAGTAGATCCGTTTAACGTACAGTATTCCTACGCTAAAACCTCTACCATACAGTTTGACCCATACTTTAGGTACAGGAATCTAACGCTTCCAGCGTCACGTGACAACAAAGATGGAGACATTTCACACGTATGATGAGGCTGACGCCTTTATTAAAGATATAGAAACTTCAACTACAAACAGGTTGATCGTATACAAGAAAACCAGTGGCGTTAAAGACAAAAGTGAGATATTTCTTAACGTTCATGTATCTTTTTTTACATCATGTTCAATGAATTTGTCGGCTTGCGTGTTTTCCGGCTTAATTGGGGCGGGGGGGGGGGATTCTGTATATTTTATTATTACCTGTAAACAAAGTATATCGGATCTTATCATGAATAAATCACTTTGTCTTATATTTTATACTCGATTTATTTTTAGAGCACGTTTGCAAGATATAATCATGTATATACATGTACCTAACATTGTATGAAATGTTTCGGCTAACATGAGTCGGTTGTACGTAAGACGGATCTACTCTAGTACGGGTGTACGTAAGCCGGATCTACTCTTACATTTTATGTATTTTGATACAATATGCACCCCTCTAACCAGTAAACAACGTAAGCCTGATCAAATCTTGTATATAACAACCTTTCCAGCTATTTATACTCTGTTTAAGTGGGTTGTACGTAAGACGGATCTACTCTAGTACGGGTGTACGTAAGCCGGATCTACTCTTACATTTTGTGTTTTTGATACAATATGCACCCCTCTAACCAGTAAACAACGTTAGCCGGATCTACTCTTGTATATAACAACCTTTCCAGCTATTTATACTCTGTTTAAGTGGGTTGTACGTAAGACGGATCTACTCTAGTACAGGTGTACGTAAGCCGGATCTACTCTTACATTTTATGTTTTTTTATACAATATGCACCCCTCTAACCAGTAAACAACGTAAGCCTGATCAAATCTTGTATATAACAACCTTTCCAGCTATTTATACTCTGTTAAAGTGGGTTGTACGTAAGACGGATCTACTCTAGTACGGATGTACGTAAGCCGGATCTACTCTTACATTTTATGTTTTTTTATACAATATGCACCCCTCTAACCAGTAAACAACGTAAGCCTGATCAAATCTTGTATATAACAACTTTTCCAGCTATTTTTACTCTGTTTAAGTGGGTTGTACGTAAGACGGATCTACTCTAGTACGGTTGTACGTAAGCCGGATCTACTCTTACATTTTATGTTTTTGTATACAATATGCATCCCTCTAACCAGTAAACAACGTTAGCCGGATCTACTCTTGTATATAACAACCTTTCCAGCTATTTATACTCTGTTTAAGTGGGTTGTACGTAAGACGGATCTACTCTAGTACAGGTGTACGTAAGCCGGATCTACTCTTACATTTTATGTTTTTTTATACAATATGCACCCCTCTAACCAGTAAACAACGTAAGCCTGATCAAATCTTGTATATAACAACCTTTCCAGCTATTTATACTCTGTTAAAGTGGGTTGTACGTAAGACGGATCTACTCTAGTACGGATGTACGTAAGCCGGATCTACTCTTACATTTTATGTTTTTTTATACAATATGCACCCCTCTAACCAGTAAACAACGTAAGCCTGATCAAATCTTGTATATAACAACTTTTCCAGCTATTTTTTCTCTGTTTAAGTGGGTTGTACGTAAGACGGATCTACTCTAGTACGGTTGTACGTAAGCCGGATCTACTCTTACATTTTATGTTTTTGTATACAATATGCATCCCTCTAACCAGTAAACAACGTTAGCCGGATCTACTCTTGTATATAACAACCTTTCCAGCTATTTATACTCTGTTTAAGTGGGTTGTACGTAAGACGGATCTACTCTAGTACGGGTGTACATAAGCCGGATCTACTCTTACATTTTGTGTTTTTGATACAATATGCACCCCTCTTACCTGTAAACAACGTTAGCCTGATCTACTCTTGTATATTACAACCTTTCCAGCTATTTATACTCTGTTTAAGTGGGTTGTACGTAAGACGGATCTACTCTAGTACGGGTGTACGTAAGGCGGATCTACTCTTACATTTTATGTTTTTTAATACAATATGCACCCCTCTAACCAGTAAACAACGTAAGACTGATCTAATTTTGTGTATTACAACCTTTCCAGCTATTTATACTCTGTTTAAGTGGGTTGTACGTAAGACGGATCTACTCTAGTACGGGTGTACGTAGGCCGGATCTACTCTTACATTTTATGTTTTTTTATACAGTATGCATCCCTCTAACCAGTAAACAACGTAAGCCGGATCTACTCTTGTATATAACATTTTTTCCAGCTATTTATACTCTGTTTAAGTGGGTTGTACGTAAGACGGATCTACTCTAGAACGGGTGTACGTAAGCCGGATCTACTATTACATTTTGTGTTTTTGATACAATATGCACCCCTCTAACCAGTAAACAACGTTAGCCGGATCTACTCTTGTATATAACAACCTTTCCAGCTATTTATACTCTGTTTAAGTGGGTTGTACGTAAGACGGATCTACTCTAGTACAGGTGTACGTAAGCCGGATCTACTCTTACATTTTATGTTTTTTGATACAATATGCACCCCTCTAACCAGTAAACAACGTTAGCCGGATCTACTCTTGTATATAACAACCTCTCCAGCTATTTATACTCTGTTTAAGTGGGTTGTACGTAAGACGGATCTACTCTAGTACGGGTGTACGTAAGCCGGATCTACTCTTACATTTTATGGTTTTTTATACAATATGCATCCCTCTAACCAGTAAACAACGTAAGCCGGATCTACTCTTGTATATAACATTTGTTCCAGCTATTTATACTCCGTTTAAGTGGGTTGTACGTAAGACGGATCTACTCTAGTACGGGTGTACGTAAGCCGGATCTACTCTTACATTTTATGGTTTTTTATACAATATGCACCCCTCTAACCAGTAAACAACGTAAGCCTGATCAAATCTTGTATATAACAACCTTTCCAGCTATTTATACTCTGTATAAGTGGGTTGTACGTAAGACGGATCTACTCTAGTACAGGTGTACGTAAGCCGGATCTACTCTTACATTTTATGGTTTTTTATACAATATGCATCCCTCTAACCAGTAAACAACGTAAGCCGGATCTACTCTTGTATATAACATTTGTTCCAGCTATTTATACTCCGTTTAAGTGGGTTGTACGTAAGACGGATCTACTCTAGTACGGGTGTACGTAAGCCGGATCTACTCTTACATTTTATGTTTTTTTATACAATATGCATCCCTCTAACCAGTAAACAACGTAAGCCGGATCTACTCTTGTATATAACATTTGTTCCAGCTATTTATACTCCGTTTAAGTGGGTTGTACGTAAGACGGATCTACTCTAGTACGGGTGTACGTAAGCCGGATCTACTCTTACATTTTATGGTTTTTTATACAATATGCACCCCTCTAACCAGTAAACAACGTAAGCCTGATCAAATCTTGTATATAACAACCTTTCCAGCTATTTATACTCTGTATAAGTGGGTTGTACGTAAGACGGATCTACTCTAGTACGGGTGTACGTAAGCCGGATCTACTCTTACATTTTATGGTTTTTTATACAATATGCATCCCTCTAACCAGTAAACAACGTAAGCCGGATCTACTCTTGTATATAACATTTGTTCCAGCTATTTATACTCCGTTTAAGTGGGTTGTACGTAAGACGGATCTACTCTAGTACGGGTGTACGTAAGCCGGATCTACTCTTACATTTTATGGTTTTTTATACAATATGCACCCCTCTAACCAGTAAACAACGTAAGCCTGATCAAATCTTGTATATAACAACCTTTCCAGCTATTTATACTCTGTATAAGTGGGTTGTACGTTAGACGGATCTACTCTAGTACGGATGTACGTAAGCCGGATCTACTCTTACATTTTATGTTTTTTGATACAATATGCACCCCTCTAACCAGTAAACAACGTAAGCCTGATCAAATCTTGTATATAACAACCTTTCCAGCTATTTATACTCTGTTTAAGTGGGTTGTACGTAAGACGGATCTACTCTAGTACGGGTGTACGTAAGCCGGATCTACTCTTACATTTTATGTTTTATGATACAATATGCCCCCCCCCCCTCTAACCAGTAAACAATGTTAGCCGGATCTACTCTTGTAAATAACAATGTATCCAGCTTTTTATACTCTGTTTAAGTGGGTTGTACGTAAGATGGATCTACTCTAGTACGGGTGTACGTAGGCCGGATCTACTCTTACATTTTGTGTTTTTGATACAATATGCACCCCTCTAACCAGTAAACAACGGATTTATTCGTGTACGTTTGTCTTACTCTTTGGTCTCGTTTTACATAGAAGACACATATGGTGGGTCTACTTTTTTATTTAAACTATGTACATGTATGCCAGATAAACTTTTTTATGTTCTCTTTTTTCTGCCTATTTATACTTGTTTACCCGTTTTTCAGAGATTACATCAACGGACATTAATCGCATTCTGTGGGAGGAGAAGTATGGTGAGCTTCCCATCATTTATAATGGTGTTCCATTTGTAAATGTTGGGAAGGAGGAAAGAGAGTGTCACCATGGTCCGAGAAGAAAAGTAAGCAAGCGAAAGGTAAATTACCGTTTGATTTGTATGTCTTCATTATAAAAGTTTATACGTCAGCTGTATCAGGAACTTCTGTATTAGGAAACTGATTTATATATAATTAGGTAAATCACATTACAAATAACTGCTATTTAAACGTAACAACGTACACAATGCAATTTAAAGCATTTGTCTTATATTGGTGTATTGATGCATTATGGTGATGAACGATACATTTGCAATTTCAACTTCAAATTGTGTTTCTGTAAGACATTTTGTAAACCAAATGTCTACGATGTTCAATATTTATTGGAAAAAAAGTATACTTCAAGATGCTAGCTTTTTGAACTACCGTTCACCTTAAAGTCCGTTGATATGTGCCAATTCAATAAACACAAGCCTCGATTGTAAAGCTTAAAGTGTTTGAATTAACTATAATGGATAACAGCAATGCAAAGTACCTTAGTGTTGAAATCAAAGAATGATAAGCAGTAATACAGTATTGTTGTATGAATATTTGAAACCTGGGAGATACTTAGCTGCGACAATAAATTTGTCTAAATATTTACGCTGTATTCGTGATAATTCCGTCTTGTTGTTTTTAAACTACCCTCCGTACTTGCAATCAATGTATGAATAACTTTGTTTAGTTTTTAATATTATGACTGGTCTTTACTTGTGTCTTACTATTTGTCGTTTTCATACTTTCCCATAAACTGTCTAATAAAAATGTTTCGTAAATAACTTTGAACATGTTTTTTCTTACTTTATTCAGTATGTGAGATTGATGCATTAAAGGCATTTAACTTGAACAATAAGAAAAAAGAAGTCAGTGCTGTTGTCCATATTACCACATTGATGGTTTAATTTGAAGTAAGTCTAATTGATATCAGTTATTTGCGCAACTTTGTTTTGGATTTGTTCCGATGGCCAATTGGTATAATGCGGCCGTAATTTACATCGATAGGCGAGGGCGCCGTACAGTACGGGGTCGAATACTTATATAGATGCAAATTATAAGAAAACAGTAACATAATACACGAAACAACCTACAAATTCAAACAATTATAAACACATGTAAAACATTCTCATGTTTATCTTTTTCAGATTAGCTCCGAAATATATACTCTTCGTTGTAATGAAGGAGCTGTTTATAATCATAGCTATGCTATTTAGTCGTTCGTCGTACGAGGAGTGCCAGGCCGTGTGCCAAAAAACAGAAAAAGACAAGAGTATTTTCGGCATTTAAATACTGTAATAATGTTGATTTAGATGATTTTGATAAGGATGATGGATGGATCGATCAAAGTCAACATTATCATGATCATCAAGTGTAATTATATTCAGCAAATATATCAAACATTTAAGCAACATTGATTTTTACAATGGTTTTTTTTTGTATTTAATCATTTCACAATGTTGAAAGTTAATCTAAAATGTCTTAATTTTCAAATGCAGTAACTAAAAATTGCAATGTAAATGAGCTTAAAATAGTTAGTATCTTTTTTCACAAATAAGAAAAGGAAATATTCTTTCTAGCTTACTTACAGATAATGAAGTATGTATTACCATGTTTCAAGTTTACTGGTTATTTTTTATATACCATTTATGTAGATTTTTACAAACTTGGTTTAAATATAGTCTAAAACACTGACACAGCAGAAATGAGACAAGATTTTTAACAACATAAGTAAAAAAAATAATATTTTAAATATACCAGTCAGGAAAAAATATCAATATAATATATATATGTACACAGAATACATGGCAGACTATTGACCTGATTTGAATATCCTCAAGAAGATTTTTTTTTTAAACTTGTAAAATTTAAGACATTTTATTTATCCGTTTACCAGTCTATTATTACATAGGATCTATGATCCTTAGACTCTCACCTGATTGATTTGGCCCTACATGTATGTAGTCCGTTTGAGGCTACTGTAATAACCTATATGTGTTGTAGCTAACACGTTTTGAGTAGACTAGATAAAAGGACTGACCTGTAGACTGTCGGACATTGAGTAATCACAATAGCTCATACTGTATTTTGAGACAGATGAGCTAGGGCAAATTATAACAAAAAAGGTTTTTGGTGTAAACTACTCAGGTTAAACATCTTTTTAAAGAGTTTCAATTTAGAAGGAAAAAAATTAAGGAGGTGGTGGACGTCCCCTTTTTAGGTGTCAATAAATTAGAATCTAACACGTTTAAATGTTTGGTTCTCATTATTTCTTTTTATTTAAACCGTAGTATAATTAAAGCTCAGATGCCTATTAATCTGGTGTGCATATGCTTTCAGACATATATGGGTATCCTGTAAACACAAATACATAAGTTTTATATAATAATCAAATTAGAGACTTAAAAATTGGGAATTAAGTTTCTAAACTTTTCCCAAGACTTTACAAATTCTTTATATTTATCTGTCTGCCTGGCACTGTATTTTTCAATGTTATGTAAGTCTATTATTTGAGACTTAAAGTTTTCAAGAGTTGGCCTTAACCTTTTTATACTATTGTAATATATATAGTGCTTTGCATATAATATGAGTTTATTTAATATACATTCTTTTTTTGTGTTACCAAACAGTATGTCAGACAATGTCCAGTTATTAAAGATCAGATTGCATTTATTTTTTATGTAAGATTGGAGTTGGAGCCAAAATTGTTTTGTAACAGCACAATCATGAAACAAATGTGTTAATGTCTCTAGTTCATTTTGGCAAAACGTGCATGTATCATCATTAACAATTTTAATTTTTTTCAATAAATAGTTTGTTGCTAAAATCCTGTGTTTATTCCTAAATTGTAGCCATATCAATTTTGGATCTTTTGTAGTTTTATGCACTCTCTCATATATTGAATTTGTTTCAAAGAAGGTTCTTTCTATAACATTACCCAGCTCATTTTTCCATTTTTGCAAGGAGTTTGGGTAGTGTCCTACCTGTTGCATTTTTGTTATAAATTGATCTACATCCTTTCTTATCCTTAATTATTTCAGCCAGACTTTGGGGGATGTGCACATAATAGTTGATTCTTTTCAATAAATGCTTAATATTATTTTCATCAAGGAATTTATTTACTGCAGTCAACATACCCCTATACTCCAAGAAGTAACTATTGATATTAAAGTTTTCTAAAAAATCATTATAAGAGTAAAATTCCCCATCCTGATTTATGAGATCGCCCAAAAAGAGAATACCACCTGAGGTCCATCTATTTATACAAACACTTGAATTTCCAACTCTGATACCAGGGTTATGCCATAAATGAATAGAGTAACACTGATGGCTACTAACTGGTGTTACATTTAAAGAGAGGACGTAGTAACTGTAGAGAACATCTTTCCAAAAAGGGTTCATATCTAAATGTAGTTTTGTTTTAATAAAGTCTGTACCATATTTGAAACTATGCATTATGGTGGACAAGAGATTTGTACAAGCTGACTAAATTTATTTTCCTGTTTAAGAAGCCTTCTTATCCAAGTCACTTTTAAACTATTCATAAAATATTTTAGGTCAACCATCTTTAGTCCCCCAAATTTGTAATCCTGGGTGATAATATTTCGTTTCACCTTATCTCTTGAATTGTTCCACAGAAATTTAAAGAACATATTTTGAATGATATTTTGATATTGATTTTGGCTAAAGGTAGATTTGGTAGACTCAAAATTAAATGATTAAATGAAGAGCAAGGGATTTTATAACTACTTACCTACCAATAGGGCTTAAAATTCTCTTAGACCAACTGGCAAATAATTTTTTTACTTCTTCAATTTTTGAGTCATAGTTCAAATCTATGATTTCAGAAAGGTTGGTTTTAAACTTAACCCCTAGTCCAGTAAAAATGTCATCATTCCATGCCAGGTTATATTCTGGACAGAGAATTATATTACTATCTTTTCGGGATCCGAACCAAATTACTTTTGTTTTTTCTGTGTTAATATATAGGCCTGAGATACTAGCATAAAATTTTAATGTTAACATTGTGTTCTTTAAAGAATTGGCTGTGCCATCTAAAAATAAACTTGTGTCGTCCGCATATTGAGAAATTAAGTATTCATGTTCATGGATTTTTATACCTTTGATATCTTTGTTGTTTCTTTGAATGAACAGGTAGGGTGATAGAGCATCTCCTTGGCGACAGCCTCTCTGTAGAGGGAACCATTCTGACATATGACCATTTACAATGACGCAAGACTAGGTAATAAGTTTAATCCAAGATTTTATTGAATCCCCAAAATTTAAAAAGTCTAAAACTTGATGCATAAAATTCCATGCTACGGTATGGAATGCTGCTGCAAAATCGATCAGTAATAAAAGTCCAGGCATATTATTTTGTTCTGTATAATGGAATAGGTCATATAGCATTCGTATGTTCGAAGCCATTAGTCTACCTGGTAAAAAGCCACTTTGATCTTCATTTATGATATTTCCTAAGATACTTTTAATGCGAAAGGCAATTGAAGATGAGGCAATTTTGTAGGCAACATTTAATAAAGATATTGGTCTCCAATTTTTCAAATAGAGTTTGTCTTTATTTCCTTTGGGTATACAAGTTATGACTCCCTGTTTTTGAGTAACTGACAGTTCTCCTATTGATTGGGCATAATTTATTGAACGTACTAATAATATACCTATATCTTTCCAATTTTTTTTAAAGAATTCAACTATAAAGCCATCATTTCCTGGACTTGTGTTATTAGACATACGTTTTAAGGAGTTAAGCATTTCAGTATATGTGAGAGCCCCTTCAATAGATCGGCTGTCTAAGTCGGATAATTTTGGTACATTATAATTAGCTAATTTGTCTTTAAACGATATATTTTCTGTTTCTTTTATTGTGTACAGTTTTTTATAATGTTGTTTAGTTTCTTGAATAATTTCATCCTGCATATTTAAAGTATCTCCTTTTTCTGATATTAAGGAATTCATATGTTTTGAGACATAGTGTCTGTTTTCTAAATTGCAGAAGTAACGAGTGGATTTTTCTACTTCCTGTATCCATTTAGCTTTTGATCGAATTAAGACTCCATTCATTTTTTTCTTTCTTAATTCTAACAATTATTTTTTTTTATTTTCCAAAACAACATAGTCAATATTTTTTTCTTTTTCAATTAATTCTATATCTTTTAACAGTTTATTTTCCTTATTGATTTCTGTTTTTTTCTTACGTGATGCATAACTTATTGTCATTCCTCTTATATTCATAAGCAAAGTTTCAAATAATAGTTGGTCATTAATATTAAATTTTCCATAGCATTTTAGTAGCAAACTATTAACCAAGTATTAGGTGTATCACCTAAACAAGACTATTGCTATTACTAATGTTATATTATACTTTACTACCATTAATTTAGAGCATGAAAAATAACTATTTCTCAATTCAAGAGAAACTTTATCTAAATTTCCGCTGGTATGTTTTGGAAATATTAAGAAAATAATTCCCTAATTTTAAACTGTCGATGCTGATCTGATATTGTGGTAAAGGAAACCTATAAAATACATTGTTTTTAGTATTTACTATACAAACACGTGTTCGCATCAGTAAATGTACTACAGGTATAGATAGTTTGCGATTAGGTAAGACCCCATACATCTTGAATATCTTTAAAACAAATAATGCATTGTATTGAATGGGCTATCCATTGTATGGCCCTTACCACACCAGTGATGGGAAAACCAACATAAAGTTATGTCTAGGCACAAATTCATATTTCCAATTGTCACTGATGCGATTCTATATGTACAGTTATAACTGACCTATTAGCCGAGTTGTGCTGCCGTGGTTATTTCTCTCACCCATATGTTTTCCCCGATTTACTAGACTTGGAATTTTATGTTTATAAGTTCTATACATTAATATTTACAATGAACTATCGCAAAACGTGATGTGGCCTTATGTCCCACTAGGGATGAAGAGGATAAGATGTAATCGCAAGACCGGACATGCAACAGCCATTTTTGTATGGCCGTGTGGCTCTCGAACGATACTTACATGCATTATCAACATAGCTGACTTATCTAATGTGTAGCCTGGCAATGCATCTTGAGTACTTTTTCTGTTTTTCTCAGCTTAGGCTTTAGCTTTAAAAACTGTCTATTCTAGACGAACACACACGGTTTGTTTAGATATACGTGCCTTACACTTAGCCACAATGAATATACGGTTATAGGTAAATCCCTAACACTGGCATGTCAAAGTTCACTTTGCGGTACATACAACGACATTGTAATGCTTTACTGTTAAATATTGAACATTGACATATCAGGGCTAGAGGTCAATCAATAACAGATTACAATGGGTCAATAAATGATAGTAAGTCAGTGAAAAAATGCTAGATTACCTCCCTGCGTCAAATGTAAAAGTTCATATAATTTCTATATACATGTACTAGTAACTATACCAAAGAATAAAAATATTTCAATTACAATGAAAACATTTTTATATTCAGTATGGAGTTGGTATGATGTCTTTATGGTTTCCAGTAACTTTACACCAATATCAGATTAACGGCTCTTCAGAAATTTGATATTTATGCCATATGTTTTACAACAAACAGCCTATAGCATATTTGCATCTATACTACTTGTAGTGTGTGTTCGTATAATAGTCGTGTTACACAGTGATTTCTTTGAACCCTGATTTATTACCGAGATAAAGCTAAATAAATGAGAATATTCCATTTATGTTGTTGTTTATATGTATGCAGCAGGGAACGGATGGTACCGGACTCAAGTGCATAACCTGCAGTTTCTTTGACACAAGTATACAATCACTTTTCACAAGTAGTAATATTTTAAAGACATACAACATGGGTTTAATGCACGGCAAAGATCAACTGCATAGGCTTTATCTGGGAATAACAAAAACATAATACATGGGTTTATGGTTCTAATGTTGAGAACCAGATTAATATATAGAACAATGAAACGTATCTAGCAAATGAAAAGCGTAGACACGACGTAATAAAACCGGTATACGTATTTTAGACAAAATCATATGTTTAATAGTAGGGTAGAACGTAAGGTACAACCGACTTGCGTAAGTATGATCTAAATTTGATATAAAGTAGCATGGAACGTCAGATAATAGGTGGATCGGGGAAACGTAGTTAGGTATAATAGTAGATACAAGAGTAGATCGGTCTAACGTTTTGTCCAGTTAAACCGAGTATTAATAGCATGAAAGATTGATATATACAAGAGTAGATCTGGCCAACGTTGTTTACAGTTTAGCCAGGTGCATATTGTATGAAAAACACAAAATATAAGAGTAGATCCGGCTTACGTACAACCGTTCGAAAGTAGATCCGTCATACGTTTTTTCCAGTTTTTCCGAGAATTAATAGCTGGAAACATTGTTATTTACAAGAGTAGATCCGGCTAACGTTGTTTACTGGTTAAAGGGGGGCATATTGTATCATACAACATAAAATGTAAGAGTAGATCCGGCTTACGTACACCCGTACTAGAGTAGATCCGTCTTACGTACAACCCACTTAAACAGAGTATAAATAGCTGGAAAGGTTGTTATATACAAGAGTAGATCCGGCTAACGTTGTTTACTGGTTAGAGGGGTGCATATTGTATCAAAAACACAAAATGTAAGAGTAGATCCGGCTTACGTACACCCGTACTAGAGTAGATCCGTCTTACGTACAACCCACTTAAACAGAGTATAAATAGCTGGAAAGGTTGTTAAATACAAGATTTGATCAGGCTTACGTTGTTTACTGGTTAGAAGGGTGCATATTGTATCAAAAAACATAAAATGTAAGAGTAGATCCGGCTTACGTACGCTCGTACTAGAGTAGATCCGTCTTACGTACAACCCACTTAAACAGAGTATAAATAGCTGGAAAGGTTGTTATATACAAGATTTGATCAGGCTTACGTTGTTTACTGGTTAGAGGGGTGCATATTGAATAAAAAAACTCAAAATGTAAGAGTAGATCCGGCTTACGTACACCCGTACTAGAGTAGATCCGTCTTACGTACAACCCACTTAAACAGAGTATAAATAGCTGGAAAGGTTGTAATATACAAGATTTGATCAGGCTTACGTTGTTTACTGGTTAAAGGGGGGCATATTGTATCATACAACATAAAATGTAAGAGTAGATCCGGCTTACGTACACCCGTACTAGAGTAGATCCGTCTTACGTACAACCCTCTTAAACAGAGTATAAATAGCTGGAAAGGTTGTAATATACAAGATTTGATCAGGCTTACGTTGTTTACTTGTTAGAAGGGTGCATATTGTATCAAAAACACAAAATGTAAGAGTAGATCCGGCTTACGTACACCCGTACTAGAGTAGATCCGTCTTACGTACAACCCACTTAAACAGAGTATAAATAGCTGGAAAGGTTGTAATATACAAGATTTGATCAGACTTACGTTGTTTATTGGTTAGAGGGGGGCATATTGTATAAAAAACATAACATGTAAGAGTAGATCCGGCTAACGTACACCCGTACTAGAGTAGATCCGTCTTACGTACAACCCACTTAAACAGAGTATTAATAGCTGGAAAGGTTGTAATATACAAGATTTGATCAGGCTTACGTTGTTTACTGGTTAAAGGGGGGCATATTGTATCAATAAACATAAAATGTAAGAGTAGATCCGGCTAACGTACACCCGTACTAGAGTAGATCCGTCTTACGTACAACCCACTTAAACAGAGTATTAATAGCTGGAAAGGTTGTAATATACAAGAGTAGATCTGGCTAACGTTGTTTACTGGTTAGAGGGGGGCATATTGTATCAAAAAACATAAAATGTAAGAGTAGATCCGGCTAACGTACACCCGTACTAGAGTAGATCCGTCTTACGTACAACCCACTTAAACAGAGTATTTATAGCTGGAAAGGTTGTTATATACAAGAGTAGATCCGGCTGACGTTGTTTACTTGTTAGAAGGGTGCATATTGTATCAAAAACACAAAATGTAAGAATAGATCCGGCTTACGTACACCCGTACTAGAGTAGATCCGTCTTACGTACAACCCACTTAAACAGAGTATAAATAGCTGGAAAGGTTGTAATATACAAGATTTGATCAGGCTTACGTTGTTTACTGGTTAAAGGGGGGCATATTGTATCATACAACATAAAATGTAAGAGTAGATCCGGCATACGTACACCAGTACTAGAGTAGATCCGTCTTACGTACAACCCACTTAAACAGAGTATAAATAGCTGGAAAGGTTGTAATATACAAGATTTAATCAGGCTTACGTTGTTTACTGGTTAGAGGGGGGCAAATTGTATAAAAAAAACATAAAATGTAAGAGTAGATCCGGCTTACGTACACACGTACTACAGTAGATCAGTCTTACGTACAACCCACTTAAACAGAGTATAAATAGCTGGAAATATTGTAATATACAAGAGTAGATCCGGCTTACGTTGTTTACTGGTTAGAGGGGTGCATATTGTATCAAAAACATAAAATGTAAGAGTAGATCCGGCTAACGTACACCCGTACTAGAGTAGATCGGTCTTACGTACAACCCACTTAAACAGAGTATTAATAGCTGGAAAGGTTGTAATATACAATAGTTGATCTGGCTAACGTTGTTTACTGGTTAGAGGGGTGCATATTGTATCAAAAACACAAAATGTAAGAGTAGATCCGGCTTACGTACATCCGTACTAGAGTAGATCCGTCTTACGTACAACCCACTTAAAAAGAGTATTAATAGCTGGAAAGCCTGTTATATACAAGAGTAGATCCGGCTAACGTTGTTTACTGGTAAGAGGGGTGCAAATTGTATAAAAAACATAAAATGTAAGAGTAGATCCGGCTTACGTACACCCGTACTATAGAAGATCCGTCTTACGTACAACCCACTTAAACAGAGTATAACTAGCTGGAAAGGTTGTAATACACATGAGTTTATCAGGCTAACGTTGTTTAGTGGTTAGAGGGGTGCATATTGTATCAAAAAACATAAAATGTAAGAGTAGATCCGGCTTACGTACACCCGTTCTAGAGTAGATCCGTCTTACGTACAGCCGTACTAGAGTAGATCCGTCTTACGTGTTTTAGAGGTAAAGCGAGCACTTACAGTTAGAAAGATTGTTTATGACAAGAGTGGATCCGGCTTACGTTATGTCCAACATCCTTGTTACGTTTTGTAATTATTGATACAGCCTCTCTTGAAATTCCGAATGCGAGAGGTCTAGTGTTCGATTCCTGGCAGCGTCATATCAAAGTCGTTAATACGGTACTGGTAAGGAGTCCGTCTTTGGTGCTCAGCATAGTAAGTTCCAGATAACACTTACTTAGTTCGGAGTTAGGATATTGTGAATGAGTAATTTCTTTGACTGAAATATTGCTCACCAGTTGGACAATAAAATCAAACACATCAAACAGTTATAGAATATGTGATGGGAGACCTGTTTGTAGTTAAAGGTCACGGTGACCTTGACCTTTGAAATAGTGACATTAAAAAAATAACGTACACACATCCAAGTACAGTTTGAGGATCTTACGTCCAATCGTTCTCGACTTATTGAAAAAGTTTCACAGAGAAGATCGTTACTGTTCAACAGTATGGTGTAGGGTTTTTGCTGCTTGTTTTCAGAGAAAACGAAAGTAGACTGAATTACCAACAAACAATCAAATTGATAGTAAACAATATTTATTTATGTTTGTTTAACTCATCTGTACAGAACACAAATCATATAAAATTGTATCGTATCATGGATAACCAAAAACGAAGTACTACTTTTGACCAAATAACGATGTACGTTAAACGGATCTACTCCTGCGTACGTTAAACGGATCTACTATAATGCTTCCCTGTAATTACATGTGTTTATCATATACTCAAACGCAAAAGAAAGTGTGCACTTTTTATTTTTTTATTTTCTGAAAACTTAATGATGGACTATAATCATGTTTGGTATCATTTTTTAGCTTATTAAATTATCTTTCTAACCAATGTTTTTATTGTATTGTTTTGAATTTCGTTAAAACGTACGACGCGTCTACGTGCAGTAGCGGTCAAAATCAAAAATACACAAATAACCAAAATAGATGTTTTCTTGCGTAGATGCACTGTAATTTGTTGCAAAATGATGCCAATGTTGCATTAATATCTGGTATGACCGCAATTGCGTCTAATAACTTCTAAAATACGTCGCCGCATGGAATTCACGTAACGTCAGGCGCGTAGCTGAGCCCAAATTGACTTTACGCACTCTGCTAGGGGGGTCGGGGGGCATGGTCCCCCGGTTTTTTTTTGTTATTGAAACGGTCTATGGTGTAATTTCCGGTAGTCTGCAACTCACCCCCCTTAACTCCCAGTGTACATTTTTATTGCGTTTTTCGCATTTATTTCATTTTTATTTTTTCGACCTGTCTAAAATTATTTTACGCACGTGCGTACGTGCGTAAGCCTAGCTACGCGCCTGAACGTTGTATGACGTCTGCAGGAATAGTATTACATTCCACCTGCAAGGCGTTGCGTAGCTCATCAAAATTGTTAACGTCATGCCTTGACCTCACCCTACGACCAAGAGCATCCCAAATATGCTCAATGCGATTGAGATCTCGTGACAAGACAGGCCAAGGCAAGACATTAACTCCATTCCCATTTCGAAATTGCTGCGTAAGCCTTGCCGTGTGTGGCCTTGTATTGCCATGCTTCAGTGTTGCGGGACCGTAGGCATTGATAAAAAGGACGGCTACAGGTCTCTGCACTTGATTAATGTAACCCTGGGTATTAAGGTTGCTCTGAACGAAGACCATATCCGTCTTTCTGTTTGACATGATCCCTCCCCACACCATGACGCTGCCCCCACAAAATATGTTCCTCTGAAGGGCACATGCGTCCGCAAATCGCTCTCCCCTACGTATGTACACTCTAATCCTACTGTCATGGTAGCCCTACCCTACGTATGTACACTCTTATCCTACTGCCATGGTAGCCCTAGTTAAAACGGGATTTGTCAGTAAAGACGATTCTGTTCCACTGCGCCCTGCGCCATCGATAACGAAGCCCAGTTCAAACGCGCTGTGCGATGACGTTGGGACAGTATAGGGCCAATATAGGGACGTCTCGGTCGAATAGGCGTACCACGTCTCAGAGCCGTGTCTCGGATTATACTGTATTGCCTCGCTGAAGCAGAGGCGGTTTGGTACCGACGTCTCAGGTGCGTCAACTCACATATGCAACAATTTGTCTTCTGCCGATAACTAAAAAATCGATAATCGGCTATATAGAAATAAGAAGGGACGTTTAACAAATTAGGGAATAACTTTCTTATTTATTAACATATTTCAAGTTCGCATTCAGATTTGGAAAGAACAAAATCTTAGGATTTCAAATATATAAAAATAAATAATAAGAGACAGAATTTAGGTGGGGGAATTCATACAAACATAGAGTGACCCTATATTCCTATTGAATTACATACAAAGTCGGTAATTTCACTGAAAAATCCATCAAATTTTGTTGTTTAATTAGCTATAACTTTTTCCCTTTAAAACTTTTTTGAGGTTCGCATTCACTTTCATATAAAATATACATTTTTTGAAACAATGATGTTTTTAAATGTGAAATTGAAAACAAATTAGGCGGGGGAATTATTACTTTTGTCAAACCACCTGTAATTATTTTATATGTTCGGTTTACTCCGTTAAACAGTAGCGGAAACTAACGGAAACTAACGAAGTTAATCGGGTTTGCGGTCCGTTTATGTTTTTATAGCACGGCAATAAAACTCCCTTCAGTGCGGACTATAGAAATCTTGACAATGAATGATTAAAGTTATAGAGCCTTTCGAACAGGTTCAGGGTAATAATAGAAATACTGTTGAATTATATTATAAATTGTTAATAATCTGAATTACATGTTATCTTAAAAGGTCTTGAAATTGAAAAAAAAACACTTTGTAATAATTACTAATTTGTGTATTAGTCATTTGTATCAGCTAAAGAATGTATATGTATGAAATTTATTTTATTGCAAAAAGGGGTTTCTTCTTACTTTGTCAAGTTTTGAAATTTCACACCAAAATAAGTATTGTCACACCTGTACCTTAATAAAAGAAGAACAAATGTAAGTATTAATTTAAGACAGTCATTATCAAAAAGCTTTAAGTATATTTAGCGAAAGTGGTCATATGCACATTTTACTAGAAGTAATATTTTATATGTACATTTGTATTTATTCAGGAAAAGTTCGTATATACTTTATATGACTCTCTAATGCACTTAGTAAAATATTGAAGTGTCGGGAATAGTTACTCGAAGTTACTTTTTTACGGTATGCTGTTATGTAATTGTACCATATATAGTCATCTATATGCGTGACTATGCAGTCCGAGATTCGATGCTATCAAGGAATATAATGATTACGTTCTATAATTTCAGCATTTTATACACATACCATTAACTATTATACATGTATAAACGTGATACTTTTTAAAGCTATATGATGTTTTCATGTTTCTCTATAGTATTATTTATTAATTTTTAACGATGATAAATGTTGAAATACAATTACGTTTATAATTATGTACTTTAAAAATGACAAGGTTGTTAATACGTATACTATTCGGCTTAAACCCATGCACAGTCTATTTGGCACATATATTGCCGCAATTTCATAGACGACAATAATTAAAGGTATTAAAGTTAATCCGTAATTATCAATGCCTCGGGCTTATCAGAACGATGGTCAAAGTTTCAAGGGTCATTAAACAAGGATAATTAGCGCATAGTACTGCAGTAAGATATTTACCCCCAAGCAAAATGATAAATGGAAATGTTAAAATAATAAAATGTTTGTATCCAGACTAGGTAGTTTAATCCAGTTTTCTGGACAAGGTGTCGAGAAAACTAATGATATATTGAAGTAAATTCATCAAATGAAATTGAACTAGCATGATTGAACGACAAAAAAAAGAACATATAATAAAGACAATAGTGACTATTGGGAAAGCAGAATTTACATGTCAAGATCGGCCAAAAAACTAAGGATAAATAGGGAAATTGAATTCGCGCATGAAAATCACCAACAAGAAATATATGTTCTAGTGTTCGACGACATGACCGAACAGGAAATTAAGATTTTATTGAAAAAGAAGGGAGCCAGCACAAAATTAAGAAAGAAAGAAAAATTAATTGATTTACTGAAGAGCGTTATGAAATAAAATTAAAAGTGGAATAAACTTAAGTATGCATGAGTAGGGAAGTTAAATATATAACGTCACACTTTAAAATGAGTTTGTGTGGGCCGTAAAATATAAATGTATATTGATAGTCATTAAAGTATGTGTACAAGCGTTTGCTATATATTAAATAATAGAGACATATATTATGTTTGAAATCTGAGATATAAGATAGGTATATATATAGTCTCTGTTGAAATGTATAAAAATAACGACAATTATAAAACATAAAAATACACTTCTGTTTTCTTATGTATAAATATCCCGCTAAAACCACTATAACTTGAATCACGGTAGGCCTAATACTATTGCTAATCCGGTGTCGATGACTCTGGGGTTTTATGACCCTCATAAATGACTTACGATTTGCGTCGGTGATCTTCCGGAAATTGCCGAAACATACGGAACAGTAGCGATCGATTGCTTCCATTATCGATTAAATTTATCGGGTATTATGTGAGAAGACAGATTGTTGGATATGATGTGACGGTCCAGTCTGACGCTAGTCACGCGTGGCCTGTCGGATCGGGGACGGTCGGCAACAGAACCCGTTTGCATAAACCTATCACGTAACTTGCTTATAGTGTTTCTATAGCAATTAAGTGCCCGTGAAACTGCAGCGCCTGAGTCACCTCTGACCAGCATCATTAAGGCGACAATACGCTGACGTTCTGATAGTCGTGGCATATTCGCTGTTATAAATTTTCAAAATCTACAGTGATATTTGCACTATACATGTGTGAAAGAATGTAGAGAAAACAGATTTGGCCACTTGTACATGTGTATACATGTTCCACATGGAAATCCTGCAAAATCGCAATTCGGGCTATTACGTAATAACTAGCCATAGTTTGACTGATTTTTTGTTGTGGCTATAAACCGTAACGACCGATAGTATCATATTCCAAGTTTGACATTTGTATAACTTGTAGAATTAAAATAATCAAAAAATAAAAAGTGCACACTTTCTTTTGCGTTTGAGTATAATTATATTGAATTTACAATGTCACGGACATATATGGTATTTATGTCCGTGACATTGTGTATGTTTATTTATGTCGCAGTATTAGCTCATACTTGTAAACATGATTGGTGTATATCTATATTTAAAGTCCTTGTTAAACAAGTATGTATCACATCAGTTATTAAGAGTACCACAGATATTTTGACATACGTATCTATATCCTGAAATATTCGAGTTTTTTAGTAGTTTCATGAGTAAGTAGGTCACATTTAATATTTCTATGCTCGGTGATATTGTATACACTGTAAATCTTCAAAGCGCAGTATAATGTCTTGGAATTTCGTATTTTTCTTTTGCGGGCAACAAACTTCTTCCATTGAGAAGAGGAAATATTGCAACTTCATATATACAGCGCAAATGTAACTTCCCGATTTCGTACAGGCGCATTATATGCCGTTGCCGAAGTAAGAACGGAATAGACGGGAGTTAATCGCAACCAAAGAAGTGTCCACTAGAGGTCGCTAAATAATTTAAGAAAAGTCGAGCTGCAAAGTTATAAAGATTCATGTTACTCTATTCAATGGGGTAAGGTATATATATTAGCTGTTTTCTGGGGATGAAAAACAATTTCTATGAGCTATGGTCAACGTCTTCTTTCTCTCTGTGTTTTTAATTTCAAAATGTCATCGAGAATATGTGAGGCCCGTGCACGGGGCATGGTAGACTGGTCGGTTCGCCCCATGACTTTTCGCCTTTGTCGTTTTGACAGTCGTCATATCCAGACTGATATCCAAGCACATTTAATCCTGTCATAATCGTCCTTAGCTGGTAATTGGGTAACTGAACGAATTATGAATCGAATTATTTGATGGTGACGTTTATTATTTCTATAAAAAAACTAGGGAGGTCATGTAAGACAGTAAGTCGAGCACCATGGCAGGGAGAAGGATATTCTTGGCAATAAAAAAATCCCCTAACCCCCATTGTATTTAAAAAAACGTATTTCAGATGTTTTTTGTGTCATTTCTGATTAATTTGGTATAATTATCTATAACAATGTATTTTAATGCATACCATACCGACTGAATACCTTATACTTAACATTTTTCAAGTTCTTTCTGTGTAAATCATTTTTTCAAGTTTGATTACTGTGAAAAATACGTTGTTAGTACATACTTGACTTCGGTTTAGAATTTATGGCTATGATTGGTACAAATGCCATTTTTATTTTCAGTTACTTCCTACAATACAATTAGCACTAAAGATGACTGGGTGCAGTGATGATGATGATTTGGAACAATTTATGGAAGTGATCACTCAGTACAAATGTAAATTTTGTGATTTTACTGGTAATGCCACTCGTGACATCACACAGCATGTAAAAACAGTCCATGTCAAGAAACAGCCAGTCCAAGGTAAGATATATATCCATCATAATTGTTCTATGAACTGACATTATACTGTTACCATATTAGTATTACATGGATATTTTAATTATAAATTCTAATTTACTATCTATAGTATGTTTCACAAATAATATTTTTCATCTGCCTAGTATTTTAAGATGTGTGTTTTAGGCATGAGGATATTATATGCTCTATTCTAATAATGAAAAAAATATATATATGAATTGATGATGGAGAATAAGAAATTAAAGAATCAGCTTTCTTTATTTAACTGCAGATGGACGAGTTTCACATTCCTTGATATGTTCATAATATGCTTACAGTATATATCGATTTTCAGATCAAAGCACAGAAGTAAACAATTCTCAAACAGAAATTTTTCATGGTCATATTGGGAGAGAAGAAAGTGTTGTGATCCCTCAAGAGGCCCAGCAAGTGATTCCTCGAGAAATCTCAGCAGGAATTAATCATTTCAATGGCAAAAACTATCTATACTCAACTTCAAATGGTATTGAATCGGGTCATACGTTGTATAGCACTTCCAATCCAACTTTAGAGGTGCCATACTCTGGAGCTGAGGCCCTGTCAGAGGGTGTTATCATAACTTTATCGAACAATGAAGAAAATGTTGCTCTAGCATCACAGTCAGACATAGTCAGAGAGTCCATACCTATGGACAGTGAACAAAGTATTAGTAATTTTCAGTTCATCAAACAAAATGCGGATGGTCAATATATTATTCAAAATTCTGAGAATGTAAAATTTGATAAGAATGGAACAGTGCAAGTACTTGTACAGGATGCTGATGTCAATGGAAGCAGTAACCAAGATAAAACTGTCACAATGGCTACCAATTATGAAGATTCAATTATTATGACAGAGTCTGCAGTCAATTCTTTACCGTCGGCAGTTGAGAAGCAGATTGTGCATGGTTAGTAGTAATCATAAGTAATGAGAAAATGTTTAATTTCTGTTGCTTAAGTCCACAGGTACTTGAAACAAACAATTTTAATGTTCTATATGGCATATTTTACTGTAATATTCTTATTACATAGACATTTAATTCCATTTTGTACAGATGAGTGAACATCTACTGAGAATAAATGCAGAACTCAATATTTAGTGTGCTTTCTTTGAATTCTTAGTGTTGAATATATTGTGTTAAAATGGACATACACTTTCAGTTCTTAAATGTAAAAGGAACAGATATCATATCATCAATCTGTCCTGTCAAAGCATTCTCTGTGCTGGTCATTTTTGACTGTGTCCAGTTTGAGACCTGATTGATTAATTGTTATTTTTTCTTCTTAGATAATGACCTCCAAGAATTGACCACTGACCAACCAGAAGATAGTGATGTTGTTACTAAGGAGCTATATCTATGTGGAAGCTGTAGTGAATGTTTTAGTTCTATCCAGGTATAGCCAAACAACTAGTGAAATCAATCTTCCTTCCAGGAAAATCTCCCTGGGGTGGGGGTAGGAATGGCAACCAATTAATTTACCTTGATGTGGGGATCAAAATCTGTGGGTGGGGGGATCAAAATCCAATTAAAGTTCTGTTAGTGGTTCCCTTATTTTCGACTGTCATTCCTTCCCTCCAGGGAGATTTTCATGGAATGGCCCTTAGAAATAATTGTAAAATATTGTAACTTTTACCCCTACTTTGAAAATAATTCCCTCAGCTTCTTTTAATTTTGCAAAAATCAACTTGATGTGTTTTAAAATCCCTATGAGTGTTGTAAATACAAATTTGTTTCAAAACATCTGCATTATCTAGAATATTCCCATATTAAAATATATACTGTGAAACTTGGTTATTCACATACTTATATCATTAGTTGTGGTTGTTGTCTAGTTTGACTTCATCAATACTTGTGCTCAGATGGTATTTATTATCACATTCGGAAAGTCATGGAAGCACATCGGCAATTTGCGCAGATCCCAACAAGGTCAAACATGGCGTAATTTGTAAACAACATCTGATTTTTTTCATGGGTATTTTTTCAAAGACGAAATACAAGTTACTGACAACCGTCGACAAATAAGTAGTGTAAAATTGTTTCTTGTAGAAGTATATGTTACAATGTGTGAGGTTTTATTGGGAAAAAAATACCCATATTGCACCTTTAAGGTGATCTGCATTAATTTGTAGTTTTTACATAACCTGTTTTAGTAGATGAAATGATTGATTTTACCCTCTAGATGTAATAGTGTGGCTGACAGTAGTTAGTTGCTTCATAAAATTTGCTTTTTCCTCCATTATTACACAAAATTCCCCCAACCAAAGAGTCCCTTTCCAAAGTCTCCCCTACAGAAGAGCTAGATCCCTTTGTTAATGTATAACATATATTTGTTTTCGTTGCAGGAATGTAAAGATCACATGACAAATATACATGAGGTTACAGATTTCCAAACATCTGGTAAGGTAGACGCAGGTACTCAGATGGAGCCTAGGAAGAAAGTAGGACGTAAGAAAAAGTCAGAGAAGGCTCTTGCTAAAGCAGAGGAAGAAGAAGAGGAAGAGATGGTATTGTCCGAGTCGGATGAAGATTGGACTGAGCAGATGTTATCATATCCAACTCGTAGTCAACGTAAACGGAAGCCTCCTAAGGCTTTAAGGATGGACTATTATTTAGGAAGGACAAAGAAAAGAGACCCTATTAAAAGAGGAGACCAGATGGAATTGAATGTCAAATGCTCCATTAAAGGTTTTTTATCCCATATTCAATAGGAGTTACTCAAAAGTTGATGAGTTTTATTTGATAGGAAACATTTTTTCATTGAGTTATTTTCAAATTTTGTAAAAAGTTCAGGACAAGTCTTTTTTAAAGCTAATTAACATCAGATAATTGATAAATACACATGAGAAGTTTATGCAAACATTGTGTGGACCTGAACTAAATTAACAGATATCGTGTACTACTAGCCTCCAATATTGGCTTAGTCAAGTTTGACATTTTCACTAGTTGAGGATAAGTATCTTTGAAAAATCATTCTAGAACCCTGGTCATATTATAACCATGAAAACCTTTTGGCCACATACAGTGAATTCTGTAAGATGAAAGCATAACTGCTCCTGTTCAAATTTTGAAAATCTGGTTTCTTGCCTTTAGCCTCCGCATTTCTTGTCTGTTTGAAAAAGTCAACATGTAATTGTATCTAGCACAAAAGAAATGTTTCTTATTTTCCACAGGTTGTTCAGCAAGATTTAAAGACTCAGAAACGATGGAAGCACATTTGAAATGTCATATTGAGGGAGCTGCACCATCAGATCATCAATACAGGTATTTTTATTTTACTGAGTTAACTCATTAAAAGTTCACTGGCATACTTTTCTATTTGGCCTTATAGCTGGGTTGTGCACATCATATTAATGTCAAATTCAGATAATATAGCTAGTTTGTGCCTGCACAATCATATAGCTAGGTACGCTCCTGATAGTTGACATATGTGCAGTCTGTAATATAATGATGTTAAGCCATATTTGCTTTTATCATGGTTAAAATTCATTTTTTTAATTAGTAGTACAGACCGAGAGTTGGATGTTCAAATAGTTTATGGCCCTGAATATTGAAGATGAAAGTTGGTGTTTTGTGTTTTTGTCTCATAATGTTGCACACTGTCAGGCTGACATCACTTTAACATTCATCATAATTGATGCAGATTATTCCATGTACATTGTATTGTAGCTACCACTCAAGATTTTGGGAAAAACCTAAATTTTTGTAATGTCTAGCTATACATAGTTCTCACATCTGCAATATTTACCTCCCTTGTTCTGAATTGTCGGCCATTTTGATAGACAAATTTCCTTAAAGTTATGGGGAATATAATGTAAATGATGATAAACTAATCTGATGTATAAAAAAAACCTTATTCGTTATGGATATTTGGCTCAGTAAGTGGAAGACAAAGTGGTTGTCACATGCACATTCTCTTGGTTTTTTCTCAATTAATACATTTTTGGAAATTACTCCTATAAGGGCTTATCAGTTTTGCCTATCAAAATGGCAGACAGTTAAGAACAAGGGTGGGAACTATTGTTGATTTGGGAACTATGTATACCCTCGCTTCATAATGTGAAGTGGGGGCTATATGGGAATCACGCATGTTGTCCAGTCATATTATGTCACGTCAAGTCACATTACAAATTATTTCTACCAAGTCTTGTTGTGCATATCATCAGCACATTCCAGTTGGATGATTGTTGACAGCCCTTTAATGATAAAAAAATGACAGAAAACTTCATTGTTTTGTCTGGTGGCCATCTTGGATTTTCTCATAAATATGCTGACAAAGCAGTATTGCAGGGGTATTTATCACTTTCAGTGATAGCTCTAGTTGCCTTAAACAATAATATTCCAGATCTTACACAAATGTTTGCCATAATGAGCCTGCTGAACCCAACTTTCCAGAGGCAGGGGTTTTAGGTGTTGCTTAATCATTTTTCTTGCAGAAATAGTCATCTGTTTTTGTTTTAGGTGTTTGTCCTGTGAGGAAACATTTCCTGTTTGGAAACAAGCTAGATATCATATGTGGAAAGTTCATAGAGAAGATATTGGTTGCTTATTGTCATGTGATGTGTGTAATAACTTCAAGACCGACGTCCCTTCTAAACTCAAGGTAATCAACAGAAAGCATGAGAAATGTGATTTTTGGTCTTACCAATTTATTTGTACTTTAACTTAGCCGTATCAGTTGGCCTTAATTGATTCAATAATTGATTATTTTTCCTATTATTACCCCTTGTCATGCTACCCAGTGTCTTAGCTCATCTGTTTTAAAAAATCGAAAGAGCTATTGTTGTAGCTTGGTCTTCATCTTCGTATACATCCAAGTATTGCATTTAGAGTATTTCTCTAATTCTGAATTCTAAGCCCAATGACATAACCCACAGATGAGATGGTTACCAATATATCAAATTGTTGGTTTTCTTTTCAGATACATATGGAAATACACAGTGCTGATCGTCCATATGCTTGTCCTGTTTGTGATAAAACATTTAAACAATTCTCACAGATGAAGAATCATGAACACAGTCACACATCAGAAAACAATTCTGGATCCCCAGAACATTCTAATCGATGGTAAGATCACTCTATTAACATTCAGTGAATGTCCAATCTTACTGTATACTGTTGTATAGTATAGATTTTTGTTTGCTATAAACATTGTAATATGTTTTATGCAATAAAATGATATTGTATTGTAAAACATATCCTGTTGGGATTTTAATATTTTATTTGTATCTGTTAATTTGTATCTCGATTATTGTATCTATAATCTACACAATTATCAAGCACAAGTAACTAATACCAAGGCAAATTTATAATATAATCTGTGAAAACCATTGGTTTCACAACTAAGAAATCTTCTTCAATTTAAGATTTCTTTACCAGGATAGCATTACCTGCTAATGTTGCTCATATAAAATCAGTTACTTTGTTCTTCTTGATGAGATAACGCCTGATATATGTGTAACATCTTGTTTTCTATCATCCATTACTATCTTCCTGCAGGCACACTCCTAAGACATGTGATATATGTGGTAGAAAATTTGCTAATGTAAAATGTATGAAGATGCACAGAAAAGCTGTACACGGAGACAAGAAGCCATTTAAATGTGAATTTTGTAATTATGAATGTGCCCGCAAAGCCATGTTAATGCTTCATCATAGGACACATACTGGAGAAAAGCCATTTAAGTAAGTGATGTAATTTTATATAAATTTGTGAACGGCCCAACTTTTATTTCTACTGATCACATCAATTGATAGTTCCCACATCTACAATATTTACCTCCCTCGTTCTTAATCATCAGCCAATTTAGAAGGCAAAAATTGATAAGCACTTATAGGAGTTATTCCCAAATATGTGATAATTGAGAAAATACCAAGAAATTTGCATGTGACAATCACTTTTTCTTCATCTTTCTGAGCCATCTGCCCACATGAGCATGATAGATAAGTTATTAATGTATATATATATATCTGATTATTTTATCATCATTTACATTATATTCCCTATAACTTAAAGAAAATTTGCCTATCAATATGGTAGTCTATTCAGATCAAGGGAGGTAAATATTGTAAATGGGAACTATCTATTGTGAAACAAGTTTACACTTATATTATCACTCTTGATGGCTGCTTCCTGTATTACTGATCGGTACTCGCGTTAATTTATAGACTGTGAATTTAGTTGTTCAAAGTTGCCACGGCATGATTCAAACTTGTGACTTTTATATCAGGAGTCAGGCACTCTGCCCCTCGACCGCTATGCCTCCCTATCTCTACTGATGCATATATAATTATGATAAATGTATCAATAATAATTCTATGTTTGGAATAGAAAACTATTTTTGTTTACTGTTGGATGTCAAGGATTGTGTCTGAAATCAATGTTAAAATAAACTGAAAATACAAGAATCTGATCTAACTTTTGCAGTTAGTAAATTATAAAAGCTTCAATATCAACTGCTCATATGAATATCCTAAGCGTGATCAGACTTTCTTTGTTCCATAATAGCTGCATTTATTGTTGTAGGTGTGAAATATGTTCATACAGCTGTAGTGATCACAATTCACTACGACGACACAAGATGAGACATACTGGAGTGAAACCGTACAAATGTCGTCACTGTCCGTACTCGTGTATACAGGCGATATCGCTCAAAGTTCACATCAAGAACAAACACCCAGGAATGGACGGTATATACTGCTGTGACATGTGTTTATACCGTACAGTAAATGAACAACAGTATAAAAACCATATAAATGATCATAAAAATGGACTCATTAAAACGGAGACGGTGAAGACAGAAGATAATCAATTGTTTGTCATGAAAAATGTTCCTGGAAAAGATGGTTTTGTTTTATCTAGAGCTGACGGTAGATATGAGAATGTTTCCTCTCAGGATAGTGTTATTCAGGTTCTACAAGCGCCCGATATTCAGAGCTCGACTGTTCAACACATGTTACAGTCAGGAGTCTCTCATGCCGTGCCTGCATCTACATTTGTCCTCGATGGAGACCACGTTAGACAGCTGCAGATAAGAATGAACGAAGCGGGTGAAAATGTTGTGGTGGAAGATTTCAGTAGAATGACACAGTGTGAAACTTTACCTCATAATGACGTCACTGCTGCTCAGTTGATATATACTGCTTTGAATGCTATCGCCGAGACGACGGAAACTGGTACTGATACTATAGATTCTCAGGGTTTGATTGAGGGTGTGGAGAATGGCACCATACAGACATCGATTGAAACAAATTCATCAAAAGAAGGGGAGACTAATCATATCATTACTTTTCACTTATCGGAGGGTGAAGAGTTGAGAAGGGAGGTCACTCTTCAGGAACAAACAGTATTAAAAGAAGAAATGGCAGTTGTTCAGGTTCAAGATAATGTTAGTAACTGGCCAGTAATGTAAACAGTATGGAAGAATAAATGGTACTTTATTGACCATATTGGCTTATTGTATATGTCTTTGAAGACACTTTTTTCTATGAATTGTTTGATGGCTATGGAATACACCAGTAAAACCTCACCTAAGCACTACCTCAATAATTAGACCATCTCATAATTCATAACACAAGTCCATTTTCCTTAATTTGCGATTTATACGACCTCAATTTTAAGACCACTTCAATAAGAAGACCAATGTTCAAGGGTCCCCAAGGTGGTCTTATTTTTGACGTTTTACTGTAATGTTTAAATTGCAGGGAGAAAGAAAACTTAGTCATCTGTATCTATCTACAAATTTCTATTTGCTTTCTTCCCTCAGTGTTACTTGTTGATAATTTTGACATGTGTAAGTTACAGTTGAATATTTTTAAAATAAATTTTATATATAACTGTTCTTTATCATCAAAAATATTGCTTCAATGTTTCTTAAGCGTAAGGAAAGTAGTCCCTATCTTCAGAAAGCTTGCATGATCTGACGGTGCTAGCTTTGCTAAACAAAATGGTGTCCATGCTGAACAATGTCTGTTCTGGTTGACACATCTTTCGCTAGCAAATCGTTCAAGCGTTTTATAGACACCTACATTTTCCACCTTGGCTAACTTTTCTCACTTACTTCCCCTGCGGCCCTGCCTCTAAAACATGCCTCTGTTAGCAGGAGAGTTAACAGAAAACGTATGCTTGTAGATACATACATGTACATAACTACTGGTTGAATTTGTGTCAGTAGATAAGGACTCGATAGTATATACTGGGCAATACTTCTTAACACAACATAATCGTTCTTGGGGTTACAATTTATACAATACAGTAAACCAATTTTCTTGTCCTGCAAGCCAGTATATGTTTCTACTTTCCTATTTTTGCTTAACATTACTGATAATGTGAACATTTAGGATATCCCTAAAGTTATGTTAAAAGTTTTGCTCAGTATATTTGCATTCGGACAGATATGCAAACATAATGAATCGTAACTGCACATTAATTCAATTCTCTATACTACCAGTATATCTACATTTCCGACTGGTCAAACCTAATTCAAACCTGCAGCTGTGAGAGGCAAGTGATTTTAAGTCGGCAACCACATGGCCCCTCCTTCCTGCATAATTCTTAACATCAAACATTTCAGCATATAATGTTACATGGTTGGAGAAACTTAAGCAAGTAGTAACTGGGAAACAAAAAGACAAAACCATTGACATCCAATAGTATAAACTTTCATTATTAACAAAATGATATAAATTCTCAAAAACATACAACAATCATTTAATATATGTCTTCATTGAACACAATATAACTGACTTAAAAATATATTTCACATTATTAAGCAGTAGTAGCAGTAACAACAGTATAGCAGTAATATTGCTACTTCTGTCAGCAAAAGCAATTTTACCGCTCATTTTGTTAGCAGTAAACATATATAAATTTCTGAAATCTAAGCAAATTGCCAAGAATTATGTAAGAAAATAAATTCTAACATTGTGCTAATTTGTAAATTCTCAAAAAATGTTCGGAAATAACAGAAAATGCTAATTTATTCTTATTATAAGACAAAGTGGCTACGACAACATAGTACATGCACAACAAGATTGACAATATGTTAGCTGTAGATTTGTTCAAGTGTCATCACCGCCTATACTGCTAGTACTGCTAACTTCATACCTATAAATTATATATGGCTCTTTAAAAGACATAGTTCACAGCATAAAATAACACTAAACAATGTATACAAACAAATATGACTACATGTATATTTTGAAAGTAACAAATGGTCAACAGTTTTTAGGTACAAATATTTGAGCTTCTGTCAATTTTGATTCTGAATGTCAAAACATTCTTTCGTTTCGTTCTAGCACTTACATGGCGACAAGAAGACAGCCAATGGTTGTGGTGTGTGCCTGTCATAGCACACTCATTACATAAAAATAACTCTACCAGATATATAAGCAAATACAATGTTACACTGAAATCTTAGGATTTTAACTTACGCAGGTTGATAACATTTGACTAGATTCACTTACCTTCAGTTTGAATTGCCCCAATGTAATTAATGCACTGATAAAATGCCATTTTTTCTATCAGGATATAAATAACATTAGTCAGTCGTATGGTTACTGTTGAGAAAGTGAAATGTAAATGTTTAGTGATAATTTTGTTTAGTTCCTAGCAAAAATAAATCAGTCAAACACTTAGGTTTTTGCATTTTAGACAAATTAAGGGGCCATACTCAAGTCTTGCCTATACAAGTAATGAGACATATTCTGTACACGAGACATATTCTATATATGAGACATACTTCGTATAAATTAAAAAAGCAAATTCCAAGAAAGTACTCTAGTTTTCAATTTAGACTTCTTCAGGGGCTCCACAGATACTGATCAATCTGGCTGGTTATAGAACTGGGCTTTCTTAAAGTGACATTATGTTGTATATATTTGATTTAGTTCCAAGAAAAAAGTAAGTACACTGATTCCCTTCTCCTGACCCACTGCATTAGGTGTAAATATGGGTTATTGTAGTTGTCTGATAATGGTGGGTATATCAAATTGTTTGAAACTAGAAATTATTAATGTGCAACATTTTGTTGGAAATCCAACATATTATATTACAAAAGGAAACATCAGTTAATGGTGGGTACAGTCATGTAATGTGGATTCTAGAGTGTAAGGATCATATTGCGGATGACAGATGGACAACAGACAGCCAACGATCTTAATAGCTCGTCATTAAGCATTTTGTCCTCAGGTGAGCTAAAAAATATGTAATAATTTGTTGACTATGTAAATATATAAACATTTTTATATATATAAGCAAAAACTATTGGATACATGACCTTCTGTTGATTATGATTATATGTAAGCTATAACATTTATGATTCAAATGAATTGAACTATCCAAGAAAAAAATCATGTAAACCTGTCAAAATCATGTTCAATGAGATCAGTTTGTCCTAATACAAAAAATACGAAATAGCAGGTTTGCTCTTTTGTTCAGCATACATACATTTGTATTCACATGTATATAACAAGAAGTATATATTACAAGATACTGGAGGTAGTAAAGCATCGTTAACAGTAAACAATAGCATTTGTATACATGTACAAACATTTTGATATACATTTACAAAAATATTTATATGCCAAATCAAGGTTTGTGTAAAAACTTGAAATGTGAAGCAATACTAGCCACAACACAACAAGTATGAAATGCAATACAAAATACAAGCTCTTTGATTCAAAATGGAAGCACCTAAACAGCGATAGCCGAAATATTTACTGGGACAAACTGTCTGTTTGTGGTCCTTTACCCATCATACAAATAATATTGCCAAATTATTTGAAATCCCTTACTGGAAGACAGAATTATAAACCAGACACTTAATGGACCCTTTGAACTGTGACGTTTGACCTTGGTGCTAGAGACCTGAATCTTGTAGACAACAGTTAATCCTGTAGTAGTGAACATTTACTTCAAATCTCTAAAAATCCCTTAATGGAACACAAACGGATAGATACCACAAATAATGGATCCTTTCATTCCTTGAACTTGAAGTGTGACCTTCACCTTGGAGCAAGGGGCCTGGATCGTGTGTTATGGTGAACATTTATGCCAAGTCATTTCAAAATCCCTTGACCGAGGACAAACTAACTGCCTGGAAATGAAATTGGACGGACAAACTGATGCACAATACGAAATTGAAAACATCTGAATCCATGTGTAAATAACTTTTTCAAAACAAATACATATGTATATTTCTTCGGCACCATAATAATAATAATAATAATCTTTATTTATGGAAAGTAACTTACAAAATGTACATTATATTTAACTATATATAAGCAAAGTTAGAATCAGTAAGGCTTTCGTGTAACAAAAACAAAAACAACAACAGTAAAATGCCATTTTTTTTCTAAATTATTCATCCGACCGATGCTCTCATGAATTAAAGTAACTAACAAAACAAATTTCCATCTGACCATCAATATGATACATAAATGTAAAATAAAGTACTGAATGATGCAGATGATATGACTAGCTCCCTCAACATTCTCTGAGAAATGCACGCTATGATTTGAATATGAGATCCAATCAGTACATAAATGCATGTGTAAATAATGAATAAATGCATATACAATTGTGTAAAATAGCACTAACAAAATATAAATCTGACTTAGAAAACAAAATCGTGTAATATGGCATATGTGTACAACCCTTATCACATTTATTATTCATGAAACAACAGAAAAACAGGGTTAATAAGATGAGCAGCCATCTTTATAATGGTAACAATAAAAACAGCCAGTCGATTTTATATTCATCTAGTCATAAATATCAAGGTAAAACAGTATACATGTATTGATTTATAATTCCATCTGGTCATTTTGATAAAACACTGGATCAATTACATATTTCCATCTTGTCATGTGTGTAAAACATGAGATCAATTATATATTTTCATATTGTCATGTTGGCAATACATTGGATCAATTATATATTTTCATATTGTCATGTTGGTACAATTATGGATCTATTATATATTTTCATATTGTCATGTTGGCAATACATTGGATCAATTATATATTTTCATATTGTCATGTTGGCAATACATTGGATCAATTATATATTTTCATATTGTCATGTTGGCAATACATTGGATCAATTATATATTTTCATATTGTCATGTTGGCAATACATTGGATCAATTATATTTTTACATCTAGCCATGTTGGTAAACATAAAATAAATTCGATATTTTTCCTGCCATGTCTATAAACATCAGACCATCTCTACACAAATCTCTCCATGTTGGTAAAAAATGAGATCTCTACACAAATCTCTCCATGTCGGTAAAAAATGAGATCTTCTCTACACAAATCTCTCCATGTCGGTAAAAAATCAGATCTTCTCTACACAAATCTCTACATGTCGGTAAAAAATCAGGTAATCTCTACACAAATCTCTCCATGACGGTAAAAGGTCTGGTCATCTCTACACAAATCTCTCCATTGCGGTAAAAAGTCAGATCATCTCTACACTAAATTCTCCATGTCACATGTCGGTAAAAAATCAGTTCATCTCTACACTAATCTCTCCATATCGGTAAAACATCAGGTATTCTTTCATGCCAGTGGTATTTTACCACAGCTAGTAATGAAAATTAATCTGATTTCTTCACAACAAGTGTTTTCTGTATAATAACTGTTAGTCGATCTGAAAAAAGTCAGTAAATAATAAATGACTACAAATGTACGTCCAAATCACAAGTACTCTTATCTTAACAAAATAACAGCTGATCTGATGTTTTGGGAGAAGTACTTTGTAATGTTATAAATGATTGCTTTGAGGTGAAACATACCCTTTAAGTTTAAGGTATACAGACAACCACAAACATAGATAGCAGACTTTCATCAATAGCTACAGTGAATATTCAACACTCAAAATATTTGAACTCCTCAAATCACAATATTCTGAAAGTATGGTATTTAATCACACATACAGAAACACTCAAAACATTTTGATGATTGGTAATCAGAACATTGACGTTCCACCTTAAGCAGTAAAGAATAAATAACATTCCCGACAGCCGGTGCAAGAATCTATTTTATCAAACCAAATTTACCATTGGCAATTTAAGCCATGCACTCAATTGCTGTGCTAATATTTATGCAAGATGTCTGTACAGTTCTTTGTTCTTGCAAAGACAATGAAGATTTGCGACAAAATAAAATCATCTTAACAGACTAATGCATATTATATACAGTAAAACCTCACTTCAAAACCACCTCAATAATAAGACCACCTCACAATTAAGAACACAGTTATCAAGTCCATTTTCACTGTTTTGCTCTGTATTCAACCTCAATATTAAGACCACCTCAATAAGAAGACCAGTTTTCAAGGGTCCCAAGGGTGGTCTTATAAGTGAGGATTTACTGTATATGCAGATAGACCGGTTTTACATCCACTCATCAGTACATTTACGTATATAAAATCATAATGCTACAATTATTGTATAGAATATCTACTTACTCATGAACTTTGTGTATATAATTGGCTTTGACTTCCATTTCACACCTATCAAATAAACAGGTAATCCTGCCGCTAAAATAGCCAAACCAAACCCTAATTTTCCTGGCTCTTGATATACACACAATATGAACACAATAACAACCACTATAAGCTGAGATACTGGTATAAACAAGTAATTCTGAAATAAACGAAAACATAGGATTGAAATCATGGTAAAAAGATGACTTTCGTTTCGTTTCATTGGGTTTTACATCTTTTTTTTCAACAATTTTTCAGTCAAATATTGCAGCCAATTGATCTAACCTGTCTTCCTGGAAATAATTATCAACCAATACTAACTTGCTCTTCCGCAAGTAACTGACAACTTCTTCACATGTGGAGGACATGGCCATAGCCAATGTCATGGAAGAACCTGTCCAACTTTAGAATCGAACCAGGACCTGCCGAATGACAGTCTAGCTCTCTACCAACTGAGCTAGCCGGGTTGGCGAAAAATCTTTTGACAAATCACAAAGGCTTGAGTAATATAGGTAGAAATTCATCCAAGACACATTTCCACCAAATCACAGCAGATTAATAAGAGAATATTTTCAACATTTTCTATTCAGTCAAATACCACGATTTGCCGCACTGCAAGGAAGTGGAGTGCATGCTGGGCTGTTTATTCAAATATACAATATGGTTTACCTTATATGGTCTGTTAGCATTAGGTTGAGTCCATCTTAAATACAGTAATGCAACCACAACAGAAAGACTGAGCAAAATGGAGAAAAGGCTTATCAGTTCTATAAATGTAAACAGTTCTCCTGACAACAGCATTATCAGTGACCAAATCATCTGAAAAAATATACAAAATCATCTGAAACAAACTTATATAGTAAAGTTCTGCTACTATAACTAAGACCCCTTTTCGGTCTGACATGAACCACTTTGAGTTGGTTTTAATAATGAAACCAAGCAGACTGGTTGTGACATTCAACATTAATACATGTAGCACACATTATACAATGTTTGTATATTTACAGAATAAGAAAAGCAACATACACGCCAACTTTAATCTTAATTTTTATTCCAAATGGAAAATACAAGATGAATACTTATAAGATTCATAAAAGTAAAGTTTTGACATGAGATTGAGTGCTAAATGTAAGTATCCGTTACAATCCCTGGCCTAGTGCTCAGTCCCAAGACAAGCATGCTTCGAAGATATAATATAATATCCTGTTGTGATATTCAATAATAATTTCATGTAAATTATACTTGGTTTGCTTATTTCAGGTTACATTCTAGTGGTTTGTAACATATCAATACATTGCACCGTATTTGATTGTCTTAACAGATAGCTTGAATTTTATTGTAACGTGAAACAATAAATCAGGGTGAGGAATAGTGGGACATGTACTTACTATAATAAATATTGCAGGCCAAGGAGTGAAAAATTTCAAACTAATCATAGACAAGAACATAGGAGCCTGATCACTTCGAGCACCTGCAAACAATAACCTGTGAAAACACAAACATTTCATGATGCATAGTGAATACAAAAAGGCAAATTGCTGTCTACAGAGTACAATATATTGAAGTGTCTAATCATATAATCAAAACGATTCGATAAGAAATACTCAAATATATCTGAAACAACAGAGCCATGATCGCCATATTATGGTCACTCTAATACTACTGATCTGGATTTGCAAGAAAGTGAGCCACTATCCATCATGGACATGTTTCTCTTTGGATAGATTAAGAAACAAGTTCATACAACTTATACTAATCATTCTCTATGACTGCTTCCTGGGAAACTAACACAGTACTCCTGCCAAATTTATGGATTGTAAATTTCACAATCAAACGCACATAACACAGGTTTGAACTCGCAACCTTCGGATTAAAGTCAGGAATCTACACCTTGACCAATTGGCTTCCCTTAGTAATATCTCTATTGACTGGCAAGACACGAAGTTTTTCGGCGCAGCCGTACTAACATGGTTTTGATATTTGCATATCAGCGTTGTGTAAACCAATCAAATCTTACATTAACCAGTAAACAAAATTCTCTTAAACAGTACGTTTGTAACCTTGACGCGGATTGGTTAACTTTTCGTTAAGGCCTATATATTTGTTTACCAAACCTTAAACAATTAACTTGCTTTTATTGTTATGTATTGTTTTATCATGATAGAGGTGTCATTCTTATTATTGTAAACATGACAATGTTGTATGAAAACTAGATAAACATATACTGTTTGCATAACAACTGCGTCTGAAAGTAGATCTATAGTATGTTTCAAGATTTATCTAGTGAATAGTGTTGTTAGTCAACCTCTCAAGAAAATGCTCTGTGTTGGAATTAATTAAGAATACTTGTTTGGTTTTATGAACCAGTCATGAACATTTATATTGTTTCAATCAGATACATGGATATGTAACAAGTTTATTAACATGTATGTATGATTCCTCAACTGATACACTAAGTACTGAAGAACTATATTGAAACAGTCTATACTGTCTATGACAAATCGCACTACAGAGTTATTTTTATCCGCTCTCCTTTCCAGTGATCTCCCCTGAAAGTGTAGTGTAGCATAATCGAGATTTGCTTGCTTCAGATTGTGCTGACCATTTTTTTAAAAGATATTTCTTGTTAGTGCAGATATGACGCACAATGTCCATTCTGAAATTTCTGATAAAGGTTTTGTATGCATATTTGTGATCTGCTACATAAGTAAAAAACAAGTAGTCAGCTACTACGTATACGCACCTAGAGTGTCCAAGTATCGAGGCATTAAGCACTCCAATCGCGGTGATGGCAACCAACAACGATATAACAGGCTTCAATGGGGAGTAAAAGTTCTCAAAAAATAGCTACAAAGAGAGAATATTAAAAAATCTGGTGAATGTGACCTTTTTTACTACAAAATGAAATATTAATTTAAAAGTTTCAAAAATCATAAATATGCAAAGTTAAATTCACTATTGGCATCCTCCCGAGCGCAAGACTTTCCCTTAAAGTCTTTTCTTCTTACGAACCATCAGAATACCATTTATGATCATTTCATTTTGTAGGGGTTTATATTATGCAACCATGATTTTAAATTCAATGCTGAAGTGCACATACATAAGTTTTACCAGCCAAATTTCATATCTCCTATGGTATGTATAATATTAGTACATGTATGTATAACTTCAGCAACGACAGGTCAATGACTTTTCTATATAGAAGTGAAACCAGTCTATCTGTTTCTTTAAGTATATGCAGGTAGTTTCTCTAAGCTAAGCCATTCAACCACATATATATATACTCAAACGCAAAAGAAACTGTGCACTTTTGTTTTTTTTATTATTTTAATTCTACAAGGTATAAAGTTGTCAAATTTGAAACATGTGAATATCGGTTGTTATGATTTAAAGCAACAACGAAAAATCAGTCAAACTATGGCTCGTTATTACGTAATAGCCCAAATTGCAATTTCGACGTGGAACATGATTGTATACACAAGTACAAGCGGCCAAACTTGTTCTCTCTACATTCTTTCGCACATGTATAGTGCGAATATCACTGTAGATTTAGAAAATTTATAACAGAGAATATGCGACGACTATTGGAACATCAGCGTATTGACGCCTTAATGATGCTGGTCGTAGGTGATTCAATTGCTTCAGTTTCACAGGCATTAAACTGCTATAGTAACATTATAATCAAGTTACATGATAGGTTTATGCAAACGGGTACTGCTGCCAACCGTCCCCCATCCGGCAGGCCACGCGTGACTGGCCGTCAGACTAGACCATCACATTGAGTGGAAGCACTTGAGAAGTCGGTACCAAACCACCTCTGCTATAGAGTTATTAGACGGAATGGCGGTCATACCAGATATTAATGCAACATTAACATAATTTTGCAACAAATTACAGTTAATCTACGCAAGAAAACATCCCTTTGGCTATTTGTGTATTTTTTATTTGGACCCCTACTGCATGTAGACGCGTCGTACCTTTTAACGAAATACAAAACAATAAAATAAACACATTGGTTAGAAGGGTAATGGAATAAGCTAAAGAACGATTCCATACATGATAATATTCCATCATTGGATTACTAGCAAATCAAAAAAAAAAGTGCACACTTTCTTTTGCGTTTCAGTATATATATATACATGTAGTACATGCTTAAGGACAAAAGTTTTGCACAGGATACTCAGCAAAAAGAAGATATAACTGTTGTGGTTGTTTAATATCCAAAACATTTCATTGTCACAGAATATTCCAAAATTTGAATAAAAGATTTTTAAACACATTTTGTAAAATCACTATCAAAAACAGTTAAACATCCAATTGGTACGACAGTACCATATGTTGTATACCATGCAAAACTTTTGTCCTATATGTAAGCGATGCTTTTGTATAATCTGTATAAAAACAAGTTTCTATTGTATGAGAAAATAGTGGGTGGAAAGGTAAGATTATCAAGCATTCATTTTATTATGGCCCAACAAAAGTTGGATATCAACATGTCTACATTTCATATGTATGTAGGTATATGAGCTTACCACAGCATAGTTGCAGAGATTGACAAGGTAGGTACTAGAACTTACCACAATTATAGTTGCAGAGATTGACAAGGTAAGTATTAGAGCTTACCACAGCTATAGTTGCAGAGATTGACAAGGTAAGTATTAGAGCTTACCACAGCATAGTTGCAGAGATTGACAAGGTAGGTACTAGAACTTACCACAATTCTAGTTGCAGAGATTGACAAGGTAAGTATTAGAGCTTACCACAATTATAGTTGCAGAGATTGACAAGGTAGGTATTAGAGCTTACCACAGCTATAGTTGCAGAGATAGACAAGGTAGGTATTAGAGCTTACCACAATTATAGTTGCAGAGATTGACAAGGTAAGTATTAGAGCTTACCACAGCTATAGTTGCTGAGATTGACAAGGTAGGTATTAGAGCTTACCACAGCTATAGCTGCAGAGATTGACAAGGTAGGTATTAGAGCTAACCACAGCTATAGTTGCAGAGATTGACAAGGTAAGTATTAGAGCTAACCACAGCTATAGTTGCAGAGATTGACAAGCTAGGTATTAGAGCTTACCACAATTATAGTTGCAGAGATTGACAAGGTAGGTATTAGAGCTTACCACAGCTATAGTTGCGGAGATTGACAAGGTAGGTATAAGAACTTACCACAGTTGTAGTTGCAGAGATTGACAAGGTAGGTATTAGAGCTTACCACAGCTGTAGTTGCGGAGATTGACAAGGTAGGTTTAAGAACTTACCACAGCTATAGTTGCAGAGATTGACAAAGTAGGTATTAGAACTTACCACAGCTATAGTTGCAGAGATTGACAAAGTAGGTATTAGAGCTTACCACAGCTGTAGTTGCGGAGATTGACAAGGTAGGTTTAAGAACTTACCACAGCTATAGTTGCAGAGATTGACAAAGTAGGTATTAGAACTTACCACAGCTATAGTTGCAGAGATTGACAAAGTAGGTATTAGAGCTTACCACAGCTGTAGTTGCGGAGATTGACAAGGTAGGTTTAAGAACTTACCACAGCTATAGTTGCAGAGATTGACAAAGTAGGTATTAGAACTTACCACAGTTATAGTTGCAGAGAATGACAAGGTAGGTGTATGAACTTACCACAGTTATAGTTGCAGATATTGACAAGGTAGGTGTATGAACTAACCACAGCAATCGTTACAGAGATTGACAAGGTAGGTGTATGAACTTACCACAGTTATAGTTGCAGATATTGACAAGGTAGGTGTATGAACTAACCACAGCAATCGTTGCAGAGATTGACAAGGTAGGTGTATGAACTTACCACAGTTATAGTTGCAGATATTGACAAGGTAGGTGTATGAACTAACCACAGCAATCGTTGCAGAGATGGACAAGGTAGGTGTATGACCTTACCACAGCTATAGTTGCAGATATTGACAAGGTAGGTGTATGAACTAACCACAGCAATCGTTACAGAGATTGACAAGGTAGGTGTATGAACTTACCACAGTTATAGTTGCAGATATTGACAAGGTAGGTGTATGAACTTACCACAGCTATAGTTGTTGAGTGCAGGATCTCCTGTTTTGTAAGCACCACATAGTAGGCCAGATTGACAAGAACAAACTCAAGTATGATGATCAAAAAACTAACATTGACCGCTCGAGGTAAATCTCTGAAAAGAATGGATGCAGGGTTAGATATATTAATCCTAATTCATTAACATTTCTCAGACTGTCAAACACATCATTTTAGAAGCGATGATACTGGTAATGTATTGTTTTTGTAATGGGACTTTAAGTCACATATACAGCTAGGTAATGTAGTGATGTTTCCAGCTATTAGGGTGGAAGAATACCCCCTGGTGCCCTTTATAGCATTACTTTGGGCATAGACATACACTTGGGAAGAACCACCAACCTCCAACAGGCCAGCTGGGTAGCTTCCTCATATACAAATTCTACATCTCTGGTGAGATTCACACCTACAGTGGATCGGCTATGGAGGCCCTTTACCAGTAGTGGAATGACTTCTTAAAAAAAGAATTTATTACAAATTACGTAACATTTTCTTGATCATTTAATTCTATAAATAGAAAATCAAGCCACAAAGGCACTTCCAAGAAAGCGCTTCAAACTTTCTTTGGGAAATTCTCAACGTCACAACCAACGTCAAAAATACAGGTTTTGTCTTGGTTGTGTCTCCATGTTTTATCTGATCGCTAGTTTTCAAGTTTTATTTCATCCATAAATATATTCCTCAAAGTAAATTTGTCAACATTATGAGACAGCATATTCTACAGAGTAAAAAAATATATGAAAATTGTGAGCGTTTTTGCCAGAGCACATACTATCATTGATTGTTGTAACCTTGAAACTGTGGAAAAAACTGTTAAAACCACAAAACTCCAATGTATTATCAAACAATATACTAATGCAAGAACAGGGTAACCGCACAGACAAACAAAACTCCAGTTGTGCGCATATATTTATGTATGTATTAAATACAAGTATATGGTGTATGTTTATGCATGTAAACAATTATCACATAGTATTATACAAGTACTATGATAAGATGATTGTTTCTAAATAAAGAGTCTTGTATTTAGTTTCCTGTGTGTACAAGTCTGTTGTTGTGTTCAAGTTTAGGGGTTGCTTTTTTACAGATATTCTATGTAGGGATTGCTTTTACCACAAGCATACAGATATTCTTTGTATTAGAACCGCAATAATCCCCAGATGCCGATAATGTTATGGTCTGAACGAAGTAGCTCTTGTACACAGAGAACGAGTTTTTAAACTCGAGTTCTCTCCCTTAAACGCTATTTTTCTGATCAAGTGTTTGCATGTCGCCATGAGATGGCTGTATTTCGTATGCTGGGAATCAATGGATATATGCATTCTTGGTGATGAAAATATTGACGGTCGATTTATTTTGGCGTTTCAAACAAAAACCGCCAACATATATATATATATTCATCATACATTCCATGCAATACTTTGGTCAGGTTTTAAAAACTAGAAATGTCTCCATAGGACGCAGGGGCCCCCACTTTCTCAATAAGGGGGCATAACTCTGCTCTTATTAAATAAATCTAATACAAAAATTAGTTATTCTAGTTCAAATATTTTTTGGAATATGAAGTGTACCACAATATATTGCTTCATTAACCTCAGCTATGACTGTAGATATTTTTTCTTAAGTGAACTTCTTTATTCAACTTCAAATGTTTCAAATTAAGCTCAAACAGTCATCAAATGTCATTTCCGTTTTTTCCTAGTAATTACATAAAATTAAGAGGTTTTCACGACTTGAAGTAATAAGCTTCATTATCATTCACACTTCAGTTTTTGACTTATCTGAGATTTTCATGACCAGATGATTTGACATTTTTTATAGTTTGTATTCAGTAACTTTCCAGCAGACAGTAGAAAAAAAAAAGATCATACAAATTTCATTTCATATCATGGAACAATACAGCTTGGCTGAATATTGCAATATACCGATATGTTGGTATATCGTGACACTCCTAATTTCCACATCAAGAAACTTAACCACTAATATGATAGTGATCTACAGTAAGTAAAAGCATTACCTTCCTGGATCTTTAACTTCCTCCATCAAGTTAGAAACAATCTGCCTATATAAATATAAAAGAAACACATACAGTAAAACCTCACTTAAGGACCACCTAAATAATAAGACCACCTCAAAATTAAGAACATAATTTTCAAGTCAATTTTCCATGTTTTGTTCTTTATGTAACCTCAATATTACGACCACCTCAATGTTAAGACCAGTCTTCAAGTCCCAAGGGTGGTCTTATTATTGAGGTTTTACTGTACAATAGTAGATATAGCATCATATCTTGTAACAATATGTGCACTGTAACTCATTAACTAAAACATTGCGAGGGCCTCCATGGCTTATGTCTGCGAGTGGCTATAGACGCTGACTTACAATCACTTGCCCTTCACTGCAGCTGGTTCAAATCCCACCGTGGATACAGAATTTGTAAGCGAAGGAGCTATCCAGCTGGCTTAGGAAGGTCTGTGATTCTACCAAGCTATCCACCAGGGTCTCACTAAACCCTAATAGCCACTTCTGTAACTTAAACATTACTGCCAAAAAAAACATTGTAATTATACAAACTAGTTAAACAGTAAAAGTTGATATTTCTGCCAGTCAAAACGAACTTGACGATTTCAAATGTTTAGCAAGTAGAAATGTTTGAGTCGTAACTGAACAGTGAATTTTGGACTATTCCTGAATTAAGGGGTGTAACATTTTAATTCAAATATACATTTAATTTAATGTAATGATCACTATATAGACATGGTAGTATAGTGGTAGAATTAACCTCAGAAGTTAATTCTCTGATCCGTGTTCGACTCCCACCACCTACATATTTTTTCTTTTATTTATACATAATAAAGATTTCATATTATCATTATAATTTGCTTTCTTACTATTATTTTCATTGCATAAACAATATGTGTATTTTAAGCACGCCCCGGATACAATTATTGCGCTACATGTTGATCTGTTGATACAAATAGCTTACGGTAAAACACAGTTTAATTGATAACACCAAAAAGTTTCATTGCTAAAATCAGCATTATATTATATGCAATAGTAATCAAGGATGAAATGAAATTGTACACAGGCTTATAGTTCAGTTGGAAACAGATTATATAACGCTGGCGGCATATCTGAAACAGATTCATCAAGTGAGGCATGCGATTGAAATAAATAATATCTGGTTTGTTTCTTAGTACTTAACAAGAAATATAAATCTTGAAAACAAATGAAACGCTTTGATTAATAAACATTAAATGAAGCTGCTGCTAATTGTACATTAAGTGAAAATAAACGACTAAGTAAATTTAAAATAAAGAATGTGTACGTAGTAAACATTCGGTGAGATGAAGCTCGAACCAGACCATACACACACGTAACTATGACTGCTACTACACAGATTGTGCTACAATGTCACATACAAATATATTACTGATTCTATAAGTACAAGTCAATAAATTTATTAACCATGCTTCAATGATTACTTATTTCTGTATTTCAACTGAAATTTTACGGTTAACGTGTCAAATTCAATCTATACCTTTTTATTATTCATTTACAAATGTTGATGAACCAGATAAAGCCAAATACTCAATCCATTAGTATTAATCTTGCATGAATCCTGTTTTGAATATGTTAATTTTCAATTTCAATGCTCTTGTTTATTCAACTTTGACATCATAAATACAGGTTCATTCATGTTTCACCAGCAACAGTGTTTGTTAGTTATGTAGAGGATACATATTGAACGTTTGAACAATAATTTTAGAATTACTGACCTAAATCTATATAAAAGCTATACATGTACCAACCTAACCTACAATAGGTACAGGAAGTAACTTACCATCCACCATACATGAAGATAGAATAGAAGAAAGACATGGCAACAACAAAAGGGTCAGGTATAGTCCCCTCAAATGGTTCAGATATATTCTCATAACCATCTAAAATAGAAGAAAAAATCCTGTTGCAGAATGAACATATTGCATTGTGCTGAAAGATACATGTAGTATACACTAGAAGATCGAGGGGGCGTATCCGGTGCGTGTCGGTACTATATACATACATATACTATAGAAAGGATAAAGGGAGAGAACACTAGAAGGCATAAAGGGAGAGCACTCATGACAATCACCTATGGTCTACAGGGTTCTTTTATTTACCAATATGAAAGAGATTTATTTTTTCCACTGTAAACTGTAAGGTTTTTAAAGGTCTTTATTTGACATCCGTACAGCTTTTAAAAAACTGAACAATGACAACCATTATACAACTTATGCATCAAATTTAAATCCAGTAGGTGATGATTGATATGAGGAAGTCAACATTTGGACTAAGAACATTCTAAAACTGTCAAGGTAATGAAAAGCCAGACATACCACTGTTATCAGAAGATACGAACAGTTCACAAATATTCATGAGTGTCAGATATAATATTTTATCTGACTATAATAACAGCACAATGAATTAGCCGAGCCAAAAATAGTTACGTAAATTAAGTTTTGAATTAATTAGTTAGAGGTTATAATTATGTAATGAACTTGTTGGTGCACATACATGTATACTGAGTGGTGGTGGTAAAAGGTATAAACAGTATTTTTGTTAGACTACAGTTTGATGTTGGTTCGATTCCTGGCTAAACCTGTTCTTTCGATATCTTGTTATTTTTATCAAATGTCGGTTACTGTACATAAAATTCTGACTCTTAACCATTTTCTATCTTGAGCTTACAGAGAACAGTACTGCATACAAATACGTACGTTGTCAAGAAAACACCATGGTTTATCTATTCCATAATCATACCTGTACAAACACGTACCTGTACAAACACATACCTGTACAAACACGTACCTGTACAAACACATACCTGTACAAACACGTACCTGTACAAACACGTATAATTCCACATACAATGATCATCAACAGTGCTAGTAACTTCGTCAAAGTAAGAACTGACTGCACTTTGGTGACAAACTTCACATACACACAGTTTAATGCAACAAACGACACTGAAAGAAGAAATACAGTTTAAGAAGAATAATATACTGGTCAAAGTGCTAACCAGGGTTTTCCCTTAGATTCTTCAAATGGGGTCCTGGGATAAAGTCCTCGATAAAGTTTGGGGGTCCTAAGAGTAAATTTTTGGCTGTGACATTTTTTCATCAGCCATTGTAATCATGTATTAAAATAAAGTCATGTTTTGAGGAACGCGAAAAATCGGTCAATGGATGGCACTACTGGAATTCGAACCCAGCTCTACGGTTTACGGATCCGTTATGCTAACCACTACACCACAGCGACCTAACAACATTTTCATGTAAATTTAACTTATATAAAGTTGATTTAGGTTAACTACACTTTGGATGAAGTACGGGGCGACTATAACCGACTAACTCACCAGTTACTTACTTTATGCCTCTACATAATTATAAGATGTATACAAAATAAACAATGGCTATAAAACTTGAAAGGTTACACAATGTGCAGTCACAGTTAAATACTTATATACTGTATGTATGTATAGTTTTGTCTACTTCACATACTAGTAGTTACATATCACTACAGATGGCTAAAGGGCATCAAATATAAATTATCAACCACATTGTTCAGATTTCTGTACATTAGGCCTTTTAAATAATTGTTTTTTCACAGTTTGCTTGTTTGTCTTCTAATAGGACTGCCCGGTTTAGCTCAATTAGTAGAGCACTGGGTTGTCACCTAGGAGGTCCGGGTTCAATTCAGCGCTTCTTTAATGGCAAATTTGGGGCCGATATTAGGCCCCATTCACCAAAGAAAAAAGTAAGTATTTTTCACCTATTTAGAAAGAAAATTCCCTTTCAGTAAAATTATTTAAAATTATTATTTAAAATTTTAGCTTTATAGATACCTTCATTTGGTGATTCATGATGCAAATTTCCCCTATTAAAAGGACCCACCATACTTCCCCAAAAACTAAAAAAGGGCTGCAATTCCTGCAAAGGGTTACAGGTCAGGCCATGTACTTCCATGACCTTTGGCTGCGATCATTGATCCTCCACCTCTGATTCATAAGGAGAAGTTGTCAGCTGCTTGTGAAAGGGGTAGTTAGTACTGGCTGATAATTAAATCTAGGAAAAACTAATTAGATCAACGGACAGCCATATATAACTGAAAAATGTTGAAATATGGAGTTAAATTAGTAAATACTGAAGCATTATGATAGATGAGATATAATTATAAGTTTTAGAGTTTCATAGAATTAGTACAGAAATTCTACAATCAAGTGAAAACAAATTGTATATATCACAGTGTCTGGGCCTATTATAACATTTTTTCTCATGCTCCTAAAATTACTGATTAAAACACCAGGCATTCATTAGGAAACCATGTATATTTACAGGAGTAAGATTTTAATAGGTCGAAAGATGTAATTTTTTGTAAGAAAGTGATACATTTCATGCTGGCTTTACAAATAAACACACATGTATAAAAAGCTTAAACCTAAATGATCAAAGGCAATATATGATGCGCCATAACACATTTTAAACCTATCATTAACATATCTATCATATCTAATTAGTCGGTTACAAATTTTGTTTTTAATGTTTTCAGTACAGTATAGTAGTTTCATCTTCAGTATAGGTATTAACATAATTTATGCATTGATTGTAAATAAAACAACTTAATGTGTGTTTTGGTAACTAATTAAATAAACTTTCCATACATATTGATGGGTGTGTTTTTCCTACATTTATATTTTCCAGATGCAATAGGGCAACAGAACGGACAAATTGTCTCTTGTGTATTATATAAATATACATCTATTCTAAGAAGATTACACTGAACAGGGGATCCACTAGGTTCTGAATCTCAAGCGTCATTTTGATAATTTCAATTATAAAGTGATGTTATGTGTACGGATTGAAAATCAAACTTCTTAATTTTCGAACACAACATAAAAGATATGCCGAAATATGTTAACGGTTGTTATGTTTCAATGAGCTTTTTGAAATGCATGTGAGCCACGTCATGTGATTTGGGATCTTGATGACATTGTTAACATGACGTCTGGTAATAAATGACGTCCAACTTCCGTCACATTTTGCAAAGGAAGAACAAAGTAATTACCCGTACACAAAAAAACATACGTCAGACCAAATTTTCAGGATCAGCTGAGTCCTCTAAATCTATGTGTACATGATATGCAAATTAAAGTCATAAAATGTGAATTGTTGTCTTAATTTTTAATTATATTTCCAATTAAACCATATACTGTATTAAATGCAATACACTTTTGAGTGACCAATTTGTGGGTATGTCCATACATATATCCACAATGCAGTAAATAAATTCTTTTGTTGCTAGGTAACCAAACCTCACAGAAATGTTGATGTAAATCATTGTTCAAATTCATTGACTAAGGTTATTATAAGCAGTAGTTTATCAGAGTACACACACATATATATTGAATAAAATTAAGCAAATTTATTACACCCGTATCACATATGAGATTTTGAAACATCAAAGCAATGTTCGACAGGTTTTTCATGATGTCAATCTCTTTGGTGAAACGAAATAAGTTTTTGGTTGATTTACAATGAATTGGTATTATTAGAAAGTAAAATAATTTTGCTTTCATTCTATACTAAAATCGATGAAAATATCATTAAGACACCAAGGGCCCTTTTCACGTGACTCAATGGCCCATCTGTATACAATCAATTCAATTAGACTAGAATACCTTGCCTCTTAAATGAATATTTAACACAGTCAAGCGTTCACACATTTATACATATTACAATAATGTATATCCTGAAAATGGCAATAGTGTTGCCATCAAAATTTCTATTTTTTTCTTAAAATTTAAAAAAAACATTTACTACAGCATACGAAAGTATGGTGGACCTATATATTGAAAATTAGGTAATTTTGACACTATATTACAATATGCTGTCCAGGTAATTTTGACACTATATTACAATATGCTGTCCAGGTAATTTTGACACTTTATTACAATATGCTGTCCAGGTAATTTTGACACTATATTACAATATGCTGTCCAGGTAATTTTTACACTATATTACAATATGCTGTCCAGGTAATTTTGACACTATATTACAATATGCTGTCCAGGTAATTTTGACACTATATTACAAGATGATGTCCAAGCAATTGTGTCACTATATTACAATATGCTGTCCAGGTAATTTTGACACTATATTACAATATGATGTCCAGGTAATTTTGACACTATATTACAATATGCTGTCCAGGCAATTTTGTCACTATATTACAACTTATATGTAAGATGCTGTCCAGGTTATTTTGTCACTTTACAATATCACAAGATGTTGTCCAGGCAATTATGTTACTACATTAGTTTTTATTACAATATGCTGTCCAGGCAATTTTGTCACTATATTACAACTTATACAAAATGCTGTCCATGTTATTTTGTCACTTTACAATATTACAAGATGTTGTCCAGGCAATTATGTTACTACATTAGTTTTTATTACAAAATGCTGTTCAAGGAATTTTTGTCACTATATTACAACTTATACAATTACAAGATGCTGTTCAGGCAATTTTGTCACTATATTACAACTTATACAATTACAAGATGTTGTCCAGGCAATCATGCTGTCCTGGTAATTTTGTCACTATATTACAAGATGTTGTCCAGGCAAGTTTGTCACTATATTACAAGATGTTGTCCAGGCAATTTTGTTACTATATTACAAAATGTTGTCCAGGCAAGTTTGTTACTAATAACTATATTACAACTTATACAAGATGTTGGGGTAGGCGACTACTTGTTTAGCTTATTCAGTAGAGCACCAATGATACTGGTAATTAGGGGGGCGTGGGTTCTAGTCCCACATTCGGCACTCTTTTTCTCTTGATTAACATACCTATAATCCAAGTTGCTAATAATTTAATCGCATGTTCTGGTGGCTTACACCCAACATACAAAGGCTGCAAGATGTATAAAGATGCACAATATGCCTGAAATGCCCAGAATGGTCCAGTAATGAGAACAGTATATCCCCATAGAATCATAAATCCTGGCAGGGAGCCAAACACTTGCTTGATCCAGTAATAGGGTCCACCTGCTTTCGGGAACATAATGGCAAGTTCTGCGAAGCAAAGTGCTAGAAACAGGTTCATTATTCCACCCAGAATCCATATAATAATACATAGTCCAACGGATCCAGTGTATTGCAAGATTGCAGTGGGTGCAACAAAAACAGAGACATGTCCTGTCAGTGAACACAAAATTGTAACACAGTTAAATAGGTTTAATGTTTTTTTCATGCGAACTTTTTCAATAACAATTGCATCACCGCCTGTAAGACCGTTCACACTCGTTATCGTGGTTGATAAAATATACATTTTTATTTAACAGTTTCCCGAAACAACTAAATTCTAAATTTCAATCGAAGTTACATGCCATCCATTCGTGTTTCAGTTCCACAACGGAGTCCGTGGTTTCAAGAAAATAATACCTAAAGCAATTAACTGTAATCTGTAAAACAAGCGGAGGTAGATATTTGCACAAAGCGATGGTAGGGGCGCGGCATATACATTGACTCCGCCCAGTCGATAATATAACGATTCGCCACATAACGATTAACCACAGTTGTATAACGATTCGACACAGGTGTGATCAAATAAATTTGGATGATAAATGGTGAAAATTGTATTTATAGAAGAAACTTCTGAAGGACATTGTTACGGAAAATGATGTTTGAATACAAAAAAATCGAGACCCGGGTGTGATTTCAATGCCTGAGTATATAACAAATATTTTGTCATTTTATATATTCTTTATTTTAGTATCATATGATGTACAAACTATGATACCAACACCTGATTTCTTCTAAAATAAGAAAGAAGACGCAATATATTTCATAACATTTAATATAAAACGTAATGTTATATGATAAATTACAATAGATTTGAGTAGCACAAAATAAAGCTTAAAAGAGATGCTATCATAATAAGACATAAAATATGGACATCAACTGGTATAATTATACGAATCACTGAAGCGCATACATAACAAGGAACAATTTAGAAACGAAAGTTACGAAAACATGAACAAACAAAACTAGCACATGACATGCATAGAGACACAAATCTAGAAAAGCGATGCTATCACATGTATAAAAATACATATTAAATATGGACATCAACTTAATGTTAATGTCCCATGCTCTACCCAGCAGGATCATGCATCGGGAATAGTCTTGGTCCAAGTCTTCATTTTATGGAAATCAGACTGTTTTCCCAGAGCATGTTGAAGAAAATTGGCTGATAGGATCCAATTAAGAAGTTGCAACCAAGGGAATTGGAAATGACCAGAAACTGCTGTCCATAAAAGCTGCCCACCTTGCATAGCAGTTAAAGATTAAAACGCCATTTAAGAACAGTATACCTGAACAAAGCCTGTGTAAATGGCTTCATCATGCATCACAATATTTCACTTTGACAGGGTTCCCACGCTTCCTGGAAAACGGGAAAAGTTTTGATTTTTTCATGTCATTTTCCAGATCTGGAAAGGTGCTAGAATTTAAAAGAAAGAGCAAAATCGGGGAAAAGTCGGGAATGATGTATTTTCTTGACGCTCACAATATTATTGTGTGCTTTAAAAAACTCACTTTAAACAGATAAAAAATAGCGGCTTTGCAAGCCTTTGAAAACTCGGGTCGGGGTGAGTGTAAGGAACGACAACTCTGTCGCGCGAGTCATATTTAGTGGTGTTTATGCTACATAGTATATACGGAGTTGTCGTTCTTTGGAAAGCGTCTGACAATTATGATGAAAGAAAAATGTGAACGCAATTTTAAAACAACATGCTGTTTTATCTACTAAGAAGAGAAATTGGAAAAGCCAGTGTTGATGTTTAAGACTTCATGTGGATAAATGTTTAGACTAGTGTGAATAGAAAGGTAACCGGTCAACTCGTACGTCGGTCAACTCGTACCGTTTTTGGTCAACTCGTATCATAGTCAACTCGTACCGTAGTTTACTCGTACCTTTGTCAATTTTTACCTGTTATGGTCAACTCGTACCTTAATATTTGGTCAACTCGTACCTTAAAATTTGGTCAACTCGTACGTTTTCATTTGTGTACTCTTATATAACTTTAATCTGTATACTAATGCCTATCAAAGACATAGGTATTTAGGTCTTTGTGCATATGTTTTAGTGCTTTTTTTCAGCGGTCGGTCTAAACACCCCAAGACACTCCAGGACTACCCCAGGACTGCCACTTGATACACCGGGACTACCCAGGACTCTTATAATTGGACTAGAATGTTATTTTAAAACATTTTATACAGTTATTTAGACATAAAGGAGTAATAATGGATAATTTGCAATGAATATAACGTGCACAAGGGAAGTAACTCTGAGCATGACACCCCAGGACACATCAGGACTGTCCCAGTATACACCAGGACTCCGAAATTTGCACTTGAATGTATCTTTATAAGCAATGTAGGACATTTTCGCTGTTAATATGTCCATGTAATAGAGTAATAAAGTGAAATTTGTTGTGTCTGATATTTCACATTATACAAAGTAAGTAACTCTTGTTACGGTATGGCTACGTCATGATACGCATTGGATATGAAAATCATGCTTTGAGACATGTTCAGATATCATTTAGGATTGACATGAGTTATTGTGAACATTTTGCCAGAGGAAGCCTAGGACAGGCCCGGATCCAGAAATTCCAGACTGGGGCCCATGGGGCCTAACATGAGGACGAATAACCCCTCCCTGAAGGGGGTCCGGGGGATCTCCCCCAGAAAATTTGAGGAATATAGGTATGAAATGGTGGCTTCTGGTGCATTTCGGGGTCTAAAATTTGAGGACTCATTCTTGAGAATTGCACTAGTATTTTTATGTTAAAAATATGGAACGACCAATTCATACAAGTACCAACTTTTTAAACAATGTCCAGGGGTCACCACTTCCTGTACCAACCCCCAGTCAGATTTCCCCTGGAAAATTTTACAATATAGTTATGAAATGGGTCTAAAATTTGAGGACTCATTCATGGGAAATGACTAGTATTGCATGCGTCTTTGTTAAAAATACAGAACGACCAATTCATACAAGTACCAACATTTTACAAAATTTCCAGGGGACACCACTTCCTGTACCAACCCCAGTAAGATCTCACCCAGATTTTTTTTACAATATAGGTATGAAAGGGTTGCTTTTGGTGCATTTCGGGGTCTAAAATTTGAGGACTCATTCATGAAAATTCCACTAGTATTATCTTGTTAAAAATGCAGAACGACCAATTCATACAAGTACCAATATTTTTTACCAATGTCCACTTGTTGAGGATTCATCATTAACAACATTGACAGACAACATAAAATGCCACCCAAAGGCAAAGTTTTTGAAAATAAAAGAACCGTACACTAGGAAAATGATAATCATCATAATCCCGAAGGTACGAGTTGACCAACTGGTATTAGCTGCCTCATTATAAGTACTGACAAACATTACCAGTATAGTCATACTGTTCAAAATTGTTCACCGAATACAGGAAAATACAGTAACACTTAATTTTATAATGAATAACTGTTAATACTAAACTGTTAAAAAACAAGTTTAGTCTTATTTTTTGGACAAAATACCCTTAGTCATGAATATGAGAAAATTAGTGTTATAGTCCGAACATATTAACCTTATTCCGGTATGTATTTTTCTTATTTTCATAATGTTCCCGCGGTAAGAAACTGAGAAATGTGAAAATTGACCATGATAAATAAGGTATAGATGCATGTATTTGTGAAATTTACTTTCAACATTTTCCGTTTCCTTTTTATTTAGTGACACTGCTGAAGAAAGATTATTAGAATTGTTCTGTGTGACTGTTTACCATCTTTGAATAATGTACTGTCATGAGGACAAAGGCAGTTGGATCTACAGATTCATATTGAAGTGCAGCAAATAGTGTCCTTGAGTGACTGAAATTACGGTACATATTTCATATAAATTTCTGCAAATTGCTGTTCAGTCTGGTTGACCAGACTTAATACATTTTTCACATAAATTTATATCAAGAATTCAGGAATTTAATGATTTATTTAAGAAACCGAACTTATGTAAAGGTCATAATTTTTGTGAAATAAGCATTGTTTAAAGTAAAGTCTTATTATTATCATGGGTAAAAATATAGTAGAATAGCTGAAGGTGACGCTTCTTGAAATGACCATAGCATTTGTAAAAAAGATATTTTGTTGCAACATTTTTAAAGCAATGTGTTGTTTTCTCTTCTTCTTGATGAAACATTAAAGCAGTATTATAGTGAAATAAAATGTAGTTGTGAAATTTTGCCATACTGTATTTTGTAGTGATTAGAATTTCAATAATCGTGAGCTGAACACAATCATTTTCACAGGATTTATCCCTTAAATATGAATGATTTTGTCAGTTGAACTCTTAGATCCCAATTTTTATAAAATGTGTTGTCACCTTTAAGGTCATGGTACACATCAATTCATTTCAAGGAACAATACATCTAGTCCACATATTTTAAAATTTGGTCAATTTTTCTCTACTAAAATGATGATGATAATACAAAACATAAATTTTTGGAAAGTCCTGGATCATAAAACTTTCTAGTATTTTGGTATGCTGTTAACTGTTTATAGATAAAGTGTACTCGAGTTGTATTTTGTTCCCTCCAATATTATTGGTGCCAGCTTCAATTGTATTTGATGATCATTTGGGTCTGAACCTGAAGTAAATGAAAATTATGACAGCTTTTAGGGCAGATTTTATTTTGTGAATGATGTGTTATAGCAAATTTCAGTGATATTTTCATGTAAGGCATTGTTTTAGGCATAAATATTGGTGTACTTTATTGAATGATATCATGAAAATAAAGGATGCAGTTACAAAAATACAGATAGTCGTCTTATTCACGTATTTGCAATTTAGTGGTATTGGAAGTGCATCAACAAAATGGATGATAACTTTTTCTACATGATAAAATCTCATAATAATTTGTATTTTAAATTAGCATATAGGATATAGAATCAAATGTGATTATCATTCAGAGGATTCTAAACATTGGCCATTATGGATCTAATGCGTTAATGGCTGGCAAGTGTATTCTGTATTGCATACATCTTCAAGTGTTTTACGATGGCTTCAGACTCAAAGTGTAAACTTCACACTTGGCCAGGAAAAAAAGTTTCTTTAGTGAAGTTTTGAACCATCAATCGTGATTTTTGTTAGAATCGACCAAAAATCTCAACAAAAAAACAACTAAGACACTACATTTTGGCAATTTCCTCATAAAATTTTCTTCATAAGACATCAACTGCCATTCCCCTGTTGCTATATACAACCCAGTAAATATGTAAAAATTAAAGATCATTGAAATTGGATATCGTGGACTCAAAATTACTCAAGGACCAAATAATGGTTTCTATGTTCTTGTATTCATAAGATAAATGATGCTGCAGAAATGTTCTCCTCCATCGCAACAAAACATTACATTCATGCTCATAAATTGGCAATGTATCCATGGAGATGGAATTAACAAGTTCTGGTAATTTATGATCATATGTGAAATACCCACTATGTGTATTTGATATACTACCGAGTCAATGACAACAAGAATAATTGCAACACTGGTATTTTATTGCTCATAATAGATATAATGATACATAAATGTACAGTGGAACCCCTCACAAACCAAACACCTTCTGAACAAAAGAAAAAGTTAGGTTTAGAAGGGTTTTCGGTTTTGAGGTGGGTTTTTTTAGGTGGGAAGTTGATTCTTGAATAACTTGTTTGACAAAATTTGTTTCAATAACGGGAAAATGTGCCAAAACATTATTTTACAATATACTGTCAAATAATGTCCATTTGACAAAAAGTTTCAAGAAAATAATTGTAGATATACCATATTATTGGAAATGAAACAGGTGTCATATTGTTGAATGACAAAATGTGGCATCATCGCACTAAAAGCAAACAAGACAAAAAAAACTAAATTTCAGAGACATTATAACAGAAATAATGATTAATTTTTATGACTAACTTAGACACAATTATCGAATATTGCCATCACTTTGCATACACTGATCAAGTTTCTGAACTGTAGGAATATCTCCTTGTGTCAAGTGGTACACACAGTACATACAGCATTTTACATACATTATATAAAGAACTGAAAAAATAAAATGTTGAACATGTACTTCTCATATAGCAGCTTCATTTTGCTGAACTGATTGAAATAAATATAGCGAAGTATAAACATTTTTTTTTACACTGTCTGAACAATTTCTAGAAAAGTGAGCTTGACTGCATATACACATTATACAAAATGTTTAAAAGCCTATGGTCCAGATTAAAAACCAGGCAGTCAACTCTGGAAAACTGTTCCCATTGCAAAACAATGCATAATATAGCAATATGATCTAGCAAATTTAACATTAATACAAGCCAATTTTATCATTACACCGTGAAAATACACCAACAAGGAATATTACATTGTGCCACACATAGCCAAAAAAACAGACGTTAGTGCCTGTACAACCTATATAGCCTTGCTTTCCAAAATTTGCTATTTAATTTAAAGAAGTATTTTGTGATTTTGACTGGTACTCCTTTTTTTGAAAAGTGTGTCTTACAAATAAAGACTTCTGGATTTGATATATACCCCTTGTTCACTTATACATGTATCCTGATTTTTTCGTTGATTTGTTGAACGCAACACTTGTGTTGAATCCGGGTTGCCTAAAATCAGTGCAAGTTGATTTGAAATGTAAATGAATTAATTCCAATCTGTCATTACCAATGTTATTATGTGGACTTAAACATAAAGGGGGCCCTGAAACTGTTCAAGTGATGACCATAGCTTATCTTTTATTGAAAAAAGATCAGATGAGGAAAACATTGTAAGTTTCTTAACATCATATAAAGATTAGGCTGTATAAATCTGTTTACAAGTTTGCCTAGTTAAGTAGCAATATATGAATTAGGCCGCATTTAGAACAGTCAATGTTTGCAGTATCCCAACCATGCTTTAAGAAGTTGGGTAGGTAGGTAACCATTTACATTTTTTTTGTATTTTCTTGAGAGCCAGCATCTCATGTAATTTAAATGTATTTCTCTTGATTAAGATTTTCCTCTTGCGGGCCAATGAATTCAATTGGCCAACCTGGTAGGGAGAAAACAAATACACATTTTAATTTTGGCCTAATTTGAAATCTTCATGATGTCAAACCAATACATGATATGTGCAAGTTGTGGTAAGTTAAATATACACTATAACAGTATTAACACAATGTGAAACAAAAAAATAGCGCAAATGAGTTTATTTCTATTTTCACAAGGTATGAATGGTTTCAACAATGTTCTCTACTTTCACATCAGTCAAAATACTCCAGTAGTTCTGATTATGTTGACATCATAAGAAATGTTCCAATAGATCTCATCGCATTGATGTCACAAGAAAGTTTAGAAAGGTTTCTTCAGGTTGGCAGTTGTATAATGCTCCAATAGTTCATGTCAAATTTCACAACTTTAGGCAGATTTTATTAACCTTCGTGTAAGTTTGTCTTATCTAATGGTTGCTGTACAAGATTTGAAGTTTCTGAGATATCAGCTGAATGAGACTACAACACATTATCGAAAACACACACATATATCTACCAAATGTTCAACGAGAATTTACATATTCACTTCACAACTACTGTAAAAGCTGTGGTTCTCCAACATGTAAGCTCAATCTATCATCACCTCCACAATTCGTCTATTGTTCGGTGTCCTGAAATTATAATAATCGTTTATTAATTTTATAGAAATGACATTTAACAAGTAACAACTCATCCAGTCAAATGAATAAATAGGTAATCAATACAAGGGAAAAATTTGAGATAGACAAACATACGATTAGACCCATATACAAATCATAATGATGTCATCAGACAAGTGTTTCATCAGCTACAATATTGAGATTTCAATTTTGCTAAAGATTGTAACATCTTGATAAATTAAATAATGAAAATAGACAATATACATATTCTTTAACATTGAAAGTTGAAATACAATAAATTTGCTACCAGGATATAAAATATGATGTCACAATATATGATGTATAATGTATCTTTTTGAGAAGTAACTGATAACTCCACAAAGAATATATCTCCCTATCTCAAAAGTCTCGACATCTTCGCCATGTTTGCCATCATCTTCACCCCACTATTAACCATTACGCTAACACCAGCCTGTGAGAAGAAAAAGAATGAACGAATAAGTATAAGATACATCGAGGGTAGCAAGGAAAACTACATTGTCTCGCTTTCATTCCTTGACATGCACGCACAGTAATATGAGACTCTACTATACAATTTAAGACTAGAGCATAAGACCTACAGTCTACCATGCTACATTATTATAACTACTGTGCTACAATCTTAAATTATCTACAATACAATCTAAGACTACAGCACAAGACCTACAGTCTACTGTGCTACAATCTTAAAACTACTGTTCTACAATCTACTACTACTGTAACTTCTACAATCTACTACATCACCACCCTCCCAAAACGGAACGACGCGATAGCGCGCGGTCCGACGGCATGCCCCGATACGACGTTCCCCATCACCGACACGAAGGCGCCTGCAAAAGAAAGAAACCATAATTATTAGACACATCAAACGAAGGGTACATAATTATAACACATGAAACACAACACAGGGAAAACGCACTGAACAAACAGGGCTTTTTGGGGGCGACTATTGGAAGTGAGTTCGAATCCCGGCTGCAAGAGTGGTCCGTTTTGCAAGTTCAAATCCCCGCAAGACTGGTCACTTTTGGCTATAGAGATGGTCCAGCTTGAGCGACAGAATGGCTTGGCGGCATGCGCATTCGTTTTATCTGCAATTCCCCTCGTGCAGACCCAGGTGTGGTTAAAGCGATGATGAACGTTGAGGGCATCTCACCACACAAACAAAGGAGTTGACTGTTGCCATGACCTCTTCTTAGACCCGCTGAACATACTACATCTTAAGCCCATTTAGACTGGTTACTTTTGGAAGTTCGAATCCCGGCTAGAGCCATGACCTCTTCTTAGACCCACTGAACATACGACATATTAAGCGTATTTAAAGAATTAATTATACTCAACTTTTCTCGAATCCACTCCATCTCGACATCTTCGCCATCATCGTCAGCACACTCTTCGCCATCACGCCAACACCAGCCTGCGAGAAGAAAGAAGAACGAACAAGTTAGAATAAGATACATCTACAATACAATCTAAGACTACAGCACAAGACCTACAGTCTACTGTGCTACAATCTTAAAACTACTGTTCTACAATCTACTACTACTGTAACTTCTACAATCTACTACATCACCACCCTCCCAAAACGGAACGACGCGATAGCGCGCGGTCCGACGGCATGCCCCGATACGACGTTCCCCATCACCGACACGAAGGCGCCTGCAAAAGAAAGAAACCATAATTATTAGACACATCAAACGAAGGGTACACATAATTATAACACATGAAACACAACACAGGGAAAACGCAGTGAACAAACAGGGCTTTTTGGGGGCGACTATTGGAAGTGAGTTCGAATCCCGGCTGCAAGAGTGGTCCGTTTTGCAAGTTCAAATCCCCGCAAGACTGGTCACTTTTGGCTATAGAGATGGTCCAGCTTGAGCGACAGAATGGCTTGGCGGCATGCGCATTCGTTTTATCTGCAATTCCCCTCGTGCAGACCCAGGTGTGGTTAAAGCGATGATGAACGTTGAGGGCATCTCACCACACAAACAAAGGAGTTGACTGTTGCCATGACCTCTTCTTAGACCCGCTGAACATACTACATCTTAAGCCCATTTAGACTGGTTACTTTTGGAAGTTCGAATCCCGGCTAGAGCCATGACCTCTTCTTAGACCCACTGAACATACGACATATTAAGCGTATTTAAAGAATTAATTATACTCAACTTTTCTCGAATCCACTCCATCTCGACATCTTCGCCATCATCGTCAGCACACTCTTCGCCATCACGCCAACACCAGCCTGCGAGAAGAAAGAAGAACGAACAAGTTAGAATAAGATACATCTACAATACAATCTAAGACTACAGCACAAGACCTACAGTCTACTGTGCTACAATCTTAAAACTACTGTTCTACAATCTACTACTACTGTAACTTCTACAATCTACTACATCACCACCCTCCCAAAACGGAACGACGCGATAGCGCGCGGTCCGACGGCATGCCCCGATACGACGTTCCCCATCACCGACACGAAGGCGCCTGCAAAAGAAAGAAACCATAATTATTAGACACATCAAACGAAGGGTACACATAATTATAACACATGAAACACAACACAGGGAAAACGCACTGAACAAACAGGGCTTTTTGGGGGCGACTATTGGAAGTGAGTTCGAATCCCGTCTGCAAGAGTGGTCCGTTTTGCAAGTTCAAATCCCCGCAAGACTGGTCACTTTTGGCTATAGAGATGGTCCAGCTTGAGCGACAGAATGGCTTGGCGGCATGCGCATTCGTTTTATCTGCAATTCCCCTCGTGCAGACCCAGGTGTGGTTAAAGCGATGATGAACGTTGAGGGCATCTCACCACACAAACAAAGGAGTTGACTGTTGCCATGACCTCTTCTTAGACCCGCTGAACATACTACATCTTAAGCCCATTTAGACTGGTTACTTTTGGAAGTTCGAATCCCGGCTAGAGCCATGACCTCTTCTTAGACCCACTGAACATACGACATATTAAGCGTATTTAAAGAATTAATTATACTCAACTTTTCTCGAATCCACTCCATCTCGACATCTTCGCCATCATCGTCAGCACACTCTTCGCCATCACGCCAACACCAGCCTGCGAGAAGAAAGAAGAACGAACAAGTTAGAATAAGATACATCTACAATACAATCTAAGACTACAGCACAAGACCTACAGTCTACTGTGCTACAATCTTAAAACTACTGTTCTACAATCTACTACTACTGTAACTTCTACAATCTACTACATCACCACCCTCCCAAAACGGAACGACGCGATAGCGCGCGGTCCGACGGCATGCCCCGATACGACGTTCCCCATCACCGACACGAAGGCGCCTGCAAAAGAAAGAAACCATAATTATTAGACACATCAAACGAAGGGTACACATAATTATAACACATGAAACACAACACAGGGAAAACGCACTGAACAAACAGGGCTTTTTGGGGGCGACTATTGGAAGTGAGTTCGAATCCCGGCTGCAAGAGTGGTCCGTTTTGCAAGTTCAAATCCCCGCAAGACTGGTCACTTTTGGCTATAGAGATGGTCCAGCTTGAGCGACAGAATGGCTTGGCGGCATGCGCATTCGTTTTATCTGCAATTCCCCTCGTGCAGACCCAGGTGTGGTTAAAGCGATGATGAACGTTGAGGGCATCTCACCACACAAACAAAGGAGTTGACTGTTGCCATGACCTCTTCTTAGACCCGCTGAACATACTACATCTTAAGCCCATTTAGACTGGTTACTTTTGGAAGTTCGAATCCCGGCTAGAGCCATGACCTCTTCTTAGACCCACTGAACATACGACATATTAAGCGTATTTAAAGAATTAATTATACTCAACTTTTCTCGAATCCACTCCATCTCGACATCTTCGCCATCATCGTCAGCACACTCTTCGCCATCACGCCAACACCAGCCTGCGAGAAGAAAGAAGAACGAACAAGTTAGAATAAGATACATCTACAATACAATCTAAGACTACAGCACAAGACCTACAGTCTACTGTGCTACAATCTTAAAACTACTGTTCTACAATCTACTACTACTGTAACTTCTACAATCTACTACATCACCACCCTCCCAAAACGGAACGACGCGATAGCGCGCGGTCCGACGGCATGCCCCGATACGACGTTCCCCATCACCGACACGAAGGCGCCTGCAAAAGAAAGAAACCATAATTATTAGACACATCAAACGAAGGGTACACATAATTATAACACATGAAACACAACACAGGGAAAACGCACTGAACAAACAGGGCTTTTTGGGGGCGACTATTGGAAGTGAGTTCGAATCCCGGCTGCAAGAGTGGTCCGTTTTGCAAGTTCAAATCCCCGCAAGACTGGTCACTTTTGGCTATAGAGATGGTCCAGCTTGAGCGACAGAATGGCTTGGCGGCATGCGCATTCGTTTTATCTGCAATTCCCCTCGTGCAGACCCAGGTGTGGTTAAAGCGATGATGAACGTTGAGGGCATCTCACCACACAAACAAAGGAGTTGACTGTTGCCATGACCTCTTCTTAGACCCGCTGAACATACTACATCTTAAGCCCATTTAGACTGGTTACTTTTGGAAGTTCGAATCCCGGCTAGAGCCATGACCTCTTCTTAGACCCACTGAACATACGACATATTAAGCGTATTTAAAGAATTAATTATACTCAACTTTTCTCGAATCCACTCCATCTCGACATCTTCGCCATCATCGTCAGCACACTCTTCGCCATCACGCCAACACCAGCCTGCGAGAAGAAAGAAGAACGAACAAGTTAGAATAAGATACATCTACAATACAATCTAAGACTACAGCACAAGACCTACAGTCTACTGTGCTACAATCTTAAAACTACTGTTCTACAATCTACTACTACTGTAACTTCTACAATCTACTACATCACCACCCTCCCAAAACGGAACGACGCGATAGCGCGCGGTCCGACGGCATGCCCCGATACGACGTTCCCCATCACCGACACGAAGGCGCCTGCAAAAGAAAGAAACCATAATTATTAGACACATCAAACGAAGGGTACACATAATTATAACACATGAAACACAACACAGGGAAAACGCACTGAACAAACAGGGCTTTTTGGGGGCGACTATTGGAAGTGAGTTCGAATCCCGGCTGCAAGAGTGGTCCGTTTTGCAAGTTCAAATCCCCGCAAGACTGGTCACTTTTGGCTATAGAGATGGTCCAGCTTGAGCGACAGAATGGCTTGGCGGCATGCGCATTCGTTTTATCTGCAATTCCCCTCGTGCAGACCCAGGTGTGGTTAAAGCGATGATGAACGTTGAGGGCATCTCACCACACAAACAAAGGAGTTGACTGTTGCCATGACCTCTTCTTAGACCCGCTGAACATACTACATCTTAAGCCCATTTAGACTGGTTACTTTTGGAAGTTCGAATCCCGGCTAGAGCCATGACCTCTTCTTAGACCCACTGAACATACGACATATTAAGCGTATTTAAAGAATTAATTATACTCAACTTTTCTCGAATCCACTCCATCTCGACATCTTCGCCATCATCGTCAGCACACTCTTCGCCATCACGCCAACACCAGCCTGCGAGAAGAAAGAAGAACGAACAAGTTAGAATAAGATACATCTACAATACAATCTAAGACTACAGCACAAGACCTACAGTCTACTGTGCTACAATCTTAAAACTACTGTTCTACAATCTACTACTACTGTAACTTCTACAATCTACTACATCACCACCCTCCCAAAACGGAACGACGCGATAGCGCGCGGTCCGACGGCATGCCCCGATACGACGTTCCCCATCACCGACACGAAGGCGCCTGCAAAAGAAAGAAACCATAATTATTAGACACATCAAACGAAGGGTACACATGAAACACAACACAGGGAAAACGCACTGAACAAACAGGGCTTTTTGGGGGCGACTATTGGAAGTGAGTTCGAATCCCGGCTGCAAGAGTGGTCCGTTTTGCAAGTTCAAATCCCCGCAAGACTGGTCACTTTTGGCTATAGAGATGGTCCAGCTTGAGCGACAGAATGGCTTGGCGGCATGCGCATTCGTTTTATCTGCAATTCCCCTCGTGCAGACCCAGGTGTGGTTAAAGCGATGATGAACGTTGAGGGCATCTCACCACACAAACAAAGGAGTTGACTGTTGCCATGACCTCTTCTTAGACCCGCTGAACATACTACATCTTAAGCCCATTTAGACTGGTTACTTTTGGAAGTTCGAATCCCGGCTAGAGCCATGACCTCTTCTTAGACCCACTGAACATACGACATATTAAGCGTATTTAAAGAATTAATTATACTCAACTTTTCTCGAATCCACTCCATCTCGACATCTTCGCCATCATCGTCAGCACACTCTTCGCCATCACGCCAACACCAGCCTGCGAGAAGAAAGAAGAACGAACAAGTTAGAATAAGATACATCTACAATACAATCTAAGACTACAGCACAAGACCTACAGTCTACTGTGCTACAATCTTAAAACTACTGTTCTACAATCTACTACTACTGTAACTTCTACAATCTACTACATCACCACCCTCCCAAAACGGAACGACGCGATAGCGCGCGGTCCGACGGCATGCCCCGATACGACGTTCCCCATCACCGACACGAAGGCGCCTGCAAAAGAAAGAAACCATAATTATTAGACACATCAAACGAAGGGTACACATAATTATAACACATGAAACACAACACAGGGAAAACGCACTGAACAAACAGGGCTTTTTGGGGGCGACTATTGGAAGTGAGTTCGAATCCCGGCTGCAAGAGTGGTCCGTTTTGCAAGTTCAAATCCCCGCAAGACTGGTCACTTTTGGCTATAGAGATGGTCCAGCTTGAGCGACAGAATGGCTTGGCGGCATGCGCATTCGTTTTATCTGCAATTCCCCTCGTGCAGACCCAGGTGTGGTTAAAGCGATGATGAACGTTGAGGGCATCTCACCACACAAACAAAGGAGTTGACTGTTGCCATGACCTCTTCTTAGACCCGCTGAACATACTACATCTTAAGCCCATTTAGACTGGTTACTTTTGGAAGTTCGAATCCCGGCTAGAGCCATGACCTCTTCTTAGACCCACTGAACATACGACATATTAAGCGTATTTAAAGAATTAATTATACTCAACTTTTCTCGAATCCACTCCATCTCGACATCTTCGCCATCATCGTCAGCACACTCTTCGCCATCACGCCAACACCAGCCTGCGAGAAGAAAGAAGAACGAACAAGTTAGAATAAGATACATCTACAATACAATCTAAGACTACAGCACAAGACCTACAGTCTACTGTGCTACAATCTTAAAACTACTGTTCTACAATCTACTACTACTGTAACTTCTACAATCTACTACATCACCACCCTCCCAAAACGGAACGACGCGATAGCGCGCGGTCCGACGGCATGCCCCGATACGACGTTCCCCATCACCGACACGAAGGCGCCTGCAAAAGAAAGAAACCATAATTATTAGACACATCAAACGAAGGGTACACATAATTATAACACATGAAACACAACACAGGGAAAACGCACTGAACAAACAGGGCTTTTTGGGGGCGACTATTGGAAGTGAGTTCGAATCCCGGCTGCAAGAGTGGTCCGTTTTGCAAGTTCAAATCCCCGCAAGACTGGTCACTTTTGGCTATAGAGATGGTCCAGCTTGAGCGACAGAATGGCTTGGCGGCATGCGCATTCGTTTTATCTGCAATTCCCCTCGTGCAGACCCAGGTGTGGTTAAAGCGATGATGAACGTTGAGGGCATCTCACCACACAAACAAAGGAGTTGACTGTTGCCATGACCTCTTCTTAGACCCGCTGAACATACTACATCTTAAGCCCATTTAGACTGGTTACTTTTGGAAGTTCGAATCCCGGCTAGAGCCATGACCTCTTCTTAGACCCACTGAACATACGACATATTAAGCGTATTTAAAGAATTAATTATACTCAACTTTTCTCGAATCCACTCCATCTCGACATCTTCGCCATCATCGTCAGCACACTCTTCGCCATCACGCCAACACCAGCCTGCGAGAAGAAAGAAGAACGAACAAGTTAGAATAAGATACATCTACAATACAATCTAAGACTACAGCACAAGACCTACAGTCTACTGTGCTACAATCTTAAAACTACTGTTCTACAATCTACTACTACTGTAACTTCTACAATCTACTACATCACCACCCTCCCAAAACGGAACGACGCGATAGCGCGCGGTCCGACGGCATGCCCCGATACGACGTTCCCCATCACCGACACGAAGGCGCCTGCAAAAGAAAGAAACCATAATTATTAGACACATCAAACGAAGGGTACACATAATTATAACACATGAAACACAACACAGGGAAAACGCACTGAACAAACAGGGCTTTTTGGGGGCGACTATTGGAAGTGAGTTCGAATCCCGGCTGCAAGAGTGGTCCGTTTTGCAAGTTCAAATCCCCGCAAGACTGGTCACTTTTGGCTATAGAGATGGTCCAGCTTGAGCGACAGAATGGCTTGGCGGCATGCGCATTCGTTTTATCTGCAATTCCCCTCGTGCAGACCCAGGTGTGGTTAAAGCGATGATGAACGTTGAGGGCATCTCACCACACAAACAAAGGAGTTGACTGTTGCCATGACCTCTTCTTAGACCCGCTGAACATACTACATCTTAAGCCCATTTAGACTGGTTACTTTTGGAAGTTCGAATCCCGGCTAGAGCCATGACCTCTTCTTAGACCCACTGAACATACGACATATTAAGCGTATTTAAAGAATTAATTATACTCAACTTTTCTCGAATCCACTCCATCTCGACATCTTCGCCATCATCGTCAGCACACTCTTCGCCATCACGCCAACACCAGCCTGCGAGAAGAAAGAAGAACGAACAAGTTAGAATAAGATACATCTACAATACAATCTAAGACTACAGCACAAGACCTACAGTCTACTGTGCTACAATCTTAAAACTACTGTTCTACAATCTACTACTACTGTAACTTCTACAATCTACTACATCACCACCCTCCCAAAACGGAACGACGCGATAGCGCGCGGTCCGACGGCATGCCCCGATACGACGTTCCCCATCACCGACACGAAGGCGCCTGCAAAAGAAAGAAACCATAATTATTAGACACATCAAACGAAGGGTACACATAATTATAACACATGAAACACAACACAGGGAAAACGCACTGAACAAACAGGGCTTTTTGGGGGCGACTATTGGAAGTGAGTTCGAATCCCGGCTGCAAGAGTGGTCCGTTTTGCAAGTTCAAATCCCCGCAAGACTGGTCACTTTTGGCTATAGAGATGGTCCAGCTTGAGCGACAGAATGGCTTGGCGGCATGCGCATTCGTTTTATCTGCAATTCCCCTCGTGCAGACCCAGGTGTGGTTAAAGCGATGATGAACGTTGAGGGCATCTCACCACACAAACAAAGGAGTTGACTGTTGCCATGACCTCTTCTTAGACCCGCTGAACATACTACATCTTAAGCCCATTTAGACTGGTTACTTTTGGAAGTTCGAATCCCGGCTAGAGCCATGACCTCTTCTTAGACCCACTGAACATACGACATATTAAGCGTATTTAAAGAATTAATTATACTCAACTTTTCTCGAATCCACTCCATCTCGACATCTTCGCCATCATCGTCAGCACACTCTTCGCCATCACGCCAACACCAGCCTGCGAGAAGAAAGAAGAACGAACAAGTTAGAATAAGATACATCTACAATACAATCTAAGACTACAGCACAAGACCTACAGTCTACTGTGCTACAATCTTAAAACTACTGTTCTACAATCTACTACTACTGTAACTTCTACAATCTACTACATCACCACCCTCCCAAAACGGAACGACGCGATAGCGCGCGGTCCGACGGCATGCCCCGATACGACGTTCCCCATCACCGACACGAAGGCGCCTGCAAAAGAAAGAAACCATAATTATTAGACACATCAAACGAAGGGTACACATAATTATAACACATGAAACACAACACAGGGAAAACGCACTGAACAAACAGGGCTTTTTGGGGGCGACTATTGGAAGTGAGTTCGAATCCCGGCTGCAAGAGTGGTCCGTTTTGCAAGTTCAAATCCCCGCAAGACTGGTCACTTTTGGCTATAGAGATGGTCCAGCTTGAGCGACAGAATGGCTTGGCGGCATGCGCATTCGTTTTATCTGCAATTCCCCTCGTGCAGACCCAGGTGTGGTTAAAGCGATGATGAACGTTGAGGGCATCTCACCACACAAACAAAGGAGTTGACTGTTGCCATGACCTCTTCTTAGACCCGCTGAACATACTACATCTTAAGCCCATTTAGACTGGTTACTTTTGGAAGTTCGAATCCCGGCTAGAGCCATGACCTCTTCTTAGACCCACTGAACATACGACATATTAAGCGTATTTAAAGAATTAATTATACTCAACTTTTCTCGAATCCACTCCATCTCGACATCTTCGCCATCATCGTCAGCACACTCTTCGCCATCACGCCAACACCAGCCTGCGAGAAGAAAGAAGAACGAACAAGTTAGAATAAGATACATCTACAATACAATCTAAGACTACAGCACAAGACCTACAGTCTACTGTGCTACAATCTTAAAACTACTGTTCTACAATCTACTACTACTGTAACTTCTACAATCTACTACATCACCACCCTCCCAAAACGGAACGACGCGATAGCGCGCGGTCCGACGGCATGCCCCGATACGACGTTCCCCATCACCGACACGAAGGCGCCTGCAAAAGAAAGAAACCATAATTATTAGACACATCAAACGAAGGGTACACATAATTATAACACATGAAACACAACACAGGGAAAACGCACTGAACAAACAGGGCTTTTTGGGGGCGACTATTGGAAGTGAGTTCGAATCCCGGCTGCAAGAGTGGTCCGTTTTGCAAGTTCAAATCCCCGCAAGACTGGTCACTTTTGGCTATAGAGATGGTCCAGCTTGAGCGACAGAATGGCTTGGCGGCATGCGCATTCGTTTTATCTGCAATTCCCCTCGTGCAGACCCAGGTGTGGTTAAAGCGATGATGAACGTTGAGGGCATCTCACCACACAAACAAAGGAGTTGACTGTTGCCATGACCTCTTCTTAGACCCGCTGAACATACTACATCTTAAGCCCATTTAGACTGGTTACTTTTGGAAGTTCGAATCCCGGCTAGAGCCATGACCTCTTCTTAGACCCACTGAACATACGACATATTAAGCGTATTTAAAGAATTAATTATACTCAACTTTTCTCGAATCCACTCCATCTCGACATCTTCGCCATCATCGTCAGCACACTCTTCGCCATCACGCCAACACCAGCCTGCGAGAAGAAAGAAGAACGAACAAGTTAGAATAAGATACATCTACAATACAATCTAAGACTACAGCACAAGACCTACAGTCTACTGTGCTACAATCTTAAAACTACTGTTCTACAATCTACTACTACTGTAACTTCTACAATCTACTACATCACCACCCTCCCAAAACGGAACGACGCGATAGCGCGCGGTCCGACGGCATGCCCCGATACGACGTTCCCCATCACCGACACGAAGGCGCCTGCAAAAGAAAGAAACCATAATTATTAGACACATCAAACGAAGGGTACACATAATTATAACACATGAAACACAACACAGGGAAAAGGCACTGAACAAACAGGGCTTTTTGGGGGCGACTATTGGAAGTGAGTTCGAATCCCGGCTGCAAGAGTGGTCCGTTTTGCAAGTTCAAATCCCCGCAAGACTGGTCACTTTTGGCTATAGAGATGGTCCAGCTTGAGCGACAGAATGGCTTGGCGGCATGCGCATTCGTTTTATCTGCAATTCCCCTCGTGCAGACCCAGGTGTGGTTAAAGCGATGATGAACGTTGAGGGCATCTCACCACACAAACAAAGGAGTTGACTGTTGCCATGACCTCTTCTTAGACCCGCTGAACATACTACATCTTAAGCCCATTTAGACTGGTTACTTTTGGAAGTTCGAATCCCGGCTAGAGCCATGACCTCTTCTTAGACCCACTGAACATACGACATATTAAGCGTATTTAAAGAATTAATTATACTCAACTTTTCTCGAATCCACTCCATCTCGACATCTTCGCCATCATCGTCAGCACACTCTTCGCCATCACGCCAACACCAGCCTGCGAGAAGAAAGAAGAACGAACAAGTTAGAATAAGATACATCTACAATACAATCTAAGACTACAGCACAAGACCTACAGTCTACTGTGCTACAATCTTAAAACTACTGTTCTACAATCTACTACTACTGTAACTTCTACAATCTACTACATCACCACCCTCCCAAAACGGAACGACGCGATAGCGCGCGGTCCGACGGCATGCCCCGATACGACGTTCCCCATCACCGACACGAAGGCGCCTGCAAAAGAAAGAAACCATAATTATTAGACACATCAAACGAAGGGTACACATAATTATAACACATGAAACACAACACAGGGAAAAGGCACTGAACAAACAGGGCTTTTTGGGGGCGACTATTGGAAGTGAGTTCGAATCCCGGCTGCAAGAGTGGTCCGTTTTGCAAGTTCAAATCCCCGCAAGACTGGTCACTTTTGGCTATAGAGATGGTCCAGCTTGAGCGACAGAATGGCTTGGCGGCATGCGCATTCGTTTTATCTGCAATTCCCCTCGTGCAGACCCAGGTGTGGTTAAAGCGATGATGAACGTTGAGGGCATCTCACCACACAAACAAAGGAGTTGACTGTTGCCATGACCTCTTCTTAGACCCGCTGAACATACTACATCTTAAGCCCATTTAGACTGGTTACTTTTGGAAGTTCGAATCCCGGCTAGAGCCATGACCTCTTCTTAGACCCACTGAACATACGACATATTAAGCGTATTTAAAGAATTAATTATACTCAACTTTTCTCGAATCCACTCCATCTCGACATCTTCGCCATCATCGTCAGCACACTCTTCGCCATCACGCCAACACCAGCCTGCGAGAAGAAAGAAGAACGAACAAGTTAGAATAAGATACATCTACAATACAATCTAAGACTACAGCACAAGACCTACAGTCTACTGTGCTACAATCTTAAAACTACTGTTCTACAATCTACTACTACTGTAACTTCTACAATCTACTACATCACCACCCTCCCAAAACGGAACGACGCGATAGCGCGCGGTCCGACGGCATGCCCCGATACGACGTTCCCCATCACCGACACGAAGGCGCCTGCAAAAGAAAGAAACCATAATTATTAGACACATCAAACGAAGGGTACACATAATTATAACACATGAAACACAACACAGGGAAAAGGCACTGAACAAACAGGGCTTTTTGGGGGCGACTATTGGAAGTGAGTTCGAATCCCGGCTGCAAGAGTGGTCCGTTTTGCAAGTTCAAATCCCCGCAAGACTGGTCACTTTTGGCTATAGAGATGGTCCAGCTTGAGCGACAGAATGGCTTGGCGGCATGCGCATTCGTTTTATCTGCAATTCCCCTCGTGCAGACCCAGGTGTGGTTAAAGCGATGATGAACGTTGAGGGCATCTCACCACACAAACAAAGGAGTTGACTGTTGCCATGACCTCTTCTTAGACCCGCTGAACATACTACATCTTAAGCCCATTTAGACTGGTTACTTTTGGAAGTTCGAATCCCGGCTAGAGCCATGACCTCTTCTTAGACCCACTGAACATACGACATATTAAGCGTATTTAAAGAATTAATTATACTCAACTTTTCTCGAATCCACTCCATCTCGACATCTTCGCCATCATCGTCAGCACACTCTTCGCCATCACGCCAACACCAGCCTGCGAGAAGAAAGAAGAACGAACAAGTTAGAATAAGATACATCTACAATACAATCTAAGACTACAGCACAAGACCTACAGTCTACTGTGCTACAATCTTA